>CM028132.1:837177500-837797500 GCA_016271365.2 Neoceratodus forsteri
CATTGCTCTATCAAGCATGCCATCCTTCTGGTTCGCCTACTCTCTGATTCCAGACATACCTTTTTGGCCTCGACATATATATCTCCTTTCAAGGAGCCTCATTCCTTGCATCGCACTGTTGAATCCTTTGATACCTCTTCACGCACGCCATTATGGTCTAATCGTTCACATCGCCCGTTCACGTCTTTTTGGCCTCGGTGTCTACTTCCTCACCTTGCTCAATCGGGCGTGCCTCTCATTGATCTTTTGCTACCTCATCGGCCTGCCACCCTCTTGTGGCAATCTCCTTCTGTATTCGTATTTGCCTCCTGTTCTTTCGATCTGTGTGCAGCCTCATATTCCATATTCAGTCCATGCTTTCTGTTCTGTCACTAGCCCATGAATTTTATGAGGGCTGGAGGAATGATCTGCAGCAAACCCTGGGACATCCTTGAAACCTTGAGTCTGTTGTGCAGTATGCATTTTATGCAGTTTCTGACGTTCTCTGTTTCTTGCCTGTATCAAACTCCTGCTTTACATTTCTTGTCATTTGCCTATGCCATAGACATCTCTTCCTCATCCCTGCTTGACTCATGTTCTCCTTCGCTGACTCCAGGTTCTCTGTCCGTTCTCAGCGTATATTCTTTTACATTGCTTGATCATGCATACCTCTCCTTGGATCGGTCGCGTGCTCTCCTTCCTTTCTTGTACACTGCTTTCTGTGGGATTTCTCCTATCTCTATCTCTCCTCCCGGTCCATCCGGTGTCTGGGTGCCTCCATCTGGTTCTCCTTCGGTCCGTCATTCAAGTCCCTTTGCCTACCCCTGAACTTCTCTATCAGCATTCCTTGGTGTTGTTCACTGCTGAGTCTGTGCTGTTCACTTGCTCCGTGTGGCCTGCTATATGTTTCTTTGGGCGTACCTATCGTGGATCATATACCGCCTAATCCGACTCTTCCCCATACGGTTCTCATTCCATATGGGCCAGATCCTCTGCTACACTTTGCCTCTCTACCATCCTTCATTCTTTTATACCTCCTTTTCTAGTACCTGCCTTCTTGGCATCATTCTCTTATCGTACAGTGGCGTGAAAAAGTGTTTGCCCCCTTCCTGATTTTCTCTGTTATTGCATATTTGTCACACTGGATGTTTTCAGGTCTTTAGAGAAAATGTAATATTAGATAAAGGGAACCTGAGTGAACAAATAACACTTGTTTTTTTTTTTAATTTCGCTTATTTAATGAAAAAAAGTTAACCAACACCAACTGGCACTGTGTGAAAAAGTAATTGCCCTATACACTTAATAACTGGTTATGCCATTTAGCTGCAATGACTGCAACCAAACACTTCCTATAATTCAATATCAGTCTTTCACATCGCTGTGGAGGAATTTTTACCCACTCTTCCTCATAGAACTGCTTTAATTCAGTAACATTTGGTAGGTTTCGAACATGAACTGCTCATTTCAGGTCCCACAGCATCTCTATTGGGTTTAAGTCTGGACTTTGACTAGAGCCACTCCAAAACTTTAATTTTACTTCTTTTAGCCATTCTGATGTGGACTTGCTTTTGTGTTTTGGATCATTGTCTTGCTACATGACCCTACGCTTCAGCTTCAGCTGAGACGGAAGGATGACTGGACATTCTCTTAAGAATTTTCTGGTACAGAGCAGAATTCATGGTTCCTTTAATTATGGCAAGTCATCCAGGTCCTTAGCAGCAAAGCATCCCACACCATCACCTACCACCACCCTGTTTGACTGTTGGTATGGTGTTCTTACTGTGGAATGCTGTGTTTGCTTCTGAGAACATTATGGGATCTATGTTGTCCAAAAAGTTCCACTTTGGACTCATCTGTCCATAGAACATTTTCCCAAAAGCGCTGTGGATCATCCAGGTGCTTCTTGGCAAATAGAGAACGAGCATTTATGTTCTTCTTAGTTAGCAGTGGTTTCAGCTTGCTACTCTCACATGAAGCCATTTTGCCCAGTCTCTTTCTGATTGTGAGTCATGAACACTGACCTTAGCTGAGGCAAGAGTAGCCTGCGGTTCTTTGGATGTTGTTTTAGGATCCTTTGAGACTTCTTGGATGATTTTACACTGCGCCCTTGGAGTAATTTTGGCAAGCCGCACTCCTGGGAAGGTTCACTACTGTTCCAAGTGTTCTCCATTTGGAGATTATGGCTCTCACTGTGGTTCGATGGAGTCCCAGAGCCTTAGAAATAGCTTTGTAACCCTTTCCAGACTGATAGAGGCAACAAATTTTTTCTGATCTTTTCAGGAACTTCCTTTGATCATGGCATAATGTGCTTGTTGAATCTTTGTGCTGGCAGCGTGACTCTGATGGTAAGGGCCAAAATAAGTGAGGTTTATATTGAGCAGGGCTGGCTGTAATCAAGCCTGGCTGTGTTCAATCAGCTGACTCTAATTATCCCTTTAATTGGGTTGATTTAACTAGGGCAATTCTTTTCACACAGTGCCAGTTGGTGTTGGTTAACTTTTTCATTAAATAAATGAAATAAGTAAAAAAAAGTGTTATTTGTTCACTCAGGTTCCCTTTATCTAATATTATATTTTGTCTAAAGACCTGAAAACATCCAGTGTGACAAATATGCAATAATAGAGAAAATCAGGAAGGGGGCAAATACTTTTTCACGCCACTGTACCTCATCCGTTTCTGTTATTTCCTCAGCCTAGCGCTCATTCTCGTCCTGCCTGTCATGGATTCTTTCCGCTCCTGGCTTCCCTCCTCATCGTACATCATCTGATTCGACTCCCCTCAATCACTATCCTAAGCTTATCTTCTGGTTTGTATACCCTCTGGTTCCTGACATGCCTTCTTGGCCTCGGAGTCTGCCTCCTTTCGAGGAGCATCATCGTTCGTATCGCTCCATAGGGCATGATACCTTCATTCAAGTTCTTTTCTCATTCATTCCCATCTCCTTTTCTTCCACTTCCGTACCAGCTCTTCCGGATTCACTCCGCTCATGGCCTGTTATTAATATTCTTTTGGGGCATACCTGCCATAACTCCAATGCCACTTATCAACCTCGACCATCCTGCCGCATGTATCGAGTTCATAACTCCAGTCATATCGAGTCCATAAATTTTAGTCATCATTCACTCAGCATTACCTCAAGGTTTATCTATTTGCATCACTTGCTCAAACATTCTTATCATTGAATTCTATACTACCTCATCAACTACAACCTCGGGTCTAATTGTTCAGGGTCTAATCATTTACATTGCATAATCAAACATGCCTCTTCAACCTCAGAGTCTGCTTACTCCCATCGCTCAATCAAGCACAGAGCTCAATCAAGCCTGTCTGCATCATCAATTGTCTCCTCAATGGCGCATCTGTAATCTCCTTGTAATCACGTCTTATGCCCCTTGCTTCTTTGGCTCATGTATCGACTTACTCAATCCCAGCATCTCTCCTGTGAGCTACCATCACTCATTGACTACTCTAGTGTATCCTCCTTGGGTCCCTGCTACAGTATGTTCCTCATTTTGTCTATGCTTTTTATGAGTTTTCCCTATCCTATCGTAATTCTACTTACTCATATTCCTCATCTTGGAACTGTTCTCTCTACTAAAACATGTCCTCAAATCAAACATCATCAGCCTGGAGGGAAGGCGACCTAGGCCTTGGATTCCCAGAGGTTTCCTCCTCAAAGGGGGGTTTTCCTCTCCTCCGTGCCAATGGTTATAATATTAGTTAGAATTAGTAATTTTCTCCTTAGCTAGTTAGATTCCGCTGTTGAAGGAGGCAGATGGTGGCCCGGCTTTCCCCCTCTCCCCTCAGGAAGTTAGCCCTTCTCACAGAATTCATTAATCACTTCTTTCTTCGACGCTTGACAATTCAGGTATTCTTTTAGGGCTTCTTCCTAACCTACCCTTAGCCGACTCATTCATTTCCGGCACCTGTAGGGGGGGACCCTCACCAGGGTTCCTTGTGTCGTACCCCTACAGGAGGTATATCCCACGGATAGAGAGGCGGAAAGCCACATAAAATTCAAGTCACTCAAGTTAAACAAGCATCGTCATATCATATCCAGTTGCGTAAGCACATTGAATGGGAGGAGCTTTAAGCCCGAGGGTTCAGTGGGGCCCAACAGCGTCCTCCCTCCATTGAGGCTTATGCCTTGTCACTTTTCCTGGATGCCCTCAGGTTTATTTTCATTGCCCACCATCCACCCCTCCTCCTCCAGTGGCTAGCCTCTCTTACCCGTGGGCTTCTTCCTAACCTACCTTTAGCCGACTCATTCATTTCCAGCACCTGTAGGGGGGGAACCCTCACTAGGGTTCCTTGCTTTGTACCCCTACAGGAGGTATATCCCATGGATAGAGAGGCGGAAAGCCACATAAAATTCAAGTCACTCAAGTTACACAAGCATCATCATATCATATCCAGTTGCGTAAGCACATTGAATCTTTTGCTTTGTTGTCATCTTTCTTACATTGGCTTCATTTATTTTATTTTCTTTCATGTGCACCTCATTCCCCTAGCCTGAAAGCCCTGGCATCTGCAAGGCCCTCTGACCATGGGCTGTCCTAGACCAGGTAATTTCAGGATCGCATCTAATCATGGGTTACCCTCATGGAACCTCAGTGCACTAGTACTAGCCTAGTAGGGTGGCTCAGCTAACTTTTTATGTTTTCCTTTTTTTTCTTCTTCTGCCTCTGTAGTCTCATTGTCTGTGTTTCTAAGTTAGGCAAAGTTACCCTTCCCCCAAAGGAAAAAATGGAAGCAGTGCTCCCACCTTTACTCCAGATCTGACCAAAATGCTGCAGTGCCCTCTGCTCTCTTCTTCCCTCTCCAAAATCTTGTAAAAGAAAAGCTTTCTCCCCCCCCACCACCCACCTACCTAATGTCATTAATGCTATCTCATCCCCTAATCTACATAATGGCAGTAATAATCTGCCCTCTCCTCTCCTCTCCTCTCCTCTCCTCTCTTCCCCAGACCTAATCACAGCAATGCTCTTTTCTCCTCCTTCTCCATAATGGTAGTGATGCTCATTGTAACTTCCCCACACCCTAGACCTAATGGTAGTAAGATATTTTCTCCTCTCCCCAGCATGATCCTGACCCCCCAAAAGCCTTGCCTGATCCCAGTTTTTTAAAATCCAGTGTAGCCCACCTTCACCCATCTCAGCACCACTACCCACTCAGGAAGGAAAAGGATGGTATTTGCAATGCACTCCAAACAATTTTATCACAGAATGTTAACACACTGGGGGCTGGCTGTCAGACTAGGGAAGTAGAAGAGACTGGGCTGCCAGTTAAACAGAGCCACAATTTGATTTATTCAAATTGGGGGTGGGCTACTCTGGATTTATTCTTTTGTAACTTTACTTGGTTACCAAAGTATAGGAAAAAATGACTACTGTATTGAATGGTCAAGCTATTTGTACTTAAAAAAACTTAGAAGCTGCACTGATGCTCTGAGTAAATCTACTTCTCCCTCTGGTGTCTTTAATTGTGATGCAGAAAGCTTGAAATCTGTCTTGCGTACCCTTGCATATTGTCCTGGAACAACATATAAATGTTAAAAAATTAAATGTTTCATCTGCAATGTCATCATGACTTTCTCTATTTTCTCAATTTGTTTTTCTCTTCCCTTATTTAGTTTCCACATTTTACAGAAATAATCTTTAGCTTTTCACTTTTCTTACGTTGGTTTCATCTTTTTAATTTCTTCAGTTTATCCAGCATTATCTCATTCTTTTCCTGCCCTGACATTTTTTTTTATTTACTTAGCTGTCCCTTTGCTTGCATTTTTTTGTAATTTACATTTTTCTTCCCTAGGCACCAGAGTTGACCCATCAGGTTAGCAACCTCACAGTCCCATCCAATCCTCAGACCATTGCAAACTTCCTTAATAATCAGTTCTCAGACCTAACTAAATTTGCATCCTCCTTCCCCATCACAAAACAAATCGCCCCAGTTTTTTCTAGCAAATTACCTGGAGTGCCCCTCTTTCACTTTAGAGCTATTAGCCCAAAGGAGGTAACACAACTTCTTAAGTTGATCTCTGATAGTGCTGCTACAGGCTCGGATGGTATAGAGCCCAGACTACTAAAAATAGCTGCCCCTCTCATTGCCGCACCACTGGCCAAAATCTTTACCCTTTCCTTGTATCAAAATAGTGTCGCTGACATTTGGAAAATAGCGGTAGTCACCCCTGTCTTTAAAAATGGGGACCCCGCTGACCCCTCGAACTATAGGCCAATATCTATCCTGTCAGCTCTAAGCAAAATCTTAGAAAAACTAGTCGCCACTCAAACCATAGAATTTCTTACCAAGCATGACCTTCTAACAACTGCCCAGCATGGTTTCTGGAAAGGTCATAGCACTTCTACTGCCCTGCTTAAATTTACCACTGATACTCTCACTGCTATGGACAGTGGTTGGAGGCAGTATAGCGCAGTGGTCTAAGGCTCTGAGCTGCAAATTTGGTGACATCCAGCAGACCAGACCTGGGTTTTAATCCCACAGTTTCCACTTGCATACTGTGTGACCCTGAGCAAGTCACTTAACCTCCTTGTGCTCCCAGGTAGCTCCTGTAAAAAAGCTTTCAGCTTAGTGTGCTATACCTGGTTAAACAACTAAATTAAAAAAAAAAAAAAAAAAGGGCTGTTTTCATTGATATGATGAAGGCTTTTGACCTGGTGAATCACTCCTTTCTCCTCATCACCCTGCAATCTATGGGATTTGTGTTAAACGTAGTTAGCTGGTTCAACAGCTACCTATCAAATAAGGTCCAGGTTATTAAGTTCAACTCATCTTACTCGAGTAAGGCTACAATGAATGTTGGCATTCCCTAAGGCTCTGTCCTAGGACCACTTCTTTTCTCTATATTCATAAATGATATTATCTCCAATCTCTCTCCTGCCTCCTCCTCCTTACTCTATGCGGATGACATTGTCCTCTATACCAGTGCGAAAAATGTATCGGACATCAATCTATGACTCTCTGCTGATTTCCAATGCATTCAAACCTGGCTCTCATATCATAACCTTGTTCTTAATGAGTCCAAAACACAGTCCATGGTATTTGGTACCCCCTTGAAACTCAAATCACACCCAAACAATTTTAGGGTCTCCTGCCTAGATGGCTCATCCATTGGCCTAGTTACCTCTTTGAAGTACCTGGGGGTTACTCTGGATCAATCCTTAAACTTCAAACAACATATTTCAAATACATGTAAGTTTGTGAACTCCAAACTAGGCGTAGCTTACAGCACTAGCTATGCATTAACCCTCTCAGCGAGACTAATTATTGCCCGAGGTATTCTCCTGCCTACCCTAACCTATGGCGTATCTTCTTATGCCGCCATACCCAAAACAAATCTCCATAGGTGGGATATTGCCTATAATAATATTTGCCGATACGCTACCCTGTCCCACAGGCGTAAACACCACTGTCTCCTCTATTCTGATCTAAACTGGCTATCACCAAATGCCACCCGGCTCTACTCCATTGGCTCTACCATAGACATTATCATGAGGGTCTCAAACCCTTAAATCATTGGCGAATCTACTCACTCCACAGACCTCAAACTATGGACTACGCTCAACTGACAAATCCCTCTTGTGTGTACCAAAATATACAACCATCAAAGGTTCTAGTGCTTTTGCCCACTACTCTCCCCGGCTGTTGCACTCTCTCCCCCTAGATGTCTGACAGACTCCCACTCATGACACCTTTAAAAAAGCACTCCGTCGCTACCTCATCTCATCGGACCAATGCTCTTGTTTTAAACCTCCTTAGCTCCCTGTCCTCCTCCCTAGCCACAGCCCCATATCCTCCCTCATTAAACCTCACCGGCTCTAACTCCCAGGCTCTACTCCTATGTCTCTAGGGATACCCCCTACTCACCAGACCTCCATCTCCTATACTAACCCTGCTCCTAACCAGTCTATTCCAGCTTGCCTACCCCCTGCTTTACATTCCCCCCTTGCACTTAATTGTTTCTGTTCTCATACTCATTGTATCAGTACATGCTTGCATACACACCCCAGTATAGTTTCATCTCACCTGCCCCTTCTACACCCACAAATTGTCTTGGCTGATATTATCTCTGAAGTTTGCCCTACCATAAAAATTAAATAACCTCAGTTATCCTATCCCCTTCAGCAAATTCTCCAAGCACTTATCAATTATGTCTCTCATATCTTCCTTTGTCTGTGTATAAAATTTGTCTTCCCCAGGAACATATCTGCAGTATGCCTATTTTATTTTTCTTTTGTGTTATGCCCCATGTACTGTTTTTTGCTCTGCTGCCAATTTGTATCATCCAAATGCTATAACCTAATATTTGCTCTGTACCCTACTCCCGAAACCTTATATACTATTTGTGCTGCAAAACCTGCTGTGTAACACCATTTGTTTATGTCCTGATGTAACCACATTTTGTTGTATCTCTGTACTGTTTTACCCTGTAACCTCCCGGGTCGTGCCTGAAAATAGTCATCTCTATGGCTAGTGCACCTACCTGGTTAATAAAAACTAAATAAAATAAATAAATAAATAAACAAAGCAACCACTTGTGCTCTAAACCCCATAAGGCTAACAAATCACCCCCCTGAGCACTTTACCCTCTCATGGTTTTTGAACAGGTAAACCCCACCACTGCCCACCTCAACCCCACCACTTTCCTAACAAGCCTTGAGAATGCTATTAAGTGGTCTTGTAGATTTTAATGTATGTCATTATCCAATCTGACATCATACAGTGATCCTCTGCCTCTTTCTGCCTCAAAAGTATTGTAGAGTATTCTCTTACACATTACTCTGCCCTCCTCATGAAACGAGAAATACCAACCCTGCATATCTAAGTCCTAAGAGTCATTCCACCCAAAGCCTCATTGTGTCACTCTGTTTTTTTCTATTGGCACCATTTTTTGGTCCAACAGTGTAGGACAATCTTTCACCTCTTCCTATTACTGCTGGACACAAGTGCTGAATTCATACCCCAGTATGGCTTTGTGTGGGCCCTACAAAGCACTATTAAGATAAGAAAAAAGTACTCTGGCCCACTAGCAGTGACAGGAAATGGCAAAGGATTATCATGCAGCCTTGCACCAACAATGGGGTGCTGATATAAAAAAAATAGGGTGACTCTGGGGGGGTCTTATGGCTGGGTAAGGATGGTTTGAGGGGTTGGGGGAGAATTTTAGTTCTTATAAAGCTACAAGCAGGCAGAGGAATTGCTTGAAGGGAGTGGTGTCAGTCTCTGTCTGTCTTACTGGAGCAATTTCAGTGCAATTTCAGCTGCCAACCCCAAATTCTGTGGCAGGCCCCAAATTCTGCGGCAGGTCATAATTTCTACGGCAATCACTGCATGCCGCAGAACTGCAGAAAACAGGGAGCCTTGACCATACGGCTCCTTTGATCTCTCGCTATCAGGAGATCATTAAGCACCCGAACCAGAGCTGTCTTGGTACTGTGCCTCTTCCTAAACCCGGACTGGAGAGGATCATAGACATTATGAGATGTTAAATGGTCATCCAGCTGCACCGCAACCACCTTCTCAATAACCTTACCTACAAAAGGTAGGCTGGAGGCTGGTCTGTAGTTGGCTAAGCAGTCAGGGTCGAGGAAAGATTTCTTCAGGAGGGGTACTACTACCGCCTCCTGCAGGGAGTCAGGAAACACCCCTGTTTCCAACGAGCACCAGACTATCTCAGCAAGGATTGGGTTGATGACCTCAACACACCCCACTAATAGGCGTGTTGGGCCTCTATCCAGACTACAGTAGGTTAGGCGCATACCCTGGACAACCTGCACAATGTCCTCACTTGCCAATTGGCCGAAGTCAGACCAGGTGGACTGGGTGCTTGCCACCCCATGCCGACCACTGCAATGCCCATCTGAGGATACTGAGTGGATCTCTGACCTGATGGTGGCAATCTTATCAGCACAGAACCGAGCAAACTCATCACACTTAGCTTGTGAAAAGGCACTCTGTGGCTGGAGACAGGCTGGATTGCACAACCTGCTCACAGTCCAGAAGAGTTGAAAAGGTTGGTTCCTTGCCACAGCAATCTCCTCAGACAGGAATTCTGCCTTCTTACAAGAGATTGCTGATATCTGATATCTGAATCTGAAGTATTCAGACACTGAGTCATATAGCAAGCCAGACCCTCACCACCAAAAACAGGCCACATATGTCATTTTGGGTGGTGGTGGGAGGGGGTGTTCCTGCTTGCTGTTTCCAATAACTCCTGATGTTTTATGAACATAGCCATAGTGTGTCACACTATGACACTACAATTGTATTCAAAAAATACCGGACGTGATCAGATGCAGCAAGCTGGATAGTCTAGCCCACCCGGCCTGCCCATAAAAAGAGTATACATATACATTCTATCAAATAACATGCCTCAGAAATGAGGTAATTGGAGGCAGCAACCCCCCCCCCAAAAGTGCAATTAAATACTTATTGTAAAAATAAATTACAGTTTAAAATATCCTCAGGAACATACCTGCTAAATTCAATGGCTGCTGCTGCTCCTCCTCTAGCCTCCTTTTGCTGGTGATGAATGCCTACATGGTGTAGTCCTGAATGCACTGGGTTGCTGGCTGAACTTCATCTGATGGCAGAAGGTCACTCCTCCTGGCTGGACTAGTTGGGGTTGCTGGTGGGGCTCCCTCTGACGGCAGCAGGTCACTCCTCCTTGCTGAACGGTTCTATGAGATCTCAGCAACCGCGAAAGGGCAACCAGCAGAAGAGCGACATCAGGGCGTCAATTTTGCCAACCTGACAACCCCGGTGCATGGAAAAATGGTGCCGGGGACTAAAAATACTTGCTTTCTGCGGGGGGGCTGCACCCCCACCACCACCCTACTTAAGGATTCTCAACTCCAGGGGGGTGCATGTCGGGGGGTGCAAAAGTAAAAAAAATAAGATTTTGGGCCAGGTGCAAGAAAAGCACAGTAGCGCCCGGACCCAGACCCGAACCCAGAACCCCAGCACCGCCAGCGGAGGCCAACCCCTAATGCCATGGTGCAGCTCGGCAGCCAATCACAGCACCAACCCCTACGTCCCCTCCGCCCTCTCCATGGCCACGCTTGCCGTGCTCACTCTCCCCCTGCACGCATACACGTAGTGACATCCTGTCACTAGGGTCACCCACCCCACCTCATCCAGTCGCTCTCCCTGCCCCCTCGCCTTTTGGGCTTTCACCTATATCATGTCGCCCTTTCAGATGGTGCCGTGATTCAGGCACCCACCTCATGTGCTACCTTGCTGAACTAGTCTCCCAGTCCCTCATACAGCAGGGTCACAACAGCAGCTAGACTCTCTCAATCACGTCAGCAGATCTATGTGAAGAAGAAGAAGACAAAGAATTAGCATTTATATAGTGCTTTTCATACACATTGTATCCCAAAGTGCTTTACAAGCAATGAGAAACTGGTAGTGAAGTGACTGGTGCAGAGGCAGCAGCCATATTGCACATCAGCACTCACACACAGCCTTGTACAGCTGCATACACCACCATTGACTGTGCTGGGCTGGCAAGTTAGGGCAACCTAGGCAAATCTGCAGGCAAGCCCATGACTCTTGAAGTACTTTGAGTCTGCTACGTGCAGAGTAGGCAAGCTGACTGAAGCAACACTGCTGACAAACTTAAGAATCTGTAGCACTCTCACACTCTATAGCAGTCTGGGCTGGCGCTGGCATGGTTGGCACTGTGCAGCCACCAAGGGACCCCTCTTACTTAAGCAATAATGATTGAGCTGGCGGTCATTTCCCAGGGATTAATGACCATGTGGGGGGGTTATGCCGTGGGCAACCTCCCCTCACATGGTCATTAAGACCCAGGAAATGACCATCAGCGAGGTTGTTATTGTTGGTGAGAAGCTGCTGCATTTTACAGACTATATTTTGCCTGCTTCAAGTTTGCCTCATGGGGAAAGCAGATCGTTGTTACACTAGAACAACCATACTGCCAGCATTTCACTTTCACTAATAAACATCTGCATCTTTTACTAAAAAAATACATGCTGATGTTTATCAGAAGTGAAATGCAGTGGTACTGTTGCCCAGCCCAGAGTAACCAATTATCTGTTTTCCCTTCACGGCAAACTTGCAGCAGAGGAAATATCATCCATGGAAAGCTGTCACTGGGAACTTGAGCTGATAGGCAAATCTGTCTCTCTGTGTGGTGCCGGCAGCACAGTTTAATACAGTGTGGTTATTTGATGTGGCTGCTCGTGACATGGGCACATGTGGATTGGTCATTAACTGACCATTAATGATTGATCCAGCAACCAATCAGTGAGCATAAGTAGCGCATTAATATTTAATTAGGCTTATAATCACACATAAACCCAGTAGTAGCCTGCCCTAGCAGATTGAATGAAGTCAACTCTGTGGTCCTGGCCAGTCAGTGCCAGCCAGGTGCTCTTTTAGTGGTGCTGCTTTCTACAGACAGTTGCCAGTTGCTCTTCTGCTTTGCTAGTGCTGCTTGATATGTACTCCCCTGCTTCTTTTGATTTTCTTTTAATCTTAACACTATAGCAGCTGCAGCAGCCTGAGCCTGCACTGCCCAGTGCAGACCCATCCAGGAGAGACTCCCTCCATCCAGGCTCTCGCTCCCAGTCTTAGTTAGCATTGCAACAAACACAGTCACACAGCTAAGCCAACTTCAAAATGATTTACAGCTCCTCAGCGTGATTTATAAACTCCATTAGTTTTACAGTGAAGTTGGCTGAGTGTGAGTGGTGCTGAGACGAGTGTATGCTGCTTGTGGCTCTTGTGGACTGGTGGTCTGGTGACTGATCTGCTGCCTTCCTTCCCCATCCTTCCTCAGCTCTTATCCATTCCTTGAGAGCAGTTAAAAGCCACAAAAAGTGTCCAGATTGTGAGCAAATGAATTTCTCCTAATCCTGGCTCTGTGGCGGCTGGAAGCATCCCTCAGACTCTGACCCCAACCTCTGGAATCCTCCTCGGTCACAGGGTGGTGCGGTGCGACTGCTCCTCTCTTCCTGTATATGCTCTGCTTCTCTAAGTCTGTTCCTTCTGTTTGCAGCAGTCCACGGAAAATCCTACCGATGCCTTGGGGAGGGGGGAACCAGTCATTAAGCAGTTAATCCTGATTTGGGGCAATGGGAGGCCGGGCCTAAGCGGAGATGGGGGGAGCCAGAAAGCAAGCAGAGAAGGCAAGCACTCTGTTGGCCATTTAGGCACATCACCGATGTTGGCAATGCATTAGGTGCACTGGGAAGACAGGAAGTATTGGGGAACAAAGGACAGCATGTATTTTAGGCATTCCAGTAGCCACAGCATGGAAATCAAAGCTGGAATGCGGGGCGATGGTACAGGCTGACTGGGACTGCATAAATTTGGAACAACACAGAAAATGCGAAGCAGTTGAGAGGTATGACAAGGAGAGACAAATATCCATTTTGTTAGATTTCTATACATCACTCCAAACCACATGCATAGACACTAGGCTTCAAACCTAGAGCAAGGCATCACATTTATGCTAATGCTTGTGCCGGGCAGGCTGATAAAGCCTCACCAGAACAGAAATAACCTTCTAGATAGGCTTTGCATCTAAACTAGTGTACTGCACACTGAAAATGACAAAATGCAGACATATGTTTCATCCTATTGGGTCTCAGTGCACTCAGTATTTCAGTCATATACCAAGTCTGCCTGATTTTAACTAAAGGCACTTATTCATCTCCTACAGAGAGGTAAATAAAACGTATTGGAACTTTGCTGCTGAGATTCCAAACACCAGGCTGAATTAACGTGTTCCACGTGTAAGGTGCTACTGGTAGAATTTGCTCTAGGAACCTTAGCAGAACATAAACCAGGGATCTGATGCTATAGCCTGGAGTTAGATTACTAGCTCTTATTTTTTTACTCACCATTAACATGGGGTTTCTTTTTTTATATACATATATTTTTTTTATCCTCCTGGAAATCTAGGATGGTTACTCAGCCCTGTCCCACTCCCACCAACTGGCACTTGTCTCCCCCAGGACTTACATTGATCCTGTTCCCCCATGGATTTCCCCCTGTGGCATGGTCAGGGAAGGGAGGGCCGTCATTCTGCCCAAGGTACATATCCTAATGGACTCAGGTGGTCCCAGGTGACAGCATGGATAAGCGGGCGAGTGGTCACAGCTTCATGAAGCCCCAGCTCCATTTTTCCACTTTTCTCCCCTGGCAAATCAAATCAAATCGATATTTATTTGTATTACGCTTTTCAAAATGCCTCCTTGTCCTCCTGTGGCTGATGTGATGCAAGCATGTGAAGGCACACATGCATCACCAGGCCACAGTCCTCCCTTCCAAGCTGCCGCAGCCTGCACTACCATCAGCCCTCCTGCTGGCGGCAGTCTTAGGCTGGGTGAGCAAGTCCTCTGGATGCTCTATCCTGCCGGCCCCCCCCCCGGGCTGAGCCCCGGCAACCTGAGTCCATTCCCGAATCTGGGTCACTGGCATGGAGGGAGATGTGGTGTCCAGTGCTTCAACCTTCAGCACCACAGGGTTGGCCTTTAACTTGGGGTTTCTATATAAAGAATTCATTGACTATGTATCTGCCACACTGACAGCCTCAAAAGGGAAATACTATACAATGACTTGTGACATGGGTGTTTTACTAAACACATTATCCAGTTTGTTTGATAATGGAAATGCCATTCATAGGGCTGCTGGTAAACATAACATGTTAAAATTAAAAGGTTCTACAGTATAAGACCATGGAGTAGATGAAGAATTTGTAACATTCCGTAGAGTCCTTGGGGAGCTTTGTTAGTTTGACTGCTGTTGTATGACAGAAGGGACTCTGAGTTCCAATGGTATATAAAAGTGTTCACTACTTCACTGTATAAAAAACAGGTTGCAGTGTGATATTGTATATCAAATTCAGATTCTTTGCTATTCCTAAAAACATGCAGTTTGATGAAAAACAGCAAATGGGGATTTGCACACTGAAAATAGTACCCACACTTTAAAATATTAGTAATTATGCAAATGTAACACAATCCCGCACTTCTGGCCTCCCCTACTAAATTGTTCTGTTGTGAGCAGGAGCGCAGGTAATAACTGCGGAGGTAAATCCTGTGTCCAGGAGTACTTGTGATACAACATCTTGCAAGGAGCCACCACCTGTGTATTTAACAGTCTTAAACTTGGAGTTCCCCATGCCTCTTGTGTATGGCCTACTGAGGCACTTGCTATAGTGTCCAAGTCCACCTCGGTGGGAACTGCCTTGGCCAGGCTGCCTGTGTCCTTTCCAAGGAGATCGGCTTCTCCCAGTTCTGAGACCTGTTCTTCAAGGTAACCTACCTGTGCTGCAACCACCACTGGCTCTGTGGGTCTCTTTTACATTCAGACTTGCATATCTTTGGCTTTGGGAGGAAACAGAGCCACGTTTGTTGGTCAAAAAAATAGATTTCTATTTGCACTGACACTGTGCACAGTCACTGTCCTGACATGGCAACATGTGGTAAGCCTTTACATATTTAAACTGTAATTCATAACTTTTTTTTTAAATATTCTTTATTTTCTCCATTTCATTACAGCGGGTGCACATGTTGCACTTTCAGTTCAATGCATTGCTTTAACCAGCTTTGTTGTACGTATACTATATATGGCATGTCTAGCATTCTAATATATCCAGTGCCATAATCTTTGATCCACAATGTCCAATACAGAAAATCTGACATATTATATTGCTCAGATGGGATAAATGTTTCATCTACTTGTGATATATAGGATACCCATGGCCTCCATATCAGGTCAAATTGTTGTGCCCTACCCATCTGAGTGGTGACTGTGCATTCTAAGAAATAAATTTCATTCATCACTGAATGCCATTGGGACAATGTTGGGGCAGTAGTGGTGCACCACAGGCAAGTGATCACTTTCTTTGCAGCTGCCAGATATAGATATATCTTACTTTTACTGGGTGGTATTGCTCCATCTTCCTTTATATACAGCAATACCAGTTGTTGTATTAAAATCAGGTCATTATCTATTAATTGTGTTAAACTTGCACCAATCTCTTGCCAGAACCAAATAACTTTTTGGCAGGACCAGAAGGCGTGGACCATATTAGCCCAGTGTTCACCACACTGTCTCCAACATGCCCCGTATTTCAATGGTAAATACTTAATCAGCTTGCCAGGCGTATTAAAAAAATCAAATCCTACACTTCCAGATATATTCATGGTAATTCATAACTTTATTCAACTGCATTAGCAATAATAAGTGGAGTCCCCAAATACTATACCCATTTTAGGTATCACTTAAGACACAAGGCAAACACGTAGGCAATCTTCAGTTGCATACTCCAGACCATTCATATTACAACAGCAGTGCACTTGCTTGAGATAGCAGCAGTGAGCATGCAGCCAGAGCCTGGATCTGCAGTTCCTGTTTGGATCCCATAAGTATACAGCAACACAGACATGTCATACCTATTTAGTAATGTAGAGAATAATGTATGGGCAACCATACACAACAATGCTGTGTTTCCATCGCGAGGGGTTGAGATGACAGCATATGAACCTTGAGAGCGAAGCTCGAGAGGTTCATGCTGTCATCTCAACCCCAAGATAGAAACACATGCTGAGTTGTGTGTGGTTGACCATATTTTATTTTTTATAGTACATGTTTTTTTATACCGGAGTGACAGACCCTCACTGAAGTAAAAAACACAAAATCTTGCCTTTTCTTTGTTCTACTCCCATATCAAAATCAAATTTCCAGACTTTTGAAAGGTAAAATGTATGACTTTGGGCACTGAATGGTTAGTAACTAGCTAGGTGTAGCATAAATGAGAAATTTAAAATTGTATGACCTTTGAATTGTGCATAACAACTGTTTGGAATGCACATAACAACACCTTAGAATGTGCATAACAGTTTAGAATGTGCTTAACAAGGATTTTGAGCAGGCTGATTTTTATACATAACAAAGGGTAACCATATACTATTATCCCATTCTGCATAGTTCAGCACAGTCACTGTTCTTAATGTTCCTTGACCAGCCAGCCACGGGTTCGATCCTGTCAGCATGATTAAGTTGCAACATATTTATAGTTTAATCACAGTTACCTCCTGACCATACTTCAATTTACTTTGGTGATTTCCCCATTACTTAAAGTAAATGTGTGACATTTTTTACTTACAGTTTTGGGTTTCATAGCCCAGTACCCTGCCACAATGATAGTTCATCTGTGGAAAAATTTTAAATTTTAATACTGTTCTGTAAGAGAGGGAAGGGATTGTATTTCTGGTCAAACTGCCTGCCAGCTGATCCCTTCCAACTTCACAGTCGGCTGACCATGCCCCCGCACTCAGACGTTTTGTAACATCCTACCAGGGAGAGCACAGGGGTGTGCCCCATTAAATCCTATTGGGGAGATTTTAAACACATTAATATGCATATTTAAGCTACCTTTGACACAAATGAAAGTGACTGCTCAACTAACTAAGGAGGCAGTACAGCGTAGTGGTTAAAGGCACTGAGCTGCAAACCTAGAGACCTGGGTTTGAATCCCATAGCCCCCACTTGCATACTGTGTGATCCTGAGCAAGTCACTTAAGTTCCTTGTGCTCCCAGGTCGCACCTGGAAACAAGCTCCTGCTTAGTTTGCTTTTCCTGGTTAAACAATTTCCCCTTAATAGGGGCCCTATCTGTTGAACGGTGGCTTTCTTTTTCATCAAAGGTAGCCTAAATATGCATAGTAATGTTTTTTAAAATCTCCTCCATAGGATTGGGTGCACCCACATGCTCTCCATGGTAGGATGCCACAAAACATCCAAGTGCGGGGGCATGATCAGCGGACCATGACATTGGAAGGGATCAGATGGCAGGCAGTTTGACCAGAGTTGCGATCCCTTCCCTCTCTTACAGGACAGTATTAAAATGTAAATTTTTGTCACAGATGGACTTTTGCCAGGGCAGGGTAACAAGCTATGAAGCCAATAACTAAATCTCACACTTTTACTTTAAAGAGCTGCTGACACATCAAATAAATCTTTGAAAAACATAACATTTAGGTACAATTCAGCTTGCATTCCATATATATTGTATAGATTTCTCATCCCTGTTGTTTATTACTGAGGAAATGTATAAGAATACATGATCTTTTTCCCTTAAGAGTTCATCTGCCTCTGCAACTTACTCTCTACTCGAAGTCATAATCCTCTGTTGTGACATCACAGTCTGTTGTCATGGGAGTAACTGTGATGCCACAAGGAGTGCATTATTACCTCAGGTAGGGAGAAAGCAGCAAGAACTGATGAAATTTTCAAGAGCAAATATCTTGTTTTCATACAAATGACCTTAGTAATAAATAATGGGGAGGCAAAATATTGAACTACAGTAAGTAGGCAATAATATCCGACAGGGTGGGTGGTATTGGGTAATACTGGATCGCCCAGGGGCATAATGAGGCCCGATGCCACAGGCGGAGGGCCTTATAGCCCCTGAAAGGTCTGGTGTTTCCCAGTACCGCCCATCATAGAGGGTATTATAGCACTTAGAAAATGGCCCATAAGTTATATTTTTTAATAAATTAAAAAAAGTTTTCAACAAGTGTAATAGATGTTTAAAAAAAAGAGTAAAATACATTTCTCTTGTAAAGTAGTCCCTGTATTTATTTATTTATCAAGTCTAGGATTACAAATACCTTTGAGCCTTGGCTCTTTTACAAAGGTTCCACATCAGAGAAATACAAATTATGGGAAACATCAAGACAGACATTACAACAATATAGTGTATGGAAGAATGTTGTTATGGATAGAAATCCATAACTATAATGGAGTTGTTATGCTGCAGTAGCCATGTCATCACAGCTGTTATGCTGCACTAGCTGTCACTACTGCAGCATAACAACTTGGAATGCTGCCACATAGTTGCTTTCCTCAATCCAGTTAAACTGGAAGTTGCGTTTTTTTTAAACTTGAACTTGCAGAAACATTTGCAACACACTGTGTCAGTTAAAAAAAAAGAAAATGCTAAAATTTCTATTCTCTGTTGTCTTCTCCAGCTGGTTTTGTGTGATTTTCTACGCTGTGACTGCCCATATACTATAAAAGATTATGTATGAGCAGTCATACACAAACAAAGAAATGATTGTATCTTGAGGTTCCCTTGGTAACAGAGTACCTCTCGAGCTGTGCTCTCGAGGTCATCTATTACCAAGGAAACCTCCTGATACAAGAATATCCTTGTTAAGTATGACTGCTCATACACAATCCTCTATGTGGACATTGCAGAGTACAGAGTAATACAATTCAAGGGTAGCATTGTAACAAGGCAGTCAGCAGCATTTGTCAGAGAAAATAGACAACAGATAAGAAGTGCCAGAGTCATAGGGAGAGGGAAGAGGGGAGGAGGGGAGAAGGAATGTAGGAAGGGTGGGGAGAGGGTGAAAAGTGCAGCATTGGGTATACCAAGATGTGAGGGTAGAATCCAGTGAGGAGGGGAGGCGGGGACAACTAGAGCAGAAAGGGAAGCGGAGAAACAAGGTTAAGTTGGGCAGTCACAGGAGCTGTTGGTAGTGAGATAGTCCCGGAGCCTAGTTTTAAACATACCAATTGTTGGGGCAGAGGAGATGGTTGGGCTGAGGCCATTGAACCAGAGTGGCGCTCGATAAACAAAAGAGCATTGAACCAGAGTGGCGGTATTGTGCTGTCCTTGTCAGAAGAGGGCACTTCTGTTAAGGAGATGCTATTTTGCTAAGTGCATAGTTGCCCCATGGGTTTGTGGGACTGGTAGTCCTATGTGAAAAATTGGGAAGGGATGTGAGGCTACACTTGGGAGTATCAGCACACTGGTGACTGAGAAGGGCATTTCTGTTGTTTGTTTTTTTTGGTGGGGGGGAGAGGACAGGAGAAATGTGAAATTATGTGCACCTCTACCAAAAGCAGGTGGGGTATACATCGTCCTGAGTCCTGTCAGCGACGGAGCCAGGTGCGGCTTTTAAAAGTGGAGTAAAAGAAAAAAAAGTAAGAAAGTCTTGAGCCCTTAAGACAGGATGCAGCAGGTAAAGAAATGTACCCGGCAGAGTGGGGGTTATCGGGGATGTTACAGGATTGGGAGAATGGGATTGAGAAGCAGAGGCAGACTTGGCTAGGTTTGGCTCCCCAGACATGTGGATTGCTTGTCGGTTTCATGAAGAACTACAGGCACCAGCTTTTAAGCGAGTGGGAGCCGCGAGTACTTGTGTCCAGTTTTAAAACTGTGCTGAGGCTTAAAAACTTTAACGGTATGGTAAGGACCTCATTTTAGTTATTAATGCATGGTTTGGCTCTACTGGGTGTGGGGAGGTGAATTCTCTGTCTCGGAGGAGGGGGGCTATCTGCGTCATTTGTTCCATTACCAAATGGTAAAAAAATGGCAGCTACTTTGTTTTGATTTTTTGCGGCACAAGGATATCACATTTCTGTTTGGGGCATTCTGTTGGCACTAGTTCTTAACAGGGCACCTATTGAAAAATAAATACCCAGTTGTGGAGTGTTGGCAGCCAATCAGCTGCCAGGAATTTTCTCTGCCATTTTCTAATGTGAAATACATACTGAGCTTTGTCTACATATTATATTTTATTAAAGTTCTCCAGAAGGCGTCAGCTGCTCTTTAAAGAGACACAACGGGACTTCCTTTTTGACCTTACTTTTTATTGCTTTAGGTGACATACTCAAGGGATACATACTGATGGTTGCAATCCTCTCGAAGTGGCAAATGGGATGAGGGCATTAGGGTGCATATGCCGATCGAACATTGACACCTCTACCATGAACGACAGTACAGCGACACAGCGACGGGTTGCTGTATTGTCACCATGGGCCTCTGGCACTGCTTTCTTAGGGTCTTGCACCCCCTTCCCGAATTAGCTCCAACTTGAAGTTGATTATCTTAAGTACAGGGGGTGGGGGGAGAGCACCCCACATGGAGGGTTCAGGGTGCAAAGACCCCCGAAGAAAGCACAGTGTTTTCAGATGGGTTTATGGTGACCTCAATTTTGGTCAACATAAATCTGTCACTGTAACATCAGTCGACAAAATATTTGTCAATCCGGCATCATAGAGCCCATCAGGGTGTGCCCAGTCCAGAATGGCACAGATGAGGGCAATACAGTGCCTCTGGCAAAAATTAAACAAAGGGGTGTACCCTTCCAAAACACACAAATTAGCACTATTAGGCATACTGCTACCTTGGTCAATCTGCCCCATGATCCATGCCTCCATGGGATCAGAATCATAAAAACATAGACTTTGATGGCAGATAAGGACCACTTGGCCCACCTAGTCGGTCCATTTCCCTACCTATTGGATAAGCTGCAGATCCTAGTTAACCAACAGCCTTCTTCCTCCTACCCCCCACTATAATTGCCTTATGTCTGTCCCATGCATTCTTGAATTCCCCCACTGTTTTTGACCCCACGACCTCCTCAGGAAGGCCATTCCATGTATCCACTACCCTCTCCATGAAAAAATACTTCCTCGCATTGCCCCTAAGCTGTCCTCCCTCTATCTTCAAATTGTGCCCCCTTGTTCTTGCACATCTCTTTTTTTGAAAGATGCTACCCTCTTGGACTTTGTTGATTCCCTTGAGGCACTTAAACATTTCTATAATGTCCCCCTTCCCTCCTTTCCTCAAGGGTATACATAGTAAGCTCATTTAGTCACTCTTCATATGGCTTCTGGTGCAGACCCTGCACCATTTTGGTTGCCCTCCTCTGGACTGCCTCCATTCTGTCTATGCCCTTGCGGAGATGGGGTCTCCAGAACTGCATGCAGTACTCCAGATGGGGTCTCAGCAACTGTCTGTACAGAGGGATCACAGCTTCCTGTTTTCTACTGGTGATGCCTCTCCCTGTGCATCCCGGTATCCCCCTAGCCCTCCATACTGCCTTCTCACATTGCTTGCCTACCTTAAGGTTATCTGAGATGACTACCCCAGGTCCCTTTCCTTTTCTGTTGTTGTTAGTACCCCAACCCCCATTTTGTAGTCTTCCCCTGGATTTTTGTTTCCCAGGTGCATTACTTTGCACTTCTTTGCATTAAATCTAAGCTGCCATACTTTTGACCATTCCTCTAAACTTGCCAAGTCACTTCTTATCCTTTCCACCCCTCCCCATTGTGTATCAACCCTGTTGCAGATCTTTGTGTCATCTGCAAAGAGGTATACGTTTCCTTCTAGACCCTCTGCAATGTCACCTATAAAGACATTAAAGAGGACCAGTTCCAGTACTAAACCCCGTGGTACCCCGCTAGTAACCCCCCTTTCTTCAGAGTGTACTCCAATTACTATTACCCTCTGCATACTGCTGTCCAGCCAATTTGTTACCCAGTCTACCACCCTGTGACCCACTCCCAGGCTGGCTAACTTATTTATTAATCTTTTGTGTGGGACTGTGTCAAATGCCTTGTTAAAGTCTAGGTAGGCCATATCCACACCCCCTCCCTGGTCTACTACGTTGGTCACCCAGTCAGAGAAATCTATTAGATTCATCTGACATGACCTTCCAGCTGTAAATCCATGCTGCCTTGGGTCCTGTGCCCCACTGGCCTGTAGGTACTCAACAGTTCTTTCTTTCAGAAGTGATTCCATCATTTTCCCTGCCACTGAGGTCAAACTAACAGATCTGCAGTTTCCTGCCTCTGCCTTGCTCCCACTTTTGTGAAGAGGAATCACATCCTCCCACCTCCAGTCTCAGGTCCCACACCATCCTCCCATGATCTGTTAAACAGGGTAGTCAGTGGTGTCACTAGGTCTCCTCTTAGTTCTTTTAGAATTCTGGGGTGAATCCCGTCAGGCCCATTGCTTTGTCCACCTTGAATTTTGGGAGTTCTTTCAGGACCCTTTCTTCTATGAATGGACTGGTATTGACCCCCCTGTCCAGAGTGCATCTATTATTTAGTTTAGGTACCTCACCTTCTTCTTCTTTTGTGAATACTGAGCAAAAGTATTTGTTCAGTATCTCTGCCTTTTCACTGTAACCCTGTGCTCACCTCTCCTCCCCTTTATCAGGCCTCACTATCCCTCCCTTGGTCTTTCTTCATTCCCTGATGTACCTATAAAAGGTTTTATTACCATTCTTAACTGAGTTGGCTAACTTTTCCTCAGGTTGGGCCTTTGCTATTCTGACTGCCTTCCCCACTTCATTCTGCTTTAACTGATACAGTTCTCTGTCCTGCTCCTTCTGTGATTCCTTATACTTCCTGAATGCTATCTTTTTCTCCCTAACCTTCCCTGCCACCTCTTTTGAGAACCATAGTGTTTTTTTACTTTGTTTTATTTTGTTTTGTTATTTGCTTCACACAAAGGTTTGTTGTCTCTGTGATGGCAGTTTTGATTTTTCCCTATTGTTCTTCCACCCCTCTGTCCTGCCTATTTGCTAGTGCATTCCCTAGGCACTCAGCCATTTTACCAAAGTCAGCCCTCCTAAAGTCCAGTGCCCTCGCTTTTGTATGGCTTGACTCTACAGCTGTGTTTATCGTGAACCACACTGTTTAGTGGTCACTTATTCCCAGATAGCTACCCACTTCTAAATCTGTGATCCTCTCTCAGTCCCTATTTGAGAGTACCAAGTCTAAGATTGCTCCCTTCCGAATGGGTTCCAACACTAGCTGTCTAAGGCATGCCCCCTGTAGGGCATCGAGAATGACCCTGCTCTTGGATGTGGCTGCAGCAAATGTGCTTCAGTTAACATCTGACATATTCAGATCCCCCATCAACAATATCTCCCCCTTTTCTGCCATTCTAAGGATGCCTTCTGTCATTTCCTCTCCAATTTTCTCCCCCCGAGACGGGGGGTCTGTATATAACCCTCATGTGGACTGTGGTGCGATTTTCTGTCTCCAAGGTGACCCACAGTCACCTTGGAGTCAACACATACTAGTTACAGACAATCATACCTCTCAACCTCCTGCCTCATAAATCAGGGACAAGGCTTAAAAAAATCAGGGACAAAGGACCAAAATCAGGGACATTTCTTCAAAATTGGAGATATCCACTCAGAAAGCTGGTAGAATAAAGGGCTTAGCGTAAAATGCATTTTCTAAAGAAGCACAAGTCTGCAACTTTAATGTTTGACATTAGTTTGTGCTTATAACCCCCACTGTTTGGTCACGGAAACACAATTTTTAGGAGGGACAGAGTAAAATTTTGAGGCAAAATCAGGAACGTCCCTGAAAATCAGGGACAGTTGAGAGGTATGCAGACAATAGCAGCTTACTCTTCACTGCAAACAGGGTCTGTCCCTTGCACCTGAAGTTCAGCTCCTTGGTGCCACTGCACTGGTCTTTGACAGAACACATGCTCTTTAAGCAACAGGCCCCCCACCAGTTCAGGTTTCACATCCACAACTTCTTCATCATTTACAGGATATCTGGGGTAGTTAGCGCAAACACCTGCAAGAGGCCTTTATTGAGGGTGGACTTGTAACAGGTCCCTGCTGTCCCTAATCTCAGACCTCAGTCATTGCCTAAGCCTCCAACGATCTGCACCAGAGGGAGCTAGTGCCACCCAGACCCAGAAAGCCTGCCACCATTCCTGGGCCCTCTGATCCCCTCTGGCCCAGAAGTGATAAACTGAAAGTCTGCACAGTAGCACCCCAAACTGGGATGCACGTAAACACTGGAACACTTTTTGCATGGCTGGAGTCCACTATTTATGTACCCTGTGGGTGGGAAACATGTCTAGAAGCCCTCCCTTCCAGTAGGCAGTTGCATGTGTAGCCGGTACATAGAGATACTGTCATAAAGCAGACTATTTATGCAATAAAAAAGAATGTATCTCATGAACATTGCAGAACCTTTGAAACCGGGACTAAGATTAACCCTTAAGAATGAACACATAGGCAAATTACTTTTTTTCTTAGGTCATATAAAGTAGCTAGCTCTGATAGTGTAACACATGAAAGATTATGTGGGTCCTGGTAATCGTTTTAACACCCGGGGTACAGACATTTTTAAATGACCCACTAAAACATGTTTATTTATAAAGTTACTGTTTGTTTGTTTTTTAGTTTTGTTTTGTCTCTAGTGTTTCAGTAGCATTACTAATATGACTGCATGATTTTTTTACATGGCTACAGAATGTGCATTGTATTGTCAAGAGTTTATATATGTGCCTGCTGCTGCCATACAGTAGGCGACTATTATAAATGTGATGTTGCACCTCAGGGAGCTATTTTTCACATAACTATATAAGCAATTATACAATGGCAAGAAAATTTCCAGGACTCGGATTGGTCAGTGGGTGCCTGAGACAGTGATGTTATTACACAATAACATCACTGTGTGGATTTATTGGACCACATGGACTTTGAGTCATTGTTCTTTTCTCTTCAGAAACACAAAAAAATCTAAAAACATTTCAATTTTTTTGTTTATTTTGTATAAAATCGAGCCATTGTATAATAGCAATAAGGCACTCCAGGGATGTGTGTTATTGTGTAATAACGTCACTCCTGGGGTGATAGAAGCACTCGGCTTCACCTCGTGCTTCAACCCACCCCAGTAAGTATTGTGTAGTTAGTTAGTTAGTTAGTCAGCAGCAGCATGCATGTATTTGTTGATTGATTCATTGGTTGATTGGTTGATTGACTGATCTGAATAGGTTTTCCAGAAAAAAATTATTGAGCTAAATAGCTTGTTTCCAAATGTGTCCTGGGGGTAAGGGAATGTGGAGAGTACAGTAATAAGATACATCAGTAATGCTACAAATAGAATAAAGTATGGCGTGGTGTGTGTAATGAGAATTGTACACATACCCGAGGTACTGGATGCCATATAAACCACAAGAGCAAAGCTTGAGGGGTTTATTTAGGCATCCAACACCCAGGGTGTGTGTAAAATTCAAGTTTACACACCACCCCATTATTTAATTTTATATAATTGCTGGGTTTACCTTTCTCATCACAGCAATTATATAAAATAAATGTCATTCTGCTGCAGCCGCCGTACGGTTTACTTTAAGAGCTGCCGGGGTCCGTTTGGGCTATTATGTTTTTTTTTCCTTTGTTTTGTCTTTTCTTGCAGCTGCCCTTTAGAGGTTTTGTTTTTCTCTCCCCAGTAACTTACCAGAAAGTCACCTGTGGCACGGTCTCTGAGGCACAGTTGGGAGTGGAGAAAACCCAGAAGAGTCGTGACTTGGCATGTGCAGAGCCCAAGAAACTCGGCACGTGTTTGCCATTATAAGTACTCCTTTATAATGACAAATTACATGACTGGTTTCCCTATAGGAGGAAGGTAAACCCATTAGTTATAATTATGAACTGGCCCCCAAAAAAGGAGGAATCTGATTAGCTGAGAGGTATTTGAAGCCGTGATTATATCCCACTGCATACTCACGGCCTCAAAAACACCTCCAGCCACCAGCCTCCTCACTGACCACATACTCACCCAATTGTGAACACATCAGCACTAAAGACGCAGCTTCGGGAACACCAAGCCATCGGAGAAGTGCAACACAACAAGAAGTGCAAGCACAATAATGGCCAACCATAACTGCTGCTCAAACGACCCTTCAAAACAAGCAAACAAAAGGATCCCAAAACTGGCCACAGGGTGTGTGTGTGTGTTTATTTATGTAAACAGAAAGAAACACTCCATATAAAATGCTGCCACTCAGTAAACCCAATCCACCATGCAATGTTCACTTGTGGCCAGACATTTGCCTGCTATCAGAAAGGCACACAGAATGGTCCCTCACAGCCAAACATAAAAAAACATATCAGTTTAATAAACATTTACTCCATTTCTAAAAATAAATGGTAGGAAAAGCACAGGAGTATGTGGGAGAGGGAGGTCATGCTGTCAGGAGTACATAGTAATACATCCACAAGAGCTCCAGTTTGTTTATGACCTCCAACAACAATGCCACCTGCTGACCCCAGCCCTCCAAGAAATATTTTTTACAATGTATATGAGCATGGGACGGGGCAAGGGGAGGGGGCTGGTTAAACAACACTGAGCAGTTTCTGAGGGTGAGAGGGGGGATTGGGTGGGGCAACTACAGTATAGGGGTGCTAGCTGCACATTCAAGCAGACTTGATAGACCGTGAGGCCTGTTTCTGCTGGCAAGTTTCACATGTTCGTATGTTTGTATAATATACTTCTATACTACCCAGAAACTCAGCTTTGAAACATTTGTTAAAAGGTCTTTTTTTTTCTTTACAAAACATATAATCCAGTTCATAATAGCAATAATGCATTCCAGGGTGGGGTATATCATGGTATATCATCACTTCTCAGGTGTTGGACATACTCAGCCTGCAGCCTCATTCCCAACCACCCAAGGCATGAGGATTTCCCATGATATACCACACCCTGTCATGCATTGTTGCTTAATTATAATAATAGTAAAAGTAAAAAGTACACAGTAGACAATTATGAGGAATTACAATGTACAAGTAGTGCAAAACACAGCATATCAACATCAGCAGTTCAGCAAAGTGAAACTGGCAGCAAAATGAGGGAGAGAGGGAGATTGCAAGTACAGTGGGAGACAAGTCAAGGGGAATGGTGGACCAATAAATGAGGGCAGTAGAGGGAGAAAATAGTATGAAGGGAGGAGCAGTAGGATTAGCCTAGGATCAGAAGCAATGACAGGACAGAGTAGTGAAGTTATAGAGCAGGGATTTTAGTGCTACAGAAGAGGAAGCATCACAAACAGCAAAAGGGAGGTTCTCCAAAGTTTAGGTAAGTGGAAGGAAAAGGTAACTTGACCAGTAGAGAATTTAACAGGGGGAGGGGGAGAAAGCAGGTGTCAGAGGTGTAAAAGGGGTGGGAGGTGGAAGAAGGGGAGGAGAGAAGGGAGGAAAGGTATGGGAAGGGAGCCCAGCCAGAATTTGGAGATGATGGTGGCACAATGAGCAAGGCACATGGCATCAAGGGAGGGCAAGGAGAAATACAGGGAACAGTGGTGGGCTCTAGGGAAGCAATCCAGGGCAAGGTGGCAGAGGGAGTGAAAGAGGGGATCCAGCCTGGAAAGGGTGGACTGGGGAACCATGCTACATACAATGTTGTCATAGGCTGTGGGTGTAATGATGGACACTGACACAAAAAGGTAATGTGGCAAGGCTAAAAAGAAATTGCCAAGCCTAAAGCTTTATTAAAGTAACAGCAAAAAAAAGAAAATATAAAACTATTAACTTTGCAGGAATACAGAAAGAAACATAAAAGGTATACAAAAATAAATGAATGTTTCCACAGGCAATATCAGCAAATGAAAAGGCCGCCTGGGATTTTAATTATCTTAGTCTGTAGTGCAGACTCCCAAATGGACCAGTACTGGCTGATCCCAAAATGAATCTGAAGGTATCACAAGAATGAGTCTCCTTTTATCCTAGGGAATCACCAGGTGATCACTTCAGACTCTGCCCCTATACTCTTCAATACAGATTTTAATTTATAAAACACTTTTGTTTCATTCTAAGTAAAGGAACATTCAATATATCTTTATTACAAAACATTGACATCCCTGAAATGAAATATAATACAGGTTTTACTAAAAACAGTACTCTTGCCAAGTTTAGCCCCTCTCTCAACCTATCCACAGTAAAACTATAGTCAGGGCCGGTTCTAGGATGTACTGGGCCCTGGTGCAAGACTTTGTAGTGGGCCCCCATCCATGGACCCCCCATCCATGGACCCCCATGAAGTGCCCCCCACCCGTCTCCCAAGCCACCAAAAATACTGCTGCAGCTATTCCATTTTGAACTTAAAGGTGTACTCATGGATTTTGCTGCAGCAAATGTTTCAGTCACATCAGAAAAATGTACTTGTCTTATACTATGATTAATTTCTATAATCAGCCTCAGAAGCAAAGCAGTCAGAACAGGTCACATCATCAGAGACTCTGAGGTCAGTCAGAATTTATTTGTGTTACACTTGTATGTACAGTGACTGACTACAGTAACTCACTCAGAGAAGATGAAGATCTTATGATGCCAGATGTCTGGACTCCGCTCTGCCACTCGTTCATATGCCGCCAGTGTAAAATTTCTCGACTCGTGAGATACATGCTCCCTGACCCTGACACTGCAACTGCGCAAACATTTTCTGTTCACCCGTGACCCCAGCCCGCCCACAACAATGCAATATATTAATGTTAATTAAAATGACGCCGGCAGCCTTTTAGCTAAGCAGCACCCCAGCAAATCAGAACATCCATCCATGGCATCAGCGAGGAGGGTGAGAGTAGGGGAGGAGCTGCAGAGCAGTGCCAGCATCGGGGTGGGGTAGAAGCAAAAGCAGACCAATGAGCAGCTGGCATGGTGCAGGATACAAGAGAATTGAGCCTGCCAGGGCCCAGGCAGCATGGAGGAGGAGGAGCTGAAGCAACAGACACACCAGAGGCGAGGACTTGGATGCCGATGGCGGATGGAGTGTCGAGGAGTGCCGACTGCTGAGCAGAACTGCTCACGCACTGTGACAGCGCCACACTTCCACTGCAAGTGCGTCCAGGAGAGTGCGCTTGCTCAGGAGGACAACATGAGCATTGCAGCAGGGGAGGGATTTAATTTTTAAACGTCCAGGGTGACACGCACAGAGGCACACTGAGTGACTGACTCAGGGAGGGACCGCGGGTCTCAGGCGGGGGGGCCGGGCAGGCAGGCGGCGAGCTGATTGCTCTGTGTGTGAGCAGTTTAAAAGTAAAACAAACAAAAAAATACTATTTTGATGTAAGGAGCCATGGGCCCCGCTGGCACTCTGGGCCCTGGTACAGTGGCATCCCTTGCACCCCCCCTGACGCCGGCCCTGACTATAGTGAGAAATGGGCCGTCTGCCTCCTAGGGAAACAGCAAGAGCAACAAGTGCAAATGGCTATAAGGATTACCTCTGGCTAAAGGCCTGAATACCCATTATCTGGTAAGTTTTACTCTTTAAAATTAACAGGAGCCAGACTGCTATGAAAAGGAGTAAAACTGAAGAGTCCTTCATTTATCTTACAATGTCTGAAATACTGCACATTTTTGTTTAGAAGTTTCTTTTGGGAGTGCTAAACACATTGCAACCAAACAAACAAAAGCAGTCCTTTAATTTCAAATCTGCTTATGTTTAAAACCATTTGTGCTGCTGGCATATTGCCTTTCCATGTCACCTTACCAAAAATAATAAAAAGTTAAACAGTAAGGAAAAGTAAACTGTTTTTGGGTCAAAATAGTGTTGCTAAGGCATAGCTAGGGAACCTTACAACAACACACTAAGGGATTGGGTGACCAGCAGGCAGACTCTGAATCGTTTTACTATCTTTATTTTTCTTGTCTGCCTAAATAAACTAAGTGCTTGCACTATGAGGAGAATTCCCCTATATCTGGCATACACATTTGTCTCCTGGGCATTGCTTAAACATGAAAAGAGGAACTACTAGCCCACATATGCTAAACTCTAGGTCTATACACTGTAGCCTATCATGGGGGTGGTACTGAAGCTCCATACCTGTCTTTTTAATGAAATGAAAGTGACAGAAAGGGCCTCTTATCCAGGTGGCCTGCCTGGAAAAAGGGAATTAAAAGGGTGAAAGTAAGGGAAAGGACAGTAAAGATATTCAGAGAGTGCTACTGCAGTAGACTTGTGAAACAGAATTAGACAGGTATTTGGAGGTTTAACAGCACACTTTCACAAATGTCACCATAATTGAAGATAGGTAGAATATCTTTGTTACAATCTCTCTCTACAGACAGGAAGTAGGAAACATGCTCTGTTCCTAAAGGTGCCCCAAATTTAGGGTACAGTTTCTGGTGGATGGCATCCATGTGATTACAGAACTCAAGATGACAATCCAACCATACTCCAAGGTATTTAAAGGAGAAGACACCCTTAATCACAACACCATTAAGAGACTGGTGGGGGGGGGTGGGCAGAGCCTGTCAAGTTTCTGCCTAGTGCCAAAGGTCATAGAGACCATTTTTGGGGCATTGAGAGACAACTGAGTGCCCTGAAACCAGTTCTGGATGTTGTTGAAATCAAGTTGGATTTGGGTCATTAGGTCAGAGGCAGAGGAAACAGAGGTATAGAGAACATGTTATCTGCTTACATATGAATGGATGCAAAGGAGCATGTGAGGGAGATGTCAATCAGGGAGATGGAGAATAAGATAGAGCCAAGGAAAGATCCTTGAGGGACACCAGAACAGATAGGGAGAGTAGAGGAGATGGAGTCAACAATATGGACAGCTTGTGTCCTACCTCAAGGTATGAGCAAAACCTCACAACAGAAGAGGAGCCCAGCAGTTTTTAGTTTGTCCAGGTGAATAGGGTTAATAACAGCGTCAAAGGCTTGGGCAGGTCAGCAAAGATGGTAGAGGTGTAGAGCCCCTGATCCATGACAGGAAGGATGGATTGAGTGAGCCAATCAGGGAAGTGGTGGTGGAATGAGATTTCCTGAAGCCAGATGTCAGTGGTGAGGAAGTTAATGGAGACACTTTTAAAAGAAAGGCTAGTGGAGTATCTTGAATCCAGCGGGTTACAAGGTCTGAGGCAGCATGGATTCACGGGGAAGGGGGGGTCTTGTCAGATGAACCTGATCGATTTTTTTCAGCTGGGTGACCATGGAAATTAATTAGGATGGAGCTGTGGATGTGGCCTACTTAGGCTTTAGCAATGACTTTGACTCCATACCACTTAGAAGGCTTATACAAAAACTGGGCAATTTTGGGCTAGAAATCAAGATAGTAAACTGGGTATGGAACTGGTTGATGGATATGCTCTGAAATAAGTTAATGAAATATGTTTTATGAATAATTAATATATATATATATATGTTTTCTAACCCCAGTAATACTCAAGTATTCATAACTGTATGCAGTCTTCCTCCTAAGTAGAACTGCCCAGAGAGAATTTGGAACATATGCAAATGATGGAATCTTTTGCATGAGCCGCTTTTCAAATGCTGCATTACATACCTCTCAACTGTCACACATTACAAGGTACATCACTCATTTTACCCCTCAGTAATCCTCTGTCCCACATGAAGGAGGGGATATTCCATATTTCCCACTGAGACTTTAAAGCAGAAATTCATAATTATCGACTATGTGCTGTTGTCAGCAAACATTATTGACATTAGTGCACTGACAGCAACAGTGTTCTGAGTTTGCAGTGCCAAGTTTGATGATATGTCACACATTTTGGTAATTTGTCACATATCTTGTCACACATTTCAGGGAAGAAAGGTTGAGAGGTATGCTGCCTTATACCAACTGCCTTAGTTCTAAACCCTTCAGATTTCTCTCTCTGCCTGATAAGTCTAGATGCTCAGAGAGTCTCTCCTCTTCATCATCTTGTTTTGGCGTGAGGAACTTTACAGAATATGATAAGTATTCTTGAACATTTCTTTTGCTGCCTTTTACTTTTGTAATTTTAAGTAAACCTTCAGTTTTAGTGTTTAAATTGTAAGTTGTATTGCTTTTACATTCAAACTGTCTTTTAAAATGAAAAAGAAAACTGGTGATCCCGGTTTCAAACTCTGTATTCTGTGTGGTGAAATTCTGTTAAGTTCCTTTTTTCTACCCATCTGGACATGAACATTAAAAGCAGAGTGAAATCTGCATTTCATGTCCTGTAATAACTGTTGAAAAATGCCTGGAATATGGCTTATAAACTGAAAACTATTGAAAAATGCCTGGAATATGGCTAAAAAAGAAAAAAAAAAAGGAAAACTTTCACCATCTAAGGGTCCCTCCAGCTCTGACCAGCTGACACCCTAAATTACTGTGGGTGAAACCACAACAACTAATGTAAACTGCTACCCCTGAAACGGGTATACAAGTAGTTCTTGAGAGGTTTGCTGAACTGGCTGACTACCTGGTTCCCTGTAAGAAATCAAATAAAACTAAGCACACAGAACCCCCTGCTAGACAGTGTATGGGGACTTCTGTGCCTGCTAGAAAGCCTGCCAATTCCTGCAGATTGTTACCTATGATGAAGCCCACCAGGATGAGGTACAATGTCTCAGGCTTACTGTATCACTAGGGCCTTGTTCACACCATGCTATTCAAAATATTTTATCAGTGGTAAAACGTTTTAAATAGCTGCTAGCACGGTTTGCATTCTCACTTAGCATGACTTGCGAACCGTTTTAGTGAACCGTGCTCAAACCCTGCTTCAAGGTAGGCTTGAGCACAGTTTTCAAAACGGTTCCGATTGTAATTCAGATTTACCGACAGTGAGAGCAGGACGACACAGTTTCCAGAGCACGATTCTGCAGCTTTCAATGTCACTGCAAAGCATGATGGTAAGCAGCTTTCGGGTGCTGCGAGTGCCAGAAAATGGACTAATAGACACCAGTACCACTGCAGTGAGAACATGCTGACAAGGATTTGTTAAGGCACCAACACGTTTTCAAACTCGCTTTACACATTGTGGACGCTTTGAAACAGTAAGCTTTAATTCGTTTCTAAGAACGGTTTAAAGAACCGTTTTCCAGCATCCCACAGTGTGAACAGGACCTAAAGGGATTAATTCCCACTGAAACGGTATCATTTACTACAGTAACTTTACTGCAGAATTTTGTAGCACTGTGCTTCATTCTGGTGGTTTTTCACTGCGAATGAAGGCTGCACAGCAGCTTGTCTCCTCTGATCAGTCTTCCCATTATCTGGAGGAAGACTATGTGACTTCATGGAATGTTTGGGGTTTTTACCAAAAAAATAAAGATGATCCCTCACTCTTCACATTTGTGAGAAATGATTGGGCTGACACCCACTAAAAGCTTCCCCTTCCTGTGAATAAATTAATTGGGGAAGACACTTTGAAGATTTTACAAACTCTAAGCTGGTTTTCCCCCTCTTGAAAAGAGAATGTATAAGAAACGTCAGCTAGACAGGGAGGGAACTCAATTTATTCCCTCATCCTATACATTAAGGAGTAGTTGAAGTAACAGCCTGTGACAAGGCAAAGAGATCCTTGGCATCCTACTCTCCTAACACGGATCCCAGGAAAACTGACATACTTTCAGGTCCGTGTTACTCCCCTGCCAGATCTGGGTGAAACAAACGTAAAGCTATGCCCAAAGTTCAGTGGCCAAGCAGCCAGCCACTCCCACTTCCTGAGCTATATAAGCAGCAGTTCCTCTAAGCCTCTCTGTGAAGCATTTTTTTCTTTGCAGCCGGAGGATATGTTGATTTGTCCTCTGACCTGGCTGGGGCCTACCCCCACAAGCCTGCTGTTTGTGTGTGTCTGCAGGCCTTCGGTGTTTGTTTTCTTGCTTCTGGTGTGTATTCCTCTGGCTGTGTGCTTCCCTGTGTGTTTTGTTTTCTTTTTTTTTGGGGGGGGGGCCTTTCCCTGTTCTGTTTTGCCGTATTTTGGTTTAATCTTTTTGGGGGGCTTTCATTTTCTAAACTCCTAGCATACTGCTATTACAGCGCTCATACTGCTGACCTTCATTTGCAACTCTCAAATTACTTGCACTACTACTGCGAACCTACTCAGTGCTCATGCTACTGCTTTCAGTTACCTACAATTGCAGCCACTGCTGTTTACTTTAATTACTATTGTACCCAGTGCCTGTGTTTTAACACTGTGCTCACCATGCTCAAACTACTGCAATGCAACTGCATTCATTACCTGTGTGTTCAAGCCCAGCTATAGTTGCTTCATGTTGCATACTCAGTTCTTTTCACCTGACACAGTTTACTCTGACATTACCTGTGCTTCTCATTTTACTTACAGCTTTGCTGCACTGCCTGGCTACACCTGCTTTCAAGTATTGTCTCCCTGTTTATTGCACTTATAACTCTGAGGTCAGCCAACTAATCTCCTGCTGAGGCTGTTAATGTAGCTTGATATTGAAATTCTGTCTTCACTGCCAAAAATCCTCAGAGTCTGTTACCTTGATTTGGCTTTGTACTGACTGGCTGGCTTGCTCCCAATTCAGTTGTCTAATTGCTATACAAGTTCGATATGCTGGTTTGCCTATCATGACTACTGCTTACTGACCTATGGACAGGTCTACACTTGCTTACGCAGCTGTTACTCCTTACTTACGCAATCCGTTACTTCATGCATACTGCCATCCCTTCAGCTTCAGCCTGGGATTCTGCTGCATTCGACCTTGCAAGGTCTCAGCACTCAATGCTCATTACGATCTCAGCACGCCGTGCTCATTCAGCTCATCAGCTTTACAGATCTCAATGGATTCTGGGGCATGCCAGCCATTCTAATCTGGTGCAGGGTTCCTGCAGCCGACGGTCTCACTCTGCATTTAGTCCGCATCATAGAGCATGTCCAACTTGGGGCGGGATCCTTCTCACCTGGCCCATAGCTGGGAATGTCCTCCCCCGGGCTTGGCTTTAGCTGCCTGCTATGCAACAGTAGCTCCTGGTGTAGAATTTAAGAGTAGCAGTGAAGGGTGGTTCGCTGATCTCCTTTGGCTCTAGTGTTCCACTATAACGGTTGGCCATTGACTTTAGTGGTTTCCCTAGCAAGGCACCTTCACCACATTCTCCCTATGACTGCCTCTGGTTCACCTGGTTTCATTTAGGGTAGACAGACCAGGTGAGTGCCTCAGCAGTTGTTGCTCTCTTCCTGTGCCTTGGATGCACGTATTATTGCAGGATTTTCTCACAACCTTCCATGACGTTCCCGCTAGAGGGTTTGAGTGAGAGCCTCCCTCCAAATTGGAATATTTTCCACCTCCCTTTAATAGGGTTTTCCAAATTGCAGCTGCAGAGCTGTCACTAAATACATTTTCCCAAGCCTGGATGGAAGGCGACCTAGGCCTTGGATCCCCAGAGAGTTCCTCCTCATAGTGGTTTTCTTCTCTCCTCCGTTGCCTCAGGTCATAACTCTTAGTTAGCATAGTTGTTTTCCCTAGTCTCTTTAGACAGGTTCCGTTGTTGGATGCAGGTGAAGGATGTCCTGCCATTCCCTCTCTCCCTAGGGAATCCCCTTCTCTCAATGCAAGCCATCAGTATCATGCTACACAAACCTGGGCTGTTACTACAACAACTGAGCATATCATTGAATTATCAAACTGCCTATGCTTCTCTACTACTATGTTACAGTTACTGCTTCCATGTCACTGTTGCTGCTTGCATTATGCTTTGTGCTGCCTCCTTTTTGGGGATACTACATTTTGGGGGGGAGGTCCTAAGGTACCTTTAGCCACGGGAAACGTCCCGTGGCACCTCTAGGGGTGAAACCGTCTCTGAGAGTTCCTTGCCATTGTATTCCTACAGGGTGGTAATTCCTCTAGAATAAAGTGCGAACGGCCAAAACCAAACTAACACAGTTGCACAAGCATAACACTATACTGGCTGCGTAGGTCAGTGAAATGTAAGGCTATGTCTAAAGTTCAGTGGCCAAGCAGCCAGTCACTCCCACTTCCTGAGCTATATAAGCAGCAGTTCCTCTAAGCCTCTCTGTGAAGCATTTTTTCTTTGCCCCACCATCCTCCCTCCTCCTCCAGTGGCAGCACTGTCTCCTTAGGGGGATTCCTAAGGTACCTTTAGCCACGGGAAACGTCCCATGGCACCTCTAGGGGTGGAACCCTCTCTGAGAGTTCCTTGCCATTGTACCCCTACAGGGTGGTAATTCCTCTGGAATAGGGTGCGAACAGCCAAAACCAAACTAACACAGTTGCACAAGCATAACACTATACTGGCTGTGTAGCTCAGTGAACTAAATTTGGTTTGGAAGCAGCCAAATAACAGTTTACATGGCTGCTGCTAGATGGATAGTAAATACAGTGGTTCAAAGGGGGTTTGCCTGGTTGTGAGTCACCAACCTAACTCAGTATTCCTAAACCAAGGCTGTGGATTCCAATTCGAGGGCAATGCCTCTTTAGAGAAAAGATAAAAGTTAAAAAAGGATGAATACACCACAGTAAGCTACTTTTGTTGTTTCAGACTAGGGCTGTTCTTCAGTATCAGCAATACCTACTGTACAGCAGGGGTTTTACAGACACCACAGACAAGTGATCATGGATGTAGTAATCAGGGATTGTCTCTGGGTTCAAATCCCTTGCAAAAAAAAAAGTTTCAATCCATCTACAGATGTAGAGAAAGAAAATTTCAAGAAAAAGAGGTTCAAAACCTGTTACTGTCAAAGACAGAGGAGTCTGTCTTGGTATAGCAAAAGGTACTACAACAAGCATTTGTCAATGCCGAATGTTGCCGCGCTGGCATTGGCATTGGCAGTGGCAGAGCTAGAGGTGCATAATAGGAATGGCAGTGAAGTATTGAAGTGGTGCCAAACCCACCCCCACCCTGTAGAGAGCGACAGACAGTGGGGTGTGCCTTTGGGTCATCAGGTATAATTCTCATGCCATTGTACCTCACCCTACCCTGTAGACACTGACAAGTGTCATGGTGTGCTTTGGGGTGTTTGGGCATTATAGTTACCCCATTCCATAAGGAAATACGATGAAGTGGGTGCAACATAGGAGTGTGGGGTGAAATTTGTGGCCAAACAGTGCAAGGCACACCACGATGCCTGTCAGTGGCTGCAGGGTGGGCATGGGGGGGTGGAACGACGTCAGCTTGACATCTGATGAGCCCAAGTCACAGCCCTGACACCTGCCAATTAATACCAGGTGGGGTGCTGCAGTTGGAAACCCTAACAATGTAGGCATGTAGTGGTAGTTTCAGTCTACATGTTCAACATGGGCTGCTTGTCAGGCCACCTCATGAAAAGCAGCACAATGACTTTGTTAGCTGAAAGGTAGTTTTGCACAGTGGCTGTGGCATTTGGTGACAGAGGGATGAAAACACAGTTTTGGGCAGGATGTGGAGAATGACAACTGTATTGTGCATGAGGAGGCATAAAGAAATGGCAACGTTGAAAATCTGGAGTGGCAATATGAAATATTGGTGAAGCAATGAACATGCATACAAAGTGCGCAGTAGATGTCGCAACCCAATTATTTCTGGGAGTTTCGTAGGCACATTTTCAATGTAGGTATTTTGGGACCTCCCCTCATGAACAGTGTGATTTTGTGAATGTGTGCCAAAAGGTGATTTCACACAGTGAGCATGCCATTGTGCGCCACAGCTGCGGAAACGCGTTTTGGGCAGACTGTGAAAAATGGCAGCTGCACTGTTGATAAGGAGGTGTGCACAAATGCCAGTGGTGAAAATGTGGCATTAAAATATTGCAAATGTATGAAGTTACAAGGCTGCGTGGAAACTGCACAACACATGCTTGCAGCACAGTCATTTTCTGGGCTTTCAGCACCAGATTTTCAACATATGCATTTCAGGACCTCTGCTCATGAACAGTGTCATCGTCATTTTCTCAAACTGCCCCGAAATCTGATTTCACACAGCGACTGTGTGATTCTGTTCAGCATGTGCGAAAACACATTTCAGGCAGGATATGTAAAATGACAGCTGTACTGTTCATAAGGAGGTGTGGGAAAATGTCAATTTTGAACATGTGGAGTGACAATATTACAAATGCACAAAGTCACAAGCATGTGTGCAAACTGTGCATCACACGCTCGTAAAAACTAATTGTATGAGCTGTCAGCCCCAAATTTTCAACATCGGCATTTTAGGACCTCTGCTAATGAACAGTGTCACTGTCATTTCCATAATGTGCCTCGAACATGGACGTTCCACAGCGACCGCTCTATTCTGCACTGGAACTGCAAAAACACATTTTGGTTAGGATGTGAAAAATGACAGCTGTACTGTTCATAAGGAGGTGCAGAACAATGGCAATGTTGAAAATCTGGACTGAAAATATTATAAATTCATGAACTTACAAGCGTGCATGCAAACTGCGCAATGCACGCTCGTAACACAGTCATGTTATGGAGTGTCGTCACCAAATTTTCAGCATAGGCATTGTAGGACCTCTGCTCATGAACAGTGTAACTGTCATTTTTGTAATCTGCCCTGAACACTGATTTCCCACAGTGACCGTGGCATTGTGAGCCAGACGTGCGGAAACACATTTCAGCCAGGATGTGAAAAATGACAGCTGTACTGTTCACAAGAAGGTGTAGAAAAATGACAATGTTAAAATGTGACATAAAATTTTGTGGATTCGCGAAGTTACGAGCGTGCATAGCAACTGCGCAATGCACGCTTGTAAAACAGCCATTCTTTGGATTTTTCCACCAAATTTGCAACATAGGTTTTTTGACAGCCCACCTCATGAACACTGCCACTGTCCTTGCATTAATCGGTACTAAAAGGTGATTACACACAGTGACTGCGAAATCACCATTCAGGACCGATTAATGTCATAATTGTAACAGAATTCATGAGGAGGGGTCCCAAAAACCCATGTTGAAAATCCGGTGTAAAAATTCCAAAAAATGCCTGAGATATGCACCAAAGTTGAAAACACCCTATTTATTGCATTATACAGCTTACCGGCATTTCCTCAGTTCGCGGTCAGCTTTGAAGAGTGCAGACATGTTCCCGGTCCACCGAAAATCATCGTGCCGGACTCTGGAAGTAAGTGTGGGGTGAGGGGGTGTGAGGAGGCAGAGTGCGCAGTGGGTGGGTGTGGGTGGGGTCAGGAGACTGGGGACCGTTTTTATGTTACAGGAAAAAAATAAATAAATAACATGAGGACAGTTTTTCTTTTCAGAGAACAGTTTTTCTTTCAGGAGACTTGGCATGCTGGGGTGGGCTCCCAGCATACCACCTAGCTGTTTGGGGGTTGCTGCAGCTGGCGGGGATTGGGCACCTCGTCATTTACTGTGAGGGTTAATTAATGCCGCGGGAGTTGGGCACCTTGCCGGTGCACATCAAGCGGGGGAGGCAAAAGCTGAGGATTGGGCACCTTGGCATATAAGATAAGGGGCTGCTTTATGCCGATGAGGAGTGGGCTCCCCCATTGGCACATTGTTGAGGCCACAGTAAGCTGGAAGGGGGATTGGGCACCCCCGAAGTCGGCAGTTTGGCGGCCGCCCGCCATGCTGCTAATGTGGCAAGCAGGTATGAAGGGGTCCACTGCGTCTGATGAGCTTTGCTCAGATTGCAGCAGAACTTTCCTCAGATGTGCTTGTTACATTAGTATGCATGGTGTGGCACCAGCATGCAGGCTGATTGGGGAATGAAGGACGCACCTACTGATGCGTGCCCTGCATTCGCCCAACAGCGACCGTGCCTCCAAATCCCCACTGCCACAAGATGTTGGCTGCGCAAGCGCGCCAAAATAAAAAGGATGGGGAGTGGTAACCTGTCTTAGAGGGTACTAAGCAGGCATCTGACAAAGCCAAAGTTCAAAATGGTGCTTTTGGCACTGATTCTGCCAACACTCCTAAGAAAGGTGAAGGTTTGGCATCAGTGGACTTAAAGTACTTCCACATCCCCATAAGCACAGAATGTACCTCCGATTCAGACCTCCATTACGTCATTCTATAGCAGTGTGCACAGTGGTTGTAGCACCTTCAAAGATAAGGTGTCACAAGTTCTTCCTCTATCTAGAGGATTGGTTGTGGTTGCAGTCTCCCCAGCAAGTGGATCTGCAACTCACCTAGGGGCTCATGGAGTCTCTAGTTTTTTCTGATAAATCTAGAGGCAGTTTGTCTCTCAGCCTGCTCGGGCACTACAGTTCATAGGAGCAAAGCTTAATACCTTGTGAGACAGGACCTACTTGCCTACAAGCAGGGCAAGAAGTATTCCACTGATAGTGGTTTTTATTCATCCTGGATGAAATGAATAAATAAATAAAAAAAAAAACTGCAGAACAGTTTCTTCAGCTACTGCACATGGCACCTGCCACTGGCGCAGTCTTGGAATCCAGGTTACAAATTACTATTCAGTTTCACCTCAGGATTCACTGGTGTCAGAGAAAGGACCCTCTGTCATAACCAATTTTACAGGTATGCAAAGGAGAAAAAAAAAACTAAATCAGTCTAATGGAAGGAGTTTATTTTTTAGCAAAAAGCTCCATCAGTTGTCTGATAACAGAGACATCTTGACTTGAGTATGACCCCACCTGGGGGTTCTTACCTCCCATGGCACATAAACCTGCTGGGGCTAAGAGTAATGTTACTGGCACTAAAGGTTTTACATAACTACTACAAGGAGGGGAGTACAGGTCCACAGTACCATCACAATGTATTACATAAACATTTCAGGAGGGACAAGGTTAAGCCCTCCCTGCACAGGATTCATGAAAATATGGGCTCTATCATGCTCAATGGGCCCTTTCAGGATATTCATCTGCCACTGTGAGGTAAGGACAGTACCTTGGCAGATACCTCAACTCAAATCAGCCAAACCCATCATGAATGGGTCTTAAACAGTCAGGTGGTTCAAGTTATCTTCAGCAGGTGGGCCACCACAGAGGTTGACTTGTTCACATCCCACCACAACCACCACCTGTCTCAGTACTATGACAGACAGCCAGATTTGGGAACAATTCCCTGGATGCACTGGCTTTGAGTTGGCAATGGAAGCAAGTGCGTCTCTCTTTCTTTCTTTCTTTCTTTCTTTCTTGTATACAGAGCAATTTTCTCAAGCTCAGGTCCCAGTCAGCATCAATAATCTTGATAGCACTAGAATGGGCCAGACAGACATGTCTCTCTCTCTCTCTGCTTCCCTCCATGCTGGGGGCCCGAACCAATACACCTTCCCTCGGAGGCACAATCTGATGACCTTCTATCAGGAGGCTCCTGTATCCAAACCTCGGATCACTCACGTTCAAGGCATGGCTCTTGAGTACCTTTGGTATAATATGCAGGTTTGCATCTTTCTAAAAGTGTCTTAAGCATGTGATGTGGTTACAGGAAGCTTTCCACTAAGAAAATCTATGCTTTAGAATGGAAAAAAGTTTTATGATTGGTGTTCAACCAGGAAATTGGTCCCAGAATATGCTGGGTCCCAACTGTCTGACTCTTTTATCTATTTACAGTCATTGGTCTGGCTATCCTGTACCCTTAAGGTCCACCTGGTTGCAGCATCTGCTGGCATATTAGTTAGACAAGATGTTTTATTGCTTCAGATCCTAGCTACAAAAGGCTCTATATGGGCCTAGCACATATCAACACAGGCTGGTGTTCCTGTTGTGCTGATCTATCTTACCTATTTGCTCTTACTGGGCTTGCAGTACAGTACCTTAAATGTCCACCTGGCTGCAGCATCTACTTACACTTCAGTTGGACAGAATGTTTTTCAGGCCTCAAACCCTATCTTCAAAGGGTTGTTCAAAGGTCTGTCCCATTTGCACCCCCTCACAAGAGACCAGTGCCAGTATGTGGCCTAGATGTGTGTATAGTTTGGCTCATGGGTCCCCCTTTTTGATCCTATGTCTTCAATTTATTCAAAATATGTAAAAAAAAAAAAACTATTTTTCCTGTGGTAATCACTTCTGACTAAAGAATCAGTGAGCTCAAGACTTTCTGAATTGAACAGGTCTATATTTCATTCCACAGAGACAAAGTTGTCCTGGGAACAAACAGGAGGTTTCCTTTTAACATGACCTCTAATTATCATTTCAACCAAACCTCTATCTTACCCGTCTTTTCTGGGTTATATTTAACTCTAAAAATTGATTAGCGTTTTCCTCATAAAAGTTCTAAAACATTGTGAAAATGCATAGCACTTGACTCACTGTGTTTAACAAACATAACACTGCTAGAAAACCTGTATAAATTCTTTCTTTACACTTAGTATTGTCCCAAGAAAAAAAACTGCTAATCAATTATTTAAAACCCTGCTTTTTCACTGAACACTTTAGTCCTGGTGAAAAAAAGTCTTCATAGTCTGGACGTCAAAGGAGTGTAGCTACTTTTTGACAGCCACTAAAGCCCTTAGGCAGGACAGAAAACAGCTGTTCCTGACCTATGGGAATGTGAGAAAGGATAACCCAGCATCAAAGAAGGTTCACTTGTTACTGGATAGTACAGTATAACCAGTTTGGTACTCTAAGGCTGGAAAGGAGCCCCTTGTGGGTGGAGGGCCATTCTACAAGGGGCACAGCTGCTACCACAGCAGCTGTTTGGGATGTTTCCCTGTGAATCTCTAAAGCAGCTACCTGAAAACCAGTACACAACTTTACAAAGCATTACACTCTGGATAATTTGTCCAGGGATGATGCCAGATTCGGCACAGCAGTCCTGCAAAGTCTGTTCCTAAGATAGGGTTCTGTGCCCACCTCCAAAGGTACTCTTGGTAGTCTGCATACAGTTATGAATACCTGAGTATTACTGGGGCTAGAAAAAAAAATTACTTACCTAGTGATCTTGTTTCTTCCAAGTGATACTCAGGTATTCATAACTCTCCCACCCTCCTCCCCTTCTGGAACCTTCAGCCTCTACACTCCTGAATACTGTGTTCTCAGGGGCATAAGTGCCATTTCTGGCACACATGTTGTGATTGGGTTCCCTATTGTTGTCCCTTTTCCCTTTTTTGGGTAATTTGGACAGTCTAGGGTGTTCTTTCATAGGTTGTGCCCTCAAGTTGGAAGCCCTTTTTTGCGGGTTAAGGGAGTTCTCTCTAATTATTATTATTATTACTATTACATTTAGTATTGAGGGAGTTCCCTGTGTTGTTATTATTAATATGGTTATTATTACTATTATTATACTTAGTCCCTGTGGGCCTGTCTTTTCAGCATCCAGGAAATCTGAAGGGTTTAGAACTAAGACAGTTAATATAAGGCAGCATTTGAAAAGTGGCTCATGCTAAATATTCCATCATTTGCATATGTTCCAAATTCTCTCTGAGCCATTCTACCTAGGAGGAAGACTGCATACAGTTATGAATACCTGAGTATCACTTGGAAGAAGCAAGATTACTAGGCAAGTATTTTTTTCATATGCGAAATGTAATGATACTGTACAGAGCTCTAAGCCCCCGGGAAGGGGTGCTTTATAAATAACATTTTGATTGATTGTTTAGCAACAGAGGGTGATGGTAAATGGCACTCAGTCTAGTGAGTGGACAGTGACCAGCGGAGTAACTCAGAGTTCAGTATTAGGACCAGTCCTCTTCAATGTCTTCATAAGCGATATTGCAGAGGAGCTGGAAGAGAAGGAATGCCTCTTTGTGGATGATTCCATAATCTGCAATTGGGTGGATACTCAAAAGATGTTGGAGAGAATGAGCAGAGACCTGAGAAAACTCAAGGAGTGGTCAAGAATATGGCAGCTGGGTTTCAGTGCAAAAAACTGCAAAATCATGTACTGTAACAAGGCATAAAAACCCTGAGGCAGTGTATAAAATAGAGGAGGAGGTATTGATAGTCACCAAACAGAAAGGGGACCTTGGGATTATCATATATGATGACCACAAGATGGTGAGGCAGTGCGACAAGGCAGTAGTCAGTGCCAACATGATGCTGGGATGCACAGGAAGTGGAATCACCAGCAGTAGGAGAGAGGTGGTTTTACCACTGTATCGATCACTGGTGAGACCCCACTTGGAGTACTATGTCCAGTTCCTGAGATTACATTTCAAGAAGGACGTAGACAGGGTAGAGGTTGTTCAGAGAAGGGCAACTAAAATGGTGCAGAGGCTGCATCTTAAGCCCTATGAAGAGAGACTGAGGGATCTAAATATGTACACCTTGGAAGAGAGGAGGAAGGGGGGACATGATAGAGACCTCTAAGTACCTCACAGTGTCGAATAAGGTATAGGACTGGAGAATTTTTCAGAAGAGAAGGTGCATGAGTACAAAGGGGCATGCAATAGAGTTGGAAGAGGAACATTTAGGAGGGATATGAGTGAAAGAGTCAGAGGACATCTCTAGTATCATGCGACTAGGTCAAGTTAAAACAGCACTCCTAGACGGTATCCAGTGATAATAGTGACCGAATATGGGTGACTGTGCTATTGAGATGGGCAATCTACAAGGGTAGCGTGTGGTTCAACCTTGAGGGTAGGGAAAGCAACCGGAAAGGGGAGGGATAGAGAAGAGGGTTATGTAGAGGAACTGTCTCTGCTGCTGCCAAGCTAGCTGTGTGGTGTGGTGGTGAGGGAGGCTGGCTCTGGCACAGCAGGTACTGGGTTCAGGGCTGAGGACAAGAGGGTCTGTATTTTGCTGCTGCCTACATTTCCCGGACTTAATTTTTTTTTGCAGCCAGATTTGTCCCCCTCCCCATCATGCACCTTCCTGAAGTTAGTAATCCTAATTCAGGGGGTGTGGGGGGCAAAGCACCCTGCAAAAAGGGGGGCACGGGTGGGCAAAAACACTTTAGGTTGCTGGGTTTCAGTTCGCCAGTAAGAGTATATCGCCGATTTGCTTTTCGCTGATACACTTGCCATAATAGCGATCGCTGTTTCACATTTGCTATTATGACATAGAACCCTTCTAGACTCACTTACCCTAAAGGAACCTTGCAACTGCCCTATTTGACCTTCTGACTAGCCCTATACTGCTCAGCATATCCCCCCACTTACCTTCCTGCCCTGATCACCCAACCCTAACTCACCTCTGCCCCTTTACTGTCTCTGTTCTTGGGGGGTACCCTCCATTCTCACTGGTCCTCACACTCTGTCTTGCGCTCGCTTTGTCCCACACTCACTCATTCCTCCTCCCCCTTTCTCTCTTTTTCTCTGCATTGCCACCTGAGCCATTCTGCCATACTTTCTCTACCATCTGCCTAAGTAAGTGTATTCGGTGAATAACTGTGTTTTTTCTGCCTACTTATGAATGTATACTGACATAACTTGTATTAGCTGCATTTGTCCCCCCCAATCCTGTTTGTAAATTCCCAATCACACTGTGATTTGATGTTGACAAGGAACCTTTGAAAAGGAGCTCTTAGCTCAAAGGTTTATTGCAAATATTGCATAAATAAATAAAATAAAAGAGTGATGGACCCTTGGAACAGTCGTTGAGAAGGGGTGGGGGGGCAAAAACAGTGGTGGGCATCTAGCATGCATGAGATAGGCACAAAGGAATCTAGGTAGGAAAGCAAAGACATGGTAGCGGGACATCAGGTACAGCCTGCACTGATAGTACAGGCAGGGACGAAATGGGCAGACTGGGTGGGCCAAGCAACACTTATCTGCTGATAAATTCTGTTTTTCTATGTTTCTATGACTTGTAGGGAGTGAAGAAGGAGGAGGAGTTGTTAAGGAAAGGGAAGAGTTGGGAGAGGATCTTGTGAACTTACTTTGAGAGGGTTCCTGCAGTAGGTCTTCACATATAGGACTACGCCCCCTGGCATCAGGTCAGAACGGCAAACTTGTAGATAGCAATCATCAGTGGGGACCGTCCCCGACATCAGGTGACATGACGTCAGCCCGACTATAAAAGGGGAGGTCCCGTTCCCACTCTCCAGTTCTTTCCTGCCATCGCCTCCGTACATTCGGCACGCGATAGAACAGCGATCATACGTCCGCCATTTTTGTAGAAGTTTCCTTTGCCTCATAGAAATTTTCTCTTAGTTTTACCTACTATTTGATGTCTTCTAGACAGAAGAAGAAGTGCTCGAAGTGCAACACCCAAATCCCGCACAGGGACGACCATTCCCGCTGTCTCCTTTGCCTTGGTTCCAAGTACAACACCCAGGAGTGCTCCATTTGCCAGGCCTTCAACCAGGTGACTCAAACCAGGCACAAGGGGACCCTCGAGGCCCACCTCCTGACCTGACGACTGGTGTCGATGGAAAAGGAGCTCCAGGAACTGCAGGATAGGTCATCGTCACCAGCCCCTAAAAAGAAGAAAAGCAAGGAGAAGCGCTGGGACCGGAGTCCATCGCCATGCGGGAGGCCTTCCAAAACTGTGAGTACTTCAGCCAATGCCCCATCTGCTTCTTTAGGCCGGGCACCTTCTCCCCATCCTGCCGAGGTGAGTGGGCAGTCGGGGGTAGCCTCTCTTGAGGTATGTGTTAAATCACCTTGCCTAGCCGATAAGACTCCCCTTGACCCTGTCAAAGGGCGCATGGCTCCAGCTGATCAGCCTTGCAGTGGTCTCCTGACCTCCACTAGCACGGCGCGGTCCGTTCAGTTGGACAATGGCTCCTCCTTTCCGCACCTGGATCTCTCCACTCTCCTGACAGGCTCCAGTTTGGCCACCGACATTGAACAGAGTGAGCGGCAGCGTGACCCATCGTCCCCCAAGGTTATCCATCCCAGGGACTCGCCACTCAATCCTCTGATTTTCTTCCAGCATGATCACCTTCAGACCTGCCATCGGGGCTCTTCTGGACCTCCCCCCCTTGCCAGGCCTACTGCCATCCCCAGACATAAGTCCGCCACCAACTGGGGATCTTTCCATGCAGCCTCCTCCCTCAGGACCTTCGGGGGAACTCCCAGATCCCACACCTCCTAGAGGCACCATGGCACTTCCTCCAGCAGGACCAGATCCTCTGGGCAGGTTCCCAGGTCCAGAACCCATTGTCCCGCCTCTGGGTCTCCCACCATCAGCTCCACAGTATCCAATGCCAGGCCATGTTCCCCCGACACTGGGATACCCAATGCCAGGATACCCAGCGCCAGGTACCCTGGGTACTCTTACTATCCTCAAATGGGTTATCACTACCCTTCTTGGCTTCAGTACCCAGGCTACCTTAACTTCCATCCTCTTCCACCACCACCCCTGGTGCCAGACCATGAGACAGCCTCCAATTGTGGCAGGAGGCCAGAACACAGCTACTATTGGAGCTTAGGCAGTTTGTGGGGGAAGCTCCCCTACCCCGGGCCCCCCCTCCACTGCCTTCTTCCGGCACAGCCTAGGGTTCTTCAGCTGCTGGGAGGGATCCTTCCATTCCCAGTGGCTCTGAGCCCTCTGACACAGAGTCTGATTCCGAACCTTTGGACCCCAGATCTCCTGTTGAGGTTCCTCCCAAGGAGTCACCCAAGTCTTCCCCAGAGGACCCTTCCTTCGGAGACCTCTTGCACTCAATACAGGCAGCTGGAGGCTGACCCATGAAAGAGGTGGATCCACAACAAAAAAGACTAGCAGAGCACCTGGATCTTGCTACGTCTGATCCTATCCCCATCTCCCCATGGATGGGACCCCATGAAGATTTGGTGACCACGATATGGCAACAGCCGTCCTCCATACCAGCAGTCTCCAGAAAGGCAGACCGGACTTATTATCCCCCGGAAGGGATTCAGCTTCTTAACACCCATCCAAAGGCTGACTCCATGGTGATTACTGCCACCCACGACCGGTCACCCCAACCGAAATACCTGAGTTCCTCGCCTACGGACAAGGACTCTCGTCAATTAGACCAGTTCAGACGAAAGATATACTCTTCTTCGAGAAAGGGTCCTGAAGGAACTGGAAGTAATAAGAGTTGATAAAGCAATGGGGCCAGATGGCGTGCACCCCTGGGTCCTTAAAGAATGAAGGGAGGTGGTGGCTGAATCTCTGGCTATCCTGTTTAGCCGATCACTGGAAACAGGGGAGGTACCCAAAGACTGAAGGATAGCAGATGTAGTCCCCTTATACAAAAGTGGGAACAAAGAGGAAGCGGGGAACTACAGACCAGTCAGCCTCACCTCAGTAGTGGGAAAGATCATGGAAGCACTACTGAAGGAGAGATTGGTGGAACATCTGGTTGTCAGTGGGCTACAGGACCCAAGGCAGCATGGTTTCACCAGGGGGAGGTCATGTCAACCAACCTCATTGAATTTTTTGACTGGGTGACTAGGGAGGTGGATCAGGGGAGGGCAGTGGACATGGCCTATCTGGACTTCAGCATGGCCTTTGACACTGTCCCACATAGAAGACTATTGCACAAACTGGGGAATATGGGTGTGGGCAGGACAGTAATGTGGTGGGTAGGTAACTGGCTGGGTGGCAGGACACAGAGGGTGGTGGTAAATGGCTGTCACTCCACAGAGGGAAGAGTGACCAGTGGGGTACCACAGGGATCAGTGCTGGGACCGGTCCTATTCAATATCTTCATCAGTGACATTGCACAGGACCTAGAAGGCAGAATTTCACTGTTCGCTGATGACACAAAGCTCTGTAACAGAGTAGACACACCAGAGGGTGTAGACAGAATGAGAAGGGACCTGCAGAAACTTGAAGAATGGTCAGGGGTTTGGCAGTTGAAATTCAATGCAAGGAAGTGCAAGATAATGCATATAGGGCACAAAAACCCTGGCACAATATATCAGTTGGGGGTGAGGATATAACATGCACCAAGCAGGAAAGGGATCTTGGGGTTATCATCTCTGATGACCTCAAGGCAGGGAAACAGTGTGACAAGGCAGCAGGTAAAGCAAATAGGATGCTGGGATGCATAGGCAGGGGCATCACCAGCAGGAAAATGGAGGTCATGATTCCGCTATACAAGACACTAGTGAGGCCCCACCTGGAGTACACTGTACAGTTCGGGAGACCTTACCTACGTAAGGACATAGACAGGGTAGAGAAGGTTCAGAGGAGGGCAACAAAGATGGTGCATGGATTGCATCACAAGTCCTATGAGGACAGGTTGAAGGAACTGAACATGTATTCCCTGGAGGAGAGGAGGGAGAGAGAGGATATGATAGAGACATACAAGTATCGTACAGGGAGGAACAGGGTGCAGGAATACACTATTTTTAAGCGAAAAAGATATTCTAGGACTAGAGGGCATGGGATGAAGTTGGAGAGAGGATGATTCAGAGGAAACGTGAGGAAGAATTTCTTCACAGAACGGGTGGTGGACAAGTGGAACACCCTGCCAGAGGAAGTGGTGGGGGCTGAAACAATCACAGGATTTAAGAATGCATGGGATAGACATAAAGGAATTCTGGAGGTCAGGGGTAAGGGGCAACAGACTTCTTGGAAAACATAAACTGAACTTACAAGCTCAAATGGGCAGACTGGGTGGGCGATAGGCCCTTATCTGCCGACACTGTCTATGTATCTTCCTCCTGTGCTATTAGATCACTCAACTATATCTCGCACATGGTTGCTTTCCAAAAAGCTACTCTTTCAGAGCTGGAATGGGACCTCCTTGAGGTTCAGGATGAAAACCTTAGGAAGAAGCTCCTGGACAAGGTCAGGATGGGCAAGTCCTTGTGTCGTCACGTGCTCTGAGCGACATATGACTCGGTGGATTCAGCGGCAGGAGCGGCAGCCACAGGGACCTGTCTCTGCCTACTTTCCTGGCTCCAGATAACTGGCCTGGCACAGGATGTACAGTCTTCCCTTTTGGATGCCCCTTTTAGGGGTTCCATCTTCTTTGGCAGCGATGCCAAAGATATTATCTCAGGACTACAAGAGAGTGGACGCTCCTTAAGAGACATACGCTCTATGCACAAGATGGGTCAGAAAAAGCAGCCCTTTCACCGCCAAAGAAGGTGGAACAAAAACCAGGCTAACCGTCATTGAAAAAGACACGCCCCTAGCTCAGAAGCCCAAACCCCACAGGCTAAGTTCCCCAAACCAGCCTTAGGGGCTAAAGCTCCACTCCCCTCAGCATCCTGACTCCTTTCCCCTCCTTCCACTCCCTCCCTTAAGTCAGGAGGAACCGGTCAGAAGGAGCTTCGGCCTCCACCTGGAGGGTTGGAGGGTCATCACCGCAGAGTCTTGGGTGCTTCAGCTCATCCAGTGGGGTCACTTGATCAAGTTCCTCGAGATCCCAGCCCCTCTACCACTGGGACTGCCTTTCTATCCATGGGATCAGGTCCCCTTTGTCTCTCAGGAGATCCAGGCACTTCTTCTAAAGAAGGCCATAGAACCCATCCCTCCAAACCAGATAGGAAGGGGATTTCATTCCCACTTCTTCCTAGCCCCAAAGAAAACGGGCGACCTGAGACCGATCCCGGACCTCAGCACACTAAACATCTTCATCAAGTACAAGAAGTTTCGTATATTGACTCTTCAGGGGCTCCTGCCCCTGCTCCATCCCAACTCCTGGCTGTGTTCTCTGGATATGCAGGATGCCTACCTGTACATCCCTATCCTCCCGGCCCACTGCCGCTTCCTCCATTTTATTTTTATGGAGGACCACTTCCAGTTTGGGCACTCCCATTTGGCCTTTCTTTGGCCCCTTGGGTGTTCATGAAATGTCTAGCGGTGGTGGCGCTAGGGCATTTTTGTCTTCCCATACCTGGATGACTGGCTCACTGCAGAACCCTCTCCTACCTGCCTGAAAGAGTCCCTGTCTTTCACTCTGAACTTGTTCTCACTTATGGGTATCATGGTCAACTTCCCCAAGTCCCAGCTAGTACCATCTCAATGGCTCCAGTTCATTGGAGCCATACTAGATACAGTTCAGAGCAAGATGTTTCTGCCATCAGATAAAGCTGAGACTTTAGTTGCTCAGGCTACTCTCATAGCCCAGGCTCAATGGATCCCAGCACATGCTGTGTTCCGTCTTTTGGGACTGATGGCAGTGGCCATTTCTACAGTATCCCTGGCCAGACTTCACATGAGGGTCACCCAATGGTCTGTCCGAGTCTAATGGGATCAGAGGACGGACAACATGAACCAAAAAGTCATGATCTCTAGCAGCCTTCAGAGAGATCTTCGCTGGTGGCAGGATCTCTCCAACCTTTTGAGGGGAACACCTTTTCATTCCCCTGTCTCAACCCAAATCCTCACCATGGATGCCTCAGACTTGGGCTTGGGAGCCCATCTGGGGGTACACAAGACACAGGGGTCTTGATCTGACTAGGAGCTTATGCTCTACATCAACGTTCTGGAGACCAGGGCAGTTCTTTATGCTTTCCAGGCGTTTCAGTCTTTACTGGTACCAGGATCACTTCTGGTCCAGATGGACAACATGTCCACAGTCAGGTAAATCAACAAACAGGGAAAAACCTGGTTGTACCCTCTCTGCGGAGAAGCAATGAGGGTCTGGTACTGGGCAATCCAGCACAGCCTTTCCTTGACAGCAGTCCACGTCCCAGGCATAAGCAACGTCCTGGCGGACAGTTTCAATTGATCAGTGGCCAGGGCCCATGAGTGGGAGCTAAAGTCAGGGGTGGTCGAAGAACTCTTTCTTCAATGGGGTCGACCAGACATAGATCTGTTCGCCTCTCATTCAATGCAAAACTACCCAACTTTTGCTCACTCGTTCTGGGGCATGGTGCTTTTTGATGAGATGCACTGTCTCTCTCTCTCTTGAACAGGGAGGTTTCTCTATGCCTTTCCTCCCTTTCCTCTCATTCAGAAGGTTCTGGTGAAACTTCAGCAGGAGGGAGCTCATATGATCCTCATCGCTCCTCTCTGTCCACACCAGATTTGGTATCCTCTTTTGCAGAAACTGGCACTGGAACCTCTGGTCCCTTTGCCAATTTCCCATGACCTTCTGACACAGGAGCAGGGCACCCTTGTGCACCCGGGCCTTAAGTCTCTCCACCTTCATGTGTGGCACCTGTGGACATAGTGGTTTCCCGCTATGGTGTCTCCTCGCAGGTTGCACATATCTTAGTAGAAGCCAGAAAACCCTCTACTAGATCCACTTATGCCATGAAGTGGAAAAGATTTTTGATCTGGGCCAAGCAAGGCACTGGGACCCATTTTCATGCTCGTTTGCCAGGTGTTAGAGTACCTCACATATTTATCTGAAGTGGGCCTTGACTACTCTTCCATTAAGGTCCATCTCTCTGTGGTGTCTGCCTACCACCTCCCGGTGGAGGGTAAAACCTTGGCTCAGTTGGAGGTTGCCAAAACCTTTTTAAAGGGCATCCTTCACTTGAAACCTCCGATCCGGAATCCCTGTCTCCCCTGGGACCTGAATTTCATGCTGGAGAAGCTGACTTTACCCCGTTTGAACCAGCTTCTACTTGCAACTTACACTTCCTCTTCTGGAAGACTTTATTTTTAGTCGCAGTGACTTCAGCCAGAAGGGTCTCTGAGCTCCAGGCTTTTGTTTGTAAAGAACCCTATTTAATTTTTCATAAGGATAGAGTAGTCCTTTGGACTGACCCTTCCTTTCTCCCCAAAGTGGTCTCATAGACCACTTTGAATAAGAGCGTGGAATTACCAGTATACTATCCCCAACATTCCAATAGGGGGAATACCTTCTGCACACCCTAGATGTGCACCGGATTCCGAGGTACTACACGAACTGGACTAAAGAGGTTCATAGATCCAACCAACTGTTTGTAGCCTTTGCTCCCCAGTGCCAGGGCAAGGCTATCTCCAACCAAGCCATCTCTAGATGGTTAGCCAACTGCATCCACTTTTCTTACACAAAATATGGGAAGTCCATTCTGGGGGCAGTCAAAGGTCACTCCACACGCAGCGTGGCTACCTCTAGGAATGTGTCTACTGCAGAGATCTGTGCAGCAGCCATGTGGTTGTCTGTTCACACTTTCACTAAGCATTACAGTCTGGACATTGCCTCTAGGTGCAGAACAGGCTTTGGTCTTGCAGTTTTGCAAGGCCTCCTGACATGATTCCCTATGGAGACTTCTACTCTTCCCAGATGCACCTCAGCATTAGTTATTTTGGGGACTGCTTAGTATTCAGCCCTATACGTGAAGATCTACTGCAGGAACCCTCTCTAAGTAAGATATTGCAGTTACGTATGAACTTACCGTAACAGTAGATCTTTGAGAGAGGTTCCTGCAGTAGGTCTAGGTTTCCTTCCCACCTTCCCCCAGTTCCTGGATGTTTTTTCCTTTATTTTTCATCTTACCTAGTCCTTGGGTCTAGAGAGGAAGCAGGGTCCTAGGACTTTTTACTCCTAGCTTATTCTTACCTTTCTTTAGGTCTCTGGTGGAAAAGAACTGGAGAGCAGGCGCGGGACTGCCCCTTTTATAGTCAGGTTGACGTCACATCACCTGACATCGGGGGTGGACCCCGCTGATGATTGCTATCTACAAGTTTGCCGTTTGGACCTGACGCCAAAGGTCGTAGTCCTATATGTGAAGACCTACTGCAGGGACCTCTCTCAAAGATCTACTGTTATGGTAAGTTCTTACGTAACTGCAATTTCCTGAAGTTTAGCCAGGCAGAAAAAGAGGGAATTGGGCAGTGGTTGCCAGGGATGGAGGGATCAATCCCTTTGTGAAGTGGATTGACCATGACCTGCTTCCACAGATCAGGGACAGAGGCAAGGGACAAAGAGTGACATAAGAGGTGGGTGATGGGAAGGGCACTGGCCGGGGAGGAGAGAGACAGGAGTTTGGGGTCAAAGCCATCGGAACTCCCTCCTTTGTATTGACTAAGAGCTAGGAGGACCTTGAGGGAAGCAGAGCGAGTGGTAGAGAGAAGAAGAAGGGATAGGGGAGTACAGCATTGAAACAAAAGGGGAGGAGGTATGGTTGAGAGGAGGTGAAGGAAAGGGAGGGAAAGGGCACAGATGATGAAAAAGGTGAAATTGGCAGGATGAGAGACAGGAGAGCTATCCACTCAAAGGATGGGGGGGGACTTGGAGAGCAGGGAGAAGAGGGTGTAAATGACCTTTCTGAACTTTGTAGGGCGGTTAAGGTTGTTCTGGAGCATGGATGCAAAGCAGTCAGCCTTTACAAGCCTAGTAGATCTTATACAGGCATTATAAATTGACATGCATTTAACAACATCAGCTGAGGAGCCTGTGGACTTGTGGGTCTGCCAAACAAGGGCACATGCACTGGGACAAATACAGCAAGTCCTTTGTGATCCAAATGATATGTGAACCATGGACCTGCATTTTCCTTGGGGTGGGGGCATGATGATCCCAGACCAACAAGAATTTGAAACTAAAAATCACAAGGGTGGTGTTAATGTTGCTAGCAGCTAGTATGGGGGACCAGTCAGTTGCCATCAGGTCAGAAAGTAATGAGGATAGATCCAGGGATCAGAAGGTTTTAATCTGGATGAATGTGGAGGGGTGTTGTGGCAATGAATCTTGTGCACAAAGTAGACCATATGATTATTACTGAGGGCATCAGAAAGGGAACCAGCATCCACAATATTTTTTTTTTTTTTTAGTTTAGTTTTTGTTGACCGGGTAAGTGTACTAGACAAATCCTGCCTATTTTCAGGCACGATCCGGGGGAAGGGGATACAGATGAATGCCAACTGACCTTGAACCAGATTAAGCAGTTGGTGGTATTTTTTTTAGTGAATGGGGGAAATTTGGCCAGGACACCAGAGAAATTCCCCTACTCTCCAGAAAGGGGAATCTTTGGCTGCCTGTTCGAGATGGCCACTTCTGTGCAGACCACAGGAGAGATGGATGTCGGAGGGACAGAGGAGCAGGCCTCCTCCTCTGTCACTGAAGCTCGAGAGGCTGCTGTTTCAGAAGAGGACTTAGTTTTTCATGATATGCCTGAGGAATTTTTTGATACCAAGATGGAGTATGTATGATGTGTTGAGCCTCCTGCTGGAAGTCACAAACCTGGTTCTATGGAAGGTAGCAGTTTTGACTTGACTTAAAAAGAAAACTTGTTAGCACTTATCTTGCCTGAGGAAGAGCGTTGTACGCTTCTGAAAAATGCTTTGATGTCTGAAATAGCTGCAATGCAATCTGCTTCCTTGCCAGTTCAAGAGAAAAAGAGAAACACTCTGAAGATGGGGGTCGATACCAGTTCATTTACAGAAGAAAGGGTTCTGAAAGAACTAATAAAATTGAATGTGGACAAAGCAATGGGGCCTGATGGGATTCACCCAAGAATTTTAACAGAACTAAGGGTAGAACTAGTGACACCGCTGACTACTCTCTTTAACAAATCATGGGAGGATGGGTTGGTACCTGAGGACTGGAGGAGGGCAGATGTGATTCCTCTTCACAAAAGTGGGAGCAGGACAGAGGCAGGAAACTACAGACCAGTTAGTTTGACCTCAGTAGTAGGGAAAATGATGGAATCACTTCTGAAGGAAAGAATTGTTGAGTACCTAGAGGCCAGTGGGGCACAGGACCCAAGGCAGCATGGATTCACGATGGGAAGGTCATGTCAGACGACTCTAATAGATTTCTTTGACTGGGTGACCAAAGTAGTAGACCAGGGAGGGGCTGTGGACATGGCCTACCTAGATTTTAGCAAGGCATTTGATACAGTCCCACACAAAAGATTAATACACAAGTTAGCCAGCCTTGGAGTGAGCCCCAAGGTGGTAGCCTGGATAAAAAATTGGCTAGACAACAGAATGCAAAGGGTAGTAGTAAATGGAGTGCACAGTGAAGAAAGGAGGGTTACTAGCAGGGTACCGCAGGGTTCAGTACTGGGACTGGTCCTTTTTAATGTCTTTATAAGTGACATTGCAGAGGAACTGGAAGGAAAAGTATGTTTCTTTGCAGAAGACACAAAGATCTGCAACAGGGTTGATACACAAGATGGAGTGGAAAGGATGAGAAGGGACTTGGCAAGGTTGGAGGAATGGTCAAATGTATGGCAGCTCAGATTAAGTGCAAAGAAGTGCAAGGTAATGCACATGGGAAACAAAAACCCAGGAGAAGAGTACACAATGGAGGGTGAGATACTGACAACAGTAAAAATGGAAAGGGACCTGGGGGTAATTATATCAGATGACCTAAAGGTGGGCAAGCAATGTGAGAAGGCAGTAAGGAAGGCTGGGGGATACTGGGATGCATAGGAAGAGGCATCAATAGTAGAAAACAGGAAGTTGTTATCCCTCTGTACAGACAGTTGGTGAGACCCCATCTGGAGTACTGTGTGCAGTTCTGGAGACCCCATCTCCGCAAAGACATAGACAGAGTGGAGGCTGTCCAGAGGAGGGCAACCAAAATGGTGCAGGGTCTGCACCAGAAGACATACGAAGAAAGACTAAAGGAGCTTAATATATACCCTTGAGGAAAGAAGGAGAGAGGGGACATGATAGAAACTTTCAAGTACCTCAAGGGAATCAACAAAGTCCAAGAGGGTAGCATCTTTCAAAAAGAGATGTGCAAGAACAAGGGGGCACAATTTGAAGATAGAGGGGGACGGCTCACAGGTAATGTGAGGAAGTATTCTTTCACAGAGAGGGTTGTGGATGCATGGAACAGCCTCCCTGAGGAGGTCGTGGAGTCAAGAACAGTGGGGGAATTCAAGAATGCATGGGACAGACATAAGGCAGTCCTAGTGGGGGGTAGGAGGAAGTAAGCTATTGGTTAACTAGGATCTGCAGCTTATCTGTTAGGTAGGAAAATGGGCAGACTAGGTGAGCCAAGCGGTCCTTATCTGCCGTCAAATTCTATGTTTCTATGTTTCCATCACTCGCCTCCCGTTCTGTTTCGTTGCATGTCAGTGACGTGCTCGTTGTTCCAGAACAGTGTGTGGCAATCGGGACTAAGAGTTCTGCAGTGGCTGGCAGTTGTGAATATCGGGTTGATGTGTGCCTGAAGCAGAATGTTGGTGCTGAACTTCCAGGTCTGAGTTCGTGTGGTTCCCCTAAGGTGACTAAACGATTGGGTATACACAGTTCTTCGGTATTGGCGAAGTGGAATGTCAATTCCGTGGTGAGTGGTGCTACTCCCACTACGGGCCAGCGGGAGCAGGATAGTATTCTCTGGAGTCAGTAGCTGATGTGGTTTCTCCACCTTCGGGGTCAGTAGACTTTGGTGGGAAAGTTCTTACTGATAGCCCCCTTCCTCAGGCAGGCTGGTCTGCTATCGAAGGGGCTGGGTGGCTTCAGCAATCAGATGGGAGATGGATTCCTGATCCTTGTGATGATGCTGTACGGCGTTATACTCTTCTCTCAAACTCTGTACCTGCTAAACCGGTATTGCCCTCTAAACATATTGCCCCTCCGTTTCAAGTGGCTGAGGTCAGCGTAGTGCACGACATGGGTACAAAGGGACCACAGGTGGAGGATTTGACTAACGTTAGCTCAGATATTCCTCACACGTCTACTGGTGATAGTGTTCGGATGGGCCCTCCGGTCCAAGTTTTGCAAGACCCTAAGAAATCTGCATGGCTTAATCCAATGTTTAAATTGGCAGACTTATTTCATAGTAAAGGTGAACCAGCCCCTCGGAAGAACGCTGTTAGGTTGATATATAAGGGGGGACTGGAGGAACAACCTGACAGATTGTATGTTGCCAGACAATTGCTGAAGGGTTCTATGAAACTTTTTTCTTCAGAAGTATTCGCTCTTGTTCACATTGGAAGTTCAAATTATGATGTTAGCTTTAAATCTGTTTCTAATTTGGATAGATTCTGGGCCCACTATCAGAAGGTCAAAAATACGCCTCTCTGGGTTCCGTTTTTGGCGGTCCCTTTAACTAAGCCTGCTGTTAAATTGATTACCATTATGTTTTGCAATGAAGGTGTGAATATTGAGAATATTTTGTTTTGGTTGAGGCAGAGGTGTGACGTGTTAGATAAACTTGTGCCTATTCTTGACAGTGAACAAATCTGAAATGGTGAGTGGAAATTGTGGGTGAAACTTTATTCTACTAATAATGGTCCTGTACATTTTCCCAATAGTTTTTTTCTGGGGAAGGACAGGGGAAGTTTGTTCTATTTTGGTCAACCCAAGACTTGTTTTAAGTGTGGGTCCAGGACTCATCTTAATACGGCCTGTGATACCCCTAGATACACTCACTGTTTTGGGTTCGGTCATCAGGTAGCTGATTGTCTTAATCTGTTTAAATGTAATTTGTGAGAACAGACTGGGCATGGGTATGCGAAGTGTCCTTGGGCGTCCCATAATAGGGATGACTGTCCTTCTCATGAAGGTTTGATTAATATAGCCCAACATTTACAGGCTACGAAAGTGGTAGTATCGAAGGAGGTTGACTCGCATTGACTCCAGGTTCCCCTTGTAAAGGATAAATCGGTGCATGAGGAAGTTACGGTTGGTATAGACCTTCCTAGTACAGATGTGCAGGGGCAGGCTGCTAACCCTCTGACTTCTGATGTCCCTTCAGGTTCTCCTGTACCGTCTACCTCTGTCCTTGCTGCCCAGGAGGATTCCAGTGTTCTGATATGCCTCCCCCCTCCTGATTCTCAGCAGATGTTTAAGAAAGTTACGGCTAAAAAATGTAATAGGTCAGGTAAGGCTATTTCATCCAAATCTTCCCCTTTGTCCTCTACTGGAAAGGAAAACCCTGATACTTGGAAGGCTGGTAATAAGTTTGCAATATCGACCCCTAGGGATGAGTCTGAAGGTGAGGAGTCCGACCTCTCTTCCAAGGCTTCCATTGCCACTGATTTTACTTCGGAGGGAGAGGACGGTGATGTCAGGGGTGTGGAGTCTAGGCGTAGAAAGGTGGTTAAGGTATCTTGACTTATAATTTTTAGGTTTGCTTCTCTTCCCTTTTTTCATTTATGGTGTCCTTGACTATTTCTACGCTTAATGTTAATAGTAATAAGAGTCATAAAAAAATGGTAACTACATTGACCCTTTTAAAACAGCAACAGGGTGATATCTTTTGCATTCAGGATACCAGGCTGAAAATGACTCGTGATGTTAAACTTGCTGATAACCTATGGTCTAAGGGTGCCACCTTCTGGTCTATTGGAAAATCTACTTGTGATGGGGTTGGGATTTTGTTTGCAAATTCAGAATTGAAAGCATCCAGGTCGGAGGATATTTACCCTGGTAGGGCCTTACTATTTGATGTTAATTTCAGGGGTGAAAGATTTAGATTGATAACCATATATGCCCCTCAGACCAAGGCACAGTGGGTTGCATTACTGATGGATATTCAGCCATTTCTTCATACTTCTAGACTGGTTATTTGGGAAGGTGATTTCAATTGTGCACTGAGTACCTCTGATAGAGGGTTGAAAACTAAAAAATAGTTTTCTGATTTCCACAAGCTCCTTGATGTAATCAATACTGCGAAGTTAGTGGATGCATACAAATGTATTCATTCCTCTGGGGGAAGTACCTTTTTTAAATCATCGCTGTCTACTCAAATTGATTTTGTCTTGCTTTCTGCTATTTTACGAGTTTCTTCTGTCACTATGAATGCTTGGGAATTTACTGACCACAGGTCTATTACTGTCCAGATTGCTTGGGGTATGATATCTACAAGTAAAAAAAATCTATGGCAGCTAAATAACACTTTGTTGACTGATGTGGAAATCCGGAAGGCATGGGAAAGGGAGTGAGTACTGAGGCTTTCCATTATTGACATGTATGATGATCTTGCTTCATGGTGGGAAGATACTAAATCTGATTGGAAGACCTTTTTTCAAGCCCGGTGTCAGTTTCTTGCTACCACTCATTATTTTGAATATTTAAGTCTCAGAAGTCAGTTACAGAGATTGATTTCTTTAACTGAAATGGAGAAACGTGATTATAGTGTCCAGCTCCCAAATGCTAAAAAGAGGATGTTTGACTATCAATGTATCCTAGCTTAATATGTATAGCCGCGAGGAAAGGAGGGAGAGGGGGGACATGATAGCAACTTTCAAGTACCTCAAGGGAATCAACAAAGTCCAAGAGGGTAGCATCTTTCAAAAAAAGAGGTGTGCAAGAACAAGGGGGCACAATTTGAAGATAGAGGGACAGCAGCTCAGAGGTAATGTAAGGAAGTATTTTTTCACAGAGAGGGTTGTGGATGCATGGAACGGCCTTCTGGAGGAGGTTGTGGAGTCGAAAACAGTGGTTGAATTCAAGCATGCATGGGACAGCCATAAGGCAATTCTAGGGGGTGGGGGTAGAAAGAAGTAGGCTGCTGGCTAACTAGGATCTGCAGCTTATCCATTAGGTAGGGAAATGGGCAGACTGGGTGGGCCAAGCGGTCCTTACTGTATCTGCCGTCAAATTCTATAATAGGGTGAAATCCTTGGAGCATGAACATCACTTTGGTTTGAAATTACATAAGGGTTCTTTAGATACTTTTCAAGATTGTAGTGACAGAATAAGTAATAGAATTGTTACAAGTTGGAAACCGTGATGGGTGATATGGCCACTTCCCCAGAGGAATTAGTACATGTGGTCAAGCAGTATTTGGGTTCTCTCTTTTTGGAAGACACTGGTCTTGATGCTTCAGCTATAAATTTTGAACATTTGCACTTACCTAAAGTGAATGATTTGGTTAAGCAGCAATTATTGGAAGATATTTTGGTAGATGAAGTACATATTGCTATTTCCTCATTGAATCCAGACTCAGCCCCAGGTACTGATGGTTTGGGGGCAGCCTATTATCAGTCATTTCAGGATGAAATTGTTCCTGTTTTTGTCCAGATTCTTAATGATATGCTCTCTACTTCCTCTCTGGCTTCTTCAATGAATCAGGCTTTGATGATTTTACTGTATAAAAAAGGGCATAAAGAGGACTTAAAAAATTGGAGAACGCTTAGCTTGTTGAACACGGACTTGAAGGTGTTAAGTAAGGCCTTGCTTAACAGGTTGTCTACAGTGGCAGAAGGATTGATTAGTCCGCAACAAATGTGGTCTGTTCCTTGTAGAACTCAGTATGATAATTTATTGTTATTGAGAGATGTCTTTACTGTTGCATAGAATGGACAGTTAGATGGTTTTGTCCTAGGCCTAGATCAGGAGAAACTTTTGATCAGGTATCACATGAGTTTCTATTTTCTGTCTTACAGACTTATGATATTCCGGATGGATTTGTGGGCTGGATCCATACCATGTACCAGTCAGCATCACTGCTTCCTAATGTTAATGGCTGGATTGGTAACCCCATGTTGGTAAAACGGGGTGTGCGACAGGGTTGTCCCTTGAGCCCTCTCTTGTATGTTTTCTCTATAGATATTTTGATTAGAATGATAGTTAACCATGCACATATAGCTGGGTTACATATAGGCCTTGATGTTCCACCGGTGAAAATTTTGGCTTATGCTGATGATTTTGTACTTGTCTTTCTAATATTAGGGAGGGGCCTTTCGTGCATGATGTTTTGTCTTTATTTTCTACTTGTTCAGGCTCCAGGATTAATTATGCTAAAAGCAGAGGTGTCCCTTTGGGGGATACCCCTGTGCCTAAGCAGGGCTGTATTTCAGGTATTACAATCAGTAGAGCTCCATTAACCATTTTAAGAGTTGAGTTTGGTCCTGGCAATATGGCTTATGATAACTGGTATGTGAGGCTTGATAAGGCTAAGCAGTTAGTGGCAAGATGGAAAGGGAGACAGATTGCCAAACGAAAGAGGGTTTTGTTGATTAAGGCTTTGTTGGTTCCAATTTTTTTATATGTTAGTTATGTGTTTCCTCCCTGTTTCTTTATCTACATCTTTATTTAGTGTTTTCTTTCAAGTCTTTTGGGGGAGCAGATTGAACCCCATTAAAAGGGAGTATACGTATAGGAGTATTCAGGAAGGTAGTATAGCAATGATTCATCCTGTAGCCTTTTATGTTAGTATTTTTGTGACTCACAATTTGAGTCCTCTCTTATGGCCAGGGGAGAAGAATTGGCATCCTTATGTGTGAGCCTGGTTCTCTAAGGGGTTACCCCTTTGGAGAGAAGGTAGATTAGCACAATTGACGAAACTTCCATTTTTTATGAAATATGGATTGGAAACATTTAAAAGCCTATTGAAATGGGGTGTTACTATTTCTAATTTGGAAACTATGGATAGGAAAAAAATGTACCATCATATTGTATTTACGGAATTTTCGGAAGTTGTACTTTGTCCGGAATGCCATCTGGACTCCATGGGTGTAGTTTTCAGTTTTCTTTCTAATAGACGATTGCCCAACTTTGTTTGGGATAGTGTGTGGTTGAGTAGCCATGGTAGATTACCTGTAGGTAATAATCATAAACATAAACAGATTAGTGATAGGTATTGTGCCAGGGGACCTTGTGTTGCCATTTTAGAAACTCAGAATCACCTTTTTTTGGAATGTCATTATGTTCAGAATTGTAGGGTATATTTGGCTTCCAAGTGGAATGAGCCATTGTTTGCATCTCTCAATTACTGTACATTAATGTATGGGGTACATAAAGGGGAATGGTCTAAGTTTCATGTTGATACTTTATTGCTTGTTTTTTCCATTCTTCGATAATATATTTGGCAATCTAGATGTTTATGGGTTACACAACAAAGAATAATATTGTATGACGAGATACTTTGTAATGTGCAAAAAACATTGCAGAATATTAGGAATCTGGACTTTAAGTCTCCGGGTGTGGTGAGAGGGAGATATCTGTGGGTTAATTGTGAACATTGGGTGGAAGAGGTTTGAATTCTTTTTTGTAAATAATGTTCCTTTTGTTATTTGTTTTGTTTTTCTGTGTATGTTGTTGATTGTTACTTGTTTTTCCTTGTACTGGAGTCCTCTTTTTCAATAAAATTCCCCCTACTCTTTTCGATAAATGCCATGGGATCTTTAACATCCACCTGAACTACCACCAATCCAGGCAGATGGGTCCTCGGTTTAACGTCTCATCCAAAAGACAGCACCTCAGAAGTGCAGCACCCCTCTCATGCTGCACTACAGTGTCAGTACTGGGATATTAACCCAAGTGCCAAATGTTGGAACTGAACCCACAGCCCTCTGATCTTCTGGCCTCAGATGCGAGTGTGCTACCTACTGAGCCACTGACACTGATATGTTGGGATGGGAAGAGAGGATCCAGTTTGGAAGGGAGTAGTTATGGGTTTTGGGTTCAGTCTGATGGGATCAGAGATCAGTTGGGTAAGATGAGGAAATTTTGTGTTTTGGAGTAATTTATGATGGGAGGATAAAAACCAGTTAAAATCGAAGTCAACTAAGATGAGCAGCTCGCCAGTGGAGGTATGGGAGGTCAAGGTGGTGAGGAGCTCAATGACAAAGGAGGAATATGCCAGGGCAGCAGTAGACTCCATCATTGAATATGAAGACAGAGAAGGGGCATTAAAGGTTTCAGGAGGAGCATTTCAAAGGCAGAAGTGGAGAAGACTGCACGAGTTCGAACTGCATGAAGGTGGAATGGTATATGGCTACACCTCTATCCCTCTTACAGCGATTCTGTCAGACAATTGAGAAGCCAGGGATGGCTATGGCAGTATCCAATTCTTGAAGGACAGCCAGGATTCTGATATCACCAGGATGTCAGGGTTGAGGTTAACCATTAGGAGTCATTGAAGGTCAAATTTGTGAGGAGGCTGCAAATGTTAACATGGGCTATTCTCCACCCTTGTGGGGGGAGGAGGTGATGTCTATTAATACTAGGACCATAATATTATTACTGAAACTAAAACTAATTCATGGATAAGGACTATTTTATTTTTGAAATAAGAGACACAAAGGCCCAGATTTTCAAACTGCGCCATTCTGAGGCGCAAGCCCCTGCGCTGCTCAAAATAGTTGTGCAGGGGTGTGGCCGGGGTGATATTCAAAGGAGTTGCACTATTGAGCAACTCCTTTGAATATCACCCCCTAGCCACAGCACTTGCGCATGGCGCAGTGGAACTTGCGCCACCGCAAGTTGCCAGAGTTGAGCATTAAACTGCGGTGGCACAAGTACCATCGCCATGCTCAAATTCCGATATTCAAGGTGACATGCAAATGGGGCCATAATTTATGCAAGGCGACGGAGGGCCATTGCATCTATTTGTAGCCCCATTTGCATGCCATTTGCATGTAGGTCGCTGATCTGAGGACTTGCTCCTGGCCACCCTGCCAGGCAGCAGCCGTCGGGGACCGACGCCTAATGCAACCGATCGCGGGCATCACAGGTACATGAAACCCCCACACATATCCGAAGCCCGATCGTGGGCAGTACAGTTACATGAACCCCCGCCCACATCTCCCACAGCCCGATCGCGGGCAGGCGTGTATGAACCCCCAGTGCCCGATCGCGGGCAGAATATAACCCTCCCCAACTCGAATATCTCCCTGGTGGTCCAGTGGACCGTAAAGCCCGATCGCGAGCAGAATGTCACATCAACCCCCAAACATCTCCTGGTGTCTAGTGTCCCCCCACCCAAGCCCCTCCACCCCTCCCCCGCGGCGGCGGGCGGCAGCATCCACCACCTGCCGCCCGCCACCTGCCGACTGACTGTCGATAGGGCTGCCGCCCATTGGTGCAGAGCTACAGCCAATGGGCTTGCAGCCCATACCGCTAAAAAAATAAATCTAATCACTTAAAACAAATATAAAACACACCTATATCTAAGTAGAAAATCATTTCAAAAAATTTCTCTTTGTGCACAAAGCATAATGCATGCTTTATTCCTACAAAGAACTCCAAGTTTGTGGTGGAGCTTCTGTTGGATGGTATCCACATGTGCAGAAATGTTAAGGTGATGGTCAAACAAAACTTCAAGATATTTTAAGGAGGAGTAGCTCCCAAGCAATATGCCCATCCAGGGTATGGATGTAGGGGAGATGGGTGAGTTTGGCCAACCTCTGCCTGGTGCCAAAGGTCATGAAGATATATTTTTTGGCATTAATGGTCAATTTACTAAACCAGATCCAATGTTAGATGTTGGTGAAATCAAACTGAAGCTGAGTACTCAGGTCAGAAGTATAGGTTCCAGAGGTATAGATCACTGTATGGTCTGCATACATGTGAAAGTCTGTAGTGGAATAGGCATTAGTGAAGTCATTTAGGAAAATGGAGAAAAGGACCTTCATATTCAGAGACTAACTCCACTACTGGACCGTGGAGGTGGGATGCATTGTTGAAGATGCTATTCATCAAACCAGTTTTTAAAATTGAGATCCCTTCTGTCTGTCTCTGGTAGTTACTGAGGTGGATGTTAAAGATCAAATGCCAATGTTTTACAGATTTACAATAAAAACATGAAATTGAATCCATGTGTCATGATTAGTGTTTCCTGTAAGTACCATGCAGTTTGGTTTTGTGGTTTTCTTTAAATCAGTATCTGTTAATGTGCTCTGCAGTAACTGGAAACAGTGAGGATATTTCTGTCTCTGTCAATGAGTGATGACATCATTCCTGTCCATCATGTTGCTGCAGCAATTACATCCTTGATTGCCTGAAGTACTGTAGCTGTTGCACTTCCCAGTCAGAGTTATCTGCAGGGCTAATTGTCTTTACTCCAAGTGTGTTACTAACCCATCTGGTTTATGTCTAGATAGGTCAATTTACAACCTATCATTCTGTTCTCATAAAGAGTTGGTCATTTGTGTTTCAGTGGTTAACTAAAGTGGTATAAATGAATGTTTGTGAGAAATATCCTGTCTGTATCACAGCTGAGTTCTGTCACATCAAAACTGCACTGTTTTTTGGCTATATAAACACAGGGTTGGTTAATGGATCTAAAAAAAATCTAAAATTTGTTAAGTCATAGAAGTAGTGTGTCCTTGATGTAGCCTCCATACATACCTGTATATTCATGTGAGAACAATATTGTTGTTATGTCAGATTGACAAATAGATGTCTGCCACACTTTGCTATTTCAGGAATATATACTGTATGAAGTCACAAAATTCATTTCTCTGAGGGATTCTGTGGAAATACATCATGCATGTGTGTAACTAGCAATCAATAAGACATGATGGGGTGTGCATTATGGTGTGATAACCGCACTCCCTAGGGGTGTAGTTAGGCACGAGGCTGTAGGCCCCTAGGAGTGCGGTTATCACACCGTAATGCACATCCCCGGAGTGTCTTATTGAGCTGATAAAATGGCCCTTAAGTTTTTTTTTAAAACACATTTTTAAATAACTTCATATGTAAATGAATATTTGTTTTTTACATAAAATAATCTTTCCGCCTACTGGTGCTGGACTTTGCTTGAGGTCTTTTGACTCAAAGGACATTCTGTAGTTGTAGTTTCTGACTCCCATTCACCATGTAGTTCCTCTGTTGCCCCCCCCCCACACACACACACACTTTTTTTTTAATTTTGGGTTTTCTTTTAGCCCACAGGTGGTTTTAAACAAAATGTGCATTTAATTGAGAGCAAGTGTGTGAGCGAGTGGTATGATAGAAAGCGAGAGTGAGAGACAAGATGCAGCGGAAAGAGAGGCGTCTACAAGAGAAGTGTTCTCAGTTTTAAGTCCGTGTTAGATCAGGAGTTTATTTCTGTATTTTTTTACATTCAGCCTTTGGACTGAAGCTGCTTGTTGGGCTGAAATGGAAGTGTTTTTATTGCTGTTATTTTCTGCGGTGCCGCGAGACAGGGCAAGGACACAGACATGCGCTGCAGGTTATACCCTCATGATGACTGAGATCCCCAACTTCCAATGTGGTGAGTGAGGACTGATGTCAGAACTGTGAGTTGTTTTTTTTTTGTGATGGATTGAAGAATGAACAGGGGCTGCTGTTAAAAAGTTTATTTATTTATTACATTTTGGTGACCGGGTAGCACCACTGAGCCCCTAAGGTCCCTTTTTCAGGGGTGACCCAGGATAACAATACAAGTTATAAGAATGAACAAGGACATAAGGAACATTTGAGGCATTGTGAGTTACATCATGAGGTGGTCACAGTAAAGAAAAATAGTGGATACAGGCATGGTTACAGGCATGGTAAAATAAAAGCAGTGGATACAGGCATGGCTTACAAGCACGGTAAAAGAAAAGCAGTGGATGTAGGCATGGGTACAGGCATGGCTATCATCATGATATGTAAGCAATTGGTAGTACTTTGCATATAGTTTATTCAGGGTTACGTGGCCTCTGGCAACAGTCTGTATAAGGCAGGTAGTAGAAAGGTTAAGCTAGAAGACAGGAGTTGGAGGAGGGGGTACCTTAGGAGCTTAAAGTGCCATGACAGTGGCATATGCTTGATCCAGTGTCCGATGTTTTTGCTTTGAACTGGGGACAAGTAGGGGCTGCTGTTAAAAAGGCAGTTGCTCGGTCCCAGGTCATATTCACCTCCCTCCATTACATTGTGCGAACGTGGTTACCTTTTTACCTATAAGATTGAAATACTACTGCACTGGATGGATAGGAAAGTGAAGGTGTTACTAGAGCTGAGGGGCACATGTTCAGAAATGCACATTAAAAGATCCAAAGAAAAGCGAGTCATTTAGTGAGGGGAAAATGGTGACTTTGACATCCTATAACATTCTAAATAGAATGCCTGAAGAGAAATCATAGAGCCATCAAATTCTGTGATCAGGCATTTTATTGGAACTAGTTATTTATAGTGCAACATTGTCCCATATTGCACTATAAATAACCAATCAGATTTCTGTATTGGTCTGTGACATTTTATAAGACCTAATATATGTCATCCTGATTCTCCTGTCTCTTGCCCCTCAGCTGAGGCTGCTGCATCCTGCTTCTCTCTGCCCCCCACCACGAGGCCAATACCCCCTGTTGCCCCTGTTCCAGTCTCCACAGACAGGGCTACTGTGCTCTGCAAAACCCAAGAGTCCCAGGGCCTCTGTCTCCAAAGTTGGGGCTGCAGCACCATGCTGTACAAGGCCACCAAAAGGTGGGATTTTGCTGCACCATACAATCACCCAAAATGGGCGGGCAACTGCAACACGGCATTTCTTTGTCCACAGTCAGGCTACTGACCTGGATACCCCACTGTGTCCCACCCCACAGTCAAAACTGCACCAAGCTGTCCTATGCCACCTGCCACCACTGTGCCCTGCTGCACCATAGAGCCTCTTGCTTCCACAGTTAGGGTTGTTGCACCATGCTGCTCCCTGCCACCAGAGTCAGATCCTTTGGTACACTACCCAAGCTGCTCGAAAGAAAAAACAAATGCTTTGATCTTATGTTATAGGGTGGGGACAGAGGGTAGCAGGGTGCAGCAGCCCTACCTGTGAAGACATGGGGCTCTAGGGCACAGAAGGCCACAGCAGTCTTGACTGTGTCAACATGGCTGCAGAGTGTAGTAGCCTTGGATGTGGTGACAGAGGCAGAGGATAGCATGGTGCAGATGCCTCACCATGTGGCAGGACAAAGGGTGGCATCACAGTACAGAAGCCCTGACTGTGAGACAGAGTGCATGTAATGCTGTGGCCCTGCCCATTTGTGGTCAGTGGGAGTGGGTAGTAGGGTGCAGCAAAAGCCCCACCTTTGGTGGCCTTGGGCAGCATGGTACAGAAGCCCTAACTGTGGAGAAAGTGGCCATGGGACTCTAGGGCTTAGGAGAGATTGGAACGGGGGCAACAGGTGGCATTGGCCCTGACTCGGGGGGGCAGAGGGAAGCAGGGTGCAGTATCCTCAACTGAAGGGGCAAGAGACAGGGGCATAAGGATGGCATATAGTATGTCTAGTTACACACATACATTATGTATTTCACACAGACTCCCCTCAGAGAATGAATTTTGTGAGTTCATACAGTACATGTTCCTGAAATAGCAAAGTGTGGCAGACACCCATTTGTCAATCTAACATAACAACAATATTGTTCTCACGTTAACATATGTATGAGGCTACATCAAGGATACACTACTTCTATGACTTTAACTTTAGATTTAGTTTATATCCATTAAACACCCTTGTGTTTATATAGCCAAAAAACAATGCAAAGTTTTAATGTGACATAATTCAGCTGCAATACAAGCAGGAGATTTTTCACAAACATTCATTTATACCACTTTAGTTACCCACTGAAACACAAATGACCAACTCTTTATGAGAACAGAATGATAGATTGTAAACGAATCTATCTAAACACAAACCAGATGGGTTAGTAACACACTTGGAGTAAAGACAATTAGCCCTACAGATTGGTCTGACTGGGACATGCAACAGCTACTACAGGCAATTAAGGACTTTATTGCTGCAGCCACAGGCTGGACAGGAATTATGTCATCACTCCCTGATGGGGACAGAAAAATCTTCACTCTTCACTGTTTTCAGTTACTGCAGAGCACATTAACAGATGCTGATTTAAAGAAAATCACAAAACTAAACAGCATGAGATTTTCAGGAAACTCATTTCATTTTTATTTTTATACTGATTAGTTTGTGGGACAAGCCCATTTTCACAAATGACCAGTCTATACAACAAAACATAACACATCAGACTTTACAAACAGTAAACATCCAATAAATATACATTATGTAAAACATTTACAAATTGAATTCACCAACACATTGTTCCTAAGAGCAGTCTTAAATTTTGATAACTGTTTTTGACTTGTAACATTATAAGGAAGATAATTATACATCCTTACAGTGGCAAAGTTCAAGGAATTTTGACCAAAACAGGTATGGAAGAAAGGCAACATAAAACCCTCCTTAATCCATAATCTTGTACAACCAGGAAACTAATCATGACACAGGGACTTGAGCTCCTGTGTTTATTGTAAATATGTAATACATTGGCATTTGATCTTTAAAGATCCCAGGTCCCATTCACAGACATTATTGGGGCATGCAACATGGATGAATATTGTTCACACCTTTGCACTGCCACCTGATAGTGCTATGCACAAAGGTTAATGTCTGTTTTGTGCCTGTGACAAGGTCAAAGTACAGCATTATGCAGGCATATGGCCCAGTGCCATGTTGCAGCCCAGTCACATCATAGTAAACACAAGTGCCCTCTAGAAGTATGGTGGTCCATTATTTCCCCCTCCCATGGTCAAGTGGCTAGTTGTCTACTTGTTAAGTGGACTCTACCCACTCCCCAAAACTTCATGTATCTTGCTAGCCAAGTGGTTTCCCCTTGCTAGGCCCAGCATGCCAAGATTATCTAATACTACTGTGGAATTTCTCCAGTTCTGATCTGGTATGCTAGCAGCTTCTCACAGTTACAGCAGTGAGAACACACACACTATTTTTACCAGGTAGATCCTGGGGAGATAAACAGGGCTGTAAATGTACCCTGAAGACCATCTGCATGGCAGGCTATGCATGCTTTATCAACCAAAGGCAAATCCTTCGGTGACCACTCAGGAAGGGGTTAAGGCCCTCATGGAGCATTGCTCAATGGGGTCATAATATGAACAATGGCATTAAAGGAGAACTGTGCTAAACATACAAGTAATTTTTTCCTGAGAAGCTTTTTTTGTTGTTTTTTGTTTTTGATACTAGTTTCAGTTCTATTATTGTTCCATCTGTATACTGGTTTCAGTTCTATCATTGTTCCAACTCTACTGATCTTTTAGTAAATTTGCACACCGGTGGTGAAGAGTACCAAGTTAGAGCTGTTTGTTAAAGTTTATGCCCCTTTCAACTACATATTCTTCAGTACAATACAAATGCACTGTGTCAACCTGCTAAGAGCGTTACAAAGTCATACTGTATATTACATCATACCATTCTAAAATGGACTTTAGCACCAAGGTGCAAGTCCGGAACATCAAATGAATTTACTCAAAGGGCAGTAAAGATGGAAAAATAATAACATGAGAACCATTATTTGAAACACGTCTTCTACAAAAAATATAGGGCTGCAGGTTAAAAGCAGTTCTCTTTTAAGTGGTTGCAGTAACCACTTTGCTCCCTTACTGTAACTGTGAATATGGCCCCATCACAATTTTCAATGAAAAATGAGGGATATCCTGTGTGTCTTTATTCCAAGATTTCATTTAAAAAAACATATGAAAATTATAGCTCTTATGGTTCAAATGATAGTCAGCCCTTATTGAACTGGAATTCCAAAGGAACTGCTGCATGCAGTCCGTGATTTTGGGCTGCACCTGTGGCATCCTAAATGTGACAAAACATTTGAATATTATTTTCAAACATTTTGCCACATGTATGACACATGGGCCCGCTTTACAGTAAAATAACGACTCCTGCATCATATATTGATGCATGTGTCATTACAGGTCACCCAAATTGTGGCAAGCTGTGGCATCGCTTCTTAGGTGAGCTTTCTTATTGTCACATCTATCAGGGATGTGGAACAATCTTGGTGCAAGCCCCCAGTGAAGCTCAAAAATCTAGCCCATTATACTTAGAAAGAGCTAACTTTTGAACCATTAGGGACAGGTACCTTCTTTTTTACATGAAAGCTTGGATTCTACTGTATCAATACAACCACTTTTTACTTTAAGTATATAAACATACGGGATCGGAATTCACAGAAATAAATTAAAAGAAAAAACATTTCTAAACATATTTTTACAATTTTCATACTCAGTTCATAGAAAAGAAAAAAACATGATATGATTCATATTTTAAAAATGTGTTGTTCAAAGTGTTAGTCATGTAACATAAAATCCTCATTTTCAATTTGAGTAACCCCCAAATCTCCCCATGCTTTTGCAGGCTATGCCTGTGAAAGTATCAGAAGATAATTATAATAAAATAGGATCCCTTACACCTACACTTCATCTGCTCGGTCTATGAAGTAATGCTGATGTCACAAGCATAGGATTATGATATCAAGTGGCAGGACAGATAAAGACTAATGAACAGTTATCCTATTTTCATATCAGTCTGCCTAGTTATAATAAAAAATGGATGCTAAACACAGAAAATACATGAAACGTAAGATAAATTGTTTATAAAAAAGTATGTTTTTCCTTTTCAGAACTTCCCCTGAGAAATTTGGGATTCTATATTTACTTCTGCTTTCTTGTATTCTCACCCCAGCCACCCCCGATGTACCCCACCTGCTCATCTCTCTTGATTCTAGTTCTGTCTCCTAATCTGATCCTTCCCTTGCCCCTTAGCTTGGGCTTACTTCCCCAATGGCTGTACTGAATCATCTGGATGATGTTACGTTTGTACCCGTTAGGATATTGACAAGGCTGTATAGCTATTACTTTGATCATTCATGCGTGTACATAAATGGACTGGTGCACTTTATTATCTAGGCTGCTGAGGGAACTGTATCCCCATGTACTCTGTACTCACGCAATGTTTTATGTTATGCTTTTGCCTTATATTATTCTATGTTGATTACTCTATATTCTTAATTGATGAGTACTGGCAATGCCTACTGGCTGCTACTGTCTCCCCTACTCATGTATTTGTTTTCCTCCTTTGTCTGGCACGGATCCTTTATAAAAGAGCATTTAGCTCAAAGGTTGTAATTCGATTATTCAATAAATAAATAAATGTATTCAGTCTGTCCAACCGTTATCAAACTAACTGGCCTACAAAGAGCTTTGAGAACATGGGGCTAGATTCCCAAACGTATTTGGGACCAAGTTCCATACTGCAACTGCAGTTGCGGACTGAAATCTCTGCAGCTGCAGAGATTGGATGCACAGCCACAGCGGTTGTGGAAGATGTTACGACTAGTCCCACTGGCCGTAACAGTTTTCTGCAGCTGTGGGGATTTCCCTGGCAACACCACCCACAAGCTGCCATAAATCATGGAGCTGGTTATAATCCAGCTCCACCTTTGTGAATTCCCACAGCTGTTGGAAAACAATGGAAGCTACAGATCTGCAAGTGGCAACCCACTTAAGCCGGGTTTTCCTGCAGCTGCGGGAAGTTTAGATGTTTTTTGATACCTGCCAATTGTGTGCAAGATGGCCCTAAAAAAATTAGTAGCAGCATATTCTGTTCTATTTCTGGTAACCTTAGGTGACCATTGAGTCTGTGTAGACTGCTTTGTATCCTTAGATGAAGATGGCATATCAGAAATATTACTAGTGATTCTTTTTCAAGTATTACCCAGGAGGGAAGTAGTTGAAGACAAGTTCAGGATGGAGTTTAATATACTGTAGATGGGACTGACACAAGAAGTTAGGGAAGACCATGGTAAGGGGAGGGTGGACAGCCTGAGGAGGTGGTTCTGATATACCATTAGGGTTATAGGCTTAGTAAATCTGGTCTGGTCTTAGGTCAGACACAGTATCAGACAGGTACTTGGACAGACTCGATTGGCCACTTGTTTATCTGCCAGCAAGTTCTAGGTATCTGAATATTACAGTCTGTTTTATCCTTCAGTTTTCTGATTCCTCCTTGGTCCTTAAACTTTCTGTCATTTCATTAACCCCCTCTGTCATTTTGCCATCCTGCACTCACTGAATGATTGGTGTAACTGTTCATGTATCCAAAAAGTACGTTAGGACAAAATGTGCATGAAAGGAAATAAATATAATCTAATCTGTCATGATACATAGATACATAAATACATAGTGTCAGGAGATAAGGGCCATAAGACCTATTCAAGTTGCCCATTTATGCTACCTGATGAAGCGGCCAGTGACCCTATCTGGTCACTGGCTTTAGCTTTTTATTCCTGTCTCTAATATTCCTTTATACCTGTCCCATGTATGTTTGAAGCCTGCCACTGTGCAGGCAGCCACCATTTCCTGGGACAGGCTATTCCATGCATCCACCACCCTAATTTCCTGACACTACCCCTTATGTGGCCACCCATCGGTATCATATCATGCCCTCTTGTTCTGGTACTACTTTTAAACTTAAATATGTTGTCCTCTTCCACCTTGTTCATGCCCTTGAGGTATTTGAATGTTTCTATCATGTCACCTCTCTCCCTCCTTTGCTGCAGCATGTACAAATTGAGGTCTCTGACTCTTTCCTCATAAGGCTTGTGATGCAGACCCTTCACTATTTTGGTGGCCCTCCTCTGCACCATCTCTATTTTGTCAATGTCCTTATGAAGGTGTGGCTCCAGAACTGGACACGGTACTCTAGGTGAGGCCTCATCAGGGTCCTGTGCAGTGGAACTATCACCACCCTCCTTCAGCTTGTGAGTCCCCTTCCAATACACCCCAACATCCCAGTGGTTTTCCCCCACCACCTTGGCTGTCTGCCTTGTGGCCTTCAGGTCATCGGTGATTATGATTTCCAAGTCTCTCTTATCCTTAGCAACTGCAAACACCTCTCCCCCCAACCTGTAGCTTGCTCCAGGATTCCTTCTCCCCATGTGCATGGTTTTGCATTTTATTGCATTAAACCTTAGTTGCCATGCATCTGACCATTTCTCCAACCATTCCAACCATTACAGGTCCTTTCTCATCCTTTCCACCCCCTCTGGGGTATCCACCCAGTTGCAGATTGTGGTGTCATCCGCAAACAGGCAAACTTTTCCCTCCAGCCCATCTGCAATGTCACTGATAAAGACATTGAAGAGGACTGACCCCAGAACTAACACTTGAGGTACCCCACCAGTCACCTCCTTTTCCTCTGATTGGGTTCCATTTACCACTGCCCTCTGTTGTCGGTCCTTTAACCAATTTTCAATCCAATTTACCACCTTGTGTTCCATCCCCAGGCTTCCTAGCTTGTTGACCAGTCTCCTATGTGGGACGTTATCAAAGGCTTTGCTGAAATCTAGGTAGGCAATGTCTACAGCCACCCCTTGGTCTACTGCCTTTGTTACCCAGTCAAAGAAATCTATTAGATTAGTTTGACAGGACCTTCTTCTCTGTGAAAAAGTATTGTGGGTAAACTGATGGAGATACTAGTCAAAGAGGACCTCATAGACTATCTGTAGCATGATGGACTCCAAGACAGTAAACAGCATGAGTTTGTGGCAGGAAGGTCTTGTCAGACCAACCTGATAGTATTCATTGACTGGGTGATCAGAGTAGTGGATAAGGGCCATGCTGTGGATTTACTTTACTTTGATTTCAGCAAGGCTTTTGACTCAGTGGACACAGTTAGCTGGGTGAGAAACTGGTTGAAAGGGAGGCAACTGAGGGTTGTAGTTAATGGAGTCAAGTCAGAAGAAAGGGAGGTCACCAGTGGGTGCCAAAAGGATCAGTCCAGGGTCAAGTCCTTTTCAACATGTTCATTAGCAACATGGGACAAGGAATCCAGAGCAAGATGTGTCTCTTTGCAGATGTCACAAAGCTCTGTGACAGGATAGACAGTGAGGAGGGGGTTAAGGAGATGCAGAGAGACTTGCAAAAGATAGAGAGGTGGTCAAAGGTTTGGCAAATTCAATGCCATAAAGTGCGTGGTGATGCACATAGTGAACAACAGCCCAAGGACAGAGTTCTGGATGGGCGGTAAAGCTGTGCATGACCTCTGATGAAAGGGATCTAGGCATCTTCAGTGACTCCCTAAACAATCATACCAGTGTAATAAGACCTTCAGTAAAGCAGACAGGATGCTGGGGTGTATATGAAGGGGTACTGACAGCAGAAGAAAGAAGGTACTGTATTACTACCTCTCTGTAGATCACTAGGGAGGCCCCACTGTAGATCACTAGGGAGGTCCCACCAGGAGTACTGTGCCCAGGAATGAAGAAGGTAAACTGTAGAAAACTACTGTTTAGTAGGTTATATTAGCAGTCCGATAAATTTAGCGCTATTAGCGGGACCATTAACATGCGCTAAATTTAACAGACCACTAATATTCTAGTCATAACGATCCACTACTTCACTCAGCTATCCAGCCAGGTACTGCATCTACATGAGCTAAAAGAACTACAAAGTACGTTAATTCGGTCATGTACGCGGTATTTATTTTATTAAATTTAATTAAATGTGATTAAAAAAAAAAACACCAATAAAAAAGCCAAATGTCCGTTTAGATGCAGATGCAGTGCGCTTGTATGTTACTAGTGCGGGATGTTCTATTTTCGGCTTCTGCTTCTTTCGGCTCCTGCTTCACCTTGTGGTACTGTATCTGAAAGAAGCAGAAAGCTGACTTAGCATTTGCTCTATTCGATACCTGCCACCATCATCTGCACACAATAATGTAAAAATATGTACTCACTCAGGCAGTCATGGTGGGTGTCAAGTATCCCAGCCTCATGAAATCCTCATATGATGTCTGCTTGTCTTCCTTGCAAGGAGGTGATCGCAGTCTCCATCCACCGGGCATGGTGTTCTTTTAGGTTTAGCAGTCAGAGATCGGATGTTAAACTGTCAGTGCCTCCTGCTACCAACCTCTCCGACACAATGCATGCATACCAGTTGGTGAATTCTTTCTTGAGTAGGTCCTTGAAAATTTTATTTATACTGACATCCAAAGGTTGTAGTGAGTCAGTGCAAGATGCAGAAACGTAGATTGGTATAATGTTTAACTCTTCCAAGTGCAGGAGCACATTTTCAGTAGTATGTGCCCGATACAGGTCTAAAACAAGTAAGGACTTCTGCTCTGTGGGCAATGACAGCTGTGCAGTGATGCGCTTGATATAGGGTACTAACACAATATCAATGAAATCAATGGTCGTGACTTCATTGGCCCAGTGATTGTCAGAATGAGTTATACTCCACTCATTGGGAAATGTATTGTTTGGGTGTGACACAGCAGTCTTGCACTTATAGATGAGTGCGGAGGGAGTAAATCACCATCAAGGCAACAGGCGAGGACAACTGAAATTTGTCTCTTATCCCCTAATCCAGTCACCTGTACCTGTTTTGGCCCTGTAGCCTCCATCATCCATTCAGAAACAGGAATCATATTGACCACTGTTTCATCCAAGTTTATGACCAACTGTGGTGGGATCAGCTCTTGGGCACAAGCAGTGGCTATACGTGATAGAAAAGCCGCCTTTAGATTTTCAAAATCCATCGGCTTCTTTCGCCATGCTTTGGTGCCTTTTCTTTTGCTGTAGCCAATGCGGTTTAGAAACCCCCAAGCCCATTTGCTACTAAGGGTTAGATGACCACCATTTTCGGGCAGTAGCTGTGGACTGTTAGCCTTCACTATTCTGATAGCTATTGCAAGAATAACCCCAGCGTTTACAACTGCACCTTCTAGTCATAAACTTTTAACTATAGACTTTAGCTGTTCTTCCAGCTCACTTTCCAGGTGAGTTGGATGCCCTCTGGATTTTGTAGGGAGGACAGGAGACATGGAACTAGGGTCTGGTGTTTTTCTTAGCTGTGCCAAGTAGTCTGCTCTAAAGTTCCTAATGGAACTCTCATTTATCGTGCAACCTGTTGTGGCATTATAATGTCACACAGCCGCCATAACCCCATTCTCCACGGCATATTTCCCGAACTTGTACCGGATCTCCGGTTTGTAAATTGTGTAGCCAGTACGTTTTTTTTTCACAGGTGGAGTTGCTACCCCAGCTGAGGTTCCAGCGAGTTTGCGAGCAACAAACTCTGTCACAGTGTGCTCCACTCCAGAGCACTCAGCAAGCTCCGACCCTGAGACAGTACTGGCGTCCATAAGGTGTTTACGTTTAACTTGTGAGGACTGAGATGATTGCATCCACTTGAAGAGTGACATCCTCCTGTAAGTACAGTACCTTTCAGACAGGGGAAATACTGTAGGTGCGTGATCGGAGGAGAGAGGCATTAAGTAAAACAGTAGATTCAAATCAGTCACTGCTTATTGTCAATGTGAGGCTAATTACAGTAGTGTACCAGACCGTAACTTCAGGTACAGCAACCACTAAATTTATCAGGCGCTAACATATAAAAAGGTATCAAAGGTCTAAATCTGCTTAAATATATCCGACGCTAATATAACCTGCTATACAGTATTTAGCATAAGTAATGGATCAAGAATGCAGGGGCATGAGTGGAAACTGATGGGGGGAGATTCAAGAGGGAAGTGAGAAAGTTTAATTTTACAGAAAGGGTGGTGGATCCATGGAACAATCTTCCAGCTGATGTGGTAAGTGCCAAAACAATCAATGGTGTCAAAATGGCTGGAATGAGTGAAGGGCTCAGTGGTTGCTCAGGGTGATAGCGAGAGGATGGGGAGCATGGTGGTTGACAGTGTAGGATAGAACCCTGTATGGACAATAGATACCAGGTTTTTAGGGCTTATGGGCAGACTGGATGGGTCAGTGATCTTTTTCTGTCAACACTGGCTATGTTTCTATAAAGTAAGGTCTTTTTCACTATCCTAATTCCTTTAGATTTGGCTTTTGTTTTTTGACACCTTGAGCCATGGTACACACCATTTTTGTTTACAGAATATCTTTGGTCTCTCTGATATAGTCTTCAGCTGGTTTAAACTCTATCTCTCAATTGATAATCTAGAGCAGAGGTCAATTTTAACATTGTTTTACTAGCCCAAGACATAGTGTGAAATGACCATGGCTAGTGCTGCTAACTCTACTTGTCTGTTTTGGCTAGTGAAGGTTTTCCATGCCTCTTAATGAAATTAAAAGTCCCTGCTTTAGCAGGTTCTAGTCCTCATGCTAATCTCTCTCAGTGTTTCAGATGGAGAGAGGACATCATAGACTACCTGTAGCATGATGGACTCCAAGACAGTAAATAGCATGAGTTTGTGGCAGGAAGTTCTTGTCAGACCAGCCTGATAGTATTCTTTGACTAGGTAATCAGAGTAGTGGATAAGGGCCATGCTGTGGATTTACTCTACTTTGATTTCAGTAAGGGAGGTCACCAGTGGGGTGCCACAAGGATCAGTCCTTGATCAAGTCTTTTTCAATATCCAGGGCAAAATGTGTCTCTTTGCAGATGACACAAAGCACTGTGACAGGATAGACAGTGAGGAGGGGGTTAGGGAGATGCAAAGAGACTTGCAAAAGATAGAGAGGTGGTCAAGGTTTGACAGATTCAGTGCCACAAGTGCATAGTGAAACACATAGGGAACAAGAGTCCGAGGAAAGAGTACTGGATGGGAGGTAAGCTGTGCATGACCTCTGAGGAAAGTGATCTAGGTAAGCAATAATACCAAGAGGGTGGACGGTATTGTGCTATACCGGACTGCACAGGGGCATAATGAGGCCCAACACCGCAGGCAGAAGGCCTTATAGGCCCTGGAAGGTACCCACCCTGGAGGGTATTATTGCACTCAGAAAATAGGCACGAAAAGAAAGTAAGTTTAAGTTTAATAAAAAGATAAATTAATTTAAAGAAGTTTTGTAACAAAATAGTTCCTGGCATGCATTAGAATTTGTGGTCTAATTTTTTTTGTTTGTTTGTTTGTTTTTTTAAGCTAAGGACTTCTGTACTGCTGGAACCTCTCTAATTGTGCCTATGGACCAGGTTGGTAGTCATGGTTACCACCCCCCCCACACGCGTGCACATGCACACACACACACACACACTTGCCTTTTTTAACAGCATGGCAAGGAATGTCTTTTTTTTTTCAATAATACAGGACAGGGACATCGAAGAGAATGGAAATGGGATCGGGCGTGGAGGTCATGAAGTGTTAACATGGTGGATCCAAGTCGATGGAACTGGGAAGAAAAACAAAAGAGTAGGGGGAAAAACACAGGTGTATTGTGGTCAGTGCATCAAGATGATTGGGGCAGAGGAGGGTATTGCATTTTGCAGCCTTTTACTTCTGCTCATAATAGACAGAGTAAGGAGTTGCAGAGGAGGGATGGAATCTCCCTAGATTTACTGTATATCGAGTGACATGGATCGAGCTGGGAGGAAAAAAAGTGTAAGCCTGCAGAAAGCAAGTAGAGTTATGTATTTTGGCCAGGTTGTACTTGTTTGTCTTTGAGTTTGGGGTACTTGATATGCCTATAATTAAAAATTGAAGGTATGAATACAGTCACTCCGAGGAGGGTTGGTGGCGTGCAAAGCTCCCCAAGAGAGGCTGAAGGTCCTTACATTTTAGCACTGCCACTGGAGGTCGACCGAGCGTGTAGAAAAGAAACAATTGGAGAAAGATAGATGACTGTTATGCTTATGTGTAGTTTTGCTGTTTGTTTTTTTCAACTTGGATGGTGAGCAGGGTTATAAATTGAAAACTCAATGGATCGGGACAATCACATGAGAGAGTGTGGAAAGGACTTTCATGAGTTCCACTCCCCTGTACATGGCAACACGCTGCTGTCTCAGAGCACCTACTACAGCGGGCGGCCTTTGGGGATGTGTGGGACACGAGATATGCTGTGACATCTGTGCACTTTTTCTGTTACTGAAAATATTTCATTTTGGGTGGATTTTGTGTTTTTTCCTTTGATTGGATGTTTTTGTGAGATGGGGGGAGATGGGGGGATGGGGAAGGTGGCCCTGTATTAAATAATCGGGAACTCAGTTACCGAGAAGAAAAACATGGCAAGTCATAATTAGAAAAAAGGCAGTGCTTATTGATATTGGGGATGGGATCTGATGGGGCTGGCACTTTTAATACCCAGGCTCTGTTGTCTGATAGATGTCCACCTTGCCAGGGCTATCAGCCAATCAGAACCCGGGAATTTCTTAGCCCATTTTCTAAGGGTCATCATCAGGGACTCCCTAAAACAATCAAACCAGTGTAACAAGGCCCACAGTAAAGCAGACAGGCTGTTGGTGTGTATAGGAAGGGGTACTGACAGCAGAAGGAAGGAGGTATTACTACCTGTCTATAGATCACTGATGAGGCCCCACCTGGAGTACTGTGCCCAATTTTGGAGTCCTCACCAAAGGAAAGACAAGTACAGGCTGGAGACAGTGCAACAAAGGGTGAGCAAAATGATTTAGGGCCTGCAGAGCAGATCTTACAAGAACGGACTCAAGGCACTGAACACGTACTCACTAGAGGCCAGACGAGAGAGGGGGAGATATGATAGAGACCTTCAAGGTCCTGAAAGGAATGAGCAAGGTAAACTGTAAACTATTTAGCATAAGTAATGGATCAAGAACACAGGGGTATGAGTGGAAACTGACGGGGGGAGAAATCAAGAGGGAAGTGAGAAAGTTTTATTTTACAGAAAGGGTGGTGGAGCCATGGAGCAATCTGCCAGCTGACGTGGTATGTGTCAAAACAATCAATGGTGTCAAACATGGCTGGGAAAGAGTGAAGGCTTATTGGTTGCTCAGGGTGATAGAGGGATGGTGGGGAGCATGGGGGTGGATAGTGTGGGATAGAACCCTGTATGGACAATAGATCCCAGGTTTGTTAGGATTTATGGGCAGACTAGATGGGCCAGTGGTCTTTTTCTGTCGTCATTGGCTATGTTTCTATGAAGTAAGGTCTTTTTCACCATCCTGATTCTTTTAGATTTAGAATCATAGAATCATAGAACTTCACAGCAGAAAAGGACCACTTGTCCCATCAAGTCTGCCCCTTCCCCCCTGCTAACCTTGAGTACCCTCCCACTCCATTGTAACACCTTACTGTATGCCTATCCCATCCCCTCTTGAAACCCACAGTGGTCTCAGTCCCCACCACCTCCTCCGGAAGCCCGTTCCAGGCATCCACCACCCTCTCAGTGAAGAATCACCCACCTGTTACCTCGGAAGTGCCCCCTGAAGTCTCAGGCCATGGCCCTTCTAATGATTCCCTCCCTCATGTGTAGTAATCTCCCTGGTCCAATCCCTTTGATGTATCTGAAGGTCTCTGTCATTTCCTCTCTCCCTTCTGGTCTCCAATTGTAGAGCCCCAACTCCTTGTATCTCTGTTCATATGGTATGTACTTAGTCCCTTGCACCACCTTGGTCACTCTTCTCTGAACCCTTTCAATCAAGTCAATGTCTTTGCACAAGTAAGGCCTCCAAACTGGACTCCATAATCAAAGCATGGTCTCACCATGGCTTGATACAGAGGCATCAGGATTTCCCTGCTCCTGCTAGTGATTCCCCTGCCAATACTTGCCTTATACAAGCCTTCACCACCACTCTTGTACACTGCTTCCCCACCTTGAGGTCACTGGAGACTATTGCCCCTAGATCCCTCTCCTGTTCCGTAACCCTGACCCCCAGTGTGTATTCTATCCTTGGGGTTCTGTGCCCCAGGTGCATGACTGCACACTTCTTGATGTTGAATTTTATTTGCCAGGTCTCTGTCCACCCCTCCAGCATCTTCAGGTCCTGTCTCATGTCTCAACCCCCCCTTCCGTGTCAACCTTTTTCAGATTTTTGTATCAACTGCAAAGAGGGCCACATGTCCCTTCAGTCCATCTGCTATGTCACATATAGATACTGAATAGGAGTGGCCCCAGCATCGACTCCTGGGGTACCCCACTTGTCACCTGCCCTGACCTTGAGTGCTCCTCATTTACTACCACTGTTTGGCTTCTATCCTCCAGCCAGTTTTTACCCATCTAGTTATTTTGTCCCCACCCCATACTTTCCAGCTTGTTGACCAGCCTTCTATAGGGTATGGTGTCTGAGGCCTTGCTGAAGTCCGGATAGGCCAAATCCACCGCACCCCCCGATCTATTACCTGCATCACCCAGTGAAAGAATTTGATTAATTTAGTCTGGCATGACTTCCCTCTAGTGAACTCATGCTGGTTGTTGTCCAGTAGCCCATTCACCTACAAGAACTCCATTACCCTTTCCCAGATGAGTACCTCCATGACCTTCCCCACCACTGTGGTGAGGCTGACCAGGTGGTAGTTCTCCCTCATCTCTGCTTCTCCCTTGTGGATCAGCACAACATTTGCCCTCTTCCAGTCCACGGTACCCTCCCAGTGTCCAAAGATAGGTTGAACAGTCTTGCCAGTGGGGGAGTCAGCTCCTCTCATAGCTCCCTGATCACTCTCGGGTGCAGACCATCCAGCCCCATGGCCTTGTCCACCTTTACCCTGCCCAGTTCCTCTCTAATGCTCTCCATGCTGAAAGGTCTTGTTTCCATCCCTATGCCTCCCCTTCTCAATTCCAGTCCCCTGCCCTCCCCTTCCTTCGTAAATACCAAGCAGAAGTACCTATTTAACTCTTCCGCTTTCTCCCAGTCCTCCTCTAATAGCTCCCCTCCTTCTCCCCTTAGTCTTTCAGTCCCTTGGCCAGTCTTCCTACTATCTCTGACATACTATATCTAAAAATGTTTTATTACCACTCTTGGCCTGCACTGCTATCCTTTCTTCTGCTTCGGCCTTTGCCCTCCTAATTTCCTTCCTCGCTAGCCTTGTTAATTTCCTATAAACCTCCCTGTCCTCTGCCTTCTGCATTCTCTTGTATTTCCTAAATGCCATCCTCCTGCTCCTGACCACACATACTACATCCCTATTGAACCAAAGTGGCCTCCTGCTTCTTGCACCTTTGCTAACCCTCCTTATGCACACCTGTGTGGCTTCCGTAACCCGATCTCTAATAGCTCCCCATAACTCCTCCACTTTGTTTATTTCCGCCATCCCTTTCATTGCCTCCCTCACTAATCTCCTCATCTTCCTGAAGTCTGCTCACCTGAAGTCCAGCACCATTGTGCTGGTTCGGTACACCACCCTTCCTGCCCTCACCTTTAACCTGATGGTCCTATGATCACTATTCCCTAACTCCTCCACCACCTCCACCTCCTCCACATTCTCCTCATTAGTAAGGACCACGTCCAGCAGGTTGTTCCATCTAGTTGGTTCTCTGACCAACTGTTGAAGAAACACCCCCTGCAGCACCTTCAGAAACTCCCTGCTTCTGGACGAAGCTGTGTCTGGGATGGTCCAGTCAATGTCTGGGAGGTTCCGGTCTCCCACTAGTAGCGTTTCCCCTTGAGAGCCATCCTCGCGATATCCTGTGAAAACACCCTGTCCTTTTCTTCCCCTCATGTGGGTGGTCTGTACACAACTCCAAGCCTCAAGGATTCCCCTGCATTTCTGCTTTGCGCCACCCAAAGGAGTTCAGTTTCCCCATTGCTGTCCTGCCCATCTGTCACCCTTATATCTTTCTTGATATATAAGGTCACACCTTCCTCTTTCTTGTCTCTCCTGTCCTTTCTAAACAGTCTGAATCCTGAAATAGCTGTCCCCACGTGAAATTCCGCCACCACATCTCTGTAACCGCATTATGTCCAGCCTGTCATGCTTAATGATGGCTATCAACTCCTCCATCTTGTTTGCCAGGCTCCTTGCATTAACCACCAAGCCCTTCCACCCACCTTTGCTCCCCCAAGGGCTTGCCAAAGCCTGTCCTTCGACTCCTCTTCCCGGCGGGGACCTATGGGCCCCCAGCTGAGCCATGGTACTGCCTGGCTTTGTTCCCAGTCCCCTCCCCACCCCCAGTTTAAATTATTTTCTTTCTCGAAGAAATCTTCTAGCCTGCACTTCAATATGATCCCCTCCTTACCGAGATGCAACCTATCCTTGGCAAAGAGACTCTCGTCATCCCAAGTTGCGCTCCAGTCCTCTATCAGCCTGTAACCCATCTGCCTTTACCATCTCTCTAGCCAACTGATAAATTATTTTATTCTTTTCTTCCACTCTGTACTAGCCCTGGGTACCAGTAGCACCTCCAAAAAAAAGCTAGAGATTTAAAGCTTAGCCCCCACCACAGAACCTAGCCAGTGCCTTAAATCTTGCCTGTACCTCCAGAAGACTGCTGCTTCCAGGCTGGTCGCTCCCAAGTGGAACACCAGATGTACATTCCTATCCTGATCCTTATCCTGTGAGGGAATGTGGTGGATTACTCCAGCACAGTCATTTCCAGCAAGCACTCAACCCATACTACACTACTTCTACCCCCATTTGATTCCATTTATCATAGAATTTCCAATCAGCACCACTTTTCCCCTATTTTTTTTTTATTCAACTGTGTTACGCTCTCCTCCTCTGAGGTACTGGTGTCCCTTCTATCTTCCTGGTCCTTGTGGTCTCCCTCCCAACCCCTTGCCTTCTCCTTAGCCTCCCTTCTGACCCCTTGCCTGATCCCTAGCACCCTTGACCACAGTGTCCCTCCCTCACTGCTTACTTCCACTACTACCTCTGCGCCTGTCCTCAGCACTTCTATCCCTTGCCTCTTTGCTCCTATTCCCTGCCAGTGAATATCTAGGTGGCCTCGAGGTGTAGCTAGTCTCCCAACTCCTTCACTCTTTGTCCAGCTAGTTCAGTGCCACACTGTGACCCCTCCTGTCCTCCAGGGTTCCTCAATTTTAACCCCTGCATTATTCTGGTTTCTGCCCCCCCTACATATTCCCTGCTGGTTCCTATCCTCCTGAGATCCATCCTCCCTCCCCACTGCCCCCTCATAGAAACACAGAAACATTGAAGTTGACAGCAGGTAAGGACCACAAGCCTCATCCAGTCTGCCCATTTTTTCTACCTTATGAATGTGCCATTGACCTTTACTCTCTCAATGTCCTATCTATTCATACTCATCTGTATTGTTCCCTTATGCCTATCCCATGCCTGTTTGAAGACCTGTACTATATTCATATCCACCAGTTCCTGAGGTAGGCCGTTCCATGCATCCACCACCTTTTCTGTGAAAAATAACTTTCTCACATTACCCCTTAGTTGGCCTTCCTCTAATCTCATGATGTGTCCTCTTGTCATGCTATTTTACTTATATTGAAACATGAGAGATTCTTTCACCTTGTTAATGCCTTTAAGATGTTTGAATGTTTCAATCATATCACCTCTCTCCCTCCTTTGCTCTAGGGTATACATATTGAGCTCCATTAATCAGTCCTTATATGTTTTCTGATACAGTCCCTGCACCATTTGGTTGCCTTCTCTGGACTGCCTCCATTTTGTTAATGTCTTTGTGCAGGTGCGGCCCAGTACTGCATGCAGTACTCAGATGGGGACTAAACAGTGTCTTGCAAAGAGGATTATTACCTCCTCTTACAACTTGCGATGCCCCTACTAATACACCCCAACATTCCTCTAGCCTTACCTACAGCATTAGTGGTCTTCTTGGATGATTTCAGATCATCTGTGGTGATGATGCCAAAGTCTCTTTCTTCCCTTGTGATTGCCAGCAACTCCACTTCCAACCTGAAGAAAATTCCTTTGAAAAATGTTGGAATTGACAATATTCAGCCAAGGTTTCTGAAGTTAATATCTTCTTACATTTACATACATTTGACAAAGATATTTAATCTGTCCTTAGAAATAGGGAATTTTCCACAACAATGGAAAAAAAAACTATAATAAGACCAATTTATAAGGGGGGAAACAGTAAAGATTTGGGGAACTATCACCCTATTTCTCTTCTCCATTCCTTAGGAAAAATTCTAGAAAAGATAACAGAGATACAAATTAGTGACTACATACAATTGACTGGGTTTCAGGCTCCTGAGCAGCATGGCTTTAGGAAATTTCATAGTGAGGAACTGCTTTTGGCCATGTTCACAAATCACATCAGTGAGGCTATGGAGAGGAGGAGCTCACTGGTGTTGTTTTTGTGACTCTATCCAAGGCATTTGACCTTGCTCACCATCGCCTGCTGCTCAGGAGCATAGCTGCAAATGGATTATCCAGATTGTCACATGAATGGGTAGAGAGTTATTTATCTGGAAGGGAACTACAAGTTCTTTATGAGGGCTCAGGGTCACAGCGTAGAATTTTAGAAAAGGGTGTACCTCAAGGGTCAATCTTGGGACCCCTATTGTTTTCCATATTTGTGGATATTATAGCAGGTAAAATTCTTAAGGCTAAGAAAATCTTGTATGCTGACGATATAATATTATATAATAGTTCTAATTCGTTAGATAAAATTGCCCAAGATTTGACTGAAGACTTTCTGAGCTTAGAAAATTGTCTGTTGGATTTAAAATTGTCATTGAATATTTCAAAAACTAAGAGTGTGATGTTTGCTTCTAAACAAAAATTAGCAAAATTAGGGAGTCTGAACATTTTCAGTAAAAATTGGACTAATTTGGAGCAGGTGCAATGTTTTAAGAATTTGGGAATGAATTTAGACTCCAGCTTGACATTTTCAAATCATATATCAACTTTAATAAAATCAGTAAATCAAAAACTAGGGTTCTATTAAGATTACAGAATGTGTTAACCCTACAGGCTAGGAAAAATATAGCCCAGAGTACACTGTTATCACAACTGAATTATAATTAATTTCTGTTTACAACTTTGTCAAAACTTGTATTAAATAATTTAATGACATTTCATAGCATTTGCAGATTTGTTTATAGATTGCCCTATAGTACACATCATTGTACTTTATATCATGTCTCAGGGTTTTTACCACCAAATTTGAGTTCCATTTACTCTCTTTGTTGTAAAACGGATAGTGTATTGAGGCAAAAAAATCTCTCACCCTTGTATTTTCTGATATCTGTAAGGGAAGTTCTGAAGAAATTTGAGATCAAATTCTCTTATTTGTCTAAATGTGAAAATCACTAAAACTAAAATGGGTGCTCAAGCCTTTTCTATCCAAGCATCAAAATATTGGAACGATTTACCAACTGAATTTAGAACTTTAAGTAGTCATAATTTATTCAAAAAGAAATTGAAGCATCACTTGTTGAATAGCTTGCAAAGTCACTGCTATTTTAAATAATTACAGTGTATTTGTTGTCTAATATATCATGTATTTGTATCTTTGTATTAAGTAAATGTAAAAGTTATCTTTTTGTATAACATCTTGTGAAAGTTTTACAGTCTCAGGTCACATATGGAAAGGGCCTTGGCTCAGTGTTTACCAGTTAATAAAAGAAATAAATAAAAAATAAATAAAACCTATAGGTTTGTTCAGGGTTTCTTCCCTATGTACATGATCTTGCACTTCTTTGCATTAAACCCCAGTTGCCACTCTTCTGACCATTTTGCCAGTTTATCTAGATCTTTTATCATTCTATCCACCCTTGGTGTCATCTGCAAACAGACAAACCTTACCCTCCAGTCCATCTGCAATGTCACCGATGAAGATATTGAAGAGGACTGGCCCCAGGACTGATCCCTAAGGTACCCCACTTGTTACTTGCATCTCTTCTGACTGCATACCATTTACCACCACTCTCTCTTTTCTGCCTGACAAACAGTTTGCCACTCAGTTGACCAACATCTGACCCACCCCGAGCCTATCCAGCTTATTAATCAATCTTCTATGTGGAACAATATCTAAAGCTTTGCTGAAGTCAAGGTAGGCAACATCAACTGCACCCCTTGGTCCACCACTCTGGTTGCCCAGTCAAAGAAATCTATAAGATTAGTTTGACAGGACTTTCCTGTTGTAAAGCCATACCGTCTTGGATCCTGTGCTCCTATGGATTCCAGGTGTTGCACTATCCTTTCCTTAAAGAGTGCCTCCATAATATTGCCCACTACTAAGGTAAGACTGACTGGTCTATAGTTCTCTGCCTCCTCCCTGCTACCACGCTTGTGGAGTGGTATCATATGAGCCCTTCTCCAGTCTACTGGGACCTCTCCTGTGCTCAGAGACTCACTAAACAGGTCTGAGCAGGCTCTGCTAGTTCCACCCTTAGCTCCTTTAGTACCCTGGGATGTATGCCATCAGGTCCCATTGCCTTGTTCACCCTGAGCTTATTGAGCTCTTGTAGGACCCTTTCTTTTGTGAAGGGACTTGTGCACACCTCCCTCCCCCTGCATCCACGGTGCTGAGCTGTGGGCCCTGCCCTACCTTCTCCTCAGTAAATACTGATCAGAAGTATCTATTTAGGATAGAAGCTTTTCCTTGGTCCTCCTCCACCCAGTACCCTTCTCCCCTTTGATCTTAGCAATACCCTCTCTGGACTTCCTCCTTCACTAATGTATCTATAGAAGTCTTGTTTCTTTTTACTGTTTGTGCTAGTGTTTCCTTGGTTTGGGTCTTTGCCTGCCTTCTGTTTCCTGCTTCCCATAGGGAAGTTTGGTATGCCTCCTATCTTCATCCCATTGCGATTCCTTATTTTTCCTGAAGGCCAAAATTTTGGCTCTGACCTTTTCTACTTTGTTTTTGGGAACCAAAGTGGTTTCCTCCTCTTTTCTTTTGCTTTTCTCCCTAGACACAATGGGGTGTTGTTTCAAGTATTGCATCCTTAATGCTTGCCCACTTTGTCTGTTCCCCTCACCTGTATTTCTTCTTGCCAGGGCTAGCTTAACTCTGTTGGCTATCTTATCAATGTCAGCCCATCTGAAGTCCCACATTTTGCCTTGGAATGGGATTATTTTGTTCTATGGCCAAACTGAACCATACCATGTGATTGTCACTGGCCCCAGGTGACCTTCTACCTGGAAATCTGTGATCATTTGCCATTAGTCAGTACTAGATCTAGGATAGCCCTGTCTTTTGTAGGTTGTTGTACCAGTTGTTTGAGGCCTTCCCCCTTCAGGGAATCCACCATGTGTCTAGTTCTGGCAGATATTCCTGCAGGTATTGACCAATCTGTGTCTGGCATGTTGAAGTCTCCCATTATCAGAACCTCCCCTTTAGCTGTCATGTTTTGTATATCTTCTAACAGTAATGTGTCTATGTCCTCCCCCTGGCCTGGAGGCCTGTAGACAACCCCAGTTCTTATGGCTGTCCCATTTCCTGTTTCCAGGGTGACCCACAGTTCTTCTAGCTCCTTATGTGTATTCTGAATTTCTGTAGCTTTGATATTTTCATTGACATAAAGGGCCACTCCCCCTCCCCTTTCTGCACCTCAGTCTCTTCTGAACAGTACATAGCCAGGTACTGAAGTGTCCCAAGTGTGCTTTCTGGTAAACCATGTCTCACTAATGGCTACTATATCCAGTTTAGCCTCCATCATTGTTACCTGCAGGTCTGGGATCTTGTCTTCCAGACTGCAGGCATTTGTGTATGTGATTTTCCATTGGCCAGATTTAGATGCGTTAGTTGTTGGGCAAGGTCCGGCATTTTCCCTGTGCATCGTACAGGGACCCAGACCTTTTTCCTTACCTGGTGATGCAAATGAACAATATGCTGAACTCCTGTTTGATCACAGGTTGAGTGGAGAGGGGTGTTCTTCCTGTTTGATGTTTCAGGTGCTGCACCCCTCTCCCCATTTTCTAGTTTAAATATTCTGTGAAGTCATCAAACTTCTGCCCCAATGCACTGACTCCCTCCTTAGTCAGATGCAGTCCATCGAATTTAAAGAAATTTCGCTCCCAAAACTGTTGTCAGTCCCCTACAGATTTGTGTCCTTTTTCCTGGTGCTGGCCCTTGAGCCACATGTTTAGCTCCCCTATCTCCCCTTCTCTGACCTTCCGTACATCTGTCCCCCTCTCCCAGACCAGCATGATCTCAGAGAAGGAGATGCCAGACAAAATGGATGACAGTTTGTCTCCCAGCCTGGTCAGGTGTTCCTTTTTCTCCACAACTGATCGGATGGCGAGATCAATAGTCCCTACGTGTACCAGGACATCGATGTTTTCTCCTGTTTCCTGCATGATTTTAGCAATGTGGTCAGTGTCTCTCCACGCTGATGTACCTGGAAGACATGTGACCATTACCCCCGGCTGGAGGTAGGTATCAACTTCCCGAATCATGGAGTCTCCTGTGATCAGACGTGTTTGGGATTTCCTTTTTGCTTTTTTTGTTTTGGTCCCTGTTTTGGGCAGGTTTTGTAGTGCTAGTTCCTGTGCTGCAGTGTCTTGCTCTGCAGTGTCCTCTGCCCTTTTGTTTGATTTTGGAGATAGAGGCAGATACCTGTTTGTAGTTTTTATATGGTTTGTGGAGGTGATACATTGGAGAGCACTGAGTGATGGGGCACTTGATTTGTTCCTCCTAACTACCTGACAACCTCCCAGACCAACTACCCTCTGCAGTCGAGGTGCTTTAGTTGGATGTTGGAGAAATAGTGGCAGTTCTTATAATATATTTTCTCCTGAATATGCGATTTGAGGTGTGCAGTCTCTGCCCATGCTGCCTGGAGCTGAGCCCTGAGAGCTCAATGGTCCAGCATGTAGGGCAGTGTCCTAAATCCTGTAAAACTGCCCTTTTGAAAAGTGTCCTGCAGTACCTGCAGTTAATAATATCCATTCCAGTTGAGCTGTCAAGTTTATAACCTGGCTCAAGTAATTAGAAGAAGGAAAATAAAAGCAAAAGTTTGACTTTTTTGTTTGTTTTTTTATAACTTGTTAAAACAAGTTAAATTATTTGTGCCCCTGTAAGTGAGGTCATTGTATGGATACCCCTCTGATGCTCCCCTTTCTACTTTGCTACAGGAAATGTCACGACTGTACTACTCTATAAAAAGAGTGTAGCATAGGATGGTTGGGGATGGGGGTGGGTGGTTGGGCCCTTCCCCTGCCGAAAATGAAGAACCACGGATGAAAGAAACAAGGAGGTAAGAGCAGAAACAACCAACAAATGCAGTAGCCCTGAAAGCTTAGCCTAATGATAGATAAAACTGTAAAACCTGTAAGCGCCACCTGTAACAATTTCACGGGCACTTTGTTTCAGAGAAAAATAATGCAGTAACAGAAGATATACCTTGCAAAAAACAATTTGAATCAGAAAAGATTACAGCAGTAATCTGTAAGCACAAAACAGTAACAAACCTGTAGGCACACCCTATAATAATGCAGCAGAAAGTATACCCTACAACAGCAGTTTGAATCAGAGAAGATTACAGCAGTAAAATGTAAGCAAAAAACAGTAACAAACCTTGTGAGCACAAAAGAAAATAGTAACACACTGTAAATCTGTTTAGCCAAAAGAAGCCTTACTCTTTTTTCCTTGCTCTGATAATGTTGTTCCTTGCTCTGTCCTTACAAGCAAACCTAGAAGAAAAGAGCTAAGGTGAAGCTAGGTGCCTTTGCTAGCAAAGCTAATCTTTCACTTCCCAGGTACTCCGCCTTCCAGCTTCCCTTTCCATGCTTCCCCTAGCATCTCTTGCCCTGGTGTCCCTCCCCATCCCTCCCCACCCTCCCATCCTCCCTCTTTTGGCCTCTGCCTACTGCACCCCTTCTTCTTCCAAGGCCCTCCCACCATGTTGTCTGCCAATGGCAAGTACCCATTTGAGATTGGTGTCCCCCAGGAGGCTGCTTACTGCCATCTCCCTCCAGTGAGGTGAGCTCCCCTGCCTTGGTTTTTTAGTCCCTTTTCCCCTAATGCCAATAGCTCCCACTCTCTGCCATAGTCCACCCTCCTCCCAGTCCATTCTCCTCAATCCCTCCCCCCACTTCCACCCCCAGGGCAGGTCTGACTTTTCATGGTGCCTGCTGAACCGCCATCCCCCTTCACCCACATTTGCAGGCACTCCCCCCCGCTGTTGTTGGATATATGTTTCCCATCCACAACCCTCATGTCCTTCACCCACCTGCCCAGCTTGTACCTGCTCCTGCACAATTCAGCCTCCAATTCCCTCAGCCTGGCACAGATAGAGCAGTGCCCTAGTCTCCACAGAGTGCTCATAGCCATGGCTGCTCCATTGCCACTGCATCCCATTAGCCTGCTTCCCCTCCATCCTGTACCTGAAGTCACCCTCCCCATCACTGTAGTGACTCTGTTCCTGTCAGTGCCCCACTCCCCCATACCAGTTTCCTTTGACGTGTGCCCACCTTGTTCCAGCCATCTGCCCTTGGAGTCCACCAGTCCTCTAGACCCAGTGGGGCAACACTAGGTTAGTGGTTATTGGCCAGAAACTCCCTTGCTATGGGAGGTAAGTCAATCCAATGCAGTGTAAACCAACCCAGAGCACTGCACTATAGAGCTGGCTTCAAATGTGTCATTGACTATTCAAGACAAGTTAGTGCACAGTTGCCCAGTATTTAGCACTGATACACCCCCAACAAAGCAGAGCAGTCAAACCACAACAGATCAATACAACTTCTAACTTGCCATTTAAATATTCATGCCTACTTTTTAGATTTTCAAGACCTACTTTCAGCCTTAGCTCCCTGTTTAAGCCTCAGAGCAGACATTAAATTAAATATTCAAGAACTGCTTGCAGCAATAACTCCCTGTCAAAGGCTCAAAGTAGACAATAAATACTCAAGACAATCATGCAGCAGTTAGTTCATGTGTAGCACAGTTTCTCCCCTAAATCTCAAAGTAGTCTGTAAATACCCAAGTCACTCAAGCAGCAGTTTAGTTTGTGTGTAGCATAAGCATAGTTTTTTCTCCTCATCTATACTGTTTGCCTCTTTAGTGCCTCCAATGAACCCCTTAGTGGGCCCCTCATCATTGACCCTGCCCTTCTCAGTTTTAGGCAGTGAGCCCAGCCCAGTGCTCCTCTTCATCCTCTCCTAACCTTCCAGTCACAGCCCCTTCCCCCTTAGGCCTTTTAACAGCGGTCGGGGCTGGGGTGGATCAGCGGGACAAAAAGCAAGCAACACAAACTGTGAGCGGCTGGACCCTGCCTTACATGCCCAGTCACAGTTTTAAAATTTGGTGCCTCCTCTTCTCCTTCCCCAGATTGGCCACCGATGTGACTCGTGTGTCAGGCCCAATACTGTGGCCCCCGTTGGGGCTTCCTGCACCCTGTGCAACAGCTGCAAAGTCCTCCCACTGGTGAATACAGCTCACCTCCTTCACATCAGCAAGCAGCAGCTCCAGTCCCTCTGCCGACAGTCCCTCCACTGATGCAGCCACAACGAGGGACTCCAGTCAGCCAGTTGTTTTTCTGACACCTTGAGCCATAGTACACACCATCTTTGTTTACAGAATAACTTTGGTCTCTCTGATATAGTCTCCAACTTGTTAACCCCAATCTCTCCAACTGATAATCCAGAGAAGGGTTGATTTTAACATTGTTTCTAGCCCAAGACTTAGTGTGTGAAATGACCATGGCTAGTGCAGCCAACTCTCTACTTATCCATCTTGTCTAGTGAAGGTTTTCCATGGCTGCTAATGAAGTCAAAAAAGTCCCTACTTTAGCAGGCTCTAGTCCTCATGCTAATCTCTCACAGTGTTTCAGATGGCTTGGTGTGATCAACAGCTCATTAAGAGCTGCAATTATATGGCAGTTCAGGAGAAGAACCACAGGAAAGACTCAATGTGAGTCATTATCACTTCATTGTTAGGTCAGTCAGCTAGTGTCCAGGCTGTAATCAAGAGTAGAGTGCTGTTAAGTGACTAGTTTTGTGTTTTCTGATTGGTTCTCTGTCTGATGATTTGTCCAACATTATTAAGACCAGTGTGCCTCATTTCCCAACACGTTAAGTGTCTATAGCCAACATTTCAGTGAAAAAAATGCTAAGAGGTATACAGGGTGCACCCTGCAGGCAGTGGGTTTTATCCTAGCCTCACCATAGCTACCCCCAAATCTCTCAGCTCTGTACTTTCCCTTGACACCACTGCAGACCAGACTCTGAAATGACCATCCATATATTATTGGCATGTGTAAGGGTCCCCAGCTCTTCTAAAAGGACAGTACCAGCCAACACCATATGTGCAGTACCACACTTATCCTACCCAGCATGTCCTTTCATCCTAAAAACAAAGCTTTGGAGCATGCATGTTACAAAAATAAACCATAATAACATATATAATTTGGAAGGTTAAAATAGGAATTCCTGGGGTGCGTGGATTATTCCATATAGAAACAAAGGCGGTATAGAAACATAGAAACATAGAATTTGATGGCAGATAAGGACCACATGGCCCACCTAGTCTGCCCAATTCCCTACCTGATGGATAAGCTGCAGATTCTAGTTAATCAACAGATTACTTCCTCCTACCCCCCACTAGAATTGCCTTATGCCTGTCTCATGCATTCTTGAATTCTCCCACTGTTCCTGACTCCACAACCTCCTCAGGAAGGCTGTTCCATGCATCCACAACCCTGTCTGTGAAAAAATACTTTCTAACATTACCTCTGAGCCGTCCTCCCTCCATCTTCAAATTGTGCCCCCTTGTTCTTGCACATCTCTTCTTCTGAAAGATACTGCTCTCTTGTATTTTGTTAATTCCCTTGAGATACTTGAAAGTTTCTATCATGTCCCTCCTCTCCCTCCTTTCCTCAAGGGTATACATATTAAGCTGCTTTAGTCTATCCTCGTATGTCTTCTGGTGCAGACCCTGCACCATTTTGGTTGCCCTCCTCTGAACAGCCTCCACTCTGTCTATGTCTTTGAGGAGATGGGGTCTCCAGAATTGCGCGCAGTACTCCAGATGGGGTCTCACTAACTGTCTGTACAGAGGGCAAACAACTTCTTGTTTTCTACTGTTGATGCCTCTCCTGTGCAACCCAGTATCCCCCTGCACTCCTTACTGCCTTCTCACATTGCTTGCCCACCTTTAGGTCATCTGATATAATTACTGCTAGGCCTCTTCGATTTTTGTTGTTGTTATTAATTCACCCCCCCCATTGTGTACTCTTCCCCTGGGTTTTTGTTTCCCAGATGCATTACCTTGCACTTCTTTGCATTGAATCTGAGCTGCCACATTTGTGACCATTCCACGAACCTTGCCAAGTCCCTTTTCATTCTTTCCACCCCACCTTGTGTATCAACCCTGTTGCAGATCTTTGTGTCATCTGCAAAGAGACATAACTTTCCTTCCAGGTGCGCTCCAATGTCACTTATAAAGACATTAAAGAGGTCGGTCCCAGTACCGAACCCTATAGTATAGCATTGTGCCTGTGTACTGTTTCTCCTGGGCTGATGAAAGAACAACATTTTAAAAAAATCTGTTATCATTAGGGCACAGCATGTTAAAATCAATACTTTTAAAAATAAAAGTATCATAACATTTTCTATTTCCCAGCTACTTTAGGTTTGTGTAGCCCTCCCCCAAAGAAATCCTAGATGTGCCCCTCGCTCACTTGACATTGTACAAAACCTTCCAGAAGTGCAAGCCTCTGGTTGGTCACGGGGTGGGGGCTAAGAGTGTCTTTCTCTGCCTGACTCTGTTCATTTCCCCTGTGGGTGGTGGTGAGAGTGTAGTGAGGTACTTGATGATTTTGGTTAGTGTGTGTGCAGAGCTAGGACTCCTTGTCTCAACACTTGCTGTTGTGGTATCTTCTGGTTTGGGGGGGCAGAAAGAGGAAAGAGGGGACCGTGGTACAAAACAGTGGGGGGCACTGTGTATGTGATGGCATTGCAGTCTTTTTGTGTTGCTGGGGAAGGAAGCAATATGGGCAGGATAAATGTAAATAATCAGTATTTCTTCTTTGCATTTTCCGTGTATAAGTAATCAAAATTTATCATTATAATTATGCTCTAGTGCAGCCATCTGAGGGCTAGTGCAATTTTGAATCAACTTGTCCTGCTGGCTAGTGCAAAAATAGGTTGAGGTTGACTCCTGATCCAGAGTATCTTTTTGCTTTTTCTTTTCTTTTCCTTATGATTTGGTTTGTGGAGGTTTTCAGGGCTCCATTCTAGGACCCCTCTTGTATTCTATTTATATATTGTTCCTTTGAGTAGATTTATTCTATCCTATCATTTTTCTTTTATCATTATGTAACAGCACCCAGATCTATTTTTAATTGCTTTTATATCAACCTTATTACCTTTTAGAATAAGATTAGTATACATGGATCAGAACATTCGAGCTGATGTAATATTATTAGATTTGGGGCACGGGGTCATAATGTCACACAACAGAATGCCATGCTACACAATCATAATTTCTTTTTTATTTATCGTTCATGGGGGCTCTGCCCCACACCTATTACAGGGGCTGTGCCCTGATCCCCACTATAGATTCCAACTCCGGGAGGTCAACTTGGAGAGCACACTGGGTCCAGATTTTGCCATAATGCCGTACGCTATTAAGCGTACGACATTATGAGCCAGTGCAGATTTTGGGGAAGGCTTCTGATACAGTCCCTCACTATGAGCTTCTGCAAAAACTGATAAATATGGGTCTGGACAATAGTGTGACAAGATGGATAGAGAACTGGCTCAGTGATAGATTACAGCGAGTAAGAATAAATGGCCACTTCTCCGATGAATGTGGAGTTAGTAGTGGGGTTCCTCAGGGACTGGTCCTGGGTCCAGTTCTATCTGGGTTTTTTTGTAAGTGATCTGAATAATAACATAGTTAACTATTTATCTAAATTTGCTGCTGATACCAAACTTGGAGGTGAAGTACACTCCTTTGCAAGTTACCACTGCCTTGTAAATGATATAAAAAGCATTGAATTTTGGGCTGCAAGGAATAGAATGTATTTACATTTTTATAGCCCGTGGAATACGTTTTCTACCGATTTCAGCTGTGTCCTCCAGCTTAGTCTGGTAGCTGCGGACTGTACTTTTCAAGAAAGCGGCTGTTCTCATGGAAAGGTGCTGACTTTTGGACTGCTTTCTGCGACCTGGGCTAGGAGCGCATGCTCTCAGTGCCTCTTTCCCGCTTGAGGAGAACTCTAAGCGGTCACAATAAGCAAGTGGTACAGCTCCTCCTGTGACCATCTGTCCCGCTCACCCACCCTCACCCACCCTGGTCGACCCTCTAGCTTTATAGGACTCTGCTGGTCATATGGACTAAGTGTCCACTTTCCCATTGGTTCCTTATATTTTCTCACCACTGGGGTGATCAACCTGCTCAATGACTGCAGAAAATTTTAGTCTCACTTCGCGCCAAATCCACCTCCCTGAACTTATCTCTTTCTCCTGAACTGACATTTCGGCTATTCCCCATAAGTACCTCATCCCTGAGCTCTCCATCTGTTTCTCTGAACCTCGCTCTAGCTATATTTCTCTAGCCAATCCTTCCCTGCAAACTTCTAGCTGCTCAGATAAACTGGTCACAGCCCCCAAAGCGCTAAAATGTCTCCCTACCTATAGGCCCACAGTCCCCAAGTGGCAGATTAAAGCGCTAACCATTCCAATCTGCCTTGTCCTTCTCTGGAGCATGAATGAAATCTCTGACACTGCGTGCGAGAAACACCAGTACCCCTACAGCCACGGACTTCAGTTTCTCTAACCTTATGATAGCCAATTCCTGGCTGAAACCCTCCTGGGAACACCCTTACCTCAACAAAGGCTGCACTTATCGAGAATTGATTGCCCTCAAAAATAGGTGGAGGAAACACCGGAAGCTTTAAATCACAACAGCATCATGCTCGTCCTGGAAATCACTCCTGCTCAAACTGGCTGGCAACATATAACTGAATACAGGCCCCCCGCAACGGTGCTCCCTGAAAGCAAAAGGTAAAGCAAATAAAGGACTATCCAGCCCATATGAACATCCGCAGCTTACTGAATCACCTGTCTGAACTAGAAGCATGTCTTAAAATTTATGATCCTGACATATTGTGCCTATCGGAAACCTGGCTGAAACCAAGGACCCCCAATACCATGTTCTTCATACTGGCTATTCATTCATTGGCAGGACAGACCTGGGCCAAAAGAGGTGGAGGTGTTGCCATCTACCACAAAGTCTCACCTCAGCCTCAGTACAGTCCCTGCCCAAACCCCCAACAACCTGTGAATCAATTCATGCACGCCTGTCCCTTGGCTCTAAGAAACTACACATAATCTGCCTCTACAACCCGCCCTCTGGGGAATGGATGGTTTTCAGGAAGTACTAATCTAACGCTACAATCCATCAACAGTAATGAAGCAGTTGCCCTTGGCGATTTTAACCTAAATTGGCTGGGTCCTCCCACAATGTCCTTGCATCACTGGTACAAGGCTTTAACTTCCACCAGCTAATAACCGAGAATACCAGGCTGAAAACACCGTGAACAGGTACATTGATTGACTGGATTCTTACAAACCGACCGAACATATGGCACTCACGGGATTCTGGCTGATTCAATTACCGATCACTCTCCTATCTTCTGTCAGTGGCACTCTGGCCAGTCACCCCCGGCTGGTCACTTTCACAAACTTTGCCCACTTGAACACAAATGCCTTTCTCCTCGAAATATCAAACTTAGACTGGTCAGAAATTTACCATGCAGTTAATGTGGAAGATGCCCTAAAAGTATTCCTACTGCAGTTTACCTCAGTACAAAACAAACATGCACCGAAAGCCACAAGAAGAGTCAGGGGGAAACAAACCAGATGGCTCCACAAAAACCTTCTACAGCAACTTAAGCACAGGGACAAATTATGGAAGCACTACAAAAGCTCTGGTTTGCCCAGTGACCATACCTCTCAAGTGTCCCTGATTTTGCCTCAGAATTTCACTCTGTCCCTCCTAACATTTGTGTTTTTGTGTCTAAACAGTGGGGACTGTAAGCACAAAACAATGTCAAGCATTAAAGTTATAGACTTGTTCTTCTTGAGAAAATGCATTTTGCACCAAGACCCATATTCTACCAGCTTTCTGGGTGGATATCTTTAATTTTGAAGATGTGTCCCTGATTTTGGTCCTTTGTCCCTGATTTTTTTAAGCCTTGTCCCTGATTTATGAGGCAGGAGGTTGAGAGGTATGCCAGTGACCACATAATATACAGACAACATATAAATTCCTGCAGAAAAAACATAAGGCTAGCTAAAAGCATGTACTACCAGAACTTACTAAACAACTCAGCCCATGATCCCCGGAAATTCTGGAGCCACATAAAAACCTTCCTTGGCTCTCCTCAATCTATTACCCCCTCAGAGATGGTCATTAATGGATCCCACTGTAATAACCCCCCTCACCATAGCGAATGCTTTCAATAACATGTTCTCTGACCTCTCATCTTACACCTGTACTTTACCACTGGCACCCTCTACATCCCTCCCCTCAACTGACAGTGTGCCAGTAACTGCCTATCCCTCCCAAACTACTGATCCAAAAACTCAGCCTTTCCACTTCAAAGCCATCACATGCACTCAGGTTCTGAATCTCCTAAAGAAGATATCCGAGAACACCAGTCCTGGTTCTGACCACCTGGAACCCCGCTTGCTAAAATTAGCTGCACATCTTATCTCAAAACCGCTGGCTAAAATCTTCACACTCTCCCTTGCCAGTGGTACAGTCCTGGACCTCTGGAAAACTGCTAGGATTACCCCAATCCACAAGAAAGGGAACAAAAATGAAATCTCCAACTACAGGCCAATTGCAATCCTGGCAGTACTAAGCAAAATCTTAGAAAAACTCGTAGCAAATCAGATCCTGGAATACCTTGATTCTACAAAACAGCTCAGTGATGCACAGCATGGGTTCAGAAAAAACCATAGCACTACGACCACCCTTGCCAAGTTCTCCTCGGACATCCTCTCGAACATGGACAAAGGCAGGTTTACAGGAGCTGTTTTTATTGATCTCACCAAGGCTTTTGACCTTGTGGATCACCCCTTGCTCCTGTCCACCCTACAGAAAATAGGCTGCTCCTCCCCCGTGCTAAACTGGTTCAGGAGCTACCTAGCTGACAGATCCCAGACTGTTAAATTCAACTCTGCTATCTCCAACAATGTCAGAACCAACGTCGGTGTTCCTCAAGGTTCGATTCTGGGTCCTCTTCTTTTTACACTCTTCATTAACAACCTCCCTGATAACATACCAGTCTGCTCCTCCTCTTCTAGATGCAGATGACCTGGTCATCTACGTCAGCTCGCACAACGTGGAGCACATTAACCGATCACTTACCACAGCCTACAACAGTGTACAGACCTGGCTCAACTCCCATTGCCTTATCCTCAACTCCAGCAAGACTAATGCCATGCTCCTGGGCACAGCACAAAAGCTTCGGTCGTGCACCACTCTACTGAATATTCTTGATCTTAATGGGAAAACTTCAGACTGTCACCTCCTTCCGCTACCTGGGTATCTTACTTGATCAATCTCTGGACCTAAACCTACACATCCAAACCACCTGCAAAACTGTGAACTGCAAGCTGGGGGCAGCCTATAGAGCCAGCTATATGCTCACAACATCAGCTAAGTTGACCATTGCCAGGGGAATCCTTCTACCTACACTTACCTACTGTGCCCTTTACTAACTACTGCCCACAAAACAGCCCTGCAGAAATGGGATGTTACTTATAACAACGTGTGCCGGTTCGCAGCCAAGGCTCCTCGAATTCAACATCACTGTCAGCTATACAGAGACCTTGGGTGGCTCTCCCCCTCTGCCACCAGGCTCTATTACCTGAGCTGCCTAAACGACTCTATCCTCGGGCTAGGACAGCCAGCAGCCCCTGCTGAGCTACTTCATCCTGCTATACCAAACTGGGAACTAAGATCGGCAGATAAAGCCCTCCTGGAAGTCCCACGATGCCATGCCAACAAAGGAACTGGATCCTTTAATTACGCTGCCCCCAAAATGTGGAACCAGCTCCCTCTGGATCTCAGGCAAGCATCTTTGCACCATGCATTCAAACATGGATTGAGACACTACCTGGCCACCTCTGACCAATGCACCTGCTTTGACCCTACCTGACAGCCTTACCTACCCTACCCTATTACTCCTTCCCCTTGGCTACCTTTCTTCCTATTTCTCTCCTCCCACACCTCCTATTTCTCTCCTCCCACACCTCCTCCTGCCCTCAGCTCCTTAAGCTCCCCTGCCTAAAACTACTTCTCTATAAACATCATAGATGTTAAGTTCAGTTTTAATGTTGTGTTGTGAAGATCTTACTGTTTTTTTTTTTTTAAACTTTTGTAAACTGCCGCTATTGTTATCTTGTGTTGGTAATCTCCAAATAACTGTTTTGTTATGTTATTTTTGCTACTTGTCTCAGGCTCATCTATCTAATCTGGCAGGGCTACCTCTGACCAGACAGGTACTGGTACTGCGAGGGTCCCTAACCCCCTCCCCCTCCTGCTCCTAGTTCTTTGCCTCTAGATGTCCTAGGGCAGGGACTGACTTATGATCCCATGCCCAGCTTCAGTACGCGAGCCGCGACATGACCTTCCTCTAACCACTAAAAGCCGTAAGTGAGCCGCCTGTCTGTTGATCCCTGGCTCGCTCCCTTACTCATGTCCAACCGTGGAATTAACCTGGCGCTTGCTTCAACTCTTTGCTACAGCCGTAGGCGTGCCTGACAGTCTCAGATGCCATGGTACGCCTACCGCCGTACATCCGCCTCATGGCGCAGGGTACTGCTAAGGTCCTAAACCCCTCCCTCCTGCTCCTAGCTCTTGCTTCCGGATGTCCCGGGCCAGGGACTGACTTTCTGATCCCATGCCCAGCTTCGGAACCGCAAGCCCGGCTGCATGTACCTTCCTCCAACCGCTAAAGCCGTAAGTGCGCCGCTTTGTCTGTATCCCCAACTGCTCCTTACTCTCTTGCCCAACCATGAAACCATGAACCCGGCGTGTATCTCTACACCTAGCCGCTAAAGCCGTACGCTTACCTAATTGTCCCCGGATGCCATGGAATGCCTGCCGCTGTATGCCCGCATATGACGCTTTCCAGCCCAGCCTCATGTACACAGCTTTGCTGGGTGCCTTGCTATCTCCTCCCTAGTCACTTTCCCACAAATGACGAAACAGCGAGCCCAGTTGCCTGCCCCTTCTAAAAAACCTCTACGACTTTGTAGTTTACCGACCGCTTTCCCCTCTTGCCCAGCTGTGAGACCATAAGCCTGGCTTCTACTCCTACGCTCTACCGCAAAAGCCACTAGATTACTTGACTGTCCTCAAGACCCCTGACTGCTTGCCGCTCGCCCACCCGACTTCGGTACCCAACAGCCCAGTCCACCCCCTTCTCCCCATCGCCATATCTAGGAGCCATGCTTACTCCATCTAAATCCCCAACGCCGGACCTGGGTGGTTTCAGCTATCTGAAACCCGTCTCCAATACTCCCTCCCCTTCCCTTTATCTCCTTACCCTTATACCTGTCCCTTCCAGGGTGAAATGACTCTGACTTCGTACCAGTACCTACACTCCCTTGTAACACCTCCTGTACTTTCTATCCAAATGTTTTGCCTAGTTCTAGCCGACTCAATGTTAGCCTAGCTGAAACTGCCTCCCTGTATGTATGTACTTTGCACTGCCATTCAAATTGTCTTCTTAAACCTTCCTTGGTATATCCTATATTGTACTCTACCGGGTCGTGCCTGAAAATAGTCACTTGCTGGCTAGTGCACCTACCCAGTAAACAAAAGCTAAATAAAAATAAATAAATCAAGATAAATGCATGGTTCTGCATTTGGGACATAAAAATCCAATGCGTAACTATACACTGAATGGCAAACTCCTGTAGGCTATGGAAAAAGAAAGTGACCTGGGTGTAATAGTAAATAACAGATTGTCCTCCCAAGATCAATGTAACAAAATAACACAGATGGACAGTAGATTACTAACGAGTGTTACGAACATATGAACATACAAACATACAAAATTGCCAGCAGAAACTGGCCATTCGGTCTATCTAGTCTGTTCAAGTGTGTAGCACTTCAGTCCATTAGACTGCAGCTGCCCCTCCATATGCCCTCCCCCATCTCCTGCCCCCTCCCAGTTTGTACCCTCCCCTTGAATCTGTCCCACCCCCTCTTGAAGCCCACAACACTTTGCAGTGATATGACTTCCTTGGCAGAGCATTCCACCCTGCCACCACCCTTTCTGTGAAATTGTGCCTCCTCAGTTCCCACTTGAACCTGCCCTTTCCAACTTCATAGAGTGTTCCTGGTTTTCCTTCCACCCTTCAGATAGAACATACACCTGGTGTCTACTCCGTTCAAACCCTTCAGGTACTTGAAGGTGTCAATCATATCCATACCTCTCAACCTCCTGCCTCATAAATCAGGGACAAGGCTTAAAAAAATCAGGGACAAATGACCAAAATCAGGGACACATCTTCAAACTTGATGATATCCACTCAGGAAGCTGGTAGAATATGGGGCTTAGTGCAAAATGCATTTTCTAAGGAAGAACAACTCTTTAACTTTAATGTTTGACATTATTTTGTGCTTCCAACTCCCACTGTTTGGTCACGGAAACACAATTTTTAGGAGGGACAGAGTAAAATTTTGAGGCAAAATCAGGGATTCCCTGAAAATCAGGGACAGTTAAGAGGTATGATCATATCCCCTCTCTCCCTTCTTTCCTCCATGGTATACATACTGAGCTCTTTCAGTCTCTCCTCATATGGTCTGTCCCCCAATCCCAGGATCATTTTTGTTGCCCTGTGCTGTACCCCTTCCAGTAGTCTGATGTCCCTTTTCAAGTAGGAGCACCAGAACTGCATGCAGTACTCTAGGTGCAGTCTCACCAGGGACATGTACAGAGGCAAAATGACCTCCCCACTCCTAGAAGTAATCTCCCTTGCTATGCACCCTAGCATCCTGTTTGCCTGTGCTGCTACCTTTCTGCACTGAGCAGAGTGGTTCATCTCCCCGGTTACTAGCACTCCCAGATCCTTCTCCTTCTTGGATTTTGTTAATGGGACACCCTCCAGCCTTTGGAGGCAGTATGGTACAGTGGTTTAAGGCTCTGAGCTGTAAATCTGGAGACCTGGGTTTGAATTCCACAGCCCCCACTTGCATACTGTGTGACCCTGAGTAAGTCACTCAACTTCCTCATGCTCCCAGGTTGCACCTGTAAACAAGCTTTCAGCTTAGCATGTCTCACCTGGTTAAATAATTGGAAAAAAAAACAAACAGAACAAACAGCCAGTAATTGTGTCCTGGGTTCTTGCCTCCTAAATGCATCACTTTGCACTTCTTGGCATTGAAACCAAGCTGCCAAGTGTGAGACCATTCCTCCAGTTTTGCCAAATCCTCCTGAAGTACTTTTGCTCCTGCCCCCCCCTTCCCCATCTACCTTGGCACAAATTTTTTTGTCATCTGCGAAGTGACTGGTCTTGCTCTTAATCCGTATTGCAATGTTGGCTATGAAAATGTTAAACAGAACTGGTCCTAGCACCGAGCCTTGTGGTACACCACTTGTTACTGCCCTCAGTTCAGATGCCTGCCCCCCCACTACTACCTTCTGCTGTCCACCCTACAGCCAGTTCTCAACCCATCTGACCAGTTTCCTCCCTTCTCCCAGACTCTTCAACTTGCAGGTCAGCCTACTGTGTGGCACCGAGTCAAAGGCCTTGCTGAAATCCAGGTAGAGGACATCCACTGCATGTTCCCTGTCCAGTGCCCTCATAACCCAGTTATAGAAATCAACCAAGTTCATCTGGCAGCATCTGCCCGAGATGAACCCATGCTGCCTGCTGTCCTGGAGATTATCCTCAAGAAATTGCACCACTCTTTCCTTGAGGTTTGTCTCCATCAGTTTTTCCCACAATTGCAGTAAGGCTCACTGGTCTGTAGTTCCCTGGTTCATCCTTGGATCGACTCTTATGGAGAGGTACTGCATGTGCTTCCCTCCAGTCCCTGGCATGAACCCCAAGTTCAGAGAGATATTGAACAGGTCCACCAATGGCCCTGCCAGGACCTCTGCCAACTCTCTCAGCACCCGGGGTGGACTCCATCTGGGCCAGGTGCCTTGTCCACCTTCAGAGACTTAAGACCCTCCCTCACCCTTTCCACCATGATTTCCCCATCCGTGGTTGCTTCTCCCCCAACCTCTCCCACCTCGCCCTTCCTCTCAGGTATGGGCCCATCCCTCTCCTTGGTGAAGACTGAACAGAAGTATTCATGAAGTACTTCTGCCTGCTCAGCCCCCATTTCTACCCAATTTTCCTCCTGATCCTAACAATTTGATCCTTGCTCTTCCTTTTTCCTCTGATATATCTGAAGAAATCCTTTTCTCCTTCTTTGAGTCCCTGCTCTAACCTCAGTTCTCTAGCCGCCTTTGCTGCGCCTTACCACTCTGCTCACTTCTCTGGATTTCTTCATATATTCTTCTCTGTCTTCTGCCCTGTTGGATCTCTTGCAGGTCCAAAATGCATTCCTCTTTTTCCTTCACCTTCTCCACTACCCTCTACTCATCCAACTTGGTTTCTTGGTCCTGGCTTTCTTGCTCTAGCTCTTGACACAAGTTTAGTGGCTTCAGCCAGTCCCGCCTTGGTAACTGCCCATTTTTGTTCTGTGTTCATTTCTGGGCAGATGCTTGCCATATGACTTTCCAGTATGTGTCGCATCCTGTCAAAGTCCACCCTTTTGAAGTCCAATACCCTAGTTTTGGTAGTGGCTACTTCTGTACCCATATTGATTGAGAACCACACTGTGCAGTGGTCACTGCTTGCCAGAGGTTCCTCCACCCTTACATCCCTGACCTGTTCCCCATCTTCCAGTACCAGATCTAGTATATTCCCCTTCCTCTTTGGCTCCATGACCCTCTGGGTAAGGAAGCCATCCTGGAATGCTTCCAGGAGGATCTGCTCCCTGGGACAAGTGGTTACTGGGATGCTCCAATCCACCCCTGGTAGATTAAAGTCCCCCACCACCACTGTGCTCCCTTTGCCACTATGTCTCCTTATCTGCTCCCCCAGTTCCCTGTCCATGTCCTCCTTCTGGGCCGGAGGTCTATAAACAACCCCATACAGATCTTGGCCCCTTTCTGGCTGTGTAGTTGCAGCCAGATTATTTCAACCTGCCTCCTCCCCTTCCTCCCTATTACATCTGATCCCTTCCTTACATAAATGGCAACCCCCAGCCTCTTATCTCTATCCCTCTGGAATAGTTTGCACCTTGGGATGGTTAGGTCTCAGTCATGGTGCCTGGTTTCACACATCTCAGTAATGGCAGCTATGTCCACCTCCCCTCTGCGATCAATGCCTGCAACTCTGTCAACTTGTTCCCAGGCTTCTAACATTTAATGAAACCATTATCCATGCTGCTCCTATCCTTTCTGCTTCCTTACCTTTACTCCAACCCCTATTTCACCTAAGGTCTTATCTATCCCTGTGGTAGGGTGAGTTCCAGGTATAAAATCTCCTAGAATTATGACTTGTGGCGCTTATCCTGCTCACCCTCTTTTGCCCTCCACCCCTGCCCCCAACTTGAGAGGCCCTCTCATCCCCCCATCCTCCTCCCTTTGCCTCCCTAGCCTTTTCCTGGTCCTCACCCCCTCACAAATATGACCATGCTACTGACCTCCACCTCCAAACTATATTACGTCTGTGGAACCTCCTTTTCACTCACTTGTTGCTCCATCCACCACGCTACCTCCTCTGCTATTACTTCCCCATGTCTTCCCTGAAATGTGGCCATCCCCCACTCAGACTCCCCTCCTCTCCCTATCCTTAGCCTTCCCCAGACTGCATGCCTCTTCCCCCCACCCTCCTGTCTCCTTGCTCCTTCCTTCCCTCCAGGGAGACTGCATCACCATCACCTCACTGCCCCCCCGCCACTGTGTCTTCTTGGTGTACTGACTGCTGCCATCCCACTGTGTACATTTTCCCTGTAGCATCCTCTCCCTGCTTCTTCACTGTAGCCTCCCTCCTCTCTGCTGCCTGATTTTCTGGACCAGCCAACACTGGGAATCTGTTTGCAGTGATAATCTCTTTTCCTTGAATGAGTCCAGTCCCCATTCCCACAGGCTGATATCTTTGCTCCAACCCAGTCTTAGTCATGCCCCTGTGCCTGACCCTCCTCCAGTCATCACTTCTTTCCCTTGGCTGTACCTGCTTGTGTGGCCCTCCTGCTGCCCCACCTAATAACCCCTTATTTTTGCCTGTTTTGAGCTCTTTTGGATACCTCATTACATTCCCCTCTTGGCTGTGTTCTCCTTTTCTGTCTCCTCATGCCTCCAGTTCCTCCTCAACCACCCTATTTCCTGCCTCAGCTGGACCACCTGCCAACACACCCTACAACCCCTAGCCCTCCAAGCCATTCACAGGATTATGGCTGCTCCACACCCATGGCAGCATACAACCCTTCCAATCTTCCACCCTATTTGACTGCCTCGGCACATCCTGTCCTCCCTTAACATGGTCCTACCCCACTCCATGGAACCCTTCCCCCACCTTGAACTCCCCATGTCTGTACAGAAAATATGTGGACCTCCAAGTTAGGCTCTTCCCAGTCTACCAGTATGGCCCTCTGCCTGCCGATGACCTGCAGATGCTTCTCAAGATGCTACACTCCTGCTTCTTGGCACTTGAGCTTCAGGGTCGCTTGGTCCCCTTTAAAATATTATTGGATTCTAACCTCACTATTGGCTGGCCTGAGTCATGTGACCACCCCTTCCCTTTCTGTGTATTTCCCAACCTCTTCCTTCCTCAATTAAATGCCCCCTCCTCCCAGTCAAGACAAACTCATTAGTTTTGCAGTTACACTGTTTAAATCACACAGCACACATTGTCATCTCATTAAATGCTACCTCAATCCTAAAAGAAAACAAACAGCACAGAGAAAGAACTTATCTTCTAGCTCCAGCTGTCTGCCTCTCTCTGCTGAGTTTCAACTGCAACTAAAAGCAAACAAGTTAAATTGCCCTTTAACAATCACTCGATCCCAGCCCCGCTAATGGCTGGTCTGAGTCATATGACTACCCCTCCTCCTGTGTATTTTCCAACCTCTCCCTCCCTCGGTTAAATGCCTCCCTCCTCCCAGTCAAGACAAACTCATTTTTTTTGCAGTTACACCGTTTAAGTCACACAGCACACATTGCCATCTCATTAAATGATATCTCAATCCTAAAAGAAAACAAATAGCACAGAGAAAGTACGTGTCTTCTAGCTCCAGCTGCCTGCCTCCCTCTACTGAGTTTCAACTCCAGCTGTTCAGAGAACCTTTGTTACACATTGTGAACAATTCATACTGCCACTATACAGGACCTACATCTGTCCCTACCCGGATTATGCATCCCTCTTCTGGAGTTCATATCCTAAGAAGGATGTAGATATAACAGAGAGGGCCAGTGAAGAACAACAAAGCTTGTCCCTCATCTCATAAAACTAACATATACAGACAGATTGGCTACAACAGATTTAGTTAGGCTGAAAGACAGAAGGAAAAGGGGGGATTTATTGCAATGATATAAAATTCTCCAAAATACAGAGCTAATTCAATGTGTGTACTTGAATATAACAATATAACTCTGGCACTTAGATCCCACGATAAACAATTAATGATTCCCAAGGCCAATACTAACAAAAGTAATAATATTTTTACAATAAGGGCAGCTGCGACATGGAATAAGTTACCTAAGGAGGTGGTTAATTCACAAACGTTTGACAGTTTTAAAACACGATTGGATATACACTTCACATGAGACTACTACCCGGGCTTAATCCACTCACTTGGAGTGGGAGACAATCAAGATGGGCATATAGCCTGCTTTTGTCTTAAATACCAAGTATACCTTTTATTGATTATATTGTAGCTTGTCCAGCTGCCTCACTGATCTTGCAACTTGATCTACTTGAAAATTCGCTCCAACAAAACAGATGCATTTTATACTACCTTCTGAACCTCAGCTTCTTCTCATATATAGTCAAGTCTATATTCTGAGATTGTTAAATTTTCTTTTCCTCTTCATTTCCCTCTTTCAAATCTGGTTAAAAACATAGGTTTTTTTCATGTTTCTGATCTGAGCTTTCTCTTCATAAATCTCTGCCACATGCAAAGTTTACTGGTTTCATTTAGCCAGTGTCATGCATATTCATAAGCACCTTTCTCCTGAAGCTACTAAAATTCTACTTTGTAGTCTGGTCATAGCTAGACTGGACTGCTGCAACCCTTTTTTGATTGGTCACCAGTTTTTCAATTGTGACTCTTCAGCACATTCAGAATACAACTGTTCATGTTATTTCTCCACTTGCTGTGCTAAGACCATGCCAGTTTTAAAATCCTTGCATTAGCTACTTTAATCTCAGATTTCAACTTAAAATATTAAGTTTTAACTTTTGTTGCTCTTCACTCTGGGACAACCCTTCTATCTCATAACATCACTTCATGAATATGTCCCAACTCATCTGCTTCATTCAAGCAACTCTGGGTTTTGTTATTCCTTCATGTAAACCTTCTTAGCTGTCTTATTATGCTTTCTTTCATTGCCCCTACCTTAGAATTTCTTACCCAGGTATGTTCATAAGTTAAATAGTGCTTTGATTTTTTCATTGATTACTTAAACTTATTTAGCCTTTAATGTTATCATTTTTAATTATTGTTTGATACATTGTTATCCAAACGTATTAATTCTACCATTTTGTTATACTGATTTTGTATTTTCCTTGTTATGCAGCACCCTACTCAGTGTGCTTTAGAAAATTTAATAAATGAATATGCTGTACCCTACACAGATGTTTGTTGTGCCTTCTGTATAGTCCTGTATTTGCATTTTTAACTACTCAACACTTTAGTGCAGAGATTTTACTTACTATCACAGTATTCTATTTATTAGTTTAGAATTTGTTTTTATGGTTAAAGTGGTTAAACTTTTTATTCAAGTTTTTAACAAATTAAACCAAACAATACAGTACAGGCACAGAAGTTGAGGTCATGATTTATACAACAAGGGTACACAAAATAGTGAGCTTGTTTAGGGTAGTACATATTCAGCCATCTGTACTGATGGCAGTGGAACCATTGTTGCCCCTCTAAAATAACAATAACTGCATAACAACATTGCTCACATGCAGAATTTGGTAACCGGAAAAGGCCCATTGAGTTGAGGCTCATTTCCAAGTGTATCCTGGAGGAAAGGATTATAGAAAGATAAGGGAATACAATGACATACAATAGTGCAGTCTCATAAATTAACAACCAGTATATTATCTACAAAAAGTTGGAAAGAAAAGATAAATACCATAACACAGCTTATTCTGGGAATATGCAAGATGAAATGACATTATATGCCAATATGCAGTTGTTTCTCAAGAATAGTAGATGGAGCATAGGGTAAGTGTAGAGTCAGGTGTTAAGACATGAGAGGAACTGTAACTAAAACCAGAGAGGATTCAGTGTGCATTTCTGTTTTTCTTCTTGCTAAATTCTTTCCATTTATTTCTGAATACAGATAGAAGGTTAACATTTGCATCATAGTCAGTGAGGCTTGAAATAAAGAAGAGTACAGAACTTAGGCTGTAACAAAGCTTAAGTGGTTGTCAATGTCGCCCTTCATGTATGACTCCTCAATATCTGTGCTGCAGACTCAGCACCATCAGCTAGAGAATTTTCGTACTCAAGCAGATTAAGAAAATGGCTATTTCCATATTAGTTTGCTTCATGTATCATTTACTTTCCAGTTTGAGCCTTTCTTTCAGCAAGTACATTTGATTGTGCATAACTGAGTGTGCCTGTTACATGCATGAATTCTCAGTCTTTCATTAAGCCCAGTACTCTTTCAGTTCATCTGAGATTCACTGCCACAGTTCACAATAGAAAGCATCCATTGTTTTGCAAAGAGGGATCTTGTAGTACAGTAATGGATTTTGTACTAGCTACTGCCGTTCTGCACTTAGAATTTTCAAGATGAGACACATCATGGTATCTTAACTGCAATTCACAATCTCTAAATACAGCAGTCTTTTTTCATTCCAATGACGCAGTCAGCTGCAACAATCTATCTAGGGTGAGTGGGCACCTTAGACTAATTAACAGATTGGTTCATATTTCTGTTTTCTTTATTACACCAACAAACTAGTATGCAACTACCTCATTCGTTTGAGCTGGTATCTCTGGCCCAGAACAATGCAGCTTGCTTTCTGCTTCCTCTTTTCTATTTCCCAATTACACTGATGGATTTTAGTATTCTATGTTTCAGTTTTCATAGGCACTGTAATGGATCATTTCCTGTCCTATTAAAGAACTATTGCAGTAGCTTCATAAATTAGACTAGGAGTTACTGTCAAATGAGCACATATATGTAGCACACAGGAAAAACACAAATTGACAATAACAGATATAACCTTACTCAAAATTCCAGTTTATTTTCACATCTGGCAACAGACCAACACCACAACCACAGTGAGAATGCAAGTTCATATTAAAAATACAGAATGCCAAAGCACTTGATACTCAAAATGGTGAATCAAGGCCAGAAAAGACCACAAGGTTGCTTACAAGTAGCAATGCTCAGAGGAATCTTCTTTAGAGCCTTCTATCTCTCAAACCAATATATTTTTGCTAGTAAATAGTAAGTGAGAGTTGCTTCATTTCTAGTTATCACTTTAAAGAGATACTGAACACTGATCATTTTCCACTGCTCATGGCATTTTGGGGAAATTGAAATGTAAAACAAAACATTAAAAATCATCCATTCTGTCCAAGTGACCAGCTAACTCTATGACCACCCCTCCCTCCAGTCCTCTCCCATGCTCTGTCCCTCCCATCCTCCCATCCAATTGCTGGCACATTGCCAGGACCCACTACAACCTTTTTAAATGACTCCACATCTGGCTCGTTCAGCCTCAAACAGCTATTTGTACAGTAGCACGGACCCCGTGTAACTCTGATCCATGATGGCAGCAGTTAGTAGGCAAATACACAGACAGTTCAGTAGCCCCCCCCCCCGCCATCTCACAGTATTCTGCTGTATCTCAGTACTGTCATTCATATAATAGCCTACAGTGTACTTCAGTGAGGGAACCCACCCCTTTGCATCCTTGATCATAGTTTTTCTTGCATTATCAATGATGCAAAGACTGCCCCCATGTGGCATTCATCAGCCTGTCAAATGACTGACAGCACTGAGATACAGTACAAGTACAGTACTTGTATTTGTGAGCAGGTAGTTGCACCTGCCTATAACCATCACTAGCATATTTTCATTTTTAGATGCTGGTCTAATGTCTTCATTCAGTTTATTGTCTATATTTTCCTTTATCTCATGGTATACAACATATACCACCCATCAATGAATGCATATGAAAATTGTAGTATTAATATTATTATTCTCATGAATACCTTCCTACTGTAGGCATAATGGTCCCATTAAATACATAAATAAATAAATGAATGAATTAATTAATTAAACCTGAATTCAGATCCTGCAATCAAACTATTTGAACATTTCTCACAATATACTGTAGATTGCCACTCCCCTTTTCCTGTTTTTCATAGTTTTCCTTCTGTAAAGTTTGCACTAGTGCTGGGTGATATTTTTATATTACACTTGCAAAATTGTTCGAAATTGCTGATTTTGTATTTGTACAATATTCACACAAAACTGAACCAAATTCCGACATACAGTAATTCTGACAACACTTTTTTATTCAGGTATCATATTTGCTTTCCCAGTTGTGTATTTGTTTTAATATGAGTTCTTAAAAATGTTACATTGCAGCAAATAGCACCATTTTTTATTTATTTATTGAAATATTCAGAAAGACCTTTGAGTCAGCTACTCATTTACAAAGGTTCCACGTCATACATAAAAGGATACATGCACAGAACTTGGAATACAGATTACAGTACAATTACAAATAACAGTCAATGAGGTTACATAGTTGTGCAGTTGTTGAATAACAGCAAGTTTCATTTCTTAGTACAGCTATAATAGTTACAGAGGTTCTGTAGAGGCTGATGGTCATAGGATTTTATAGTTACAATTTGGTATGGGGAGTCCTACAATAGTTAGTTTGATAGCTGCATATGTCAATCTGGTGTCAAGGGCAGTCAGATTGGTTAGAGACATGAAGGTATTTCCATAGCTTGGGATTTATAAGGGCCAAGCCTTAATTCGTTTGTTATATGACTTGGGAGGGCATTAGTGCAGGAGGGAGCCCTGTAAGTGAAGGTTCGCTGGAGTTGGGAAGTCCGGCCACGGGGTACCCTTAGCAACTGCTTATTTGAGCTGTAGTTTGTTTTGACTGGGGGAGTTGGGCGGATGATTTGGTTTAGGGTAGGTGGGTGGGGTGAGACCTAGTAGTACCTTTTTGGTCATAAGGCAGTTGTGGTACCTGATTCTGCTATCTAGGTTTAGCCAGTGTGTGCTGCTGTAAAGGGGAGCAGGAGTGTGTAAAATGATCACATCCAAGGATGAGATGGCAGGCTTTGTTTAACACAAGTCGGAGTCTGCTTAGGGTGGTGGATGGAGCGGCACTGTAGATTAGGATGCCATAGTCTAGCAGCGAGAGGATCGAGGAGTTTATGGTAAGTTGTAATGCTTCAGGGATGAGGCAGTGTTTGTACCGGTATAGTACCCCTAGACTGGAGCTAAGGGCTGTTGATAGGTGTAGGATATGTTGATTAAAGCTGAGGGTGGGGTCTAGAGTGATCCCTAAGTATTTAAAGCTGCTTACTTGTTCTAATGGGGTCTGATTGGCAGTGAGAAATTGGGGGCAGAGGCTCTTGAGTAGGTTCTCGGGGTGGGCGAAGAGTATGACTTTTGTCTTATTGTAGTTGATAATAAGACGTTGGGTGGTGAGCCAGTCTTCGACTTCACGGAAAGAGTGTTGGAGAGTTTGGTGGAGCTTGGGGGGTGACAGGTCAGAGGCGAACAAGAACACATCATCTGCGTATAGGAGTAGATTTCTGGGGCATGACGCTGGGAGGGAGTTGAGGTATAGGCTGAAAAGTAGGGGGCCAAGTATGGAGCCCTGTGGGACACCGGAGTGGATAGGGAGGTGGGGGGAGAGGACAGGGCCTACCTTGACTGTCTGCATTCTATTGGAGAGATAGCTGGTGAACCAGTTTAGAGTGTCATTGGAGAAACCCATGGTGTTAAGCAAGAGGGCATGGTTTACGGTATCGAATGCCTGAGATAGGTCCACGAAGATGGCGCCTGTAAGGTGGCTGTGGTCCAGGGCTGAGTGGACATGGGAGATAAATTCAAAGAGGGCAGTGGTGGTACTGTGGCCCTTATGGAAACCTTGCTGCTGTCTGGATAGAAGGTTATATTTGTTAAGGTGGTCAGTAAGTTGGTCGGCGACTATGCATTCTAGTGCCTTAGACGGGAGGGTAGGATAGAGATGGGTAGTTAGCTTGTGGATGTGCGGTCACCACTTTTATGGATGGGTGTGATGTAGGCCAATTTCCAGTGGGTAGGGAATTTCCCTTGACAGAGGGAGCGGTTTAGAATGTGGGTGAGTAGGGCTAGGACTTCCTGGAGGGTGAGACGGAGAAGTCTGAGGTCCAGGGAGTCGTGACTATAGTGATTTTGGCTAATAGCTTTGGTTAGGTAGGGTTTGGCAGTCTCTGGGGTAAGGACTCGCAGGTAGAAGGGTGGAACAAGGGGAGGATACGGGGCATTATGGGCAGGCGGGGGATCGAAAAAATTAGGGGGCAGCACATGGGAGAGATCAGTGAAAGCAGTGTTAAGGGCCGAGGCTATTCTTAGGGGGTCGGAGGAGAGGCAGCCATCTATTAGAATTTGGTCAGGTGGCAGGTTTGGGGCTTTGCCACAGAGTTCCTTAATGTTTTCCCAGAACTTGCAACCAGAGCCCCAGGTGGAGGTTAAGGTGGCTTTGAAATAGTTCGCTTTGGCGGTGCGTATGGCCCAGGTGCACTTGTTTCGGGACTCCCGATAATGTTGCCTGTCCAGAGGCCATTGGGTCTCATTGGCAAGGTGCCATAGTGTGTCATGCTGATGAAGTAGGCCTTGGAGGTGATACGAGAACCATGGTGCATGATTCCCTTTGGTCATTGTTTTGGTGGAGAGCGAACTTGTCACAGGCTGCATTAAAGGTGTTGGTAAATAGTTCAAGGCGTGGTCCAGGTCAAAGGTGAAGTTAGGGGTGTCCAGTCCCATTCTCTGAGGTGGTCCTTGAGTAGGGCTAGTTTACAGGCCCTAGTTTGCATTTTGCAATAATTTTAGGTGAGGTTTTGGGGGGGTACCAGACCAGTTGCAGAGAACTGGAGAGTGGTGACTTATTGTGTCAGGGAGGACTTGGGAGCTGGTTATTTTGTGGGGGTGGTTTGTGAAAACTAGGTCTAGCAGGGAGGATTACCCCGTGTGGGCGTGAAGCCGGGTGGGGGTTTTGATGACCTGAGTGAGATCGAGGGCTGATGCCTCATTGATGTATGGGGATGCTGTTTTGGCCAGCCAATTTATGTTGAAATCCCCCAGTGGTATTTTTTCATGCTTTGGGGGTAGGGTGGCAAGGTAGGACATGATGGCTTGGAAGGCTGGCTTCTGGTCCTTGGGAGGGACATAGGCCATGGTGGTGAGGAGGAGAGGGGATGTTGACTTACCTAGGGTTAATTTTAGGGTGAGGGCCTGAGCCCTGGATGTTAGTATGGGCAGAGGGAGTAGGTGGCCAGAGAGCGAGTCCATGAGGTAGACAGCACAGCCACCCCCTCGCTTGCCCACTCGGTAGGCATGGTAGAGGCGGTAACCAGGGAGGTTGACTGCTGAGTCAGGGACAGATGGGGAGAACCAGGTTTCACTCAGTGCAATGATATCAGGGTGATTCTGGAGTACCCAGCCCTGAAAGGAGTCCCATTTTTTTTGAAGACTGGAAATGTTTAGTGAGGCGATGCGCAGGCCATTTCCTGGAGATGGGTGGGATGGTGGGAAATTTAGAGGGCCAGGGTTGGGGTGGACATTGCCTGTCAGAAGAAGGAGGAGAATGAGTGACCTGAGGTGGTTTCTGTTAACACGAGTAGTAGGTCTTTGGCATTTATGCTGTGCGTGGCCGATGGTGGGTATTGGTAGTTTCAGGGTAAGGGGGGGCAGATAGGAGGAGTAAGTGGGGAAAGCGGGGAATTTGTTGTGTTGCAGATGTGGAAAAAGGTTGGCCAGGACAGGGGGGCTCCAGTGGGTTACTTGGCCCAGGAGATGGTATCCAGGGGTGGGGGTGGAGGTGTCTATGTATGTGTTGTAGAGGGAGGGGTGTAGACGATGGTTTATCGGTCTGGGTTTATGTAAAGGCTGGGAGTTCAGGTGCAGATGGGGTGGGGTGCAGGCTGGGAGTGCCAGGCTGCGTGCTGACAAGAGGTTTCATTTTTGCATTCCATTTTTGCATTGTGAGTGGTTGACGAAAGTGCCTGAGGAAATTGCATGAGGAGAGTGATGAGGGTAAGTGGGAGCATGGTAGGATAGAGAGTTAGGCAGTGAGTGAAAGAACTGGAGAAAGAAGAAGAAAAAAAAAAGGCAAGGGGGTCTCTAGTGGCAGCAAAAGATAAGCTGCAAATGGGAAAGTGGACTGATAAGGTTATTTCACATCATGTGACTAGAAATCAAGCTATATATTTGAATGCCAACCAAGGGTGGTGGTGGTGGGGGCGGCTGGGCAAAGTCAGTGCTCCAACAAACAAACAGTCGCAATCAGACGCACAGCTCCTTTAGTACCTGGGGCAATCTTTAACCTGGGCTCCGTTTTCAGACTGGGGGAGAGCTTAGCCGAGCAACCCTCTTGACTGCCGGTATGCTGGGGCAATCTTTAACCTGGGCTCCGTTTTCAGAGTGGGGGAGAGCTTAGCCGAGCAGCCCTCTTGACCGCCGGTATGCTTGGACAATCTTTAACCTGGGCTCCATTTCTTTCCAAACGGTGTATGTTTTAAACTGGGATTTTTTTCTGTGCAATTTCAAACTAAATTGCCCATTTTAGACACACTGCTATAGTTCAAAAAATGTATGAAATTATGTGAGTCTAATGTAATTTTATGAAAATTGTGAAACAAATGTTTTTTACTTTACCAGACACTAGTTTGCATCCCCAGCTCTCCACATTTTCCATATCTTGCCATGTTTCAGTAACTCCAGTGATGTGCAATTCCTCTAAAGTAATCAGCACTTCCAGTTCCTTAATTGTATTCCTTAAAATATGGGCATTGTGTCAGCTTATTCATGTTGGTTATTTTCCCAATATACGGGGGGGGGGGGGACAAAATGAAATAATTAAACTTTTCTGGAACATGTATTTTTGAGACATTTTTGAATGCATGATAATGTGTGTCAAAGCATCTTTGTTATTCTGTGATTATACAGAGGATACCATAACTGACACAAAGATAAACGCAACAAAAAAATCAGGCCAAAACGTTATCTTCCCCTCCTCTGTTGTCCACGCCTCCCTTCCCCCTCCCCTCCTGCTCTGCTGCTCCAAACTCTTACCCTTTCATGGAACCAGAAGCAAATGATCTGATACCTTTTGTTGGACCAACGTAGATGTAACAAAAAGAACAAAGTTCTTCAGCTTTCGAATCAACCCAGTCCTTCCTCAGAAGCTTAATCTTTCTCAGAAGCTTAAATGCCCTTTCATGGATTTCTCTGTACTCCACTCACACCCCACCCCAGACACTCACACACTTAACTCTTTTCTTTTCTCTTCTATTTCTTTTCTACCTTTTCTACCTTTCCTCCCATGTCCCCATAGTATGCATGTCCCCTCCTTCGTTCTCCCTACCTCTGGTACATCCTGGTGCTTTACCATTCTCTTCCCCTTTCTCACCTCTCCCATCTCTTTCCTCTCTGAATCAGCCACTCCTTCAACCCTATTCCAGTATGCTCCACTAATGGGTTCCAATATCCGCTCTGCTGACCTTTGCTGAAGTCTTTATTGTGTGCACTGTATTTCACGGTTCCACCCAGTAGTTGGTCAATATATTACCATGCATTGTATTTGTCAATATATTACCATGCACTTTATTACTGTATGCTTATTACATGATTTCTCTGTTTTTTCTGTGCATTATATTTAATGTTATTTTTTATTGCTGTCATGTATTTGTTCTACAGTTTGAGTCACCTGTAATTTTCTGTAACTCTGTTTTTATGTTTTGCACCTCTATGTATACGTCCCTGTCTTTATGTAATCAGGACCTCCTTGTGAATGAGCTTGCTCAATGAAGCTTTTTCTGTAATAAACTTGAATTAAATTGAATTGAATCTTCAGTATATATGCTGAAGATAGAAATAAAGTTCAGATTATCAATTTATACAAACAGTCCTAAAGCAAAGGACTTGCAAATGAGTCCAACTGTACTTTTAAAGCATTTTTATACACCGACATGGTTAGGCATGTTGTTCTTGTAAACTGGCTAAGTATCTGTTTGAATGTGTTTATAGTTCTTTCAAAATATGGATAGTTTTAGTACAAGCTATATCAAAATCATAGTCTTTAGTACATGCCAGTGAATATTGCAGTCAACAAAATGGATAAAATCAATTGAACCACACATATGCAAATTCATATAAAACATTTATGCACTGTGGCCCACATAGTATGAAAGCCAAGTAAAGCCTATTGTTGATGAGGTATTATGCATACAGAGCCTGTAACAAGCAGCAGTCCAGAGCTAAACCTCTCTTGCTCATCACTACAGTACGTATTATGATGCTTCACCATCACCATTTTGGAATCTTGGTGGTTTCTGTGTATATACTGTTTCTTCAAACCAGACACCCTCTAATCCTTAAACCCAGTGCAAGGAATTACTGGTGTGCAAGCAGAGTTCTTTGCCCATTGGTATGAGCCTTAGAGTGCATGGGTTCAATTCTCAAAATGCAGTGCAAGCCACAGCAAAGGCAGCTTCCACCAATTGCCAGTGCACTGGGGACCCTGCACCCAATTCTCTATTGGGTAGGGTCCCAGACAGTGGCAAAGTCCAGCAGCTTGTGGCAACCATGGCTGTGCACCAAACAGATGGCACATGTGGATGGTGTGCCACAAGCTGCTGAATGACCATGCACCAGTTCCTGGTGGTCAAGTGGTCCACCCCAGTCCTGATTCCATCTTTATTAAACAAATCACATCCCTGGAGATCTAGCGTTCCCCCATATACCACACACAATAATAAAATAATTCCCTAGTGATCTAGCAGTCCCCCCCATGCATGCCCATACATATTAATCGGTCATTCCCTGGTGGTCTAGCAGTTCCCCATCCTGATATCCCCATTATATAATGTTAATACAATCATTCCCTGGTGGTCTAGTGGACCCCACACCCCGGCAGTAGTGCCTACCACCCCAAGCTCCCCTCATCCTGAACACTGAGCCGATGACTGGCACAGCCCTCCTCTCACCACCTCACTGAGTGCATACTGTATCAGTGCGTGCTCAGTGACAGTTCAGTCAGTGGCCACCAGAGGTAGTGAAAGGAGGGCTATGCCAATCACTGACTCGGGGTTCGGGACAGGGGGAAAGCGGGCTGGTGGACACTACCTGCCGGGGTGGGGGGTGGGGTCAACTAGACCATCAGGGAATGATTGCATTAACATTATAATATACGGGGATATCAGGATGGGGGGACCACTAGAGCACCAGAGAATGATTGTATTAATAAGTACAGGCATATTGGGGTAGGGGAGACCACCAGATCACCAGAAATTACTTTTATTATTATGTGTGGGCATATCAGGGTGGGGTGACTGCTAGATCACCAGGGACATGATGTTTAATAAAGCAGGGACTGGGGGGCTACCAGATTAGGATAGGATTGCATTAATATGTATGTATATCGGGGCAGGGGACCACTAGATCACCAGGGAATAGTTTTTATTATGTATGGACATATCAGGGTGGGGGAAGGTGGACTGCTAGGCTGCTAGATCACCAGAGAATGATTATTAACATTTTATTATGGGGCATTTCAGGGCTGGGGAGAGGGACGCCAACACATTAGCACAACTTGCTAACCACCCAAGGAATATTTCTAGTACTTAGACATTTGACCTCTGGGAGGGTTTTGAAAATCCCAGTCTAGGGGGTTCATCAGCCTGCATCTGCCGCATGCCCCTAGCACCATGCCGCAGCCCATTTTGTGCCACAAGAATGGTACAAGCACCCTTTGGTGCATGCAGCCTGCAGTTGATGGAGGTTGTGTTTGAGAACTGCTCCCAGCGCATATTTTGGTGCACAAAATATACTTTTTCACCATTCCCTGTGGTGCAAGCCCCTTGTGTCAATATATGTGTTTGGGAATTGGGCCCTATGTGTTGGAGATAGATATACACTTTAAAACTCATACTCAGCACAAAAAATCATCAGTGTGCAAACAAGGATTTGCATAATTCTTTGCATTGGGCTTTTGTCTCAAAATGTACATGTGCAGTTTGAATAGTTAGGTACAAAAAACAAATAATTTGGAAATAAAGCCTCTCTTTGTATCATTTGTGGATCCCTCATAATGCTCTTATACCAGTCTGTTTCTCCGATATTTTACCTCTGAGTGTACAAAATGCTGGTCTTGTGATACCAAGGAGAGGAGTTGTGCCTAACTAAACCGAAAATTCCAACAAAGAGCTTAGTGATTTCAGAGATGTGAGCAAGAAGTGGGGGGCACTATTCCAAGTGAAAGGGGTACTTAATGGTCTCCTGTGTGAGCCACTGCTCTCAAATGTTTACATGAGTGATCTGAAAGCTGTGGTCTCCAACAGACTGCTTAGGTTCACTGATGACGCTAAGCTGGCTAGTGTTGTAGACTCCTTTGAGGCTAGAGACTAGCTTTAGGAGGACCTAGCCAAACTGGGGGGGAAGGGGGTTTAGAGTCCTAGAGTTGTAGATTTTATGCAGCCAAATGCAAGATGCTATAGTTTGAGGAGTGAAAACAGAGTTAGGACCTACACTTTGTGCAGGGCTCCTTTCTATACAGTGGCTGAGATGGGCTTGGTGTCATAATAAACAAGTGGCTGAAACATTATCATCAGTGTGCAGTTTCAGTAAAGAATGTCAGCAGAATCCTGGGGTGGATCCAAAAGGGAGAGGAAAGTTGACCACCAGGGCAGGGAATATAATTCTGCCACTTTACTTGCCCTGGTCAGTCCATACCAGGTGTACTGCATGCAGTTTTAAGCTTCTCATTACTAAGATCACTGAGACAATGAAGAAGGTGAAGTGCAGAGTTACCAAAATGATTGCATGCATAGGGGACAAAAGCTAGTAGAAGAGGTTAGTGGCCTTCAACATGTGTACCTTGGAAAAAAAAAAGGAAGTTGAAAGGGGATGTCAGTCTTCTATGTAATCAAGGGTATTGAGAAGATCAAACAGAAATGTTTGATCTGATATCCTCCAACAGCAACAGGGCATAAGGCTGTGCACTGAAACTCACAGGTGGTAAAACAAAGGGTAATGCTAGGAGACAATTATTTTCCCAGAGAGTGATGAACCTATTGAACAGTCTACCAGTAGAGATTGTGGACATAAAGACAGTAACTGTCTTCATCGTAAGCCTGGACATATTTCTGCTTACCAAGGGAATCACTGTGTACCCTGGGTAGTGGAATGAATAGGGAACTCCTTTAAAATAGTACATGATTGCATAGCATACTAATTCATCCCTGCTTTTGAAGCAGGTAGGAGGCAGAGGAGGCAGACATGACCTTTAATAGTTATGTAACTATGCTGCCAAGTTGTAAGATATTATTCCGATATTATTCCACATACACTGGCATGTCAACACCAACCACAGCATTAAAATCAGTACACAGTACTGGACCTATTTACAAGGTTAGTAACAGTACTATATTTAGAACTTGAAATGAGAAGAAAATCCCATTTATTGTACTGCAGTATGTCATGCAGTAAACCCCATCAGATAAAGGTAGTGTAAAACACACGTTTTAGTAACAACTTCAGTGAGGTAAAGGCTGTCAGTAGATGGTATTTCAATGGAAACCATTCCAAATACTGAGTGCATGGCAGAAGAACGCCCAACTAATAATGTGAACTGGTTAGTGGTACTGCTGGCCTGGAACTAATGTTGCTGCTGGCCAAGTATAGTGAGCATTTGGGAACATATAGGGATTTTTAATCCTGCAAGATAAACAGAGGCATGATCAAGGAAGGAATGGAACGTTATAAAAGCAACCTTGTACTAAATTCACAGTAGGGCTGGATGCCAGTGGAAGTTACAAGGGGTGGGACTGAAGTACTATGATCCCTTCTAAAATGCATTACAATATTACAAGGCTGAATTGCAGCATTTTGGACTTTTGGACATTTTGATGTTTTTGAGGAGACATAATCCTATAGTGATTCAGAATAAAATGAAGCCATGAAGGAGCATCTGAGCTGAAGAGACACCAAGTAAGTATCTTATATTGGAGGCAGTATAGTGCAGTGGTTTAAGGCTCTGAGCTGCAAACCTGGAGACCAGGGTTTGAATCCCACAGCCCCACTTGCATACTGTGTGACCCTGAGCAAGTCACTTAACTTCCTTGTGCTCCAGTCGCACTCTGGAAACAAGCTTTGGCTTAGTGTGCTCTTCCTGTTAAACAATTTCCCTCCCTCCCCTCCTCCTCTTATATGAGAAATGTGTTGAAGATAATAGCTATTGTGTTAGCTATTTTATTAAAACATATATAACCATTCATGGTGGTTGAATATCCAGTACCAATTGTTTATTAAATTTTAGGCTGTCCTCATATGCTATATCCTCCAGCTTGGTATTCTGCATTTCTGATTTGTATCTCATACCCTTTGCGAGAAATGTGTGCCATGAACCATTTCCACCTGGTCTTCTGTCCTTTAGTGGGATATGGATCTGAGCTCTTTTTTGACAGTTTTTTTTTATTTTTGTGCCCTATTTATTGAACACCAGCTTTGAGCCTTGTAGTAGCCTGTTGCTATGTACAGTATTAAATTGTTCATTTCATTTATGATGTAAATCATGTCCATTATTGTGCCCTGCTATAGATGTCACATTCTTTGATGGGGTATCCCATGAAGATTGCAAAGGGATGGACGCAGAGTCAAAAACTGCACAGTCAAAACAGCATGCACAGTTCAGAGTTAGTTTATTTAATTTTAGCACTGTATTAGACTGTGCACTTTTTGGGTCTCCATGCAGCATACTGTTTGACTGCAGTGGTTTCCACGCACTGAAACGAGTGAACCTTTGGTGGTGTCCAGCCTTATCTTCAGACACTATTGGCATGTACTGTACCCTGTAGCCCAAGGGGTTTGCTTCATCACTGACATTTCTATAAGCGTACTGTTTTTTTTTGTTTTTAGTATAGTCTTGTCGTATTTGTCCAGTACTCTTCTCCAGTAATCTCAAAACCTAATCTGACACCACTATATCAGTCTCTTGTTCCACTTGGTCAGCTAACTCAATTAACTGTTTTCAGAATGTTCTGGTCTCAAGTCACATGCCCGCAAACTCCTGTCTTCTGTTTTCTCCTGCTATCTTCATACTACTAAGGTTCATACTAAGGTGAGAAATTAGCTAAAAGGCTTAACAGCTCATAAGAGCTCACATACTAGTCACTATCAATAATAAGTCAATAGATTACCTGATAGTAAGTAATTGTCTAATCTTGCCTTAAACTGTACCTTGTCTTTACTTATAATGATATACAATGGCAACTTATTCCAAGGTTTAATCACTTGTAAAGTAAATAAATATTTCCTTTTGATATAATTAAAGGATTGACTCATTAATTCAAGTGGGTGACCTCTAATATTGTAAGATGACTCCTTGAATGTTAAACCTAAATCTACCATTAAAGCAGGGTCTTGAACTACATCATACAGAAACAATAGATCCCCACGTAACCTACGAGTTTCTAAGGAAAATAGACCAAGTTCACTTAATCTGGCTTCATATGAAAGTTTATTCAGTCTTTGAAGATATTTAGTAAATCTACGCTGAACTCTTTCTAGTTGGTATACTGTATGTTAGCTTTTTTGTAAGAACACCAGAGCTGCGAAACATATTCCAAATGAGGCCTAACATATGCCCTGAACAGTGGCATTAACACCTCAGGATGTTCAGAGGTAATATTACGCTTAAGAGACCAAAGAACTTTATTAGCCTTATTTATGGATTCATTTATATGATTCGAAAAATCCATGTTGTTAGAGACAGTAATACCTAAGTTTCTCTTATCAGTAGTCTCACTAAGTAAGTGTTGCCCCAACATATATGCTTTTTGTGGATTGGTATTACCCAAGTGCATAACCTTACACTTAGAAATGTTTAACTTCATTCCCCAAGCAATAACCCATTCAAATATATTGTTTAAATCCTGCTGTATAATTTCAGAATCACCTATGCTGGTACTGGGACCACCAATCTTAATGTCATCTGCATGTTTTATAGCAGATGACAAACAATTTGAGGTTGAATCAGAAATGAAAGCCTGAAATAAGCATGGTCCAAACACCGACCCCTGCTGAACACCACTAGTGACATAACCAATATCAGATAAACGGCCATTAATACTCACTCTTTGAGAGCAATCTGACAACCAGTTTTTGATCCATGTAATGATATATTGATTAACTTTTAAATGTTGTAATTTTACCTCTAAGGCCCAATGTGACATAACATTGAATGCCTTACTAAAGTCTAAAAAGATGACATTACAAGGAATGCGACTATCGATTAAGGAACTAATATTATCATAAAAGCACATCAAGTTAGAGTGACAACCTCTTCCCTTTCTAAAACCATGTTGTTCCAAGTCCGCATTGTTCAAGATAGGACTCAATGCATCTTTAATTAAACTCTCCAATAACTTACAGATAGGTGAAGTAAGACTAATAGGTCGATAATTAGAGCAATCATATTTTAGGCTCTTTTTATGTATAGGAATAACATTTACACTTTTCCACTGCAGAGGAACAAAACCTTTAGTCTTCATAGTTTTGTCTTGTATTCAGGTATTTAGCTCTGTATAGTCTTTACCATTAGCTCAAGCAAGCATTCTACTTCAGTGGGCTTCAGACTCTTGTTATCTACCTTACTTAAGCTATTTAATGTTTCCATTTTTCACCAACAGATCATTTGCTTATTCTGTTTAACTGTTTTCAGTAATAAGCACCAATCCAGCATCCTGAAGCCCTCTGTCCCATACAACCATTGTTCTTTATGCAATACAACAGAGGTTTCCATCTTTGTGTCCTGTTATATTAGCTCTATGCCTTGTGTACAGAACAATTTGTCTTCGGCATCACACCCATAATATAGCATTCCTACGCCTGTTCAATTCAACCATATGTAACCCCCACGTACCCATGAGTTGCACTGAGTAAGCCTGGAGATGGTAAAGGGCAATGACTGTTATGCCTTCAGGCAAATGGTGCCTTGTTCATGGTTAGAGATGGGCTTGTAAAATGGCATGGGGCCTCCACCTATGGTGATCCTTATGACAGAGCACTGCCAGAGTGTTTCCCCACAGGAAATATATACCACCTCCACCCTCTCTAACATAGGAATACAATAACACAATCGCCTCTCCACTTACCACTCTAAGCATGCAAATAAACAGCAAGGCAATAATGGCAAAATACATCACCAGTTGCAAATAAATAACCAATGGGTTTACTTTGGGGGTTGAAGAACAAGGTAGGAGACAAGAGAAACAAAGGTAAAAATAAACAGAGACAGCAGTTTGCATTCCCCCACTATAAGATGTGTTTCAGCATCTCTCTCCCACTGCTGCACTAGTTAACCTCACAATCCCTCTGGGAGCTCCCAATTATAGTTTGAGGGTGCCCACAGATGCAGAGTTGCAGGCCTCTGATGCTCGGACCTCGAGCAGTATAATATAAATTTGTCTGGCTGCAGCTGCTGACTGGCAAATTACACAACTGGATGAACAATAAAACATTTGGTTCTAGCTGTAACCTGTAGCTGTGGCTTGATTCTAAGGTCATGCAGGAATGCCCAGAAAGTATCTAGCTAGCTAGCTAAACAATAGGAATGATAAATTCTGTGGGTAAAACCCAGTACTCACAACCATTAGATGGCATGCTGGTGCTCTTTCCTTGGGGATGCCTCTCCTGCTTAGGCAGACGATGGCTAGATTAGCTTTCCTGTAGGCTGGCTACAGGTGCTACTGACTCAATACACTCCAGTGGTAAAGGGTGGATGCCATGATGACTTTGCATGATGGGAGCTCTGTTCTGTAAGTTGGTTACAGGTGTGGCAGAACCAACACATTTCCAGTGGCGAGGGGTGCGGAGCGTGATGCTCCAGACAATGATCCTCTTTACCGCACATGGGTACTTGCTTTCACTCTGCCCCAGCAGGTGTGCAGTCACTTGGGACCTCAGTTGGTTCAATCCATCAGGATAAAATCCTCAACTGCAGTAGAGCATGATGGCTGACCACCTTCCCAGATGCAGAGCAACTTTCAAGGTGGCCCCTGCTCTAATTCAGTGCTAGAGCCCAGGCTTGGTACTGTAGCTGCATCAATCCCCTTCCAGGGGTCTCAAGTCTGTTTTGAACACACTTTTTAGTCATACGGGAATGGCAAGTGAGAGTTATTCACAAATGCTCTCCTCTCTTCTGAGGTTCAGTTTCAGACAAATCTGCTCTAGTTGCATATGTCTCCCCTTGTGCAGAAATACAGGGATTAAATATCAGTGGCTAGCATCTCATGAATTACTCATTATGCTAAACCCCTGGCTCTCAGTAGCTGTCACTTCCAGGGGAAAAGCATCCATACAAGTCCTGAGCCAGATTGCAATTAAGAGCTGTTTTGCAGAGAACTCCAAATATATGTCAAATTCACAGGGACAGGATTTTCCTAATTTAGTTGCTTTCCAGAGCTGAACTAATCTCCAAATTGATGTCAGTGTCACAGAGACAGGATGGACTAATTTAGTTGTTTTTCACTTTGTGCAGCTCTGAGAACTGCTTGGAACTGAGTAATCTCCTTGTTGTGGGCTCCCTGATCCTGAAGGAAATCTAGGGGTTGCTTGAGTCAAGAGAGCTGGTGATGTGCAGCCAATGGTGAAAAAAGGGCACAGAACAAGCCCACAGGAAAAATGACAGTGTCCATTCAAGCCTCAAGTCCCACAGTTGAGGTCTGGACTGGGACCAGGGTAAAGGAGCACTGCAGGGGAAGGCAACAGCACTGCTCTGGAGAGAGCCAAAGGCAAGCCCCCTTTTAGGAGGGGGTTACACTTAAAAAAATATGTAATCTTTAGTCATGTGTCCAGTACCCTTAGTCACTCACCTTTGAAGTGCTCCAACTTTCCTTCCAGCATCAAGGTATTTGTGAGTGTTCAATTCTCTATTTCAATATGGCCCAGTAATTTGTTTCAATCATCTACTGCTGTGTTTCCTACAGGAGCACTTTTTAGTTGGTGCCATGCATAGAAACATAGAGGTTTGACAGATAAGGACCACAAGGCCCATCCAGTCTGCCCATTTTCTACCTTATGAATTGCGCACCTTTACACTGTCAATGACCTATCTATCCATATTCGCCTGTATTGCTCCCTTATGCCTATCCCATGCCTGTTTGAAGCCCTGCACTGTATTCATAGCCACCACTTCCTGATGTAGGCTGTTCCATGCATCCACCACTCTTTCTGTGAAAAAGAATTTCCTCACAGTCCCCCTTAAATGGCCTCCCTCTATTCTCATGCTGTGTCCTCTTGTCCTGCTATTTTTCTTATATTTAAACATGTTAGACTCTTTAACATTGTTAATGCCCTTAAGGTGTTTGAATGTTTCGATCATATCCTGGGAGGGGAGGCGCTGGAGGCCTCAATAGGGGAAAAAGACCTAGGGGTCATGGTGGATGCATGTATGAATAACTCTGAGCAGTGCAGGAGAGCGGCTGGCAAGACAAACAGGATGTTGGGATGCATCGTAAGGGGGATCACCTCTAGGAGCAGGGAAGTCATTCTGCCGCTGTACAATGGACTGGTTAGACTACACCTTGAGTACTGTGTACAGTACTGGAGACCACACTTGAAAAGGGACATACAGCTCCTGGAGAGGGTACAGAGGAGGGCAACTAAGATGATATGAGGACTAGGGGATTTGACGTATGAGGACAGACTTGAGGAGCTCTGCCTGTTTTCATTGGAGGAGAGGAGAGACGGGGGGACATGATTGAGGTCTTCAAGTACCTCAAGGGAATAAATAGGGTAAACATGGAGGGGATCTTTAGACTAAAGCAGGGAGGTAGCACCAGAGGGATTGGTTTGAAGTTGGAAGGTGGAAGGGTGAGGGGGGAAAAGAGGAGGAGGTTTTTCACTGAGAGGGTGGTGGACCCTTGGAATGCACTGCCTGGCAAGCTGGTTCAGAGATCCACAGTGAAGGGCTTCAAGAGAGGGTGGGACAAACACAGAAAGTGGATGCATCAGTTGATGGCCTGGCCCAGGGGGGTGGGGATGGATGATAGGGATTTCTGGAACACAGGGGGAGGAGGGCCTCGGCACCCAAATAGGGATCTGAGGTTCGAGCAGACTTGATAGACCGTAAGGCCTAATCTGCTGGCAATTAGTATGCTAGTATATCACCTCTCTCCCTCCTTTGCTCAAGGGTATACATATTGAGCTCTGTTAATCTGTCCTCATATGTCTTCTGATGCAGCCCCTGCACCATTTTGGTTGCCCTTCGCTGGACTGCCTCAATTTGGTTAATGTCCTTGTGAAGGTGTGGCCTCCAGTACTGCAAGCAGTACTCCAGATGGGGCCTAACCAGTGTCTTGTAAAGAAGGATTATTACCTCCCTCTTACGACTTGTGATACCCCTACTAATACATCCTAACATCAAGTAGTCAAGCTAGCCATTCTTCCCCACTGCAGTTGAGTTCATACTGTCTTATGGTACTAGTATTCAATTTTCTCTTCAGTGCAGGGGCCCGATATTCAAAAATTTGCACTGGTGCCAATGAGTATTTGCTCGCACAAACCAAGTTTTGCGCTTGGTGTGTGGGTGTGGTCTAGTTTCAGACACCCCCATAGCTCTGGCAAACCCCATTAGTGCCCAAGTGTTAAGGTACCACTGCACCTATGCAAAGAAGGGGGGGGTCCTCCCAGCATATATGCTGAGCAGTATATTCAGAGGTTTGCACCAGTGATAATTCCCACCCAAAGGAGTGCAAATTACGCAGTTGCAAACCAATCTTAACAGGGTGTAAGGCCCTGCCAGCAGCCCATGGTACTGCAGCCATCAGCCCCGGCCCAGCCATTAAAAAGACATCCCTGGTACTTAGTTGTTCCCCCTGATCCCAGGCCTGGCATTGCAAGAAGTAATCCCTGGTGCCCAGTGCCCCCCCCACCAGTGGCTGTCCAGTAAGTGCATACATCAATCCCTGGTGCCTAATGGTTCCCCCTTCCTCTGATCCCGACCAGGTACTGCAAGAGGTAATTCCTGGTGCCCAGTGGTCCCCCCTCTGATCACAGTCCTGTAAGTGCGTGCATCAATCCTGGTGCCTAGTGGTCCCTCCTTCTCAGTCGCCAGCCTGATAATCCAGCAATATGTCCCTGGTGTCCAGTGGCCCTCCCACTGTCCAACTGCCAGCTCTGTAAGGTCTGGACAGTTCCTGGTGGCTTGTGCCCCGCCAACCAATTGCCGTACCCCTTTACGACTGGATGAAAGTCCCATGCCTAGAGTAAGTAAGTAAAGCTTTATTAGTAAACGCCTATCCCGGAGGCTTTAGGCACTGAACATTAAAATACAGCAATGTAAAATATGACAAGAATAAAATATAACAGACAAACAATTCTCACAATTAAAACTAAATAAAACTGAATATAAGTGAAGAATATGCAACAAATTTAATATAAAGAAAAAGTCTCATTAAATAAATGGTACTTTAGACCCCTCTTAAAGGCTTTCAATGAGGGGGCTTCTCTCAAATACCTTGAAAGTGAGTTCCACAGGGTCAGACCAGCTACAGAGAATGCGTACTCACCAGATGATTTCAACCAGACCCTAGGAACCTGCTAGGAGGCCCTCCTCAGAGGAACGGAGAGGATGGGGGGTAGGGAGACAGCAGGTCATGCAGGTAGCAAGGCCTCAGGCTATGTAGGGCTTTGTCGGTCAGCAGTCTGACCATGAAGGCAATCTGCCACCTCACCGCAGCCAGTGAAGACAACATAAGACTGGTGTTATATGGCAGGACCTAGGAAGGTCCACCAACAACCTAGCCACTGCATTCTGCACTAGCTGCAGGTGATATAGGGCACCTCTGTTTAGCCCCAGATAGTGGGCATTGCAGTATCAAGCCTGGATGTTACAAGGCATGTATTAGAGAGGGAAGGTCATCGGGAGATAAAAGGTTTAATCCAGGTGATATTCCTCAAGTGGTAGAATTCACATTGGACAACAGCTGACACCTGAGCCTTTAGAGTCAGATCACTGTCGAGGATGATGCCCAGATTTTTCACCTTCTGGAGATGGTCAACTGGGAGTTACCGAATACCAAACCGGAGTCCTCCCCTACCCGCTCAACATCCTGCCGATGACCAGGCTCAATCACCAATACCTCCATCTTATCTGGATTAAGCTTTAACCAGTTGGAGGACATCCAACCCTGGACCTTGGCCAGGCAGAAGTTAAATACAGAGACTGCACAGTGTTGTCCAGGCACAAAAGACATACACAACTGGGTGTCATCTGCATAGCAGTGGAAACTCATGCTGTAACACCTAATAATGTCTCCCAGGGGCAGCATGTTCACTGCAAATAAAATGGGCAACAGGATTAAGCCCTGCAGTACTCCACAGGACAGGGGCATTGGGAGGGAGGAAAAAAATTCCCATAACCAATTTTTACATCCTGCCTGTAAGAAAAGACTTACACCAGCTGATGACTGTGCTGGCAAGTCCACAACGTTCCTGAAGGCAATCTAGTAACACCCCATGATCCAGTGTCAAATGCCGCAGAAGGATTGAAGAGAACAAGATTAGACCATTCCCCATATCTCTCACCCTAAGGGGATCATTTTGCACCTTGACAAGGGTAGTCTACTGTGCCTGGATGTTAATCCAAACTGGAGCAGTTCAAAGATGTCATAGGCAGCAAGACGTGCCTCGAGTTGTACAGCCATCACTTTCTCAATAACCTTCCCCAGAAAGGGAAGGTTAGAGATGAGTCTGTAATTCGCTAGGCAGTCCAGGTCCAATGAAGGCTTTTTCAAGAGAGGTTTCATGAGAGTCTCTTTCAAGGGCCCAGGGAAAACCCCACTTGAATGGGAAGACTGAACTATCTTGGCAAATACTGGCCCAATGGATTCAACACAGCCCACTAAGAAGCATGTTGGGCCCAGATCCAGGTCACAGTATGCTGGCCGCAGCTTCAAAACAATTCTACTAACCTCTTCCACCCCCACTGGATCAAACTCATTACAGACTTGAGAACGACCTCTGTTAATCCTAGGCCTGATACCACATGCTGACTGTGTGGCCCCAGGGGAGATACCCAATCTGAAATTTAAAGATTTTATTGAGTTTATACAAGGAAGGGACATGTTGCGTGTACATGAAAGGTAGTACACATGAATACATCAGTAGTGGATCAACATTAATCTTACCAAGTAAGTCAAGTAAATCACAGCCACCTCCCTCCCCATCCTTCCTCCCAAGCCCACCCACTCCCACCCTAGAGTGTGCCTTAAGTTATTAATAAAAGAGGAGAAAGAGACCTTTCATCTCAATAATCAAAATACCTAAAATCAATGCAACCCATTAACCTTAAGTACATCTAAGTTACAGCACTCATATTTTAAATATAACATATAATTTACCCCATTTTCTATCAAAGCCTAACATGTTATTATGAAATCCTGCAATTAGTCATTCTGTTCTAAAAAGCAGAAATATCATTTAACCATTCACTATAAGAGATGGTTAACTGGTCCATCAATGTTTAAGAACTAGCTTTTAAACAATAATAGATATCAACGCTATGTGGAATCTCGTTCTTTGACTTGGATACCTGAATACTTACCTAACAGACAGACTTCAATTGTGAAAGGTCTTCAATCCTAACCAGGGATCCAATTTGGATCGTATTTCCTGCCAAACTGGGGATACCTTTTGCAATACCAGAATATATGTACTATGTTGCCTCTTTGCCACATCGAAAAGGTACAGTTAGAGTCCAGTAACCTACCCAATTTGGCTAATCTAGTAGGCGTGTAGTACATATTGTTCAGTATATGATATTGGGTAAGTCTGAATCTATCTTGGGAGTGGTATATGTAGAGATCCTTCCAGATCTGAGCCCAATCAAGATTCAAGTCTGGAAGTAAGGCACTCCAGATTGGTGAGCCAGGGAGAGGATTGGAGCCAGCAGTAGTCAAAAGGAGGGTATATATTGTAGAAACGCAGTGTGGTTTCGAAGCATAATCAGATACTTGAGCCAATAGGGGTCTAGCCCTTGATATTCTAGGCTTGAAACCAAAAAATGCACCTATAAAGTGTCTTAATTGAAACACCATAAATATCTGGTTCCTTGAAATATCAAATTTAGAAAGAATTTCAGGGGAGGAAAGAAGATTGTCCTGAGAAAACAGGTCTTCCACCCGCCTCACAATAACTGAGGAGCCATTGATTGGAAGCCAGGAACTATTTATTCTAATATTGAGTTTACTAGAATCAGCTGCACCATATCATATTTAAGGGGTATCTTGAAATATGCACAGCATTGTGACAGGACTTTAAGTGAGGTAGCAATTACGAAGTCGCACAATGTCATGCAGGCAATGAATTTTGACAAATAGAAACGGTGGAGAGGTTTGTGGCATTAGACCTTAAGAGACTATTCTCTATCTGGAGCCAAATAGGAGTATAATTCATATCCCTTTGAGAAACCATCTCCCCAACTTGGTTAAGTGACTTGCCCAGTAATAAAACAGAAAATTGGGAAGACGTAGACCCCCAAATCCTTGGGCATACTGAGTTTGCAGAAAGCGCTGACGGGATGTTTGCCCAACCAAATAAATCTAGAAATCATGGAATGTAATCATTTGAAAGGGATGTGGAAGCCACAAATTCAACAAGTTTAAGGGATAAAAGAAGCAGGCAGAACATTCATCTTAATCACATTTATCCGAGCCCATAAGGATAAGGGTAATTTCTGCCATCTTTGGAGATCCTGTTGAATGGTCACCACTAAATCATCCAGATTGAGTTTCTTGGTATAAGTGAGTCCCTAGTTAGGTATATGCTGAGATATTTGATTGCCTGGGAAGACCATTTAATGCCCAAATGAACAAAATCCGATTTCACCGTGTAGCTATTGAGAGAAAAAATTCCGTTTTAGAAATATTCAATTTATAATTAGATAACCTGCCATATTGGCCAATGACTTCTAGCACATGCTCCAAGGAAAGCGCCGGTTGTTCCAGATGAAGAAGAATATCATCTGCATATGCCGAGAGTGTTAAGGTCTGGTTGAGGATTGGGATACCTTTAATTTGAAGGACTGTTTTATATGATGAAGGAGGGGTTCTAAATAAAGATTAAAAAGAAAGGGTGAAATGGGACATCCCTGCCTAGTACGAGTAAATAATAGAAATCTAGCAGAGAAACCCCCATTACAGTAGATCCTGGCCGAGGGAGAGGAATATACTGACTGAATCATTACAATGAAAGGGGAGGGGAAGCCTAATTTCTTCAAGGTTATCCATAAAAATTCCCAGTACACTCTATCAAAAGCTTTCTCAGCATCTAGAGAAATTAGAGCCATTGGAGACTGAGAAGCTTGGGCCACTTGAAAAATATATGTGAGGGTTCTCAAATGGTCTACCGAAAAGCAGCCGGACACAAACCCTACTTGTTCCGGACTTAAGAGCTGGGTCCAGCTAAGGCCTTTATCCGAAGTGAAAGTACCGTGGCTAAAATTTTAATGTCACAATTCAAAAGGGAGATCGGCCGATAACTAGCTGGATCTAAATGGGGTTTATCTGGTTTGAGTAAGAGGATAATTGTTGCCTCCAAAAGGGTTGGGTCCAACTTGTCTGCCTTAAACATATAATTATATAGATTAAACAAGGAGGATAGCTCCTTAGAAAATGTTTTATAAAATTTGAAGGAAACCCATTGGGACTGGGCGCTTATCCGAGCAGGGCTGTTGATGGCCATTTTGATTTCATCAATAGTTACTGGGGAAACCAAAGAAGCCTGAGATATATCATCTAAGATGGGAAGATCCAGAGAATCCAGATAGGCCTCTATATCTTGGGGCAGTATTTGAAGAGGACATTTCCCCATAAAGTGTTTTATAAAATACTTCAAAAACCTGGGCGACCTCCCAGGGTTCAGTTTTTATAGAACCATCCGAGGACCGAATGGAGGGGATTAGGCGGGAACTCTATAATTGGTGCAACCGCAAAGCCAGCAACCTTCCAGCCTTTTCACCTTGGTTAACATATTTGGCCTGAGTCTTAAAAAGAGCATATTCCACTTTCTCCTTTATCAGGTCAGCATATTCATTACGCAACACCAGCAACTCTTCTAGGATAGCCGGGGATGTAGTGGAGGCCAAGGAATTTTCTCTCTCCTTAATCTGAGTTAATAAAGATAAAGCCCTAGCCTCCCTAAACCTTTTCCTCCTAGAAGCTATCTTAATAAGCTCTCCCCAGAGATAACATTTTAGGGTACACCAGAAAAGGTTACCTCTTGTTATGAAATCTCCATTATGTTCCATAAAGGTAGAAATCAGGAGTTTTAATATGGGAAACCATGGAATTGTCCTTTAACACCTGTGTATTCAGCTTCCAGACTGTATCCGTCTGGGCGTGAGAATCCAGAGAGAGAACTATCCAGGCTACTGAATGGTTGGATATGACTATGGGCTCAATACCAGATTGACAAAGACCAGGCATAAGGGAACAGCTAATTAAAATATAATCTAATCTTGACCACGATTGATGAATACTTCAGTTGAATGTATAGAGCTGCTGTGAAGGATTTACTGTCCGCCATGGGTCACACAGCCCCAGCAACACAATTAAATCCTTCAGTGCATTCTGTGATGGCGAGAGCGGTTTCAAAGGCCTATGTGTCCTATCCAGGTCCTGGGTGGGTAGGATATTCCCAATCCTCCCCAAAATCAATGGGGAAGGTAAGTATGGTGCTATTTTATTAGCCAGTTCCATTAAGAAATCTGGGTCCCCTCCCGCCGGGCCATATATCGAACCCAAAACCACTGTACTACTATTCAAAATCCCCATTACTAAAACATATCTCCCCTTAGAATCAGTAATGGTCGTCTCCACTTGAAAGGAGATATTCCTCTTAATTAGTATGGCTACCCCCCTGACTCGAGGATGAATCTCCAGCTACAAACACTTGAGAGATTCCTTGTCTACATAACCAGAGTGCTTCTGCACTTACCAAGTGTGTTTCTTGAAGCAAGATAATACCCACATTCAGAAGGGCACAATGCTTAAGGATCTGGTATCTTTTCAATATGTCTCTAGCTCCTCTAACATTCCACGTAACAATTTTCACAGGACTATAAGCCATATTTGTCCCCCAAAAATGTCCAAAATAAGATACCCAACCTTACATAAACCAATCCCATAAGGCACACTCCATCCCCACCCCCCCATCTAATCCCCCCTGTAACAACATAATTATACAATATTAAAACCAATATATAAATGTGAAATACCATATCCAGCACATTGTTTAAGTTTAGGTACAATATTCTACCAATAGTTATGGTATTTACTCGGAATATCAGCAGTCCAGAAATCAATAAAACCCCTGCCTCCCCCTCTAATAATTCCACATAACTATTTACACTAGGCTCCTCGACCCAAAAGGTAAATGTCTATACTTATATAATATCGTAATGATTAGGCAATCCTGATGGCGCATTTTGTACCCATAATGCAAAAAAGGCAAAGAAAATAACCTATCAGCACTTGCGACATCCATAACATGGCAATTATCCTCTGAACTAAGGAACATCTAATACAAAGAAAAGCAAAGAAGAAATACCAAAGCACCATCCCCCACCCCAAGCTAGTATGCTATGCAGCCTTCCTGAGCCTGCTCCAACCTGGAGCCCTGTGCCCCCAATCCCTCTGTCTCTGAACACTGCTATATTAGGAAACCTCTCCCAATTAAGGAAGGCCTAATGACCATGAACCAATCTGCCATGATTCTGGTTGACCTGAGGAGGGTACCCCAAAAGGAACGAGAGGCACAAATGGTTCGTCCTCCTATCAAATCCTCCCTGAGGCTACGATAACGTAGCCTGTCCTCCGATCAAGACCTGTATGACTAAACGTGAAGACAAGTCCTGGTCAGAATTACACTGATGAGAAAATAACAAGCTGCAGCAGGATCAGCATAGCTAACCAGGGCCCATATACGGCGGTGAATAAAAATGCCTCTAGCCCTGCTAATACAATCCATTTCACTTACCAACACATGAAGAGTGGAAACCCTCCCTACAAATCAGCAATAGTGCCCAAAGTGACTGACCCGATCTTGCGACTTCATTGCCCTAGGAACTATTTGGGGGAAGGAAATAAGGGCACCCCAGTTGGTCCTTGTGTGTTTCCCCACTAGTAAACCACCTCCAACAAAACAGGTTCCCCCTGTGAAGCAAAAGGCCCCGCCAAGCCTTCCCAATTTGAGACCAGGAGTTACCCACAATCACCACCGGGCTATATTAGGAAACCTCACCCAATTGAGGAAGGCCTAATAACCTCAAGCCCGTCTGCCATAATTCCTGGCTGAATCTGAAAAAAGTACCCTAGAAGAGAGCGAGAGGCACATCAGGTTCATCCTCCTATTAAGTCCACTCTGATAACATTAGCCTGTCCTCCGATCTAAACCTGTATGGCTAAAAGTATAGACAGGCCTTGGTCAGAATTGCCCTGACAAGAATACAACACGCCGCTTCAGGATCAGTATAGCTAGCTAAAGCCCATATTCGGGGGCGAATAAAGGTGTTTCTAGTTCTAATAATGAAAACCATATCACTTACCCACACCTGAGAAGTGGGAACCCACCCTACAAATCCACAATAATACCCAAGATGACTGACCTGGTCTTGCGGCATTCGTTGCCTGAGGAGCTAATTGGGGGAAGGAAATAAGGGCACCCCAGTCGGTCCTCGCGTATTTCCCTGCTAGGAAACCACCCTCAGCGAAAACAGGTTCCCCCTGTAAAACAAAAGCCCCCCCAAGCCTTCCTAACCCGAGACCAGGAATCCCCCCACAAATCCCACAGGGCAAAACCCCTTCTCAACATCTCCACAGGTAATGTAAATCAGTCACATCTTTTCATTTAACTGCCAAGAGCAGCAGGATGTCATAACAAAAGTTCAGTCCTCTTTAAAGAGATTAGGCAAACGTGTAGCCAGATCTGAAGCTGCTTGCTCAGGAGTATCATACGCAAGCCAGGTTCCTTGCACTACACACGCAGTTTAGCCTGATACTGCATCCTGAAGGGATTCCAGCAGCAATTAATTTACTGACTGTAGAGTGAAGGCAGCCAACTTCTGGCATGTTTCCCGAGGTAAATCTTGAGTAATCCTGAGGGTTGCACTCTCCCATGTGATTTTCTGCAGATCCTTAACTTTACTGAGAACATGCTGTCTCTCCACATAACTTAGAAACTTCACAATAAGTGGCCTTGGGGGAGCTCCTGTAGGGGGTCGAGGCCAGAGGGAGAGATGTGCACTTTCAGTTTGGTAGTTGGGGCTGAGAGGGGAAGGGCCTACCACCTTTTGCAAGAACCTCTGTACAAAGGGAATGACATGGGCTCCTTCCTCTGATTCTGGTAAGCCGAGAATCAGGATGTTATTCCGTCGGCTCCTGCCCTCCAAATCCTCCATCTTCAACTGCAATTTATGAATCTGTTGATGTAAATGGGTTATTTCAGGCTCCGTCTTTCTCTCCATTTCTCTAATGAGACAGGCCAGACCTCAGTATCCCCACCCTTCTTGTAAAGACCATTTAAATTACTACGAAGGGATTTCAACTCCGCCGAGATATCAGAAAGCTTTTCTTTGAAGGGAAGCATTTCTTGAAGGAAATGATCCTCAGTTAACAGAGTTGCAGCAGAGGATGAGGGGTTCGGTTTGTCAGAACCAGCTCCTTGGGCTCGTTGTTTCTTAGGCATTTTTTCTGGTGTGGCCAGCAGAGTATGCCTTGGCAAGGCCTGCTTCATGTCGGCCTCCATAAAAACAGATATAGCCAATCTCGAAACTGAATCCCTATGTAGAACAGGTCCTATGGCATGAAAGTCCTCCTGGTACACTTTTAGGCAGTGTTTCCTTTAATAATGATCATAAAATAAGCGAAAGAGAAGCGAGGCACTAGGAGCTCCGTTTCAGTGCTGCTACCAGGGACCCTGCATCCGTGATCTTCCCAAGATACCCAATCTGATAGAGCACACTTTGTCAGCAAAGAATGGAGCAAACTCTTCACATCTGCTAGATGACAAGGCTCTAACTGGCTGGAGACAGGTCAGGTGAAGAAGCCTGTCTAGAGTCCGGAAGAGCTGAGCTGGTCTATTCTTCACTGAGACAATCTCCTAGACAGGAACTCTGCCTTCTTATGGGAGATCGGCTTTTGATAATCCTTATAATCAGTGTTAAAGGAAGACTCCTGTATGTATGATTTGGATATATCTGATGTATTTATTATATATTACATCAAGTACTGTACATATGTCAGTAAGAGATCAGCCATTTCTTCTGCTACAACACATATCTAGAGTTTGCGGCTCTGACACAAGGTAGTAAAATGTCAAGCAAGCCTCCATTTACATGCAAATGAGTCACTTGTAATACAGACCCTCCCATTCCTTGATGTCACTGCAGCAACAGTGCAGAACAAAACATAAGGGTATCAATGCTGTCTAGCCTGATTTTTAGTTTAAGTTTGCAATGGCTTAAGGCAGTTCTGTCATACAACTCACACAGGGATTAGTACTTGTAGCCTTAATACTCTATGTGTAGAGCAAATAATACATCAATATTATACAATGGGCTACAAACAGAACGTAAATTCTCTATCCGATTTAGCAGGTCAGTTATCTCTAAAGGGTTATCTAGCAACTTTTCTCCAGTACTAGATTAATAGAATTTTTGGACTTTGATGGATTTTTTAGGTCGGAGATATTCTTCCAAAATTTATTTGGGTCTTGCATCTTTTTTTTTTTTCATTCAAAGTTTATTAAAATTTTCAACATACAGAAGACAACACATCACAAATGATACAGAATAGATACAATTATAAACTGAATATAATATGTGTCTTCTCCCTGTCCCCTTTCCCCTTCCCCCAAGCATAGAGCAAAACCTAAATAGAGAAAATATGGGGTGTATCATCAGCTACCCCTCATCTCCCTTCCCACTCTTCCAGATTTGCATGGGTAAATGTGGCCTTAACAGTATAGCTTCCCAAGTATGATCTTAATTTAGGCAGTTTGAAGAGAATAAAGGGTTTGAAAAGGGGCCCAGATTCGATTAAATCTGTTCAATTGGTTCGAAGATTTGCAATCATTTTCTTGGATCTGAGATTAGCTAGAGTTCCTCAACCATTCAGTATATGATATCTCCTCACTATCTTTTCTAATGTCTAAGTATTAACTTTTTAACTGACATGGATATTAGAGCCATGTGGTACTTGCGAGTAATTACTGGAATTTCAGAAAAATCTCCTAGGATGCAAATTTTAGGTGAGAACAGGTCATTAAGACCCAACAGGGGGTCCACTCTTTGTTTAATATGAGACCATAAAGAAGTTATCTTGGGGCATAGCCAGAAAATATGCATTAAGTTACCTTCACCCTGGGTGCATCCTGTGCAAATAGAAGAGGAGGCAACCCAAACTTAGCCAGTTTTCAGGTGTAATATAAATTGCATAATATCTAGAATTGCATAAGATGGAGCCTGTCTTGTAATAAATTTGTGACACCCTTGCCAGAGAGTGGACCAATTAATAGATATCTCAGGAAGGAGAGAGGGCCATAAGCAGAAGGCCCAAATACTCTGGATACATCCATTCATATAGGGCATTAAATATCTTAGAACGGCACGTGGAGACCAGCCAGCTGGACCAATTCTGATCAGAAAGCTGGACTCCGAGATGGCAGGGGAGCTACAACTAAGACTTTCACTAGCAAATGAGCAGTTGGAAAATTTAAAAATATTAGAAGTCAGAATACCCATCTTCACTAAGATCTCTGGAGACAGAGCCATGTCTTTCTTGTTTCATTCCAAAAATATGAGAGACTACACCCTTTGCCTGTGGAGCCATGGAGAAGAAAGGACCCTCCATCTATTTTGATATTAGGATTGCTTAGTAAAGGTTGTTCCAAATCTATGCAGTGGTTGTATTTTATGAAACTGCAAAATTGAGAATGTACTCTGACAGATAGTGCAACTGGTGTTGAATGAAATTGTATTGGAAGGCATTTTAGTTTCGTGTGTAAAAGTGCTAAAGGGGAAATATTATAACGTTGAATTTGAGCTAATTCCATTTTGAGCCAGAGGGGTCTATAAGAAGAGGGATGTTCTGGGTCATCTTGTATAAGCCACTTAAGATATTTACTAGCATGACTAGACCAGTAGTAAAGACTGACATGTGGAAGACGAAGGCCTCCTCTGATTTTGGGAGTAGCTAGTTTATGAAAAGCAAGACAAAGTCATTTCCGGCCCAGATAAAGTTAATAATAATACTATGCACTTTCTTGAACCATGACAAAGGCAGCCATAAGTTCAAGAGACTGAGTGGGTAAAAAAGATGGGTGAAAAATATTCATCTTAATAAGATTAATTTTGCCCCATAAAGAAAATGGGAGGAGGACCACCTTTTAAATCCTGTGTGATAGCGAGGTAATAAAGAATCCAAATTTTTCTTTTGAAAAGAACTGCATTTCGAGAGAACAATACCTAGATATCTCAATGATTCTTTACCCAAGACAATCCTAAAGCTGTAATTTCGTGTTTTAGTACACTCTGATTGAGGAGAAATACGAAGTCTTATCGACATTCAATTTATAATTGGAAAAGGAACTATATTCCTAATAATTTCCAGCACAGATGGAATGGATAAGGCAGGATGGATAATTGAAGTAGTAGATCATCAGCATATGCTGAGACTTTAACTTCATGATCTTGTATAATGATACCTTGAATCCTGAGGCAAGCGACCAATCTACAGATGAGGGGCTCTAAGTATAAATTAAAAAGCAAAGGAGATAAGGGACAACCTTGTCTAGTACCAGAATATAAAGAAAATAAATCTGAAAGGAGTCCATTACTTAATACCCGGGCTGTAGGAGACTTATAAATTGCCTGTACCCATTTTTGAAACTCTAAAGGAAAACCAAAGGCATGTAAAGTACGGAAAAGAAAATTCCAATCAACTCTATCGAATGCCTTCTCAGCATCCAGGGATACCAGAACGGCAGGAAATTTTGCAGCCCTGGACACTGACAAGACATGGACCAGAGTACGTAGATGGTCACTTGATGACCTACCCCTCATAAAGCCAACCTGCTCTGACCCTATAAGATCTGGAAGAATTGTATTAATGTGGTCAGCTAGCAATTTACTCAGAATTTTAATATCTTGGTTTAATAAAAATATAGGCCTATAACTTGTCATGAATTCGGGAGCTTTACTAGTTTTAGGCAATAAGATAATCAAAGCTTCAAATAATGTTTTGTCACTGCTATTGCCAGAAATAATTTGTTAGTATAAAGGGAGAAGCAAAGGGACTAATTGTTTTGCAAAGACTTTATAAAATTAGGTGAGCAGTCATCCGTCCCGGATTTTGTCCATGGGGAGATCTTTAATAACTTTAAAATTTCCGCTTCAGTTATGGGGACACATAATGAGGTTTGTTGTACTTCTGAGAGGGAAGGCAGCTGAGATTCGGTTAAATACTGATCCAAGTCTTCTAAGGAAGGAGAATTTGCCATGGGATTATATAATAGTTGATAATATTTGTAAAACTCAGCTGTGATATAAGCCTGATTATTTTTCAAAACGCCATCGGCTGACCAGACTGAAGCAATAAACCTTGAAGATTCTTGTTGCTTAACTCTTAAAGCTAAAAGATGACCCACTTTCTCACCCTGATCAGTATACGTGGTGTTAGATTTTAGAATCATAAATTCTGCCTTTTCCCTCAGAAGATCCAAATAGGAATCCCTTAATTTTATGAGTTCCAATTGGACTTGTTCAGATGTTTTTGGGGACAGATTCGTTTCAATAGCTCTAATCTGTGAAAGAAGGTGCAACATCTGTTGTTTTCTCATTTTTTTTCTTTTGGAAGCAGCCCCGATTAGCAGACCCCATAGGTAAGCCTTTAAGGCACACCATTCTATATCAGGTTTACCTGTGGAATTAGAGTTAACTAACAGAAACTGAGTAATATGATTTGTAATATATTTCGCTATATCTGGGTCTTTTAAAAGTTGATTATTGATTTTCCAACATCCTCCAGTTTGTGGATGGAAGGAAAAAGAAAGCTGAAAAATAACAAGAGAATGGTCAGAGGGGGGTCCTGGATGAATGGATGAGTCTAAAGTCCCAGAAAGTAATCACTGTGAAATCATGATATAATAGATTCTAGAAGAAGTCTTATGGATTGGGGAAGTGAAAGTATAACGTCTATCTGAGGGGTGAAGAACTCGCCAAACATCATATAAGCCCACCTGGTCTATCATATCCCTTAATGCCCTTTGGGCTGGGGAGAGACCTATAAACTTGTTACCCGTACAGTCAATAGTTGGGTCGAATGTTAAATTTAGGTCCCCACCTAGAATCATTGGAATGGACAAGAAGGGGGATTAAAATATTGACCAAATTCATAAAGAACCCCGGAGAGTCACTGTTCAGCCCATATATACTACCTAGCAAAATCCCAGTAGTGTGCAAATTCCCATAGACAAATAGGAATCTGCCTTGTGTGTCCCTAATAACATTAATTGGAGAGAATGGGATATTTCATTTTAATAAAATCATTACCCCACAACCTTGGGTACTTCCTTCGGCAGCAAACACTTGACTTATTTGCTGTCTCCTCAGTTTGAGCTCTTCAGAAATCAATAAATGGGATTCTTGAATAAAGGTGATGTCAGTTTTTAATAACTGCAAATATTTCAGGATTTGATATTGTTTTAATTTCTGCCTAGCTCCTTTAATATTCCAAGTAGCAAACATTAAGTCCCTAGCCATGAATCTGCACTAGATATTTGAAAAAGCCCTTGGATACTTTGCCAATAAAGTCTGCCTTCGTCAATGTAAAGACTAAGATAAGCATGCAAACCTGTCCCCATGCCCTGCCCCCCTCCCTCCCCCTCTCCTAAATTCCCACAACAAACAATTGGAATGAAAAAAAAAACCCTAGTAAAAGTATTCTCCCAGCCCTCCCTCCTTCCCTTATTGCTACAAGCTACGTCAACAGTGCACCTCTCCGCCACCCACCCTCCAGTCATCCCAACTCGACTGTGAATAAAAAGTAACCTTGTTAAGTTTAAAAGGCAAAGAAAAGATTAAACAGGCTGATATTTGCTGTTGTCCCTGCCTACCCATAAATGACCCAACTTTCTGACCAAAATCAGTGGGTTACTGAACTGTTAACTAATCAAGTTTAAAAACTAGCATAACAATAAAGCAAGGTCTAAACATCTAAAGAAACTTGGGAAAATAAACAGTTCCCATCTTATTCTTTAGTAAGGCAGAAACAGGCTAGGGCAAACACTTTTATATAAAATCTACATAACTATACTGATAAAATTAAATGTGGCATCCCTGAACAAGAAATTTTAATAAGATGTTAACAACTTTGTTGCTATTATGCGAATGGTTCAATCACAAACATACATCAGATTCTGTAATACAACACAATGTTAAAACAAAATAGTTTTCCATAAGTTGCTCAGATCACATACATATGAACAGGCAAAAAAGAAGGTCCTTAAAGAAAAATAGAGTTCTGCAGTTTTTGTCCCTTAATACAGAAGTTATAATCCTGTTATCTGACTTGCATGGCTCTATTTATAACTTAAAAACACCACAGACCGTAACAACTTAAAGCAATCTCCTCTTTCTCACTAAATGTACTTTTAAGATACAGGAGCAAAGACCTATTCCAAATCCTGTTCCCCGCTAAAATAAAAAACATGCTGATTAGAACAGATATTATTAGTGTTCCATGTACTACTACTAATAAAATTTATTTGGAAACTTTTCTGGGTAAAAAACCACTCCTATAATGCTGATTATAACAAAGTGTGACTCACCCTCAAATGAATACCCAGCTCTATAAATCTATTCGACCTTATTGCAATGTGACTGCCCATAAAATGCTCAAATAGCATAACTGAAAAAGAAAATCCATAGATGAAACCAAGTTCGGCCGTTCTGTCACACGATTTCCAGGGCTAAACTCCTTTAATCCAAAATTCATGGAACAGTTCTGGACGCATAGAAATTGCAGTTCTTCCTACCAAAAAATGAAGCTCCGTGCTCCCTCTAGTGTTGACAGCTGCAAATATCGTAATTTCACCATTCATTGACAAAGCAAAATGAACCAACCTGGCTACATTCCCTTTTGGGTTATCAACTTTCCAACGAGCTGAGACAATACAACTGCATATTACCATTAGGGTGGGGTCCAAATAAAAGTCCCATTCACCCAATTATAGCAATTGAAGCCAAAGCTCCACCAATTGGAAGTAAAACTACACTGGCTTAAAAGAAAAAAGAGCCCAATTGCAGGAACCCCCCACAGTGGACTTCTCAAGTGGAGGATCCATTTAAACTGGATACTTTATGGCATCCTTCTGCTTTTCCTGACACAAATAAGAAGATGCTAATCTCTGATCATTTTTTTAATTAAATTTTCTTACCCCACTCGGTAGCAAGCAAGATGCTCGGGTAATCATGTCAGGGATCCTTGAATAAATTTGGGAGGGTGCTTTTAAGACCTTTAGCTGCTGTTTCAGGGTCTTTGTACGATGTCCAGGTGCCAGCAATCAGAACCCCGAGTTTAAAGAGATAGCGCATTCTGAATTTAATTCTGGCAGCAATTAGCTTTGAGACCAGGGGGTGGAAAATGGCTCTTTTTTGCCTTATGGAGGCCGGTAAATCTTGCACCACCCTGATTTTGATGCCCTCCAATCTGACTTCGTGCAGTTCTTTGACCTTAGAGATAAAGTGCTGGCGCTCTAAATAATTCAAAAAATGAAAGATTTGCGGGAGAGGAGATGCCCGCCGGTGGCATCGGGTGAAGGATCAATCGCGTTCGATGACAAAAGTGGCCCAAAGGGTGAGGGCCAGCCAGCTTTTCCACAACTTTTGAACAAACAGAATTGCATCGAGACCCTCTTCTTTTCAGGAAGACCAATGAGGACCACACTATTCCTGCGGGTGTGGCCTTCCAGGTCTTCAATTTTGGACTCAAAGCGTGTCATTTTCTGATGGGCAGCTATTATCTCTGGGTCTAGCGTATTGATCAGTTTTCTACTGAACAAAGACGAGCTTCATTGCCTGCAGTCCGCTGATGCAGATCTTCCATTGCTTGAGCTAGATTCTTGATTTCCAATGTGACAGAGTACAATTCTTCTCTAATGGTGTAAATCTTGAAGGAATCATTGCAAGGTAAGAGGCTGTTGCTCAGACATGGCAGACTCGAAGCTGGCCCTCTGCACTAGCGGAGGTCCTGGATTTTGGGACCTTTCTGGAGTAGCCGGGGAGTATGTTTAGGCAGAGCTTTCCGCATTTCCACCTCCATAGAGTCAACTTTTGACAGAATATTGATTTAGACCCCTTCTTAAGTTCTTTAGGAGGTATTTAATATTAATTCAACTGATGTTACTGGAGAAACTAGAAGATTAGTAGAGTTGGGTGACTGGAGCAGTGAAGAACAGTTGCTATCTGGTGAGCTACATCATGTGATCTCCTGGGTTTTGCATCTTACCAAAAGAGTTTTGATAATATCTTTTTTTGGCTAAAGCTACCATTCGTTTACATTTATTCCGCCAATGTTTAAAGGTATCCCAATCTTCTACTGATCTTTTTCTCTTAGCTTTTTTCCATATTCTATTCCTAATGCGTAGCTGAGTTTTCAGTTTTTCACTAAGCCATGGTAAGTTTTTAATATTATTACTCTTCTTTATTTTTGGAGCATAAATTTGGGCAATGTCCCGAAAAGAATCAGTGAATTCCTGGATAGCCAGGTTTAAATTAGGGATCAAAAATCTCTTGACCAATCAAAATTTCTAAGACTGGCCCTAAAAGAGATGATACATTAAATCTCCTCAAATCACGTACCCAAAAATCATGGTTTCCACTTCCCAAGTTACTTGTAAAGATAAAACACAATCCTATTGGTTATGATCCCCAGATTTAAAGGAAGGACTGTACAGCCCTCAACCTTCAAATCTTGTGAAACAAAAACAAGTCGAATATAGATCCAGTAGTTCTATTATTAAGACTTCTTGTTGGTTGATGAATTAATTGTTGAAGTCCCAATATTTCCAAACTTGTTTTAAGTTTATTTCCTCTGGTATGTCCCCAGTCTGCTTTGAAAACCTGGTTAACAACACACTCTGATCTCTTAATATTTCCAATAAAATGTCAGCCAGGACATCAAATGTACTTATTTTAGTCTTAGGAGGAGCATAAAAACTCCATCTATTAATTTTGATTTTAACAACTCTATAACCAGACAGTAATCCCTTCCACATTTTTAGCTAGTAGTGGTTGATATGGGCCTAAAGTATTTTTATATAAAGCAATACCCCCTCCCTTTTCCTTCTGTCCTGCCTTAACAATCTATAACCTGTCAAATCTACCTCCTCATTGGAAATACCAGAATGGAGCCAGGTCTTAGAAATGGCCAAAATATCATGAGACATTCCAGTGACCCAAACCCTATATTCATCTATTTTGTGTACAAGACTTGACTTTTTCATGGGTAATTGTGATCCTTTCTTGTTGTTCGGGCCTGGATTTTTTCCATGTCTCCACACTGTGTTAATAGGGTAAAACAGAATAAGCTCCTGGTTCTACAATTCACCAAATCAAATGTTCCTTTTTTAATTTTCAAAGGTCTTAAACGTAATTTCATTAAATTTATAAACATATTATGCCTTTTAAACATGTATTGGTGGTCTTGTACTTGTCCCCCCAAAGTCATAAACACCACACCTTTACTTATACTATTACAGTTAATATCAGAGGATTGAAAACTAATCAACCAAATTCCCATCAGTACCCACCCCCATCACATGAAATAGATGCATAATTACCAAATTTTGTTGCAAAACTTAAAACTCTTTTACCCAAACCCACTGAATTTTTCTTCACCAAGTGGCGCTCATACCACTCACGATGCTCACGCCACGGCGCTCGTGCCCGTGGGCAGCACGGGCTTATATAATGATTGCAGCCCCAGCTGTTAGCAGTTGTTCTGACCCTCCACAGTCATAGGCAAAATAGTACTTTGTTTGATAGTCACTGCCCCAGAAGATTTAGCTGCCCAAAAAAGCTTTGCTGGTTGTTCTGCTCTTTGAATCCATTGCAGATCTCTCCTGCAGTTTCAGCACTGCTTCTCCCAATTTCTACAATGCTCCATGTGAGGGAATAAAGGCAATCGGGGCAGCACGGGCTATATAATGATTACAGCCCCAGCTGTTAGCAGTTGTTCTGACCCTCCACAGTCATAGACAAAACAGTACTTTGTTTGATAGTCACTGCCCCAGAAGATTTAGCTGCCCAAAAAGCTTTGCTGGTTGTTCTGCTCTTTGAATCTGATGCAGCTCTCATCTGCAGTTTCAGCACTGCTTCTCCTGATTTCTATGATGCTCTGTGTGAGGAAATTGCGAGTTGGGAGTGTGGGGCCACCAACTTGTAAGTGTCAGCCACATTACACACCCAATGACTAAAAAGTACATTCACAACAGCAAGGCCAGCCACCAAACAAATGTTAATCTAGTAGAACAATAGAAAAGCTGTCCACAAAACATAAACTGTGCCACACAATCTCTCTGCAAAAATATATTGTCCATCACATAAACACCTCTGTTAACATCTATGGGACATGCCATCAACACACTCCAAATTTCAAATAAAAAGACCAAACCGTGTCCAAGATATGACATGTCAAAATTTGAAATTTACATTCGTCAGAGTGGAACAGTTCCGCACCTGTTGACATTTAACACACACAACTGAAAACTACATCCATGACACTAAGGCTAGGTATCCTATCAATTTCAAGCTGCCACCACATGCAAAATGCTGTTCGCAGAACGTAAAGTGTGCCATGCCATATCTCCACAAAAAAAATATTTTCTGACACAGAAACACTGTAATTTATATCCACAGGACATGCCATCAACATCCTCCAAATTTCAAGTAAAAAGACCAAACTGTGTCCAAGATATAACATTTTAATGTATGAGATTTTCATTTGTCAGACTGGCACAGTTCCACACCTGTTGACATTTAACAGACACAATGACTGAAAACTACATCCATGGCACTAAGACTAGGTACTGTATCCTATCAATTTCAAGCCACCACCACAAGCAAAATACTGTCCGCAACACATAAAGTATGTCACAATATTCCACAAAATAAAATTTTTCTGACATGTAAAACCATAATTCACACCTACGGGACATGCCGTAAACACATTCCAAATTTCAAGTAAAAACACCAAACCGTTTCTGAGATATTCAGTGTTTAAAGATTGGTAAAATGTCCCTGTCTATTCCATTATAAAAAATCTGTCCATCTTGTCCTGCCCTCACAATCAAAGATGGAGATCAAAGAATGTCATGATCAAAGAATTTGCAGGCTCACGATCAAAAAATTTGCAGGCTCATGAACAAAGAATTAAAAATCTTATAAATCAAAAAACTGATGGAATTGCAGTATACCAGAATGAATCCCCCTGAGTAAAACCCACCCTCATTTGACTTCCTAGGACACCCCTGGGCTTAAAAAATTGATTTTTAAATTGTGCCATCTCATCCCTCGCTCACAATGCATGATCGCGATCAAAGAATCTCACGATCAAAGAATTTGCCGGCTCGCGATCAAAGAATGTGTAGACTCATGAACATAGAATTAAAAATGGTGAAGTGCAGATTTTTCACCGATTTAATGATTTAAATGGTGTGCCTCGACAGAATGGACCATGCTGAGCAAAACCCACCCTCATTTGTGTCCCTAGCCCATCCCTGAGCCAAGATATTTGTGTTTTTAGGTCGCGATGCAAGATCACAATCAAAGAATCTCACTATCAAAGAATTTGCAGGCTTGAGATCAAAGATCATTAGCAAGCGGCAAATTAAGATTTTAAAAGCTTATAACCCTATTTTTTGACCAATTTGGATGAAACCAAAGGCATGGCTCGATAGATCGGAGCCCCCTGAGTGAAACCCATCCAAATTTTACTTCAGAAATGACCCCTGAGTTGAGATATTTGTGTTTTTCCAATTGGATATTTAAAACCAAAATGGCGGACCTCGCAATCAAAGAATTTTGAAAATCCTCAGGGACAAAGATTCTTGTAATGCAAGGCTGCAAATTCTTTGATTGCCAGGTGGGACCAGATGGCCAGAACCCCATTCTTTGTTTGCAAAACATACGTATAAATTTTCCCATTGACTTATAATGGGAACTTAAAAGTGCCATAACTTTTGAATGCCTTAATATTTTTTCACCAAACAAAAACCGGCATGTTTGGCCACCAAAGCTCTTTCAAATGAGCTATCTCACAGACTAGCACACCATATGACAGCTGCACAGGGCCACATCCAATATCCCAAAACCTCCTCCAAAAATGGATAATTTTGCATCTTTCAGCGCTTTCGTGCGGAAAGACCATAAGTCCAACCAAAATGCAATTTGGCAAATCAATAGATCTACCAAGTTCTGCTGTGCATACCAGATCTCAGGCAAATCCATTGAATGGATCCAAAGTTATTAATGCACAAACATTTGAGTTTAGTATGTAAGTGACCACTGAACCTAACTATAGTGGCGTGACTGCGCCACTGTAATATAGATATATATATTCACATGTGATGTGGGCTGTGGCAGGCTGTGGTCAGCGATCATCGGGGGTGTTTGGGGTGGGAGGGTGATTGCTGTGTCTGGTGGGGAAGTGCTAGACATCTTGTGGGCTGGCCAGAGTTTGTGTGGGAAGTGTGGAATTTCACAGGCCTCAGTTAATTAGGTGAATTTCACGTATTGCGTTTCATGTATTGAGCGCAATACACAAAATGTTTTGCCGAGTAAAGTTTGCTACTTTGCCCACCTCTAGTTGCAACCTGTAGCCCCACCCCTCCAATAAAACAGCGTTTTTTTGATGCCAGATGAGGAATGGGGCTACAGCAAATCCAATGGAAAGTATAGAACAATGAGGGGTGATGGTGCTGTTTTTGGTAACTTTACTCACTTATCAGTCTACCTTTCATGTTTGGAAGTGCTGTAGTATGCTTGTTGAATTACCCTAAAAAATAAAGGTGGCCTGCAAGGTTGAGTAAAGTTACTGTACACAACCCCCCTCCTCACCTTCTTCTGCTATGCTTTCCACTGAATTTGTTGTAGGTCTGTTCCTCACTCAGTATCGCCAAAATGATGTTTTTTTTGGGGGTAGGGCTACTGACTGAGAACATGGAATGGCATGGTTCTAGATAGATAGATAGCTAGAAACACAATGACACCAGAAAAAGGCCCACTGATCCATCTAGGCTGCCCACCCTACCTAATTACTCTGCAGTGGCCCTAGGAGCCACGACAAAGAAAAAATGCATAAAACATTTACACAGAAACATAGAAAGTGATGGCAGAAGGAGACTTTCAAGTACTCAAGGGAATCAACAAAGTCCAAGAGGGTAGCATCTTTCAGAAAAAGAGATGTGCAAGAACAAGGGGGCACACTTTGAAGATAGAGGGGGGATGGCTCAGAGATAATGAGAGGAAGTATATTTTCATGGAGAGGCTTGTGGATGTATGGAACAGACTTCCTGAGGAGGTCATGGAGTCAAACACAGTGGGGAATTCAAGAACGTTGGGACAGACATGAGGCAATTCTAGTGGGGGTAGGAGGAAGTAGGCTGTTGGTTAACTAGGATCTGCTGCTTATTCATTAGGTAGGGAAATGGGTAGACTAGGTGGTCAAGAAGTCCTTATCTGCCATCTATTCTATGTTTCTATGTATCTGTCTAGTCTGCCTGTAGTAGTCCTGCCTAGAATTACACCACCCCCTTAACATCTGAAATACTTTGTGAACATTTTTGAAATGGTGTGTTTGACTCTGATGAAGAGGCTGAATAAACCTTGATGCACAGGGAGTTTGCATCCTTGTCTTCTACAGCTATACCTCATTGTGTATGCGGACTAACATGCTGCAATAAAATTGAACCAAATGTGTATGCTGAATAAGATGTTGCAATAAAATTGAACTGACTCCAGCTAGGTCGGTTAGTGCTTCTTAATCTGTAAGTTTCTTTGTTCATACTGAACAACCTACTAGAGAAAGCACCAGGATTTGTGTGTGCACTGCAGCCAGGCTACCTGTATGAGGCATCTCATGGGACGTAAACTGTTTTCAGTCCACCAAAAGTATATAAAGGGCTCAATTTTCACAGATCCCTTAGATCAACACAATTTGTGGAGCTCTAGGGCTACGGCCAACTCAGGGTGCATCAGGGACCCTCCACCCAATTTTGTAAAATCAGAGGTCCCAGTGCCAAAGATCTAGGAGGTGCCAAAGCTGCAGGGCTGTGCCAAATATTGGGCACACCCATGGAATTTGACGGAGGGATCCAACAACCCCACCTGTGCAAGACTACATTGACTCACAGAGGGGAGGGGAGAATCCTATATAGAAGGTAGGAACAGGGACTGCAGGGTCACTAAGAGTGTCATAGGGCATGAGGGGACAAAGCAGCAAGTATAGTGAGCATTGGAGGCACCTGACAGAGGTGCCATAGGGTGTGTAAGACAGCCTAGGGGTGGGTTTGGCATCATGATTATATTATAACACAACCTCAGGTGGAAGCAACCCTGGCACCTGCCTCACAGAACCCACAGTCCTGTGGTGCAGGTGTCAGGGCTGCTTCCACCTGGGTCCGTGTAATAATAGGATTGTAATGCCAACTCCCCTACCCAGTCCCCTTGGCTGTCTTATATGCCCTATGGCACCTCTGTCAGGTGCCTGCTCTGCTCCCCATACTTGCTGCCATGCTCAGTGATACCCTCATTGCCCCTGCAACCCCTATTCCCCACCTTCCCAGACCCACAGTTCACTGGCAACCCTGCCAAGTAGTGGTGTAGGTCACTTAGACCACCTTCTGGCTGGTCTAATGTGAGCCCCTTGCTACATCCATGGTGGAGCTTGAAAAATCCCCAAAAAGGGGATAGTGCAGCCCTGCCATGGAACAAGCCCCCTTGCAACCTGGTGCAGGAGTGCATTGGTCACAAGAGTGGTGCAGGGTGGGATGAGTGCACAGCATCCTAATTTTGTCACAGCTGGAGTTTGAAAATCATGATCACTGCAAACTATGATGCAAGGTGCCACTTGCGTCATACCCATTTGGCATAGGCACCTTGTGTCATGGGGCCCAATTCCAAGACAGTTACGCCAGGCATAAATGCAGTGCGCCACTCCTGATAGTGTAAATCACAAGTTACGCCAGTGATTTAGGCATGCGTGATTCCAAAAGAACACTTACGCCGCAACCTGAAACTGTTACGACGAATGCAAGTTATGCCGCAGTTACGCTTGTAAGGATGCTCCACGCCACTGTGTAATGTGGCTTACAACATGCGTAACACACCAGCACAACGGAACTGCTATTCCAGAATAGGTGGCGAATGAACCATGCCAGAGGATGGTAACATTAGTTAAAACAAGGAAAAGCTATCCTAACCAGAGCACAGCCATAGAACCCCCCCCCCAACAAAGCCAGACTGCAGCATACTCCCAACCAGTAGTGCCTGAATGTGGAACTAATGGGCAAACAGTGGAACATCCAAGCAAACATGCCCTAGGAAGCCCAGAACACAGTGAAATAGGTAGCAGCATGGCCAGACAGGCCAATAGTAAGTGAAATACATATCTGGTGCAACATGTACCATAACATGCAGCACAATAGCCAAACACAGACTGTGGGACAAGGCATCGCACTATGGAACAGAGAAGTGATGGGACATACAGTAGAGAACAGTGCCATGTACTGTGAGACAGTTGAGAGCTTTCAATTTCAAAAAAGGCGGCGCCTCCTCAGATGCCGTCGACTGGACCCTACAGCTCCTGCCACCCTCCTGGAACTCACCCCCGGACCAGCCCCCCAGGTACTCACTACTGATTCAAGCATGCACCGGCGGTGCAACGATTGGCTGCATCTCCTTTGCTACTGACGTCTGATTGGTCGGCTGGCCAGCACGGCTCACCCTGTTTGGTGCGCCTTTTTTAGCTCTGGGTTACCGGCTTACTGCCTTAGCCTGCTCATATACTTCTGCACTGATTTTTTTTAACTTTAAGCTTATGTCTGCCGTACTTGTCTATTAATACTTGTTAGTTTACTAGCTGTTGACTGGCTGTATTTTCTAGCACCTTTTTAATGTGTAAATTGTATAGCCGATTTTGTGCATGCCTGCTTACTGCCTAGTTTAGCCTTAAGACAGTGACCCCCAGACTGCCTGTCTTCCCTCTTGTCTATCAGTCCTCCTATTTTCCCTCTACCTGTTTGTATTTTGTGATTTTTTTCTGTACTTTTCCCCCCACCTCCACCTCTGCTATTACCTCTTTCCCATCTCCTGCTTGTAGCCACAAGGCAGCTCTCGGACTTGACCCGCTCCCCGCCTCCCGTTGCTTGAATCTACATTTGTAAACTAATTCTCTCTACCTTCACCCTCTGTCTTGTTCAGCCCAGCCTCTGCCTATGCCATTTGCATTTCTTTTGTCTCTCGCCTCACCTCCACCCCCATGGCCAGTGTACCACCAGTCTCCTGCCCTCCGATTTCATTCTTATGCACAGCACAAACCTATATTCACCCAACTTTCTCCTTCCTTCCTTTCCTAGATCTGCCATGTGCCCTGAGTGGCTTTCAATTTCAAAAGGTGGTGCCTCCTTGGCTGCCGCTGACTGGACCCTACAGCTCCTGCTGCCCTCCTGGAACTAGCTCCCGGACCAGCCCCCAGATATTCACCGCTGATTCAAGTGTACACCGGTGTGCTACCATTGGCTGCATCTCCTTTGCTACTGGCGCCTGATTGGCCGGCCAGCCAGCATGGCTCACCCGATTGGTGCGCCTTTTTAGCTCTGAGTTACCAGCTTACTACCTTAGCCTGCTCTTATATTTCTGCACTGATTTTGTCCCCCACCCCTACCAGGCCTCCTTAAATACACATATTCCCTTCCTTCCTCTTACTGTCCAGTATTCTCATTGGCTGTCTCAGAACCCTGCTGCTCAACTGACTTACTCTGCCAGTACAGCATATTTCTTCTGATTTAGCCTCTCCTTCCCTGTCCACTACTCCCCACAACACTATTCTGCACTCGGGATTTTCCTGATTGGCCCTATCTCACACTACCCTGTTACACCGGTTTATCCTGGGGCCTGTAATAATCTGGCTACAAAATAAAAGATACAAATTAAATAAACCAAGATGCTGCCCACACTTTAAGCTTCAACCTTCTGGTGTTCACAGTGCTTATTCTCCCCCCTCTGCCCCCAAATTCCTCATTTCCTCCTCAGAAACTTGATGATTTCCCTACTCCAACTTACAATCAGGTTAACTCCCCCTGTCCCATTACTATATCCTGGTCTCACTCACCCATTCACCCCAGCACCTCTCTTGTCCAGCTGCCTATGTACATTACTCTTATACGATGCTTAGCTCCTGGCCCCCCTTAGCTAATAGCCAAAGCCCTAGCCCCCGACTGCTATGGTACCCCTCCTGGTTCAAGAGTGCAAAGCTGCATTATATTATTATTGCCCTCCTACTCTTACCAGCTGGTGACATAAACCCCAAACCTGGCCCAGCTCAACCACCTCCTGTGGATAGCCCTGAGCCATGACTCTCAGTTCTTCCAAATGGACTTAAAATACTACATATCAATATATGTAGTCTCCTCCCTAAAGTGGACTTGCTACAGCCACTGGCAGCCAAGCTCAACCCTGATATAATAATAATTTCCGAATCCTGGCTAAATAAAAACTCTGCAACTCGTCTCTTATTCTCCTGGCTTCCAATATCGCATCAGGACCAGCTTAGAGAGGAGGCAGGGGTAGCTATCTATGTCCTCTTCCATCCAATTCACTACCACATCTCTTCTAGTGCTATACCAAAAGACTACGAGGCCCTGCTGTTGCAAATCTCTTTCCCTTCTCCAAACCTATTTTTGTAGCTGATGCCTACTGCCATCCTGGCTTTCAACCCAAAATAGCTACTGACCTCATAACCACCTTAGCTAGCCACTCTTCTGTTGGAGAATTATATATTATGGGCTATTTCAACATAAATTGACTACTATACCCAGCAAAGTGCTAAATGCTATACATGCACTCAGCCTAACCCAAATTATCCAAGATCCATCTAGGCTAAACCACAAGACAGGAAACCATTCCCTCATTGACTGGGCCTTACCACTCACACCCATAGGGTCATTAAATCTGGTAGTCTAGCAGATGCCTTCAGTGACTATTGCTTGACTTTCCTGGTGCAAAATTCACAAAGTCAAAGTCCCCTATAAACTCTACAACCGCTTACAAATCCCTGAACATTGCCCTGCTTCTTTATGATTTGACAAACACTAACTGGCACCCTATCTGTTGCCAGCAACCTAGATGCCACAGCCAACTACTTCAGAGACCGATTCTTGAAATCTGAATCAACATGCTACTGCTACGCTGGTTTGACTCTGTGGTAACCACCTCCCTGGATCTTCCCAGAACTCATTGCTTGCCAAAGGGCACGTGATGCAGCCTGGAAACTCCATAAAAGTACAAAGCTCTTTAAAGATTATGAGGCTCACCGGTTCTCCGTAACAAATGCACAAAAGCCAATTATTTGGCCAAGGCTGAGTACTTCAGCTCTACTTTAACTCTAATATAAATAACCCATCCACATTCTGGAAAATAATCCACTCACTTTTCTCCTGCAGGTGCCCCTCCTCCAAATAAACAATACTGTCATCTCTGACCATCGTAGTGTTGCCACAGCTTTCAACTCGCACTTTACCTCATGCGCTTCTGCTCTGTTAGCCTCCCTCCCAACCATAAACCAGTCTACCTCAGCACCCACTAGAAGTCCACCAACTCCACCTCATAGCTTTTCCTTTTCTAAAATCCTGACGACTGACACGTTGGCGGCCTTGGAAGCCCTTAACCCGAGCAAAGTTAGCTCCCCAGATGGACTGGACTCGAAGTTACTATACCTGTCTGCCTCTACCATTGCCCCCCCACTCACTGCTCTTTTCAATCTCTTGTTTCACTTGGCCAAAATTCCCCTTGATTGGAAACATGCAATTGTCCTCCCTCTCCCAAAGTGTGGTGACTCCTCCTCCCCTGAGAACTACCACCCTATATCACTCCTCCCAACGTTAGCCAAAATACAAGAACATCTAGTCCTTGTCCAATTATCCTTATACCTCTTCTGCATTAATTTCTTCACCCAATATTAATCTGGGTTCCGTAAACATCACTCTACTACTACCTCAATACTTCAATCACTGATGCGATCCTGACAGGCATGGATTGCGGTCACATCACCACTGCCATTTTTATTGATCTTGCTAAAGCTTTTGACACCGTATCCCACTCCTACTGCTCCACCCCTTCATCAGCTGGGTTGTCTGCACACGCCTTGAAATGGTTCAACACATACCTAAGTGACCGCTCACAGTCTGTAAAAATATCTGACTACATCTCCCTCCCTACCCATATGCTCTGGAGTCCCCAAGGATCCATACTAGGCCCATTCTATTCTCCATTTTTCTGAATGATCTTCCATCCATCTGTACCTCATTTTCTATACATATTTATGCTGATGATATGGTTCTCTCTCCTCTGGGTCCTCCCTTGGATGTCGCCTCCAGGCTCCAGTGTGATTTCAATAATGTCCAGAGCTGGTTTCAATCTCACCAACTCTTCCCAAATGCCAAGAAAACTGTGTTCATGACATTTGGCATGTGTCAGAAACTGTCAAGGCTCCCTTCTGCCCCTACCTTTACTACCCTAGACGGGGCAACTATAATTGCCACCAAGTCTTTCAGGTATCTGGGCACTTGGCTGGATCAACAGCTCACCTTCTTGGCCCATATAGAAGCCATATTAAAAAAGCTTCACCCCAAACTCGGTGCCTTATATAGAAACCACTCATGCCTCCCGCCATAGGCAAGATGTGAACTGATCCAAAAAATGATCTTACCAATTTTTGACTATTGCGATATCATCTGTTGCTCTGCTCCTGCCACCTCCTTAGCTAACTTGGATACTCTTTTCAACTCATTCTGTCAGTTTGCTCTGGATGCACTCCTTTACCCACCACTGTCACTTGTACCAAGCTTTAGCCTTCCCATCTGTAACAAATAAGCCGCCTGCATCACTATGCTAATTTCATCTCAAGTACTGGCTTGGTACACTCCTCCCTATCTTAATTCCCTAATCTCCCCCACCCACTCCCATGTGACTTCTAAGATCCCATGACCACAGAACTCTGACTGTTCCCTGGAGATCCACCTCAAGCGGACAGGCCGCCTCCTCCTATTGCCTCCCTAAACTGTGGAATGCTCTTCCTACACAAATCCGATCCTCTTCCTCACCTGGCTCATTAAATCAAGCCCTACACGATTTCCTCTCTGTAAATTGCACTTGCCCCTAGCTCCCCCCCTTCATCCTGACCGAAGCCCAATTTGCCTAACCAAAACCAAATTAATGCATCTGTAGTTTTGTGCCTATTCGGCTTCAGTTGTGTAATGTTTTTTTCATTACATCTCTCTCCCTCTCTAAATTGGTCTATCTCCTTAGCCTGTCAACTTAGCCCTGGTCTCTAGCTTGATTCTCTACCACTTTATTTCTTTTTTGGCTCTAATTTCATTCCCAAAGTGTTTATTTTCAGGTTAATTATTTTATTCATAAAACTGGGGATAGAACATTGTTAGGTAACTGGCATCCACTTAGCGTGCTGAATGCTGCTTTTAACATTTTTGATCTGGTTCTACAGAAAAGGCTATGGCACGTGGCCTCAGGGTTGATTCATCCAGTTCTGATTTGTGCTATTCCTAGGAGAAATATTCAGGAAAATGTATCCATTGTGAGGGATGTGTTTGAATTCTGCAAGGACATGGACATGGGTGGGTGCATCTTGTCCTTGGATCAAAATAAAACATTTGACCGTGTGAATCACAATTTGTTGTTTAATGTTTTACACTGTTATGGTATTCATTTGTTCTTCATAAGATGGATACAGTTAATGCATGAAAATGCTATTATTACTCCTGAAATAGCTGTCGGGGGGGGGTCGATTAAAATAGGGTAGGGTAGGTTAGACAAGGTGTCCCTTGAGTCCTATTTTGTATGTTTTCTATTGATTCTTTGATTAGGAAGATTGTGGGTAACAATAGGATACAGTGTATTCGCGGGACACAAGCAGGGGACACAGTTAAGGTAATTGGATACTTAGATGATTTGTGTGTCTTTCTGAACAACAATGTGGATTTCATGAAACTAGTGGGGTAAGTTCAGGCCTACTCAGGTTTCAGGGGCAGTTCTGAATATGGATAAAAGTGTGGTGTTGCAATTGGGAGGAGGCTGCTGCTCTGATTTACAGGGTATTGCTGCAGACTGTGCCTACAAAATCCTCAGAAATTATTATGGCCCTGGGGACATGGAAAAATATAATTGGGATAAATCAGTGCAAGAGGATGAAAGTAAATTGGCTTGCTGGAAGGGGTGGAAAATGTCTAAATGTAAATGGGTGTTTGTCATTAAGCAATTTTTACTTCCCTGTTTTTTGTGTGTCAATATGGTTTTTCCATTATCAGCCTGTCAGGAAACTAAGTTTTTTTGTATTTTTTTCAATTACTCTGGGGTAGCCGGTTAAATCTGATAAAACAGGAGGTTACTTATTTAGAGATCTGCAAAGGGGGGTTACATATGCTTAATCCAGTACTTTTTTCCATACGTTATTTTGGCAGAAAAATATCAGTTATTTATTTTTGGTTTATCAGACGGTGGTGGCAAAATGGGGTTGGAATATTTTAGGAGTGTCTCTTGGGAAGTGGAAAACTGTGTTCCCTAAGGATACTTCCGGCTTGGGATTGCCTGAGGGGTATAAGGGCTCTTTCCTGAAACTGCATAAGTGGCAGGTTTCTAAGCAGAAAATTATGGAAAACAATAGGAAGGGGATTTATAGATGAATTTTAGATTTCACTGGGCCCCTACATTGAGAATTCAAACACTGTACCCAGAGTAATAATAAACTTGTATGTCGGATGTTGTCCAATATGAGAGTACCTGGTAAAATGTGGGATGTACAATAGTTGATGGCTCACGGAGGTTGGGGTGCAGGGCAACCATAAGCATAAAGCTGTGAAGGAGAGAAATTTCCTGTACTAGGGCTCTGGCTCTCCATTAGCATCTCAGAAGCATTTTTTATTTTGGTGCATATATGCTAAAGGTCTGTGGGCATTCCTGGCTAAAGAATGGAAATTACCGTGGTTGATTGGTATTACTTATGACATGCAGGTTTGGGGGAATTTTTCTGTGTTATTATCCCTTTATCATAATAGTACTCTGAATGTTGTTTTTTTTTGCTTGTATGAAATTTTATTTATGGCAAGCTTGTTGTCAATATTTATTACAGCAGCATGAAATGTCATATGTGGCCTTCAGTAGAATTTGTGTATCTGAATTGTGAGGGATATTTAAGAGGGAAAATAAGTTGCATCCGAAACATAAGGTCACCATGTGGTGGAAAGAGTTTGATTTTTTTCAGAAGTATGCATAGGGTGAGATATTCAAAAGGTCTTGCGCAAGACCAAAAGTGCGCCATTCTGCGATATTCAGCAGGAGGCAGATACGCCCCCGAAAACATGCTGAGCAACAGCACAATGCAAAGGAAGGCATACGCAACCGACATGGGTGGAGCCATTCATAAAGAGCGCAATGCAAAATTGAAAGACTTGCGCATTGCGCAAGAGCGGAACTGCCGGAAATTGCGCACTAGCGGAAATGAGCCAAAATAAAAAGGTTCAAGGAAGCGGCGCAAGAACGCTACAAGGATGCCAAGTGGGGTAGAGAGAGACAGACAGACAGACAGACAGTGACAGGCTAGGGCAGGCAAGGCAAGCATTGTGGGCCATAGGCTGCGAGGCCAGCGGGGTGCCGGTGCAGTGGAAGTAGCAGTCAGGACAGCGGGGTAACAGCTAACACCAGCGGGGGCAGAAGCCAGGGAGATGGACAGTGCCAGCTTCCACATGGAAGCTGTAATGAGGGGTGAGAATGCAAGCTGCAGGGGATGAGGCCGTGGAAGGGCCCGTCGGCTGATCGCCCCAACAGGCAGTACCGTCTGCATCAGCTATGAGCTGTATACAGATGTAGAGATCGTGGGCTGGTACTGCCTGAACAGGGCAATACTGAGGTGACTTTGTGAGCTGTGCAGTGATGTGATGCAGGCACCTTCACGACTGAGTCACGCCTGTCAGTGGAGACCAAGACAGCCTGCATGTGCCTGCTCACCACGGGCACCTTCCAGAGGCTGACAGGGGACACCACAGGCATCTACAGTCGGCCACGTCCGCATCCTCACCCAATTCCTCAGCGCACTGCTGCTGCCACATGCTCGCGGAGCATCCATTTCCTCAGCACCGCGGCAGAGTGTACAGCAAACATGCGGGAGTTCCACACGGTAGCACGTATGCCTGGTGTGCTAGGGTCCATAGACTGCACCCATGTGGCCATTTGCACGCCACCTGGCCCGGATGGGGCAGTGTATAGGAACTGAAAGGGCTACTCCAGTGTCAACTGCCAGGTGGTGTGTGATGCCACTGGGCGAATAATCAATGTCTGTGCCACACACCCTGGTGGAGCACATGATGCCTTCATATGGCATCAGTCCGCACTGTGCCATCGATTTGAGAGTGGGGACATCCCCACAGGACATCTAGTGGGTGAGTACGCATGTATGGAATGCAAACTTGGGGCAAGAGTGGGAATGCCACAGGTGCCATGGTAGTGGCACACAGGGATATGGGCAAAATGGACCTGAACATGACACTGATCTCCACTATCTCCACACAGGTGACAGCGGTACCCACTCCGTCCCTGGCTGCTCACACCGTACTGGCGCCCCATGACCCCATCGCAGCAACGCTATAATGAGGCACATGCTGCCACATGCAACATCATAGAGTGGGTGTTTGGGATGCTCAAGGCACGCTTCCGATGCCTAGACACCTCCGGCGGTGCCTTACAGTACAACCCCCCAAAGGCCTGTGGGATATTCCTGGCCTGTTGCATCCTGCACAACATGGCCAAGGACTGTGGGATAGCCATACAGGTTGAAGAGGGGAACAGCGATGGGGACGCCAGTGGCACCAGTGTTGATGTCGATGAGCAGCCCCCCAGGACGGCGGGACCCCCGACTGATCCGGCAGGCCCAGCTGCACCGGGACACCATCACAGAGGAGCACTATGCACAACACAGGTAAGTCAAGGGGACATGTGCAACCAACACTGTCCATGCGCAAACCACAGGCACACAGGGTAACACACCAGGGGTGCATGACGGCCAGGGGAGTGGAAGGGTCCAGGCATACAAACACACCATCAGGAAGGGGTGAGCACTCATATGGACACACACACACCAGGCACAGAGCGTACATGGGAAGATGCACAGCACAGCAGAACCGACAGTGCTAACACACAGCACCACCGACCACCCCCACAACCTGTACTGTCCAAGTACGTGTGTCAGATGCTGGGCACCCTTGCACCTTGGTGTACAGTACAATGCAGGCATCATCATGCACACGCACCTGTGGGCAACAGTTGGGAGGGTGTGCAGGTGGTCCGTGTGTGCGAGTTGAGCAGAGCACCCAGCAGTGCACTGCCCACCATGACACACATTGCACACAGGGCAGCACCAGACAGGGCCCACACTGGGAGACAGGTCAGTCATGTAGCACTGTCCCATGGCCACCGCGGATGCGTGGGTGGCCCCGCCATGACCCAACAGTACTAGCAGGCTGAGCAGGGGCCACATGGGGTGGCACTGTTGGACCACCAGGGGTCCCACTGCGCGAATGCGACCTTGCCCGCACAGGGGTCTGCAGCATGCCGAACACACCTGCACCAGGGGTGCTCAGGATGCCCACAGCAGAACCCGGTGTCGACAGGCCTGGTGTCGCACAACGCCGGGAATGGGGAGTGGAGCGTGAACTGTGTGGGGTGTGCGGTACAGGGTCACCTGACTGTGTGCCCAATGCGTCCACGGCAGAGACCACTGCCTGGGTCAGCCTGTCAATGGCGGCGGTCACATCCATCCGCATGTGGACCATTTCTGCACGGTCCAGAGCACACTCCCTGCTGTGCCGCTCCACAGCCACACACAGTTCCTCCACGGACATTGCAACCCGTCTCTGCTGCTGTACTGATTCCCACAGCAGGCGGGTGTGCTCATCCAATGGGTACTCTGCCACAACAGCAGCCTGTCCCCCAGGGTGTTGAAGGTCCTGATGCACAACACCCCTTGAGGGTGGGCGCTGTTCACCAGGACCAGGAATGGGCGTATCACAGGGCGGCGGGCATGTGCCACCGCTGGACACTGTACCCCCAGACCTGGTGGGTGACTGCTGCTGCTGCCCCTCCAACCGCTGTGCCACAGAGTCCACTTGTTCCACTGCTGTGGCCACAACAGTGCCAGACACCTGCACAGCCACTGGTGCTGCCCCATCGGTGCTGACAGGCACAGCCTGCGACTGTGCCCGACATGCTGACCTAAGTTGGAACCAGCAAGGCCCAGGGGCCGCGTGATGGCCTGCTGTGTGTCCGTCATGGGACACACACATGTCACTGCCCATTGCAGTCCTTGCATCATCAATGGTGCAGGGACGTGCTACAACCACAGTCACAGTGTGATGGCATGCTTGCATGCCAGACTGCTGAGACACAGGCTGTGCACCCCCCACACCCGAATCACCGACACCAGGGTTGACAGCCCTGCGTGCATGCTGGTGTAGTGCATGCTGGCTGGTGACAGAGGTGGATGAACCCTCCTCCATGTCCAGCAGGTCATCCTCACTGCCTGGTCCCACCACCACCATCTCCTGAGACGAACAGGATCTGCAACAGAAAGAGAGGACATGTGAGTGCATGTGACCAACCTTCCTCCCCCCCAACACCACCACCATGTCATACCGCGCAGTGATGGGCTTCCACCTGTCTGGAATCCACCTCCTGGACACCCTCAATCACACTGCGCTGCAGAGTTGCAGCCAGTCGGTCCTCAGCCGGGGTCAGCTCCACCACCGCTGGCTGGCCCCCGCCAGTGCCAGCGCGTGCCGCCCTGAGGGCCGCCACTTTCTCCTTCACCCTCCTGCGGTCTGTCCCAATCTTTTTTTGCATTCCTGCATGGAGCGCTGGTGGCTTCCGTGCAGGTTCACTGCCTGGGCTACCCCCTCCCATGCAGCCGCATGGGCCTGAGGGGTGCCCTGGCTTCCACGCAGTGCCTCATCCTCCAGGTAGGCCTGGAAGAGGGCCTCAGTCTCTGCCGTGGTGAAGTTGGGCCTCCTTCACCCACCATCCTCACCCTCACCTTGTCTCTGCTCTGTCATGGCGATCTGTATGGGTGTAGGTGGACACCTGTCACTGTGCAGTCTACAGCATTATCCCATGCCCATTGTCCAGAACATCCCACAGCATGCAACTCACCTCTCACCTGCAGTAACCGACTCTGTCCAGCACAGCCCACTGTCGCACTTTTATAGCGCAATGCATGCAAATTAGGAGAGGAGCAACTGTAATGAGATGCAATCAGCGCACTGCGCCCTTGAATGGCTGATCAAATGATTTGCATGTGTCGGCTGAATATCGGCGCCATTGCGTTTTTCCAAGACAGTTGATCCAGCTGAGCCAATAGCGCAGATCTGTGACTGTGCAGTACACTGCATCGCGCATGCCCAGGTAGCCATTTATACATTCAAGCCACGCTGATGACGTGCTGCACGATCGTGGCACCAGGCCATGGCCACCATTGTGCCAGTGGCGCTACAGCACTGGGCACTATATGGCGCTGTGGCACTACTGCGCAATAGTCCACTGTGGCACTGGTACGCAGGTGGTCGGTCACGCAGGATGTGTATACGTCAGATGGCTCTGTGCGTGGTCTTGCGTCATAGACCCCTGACCTGGTGTCCGACCTTTGCCCCCTGCTGCTGTTCGGCTGCCATGTGTACGGCCCTATTGCGCTGTCTGGTGACAGCGCTATGTGGACTGACGGCGCTGTTCAAACAGCGCGATTGGAACCTATGGTGGTCTATTGCGCAACATCTCCACGTGCTTTTGCCGCACAGCGGGGCGCCATATTGCCTGCTGTAAACTTGGTAGCATGGCACAGAGGAGGGCAATGTAATGGAGCCCCGTGGAGGTGGTCAACTTGGTGGCCCTGGTGGAGCCCCACTATGGGCACTGTATGGGTGAGGTGCCCCTCACCATGGCTAGGACCCAGGTCTGGCAGCAAGTGGCCAGTGACCTGGTGGGGGTCACTGGGCAGCGCCGGTCTGCTGAGCAGTGCCGGCACAGATACAGTGACCTCCGCAGGAGGGAGCCTGAGCTGCATGAGCAGCTGCGTTCACGTGCCAGGAGGGGCGTGGTGCCTAGGCTAGGTGGGTGTACCGTCTATGCACCTGTATTCTCTGTAGGGGTGTGAGTGTGTTTTGGTGGATGTGCATAGGTGATGGCTCTGACATGGTTGGCTGTGTCAGTGTGTGCAGGTGTGAGATGCATGGGGCTGGCTGTGTGGGCAGGCACTCTCACTGGGACAGGGGGCAGTCAGGTTTGGAGTCACACTGATGTTTTTCTCAACATATGTCTCCCACAGGCCGGGATGTGAGGATGCAGGCACATGCTGCAGAGGGCCATGACAGGGCCCTGGTGCCAGTCGGTGGTGCAGCAGGAGGTGGGCCACAACAACAGCGGCAGCAGCAGCAGCAGACACACCTTCTTGCGGAATGTGAGTATCATTACATCATGGATGCTATTGCATGCTGGAGGGGGTGGGCATGACCACCAGCCATGCACAACACAGCCATGCACGACACAGGCGACATTCATCACTGTCCAGTGTCACTGCACGTCTGTGTGTGCATCACTGGTGGTCCATGCATGCACTGGGCACATGGCTGTGTAACTGGCATCGCACCACTTTGCCACATCACTTGACAGCCTTGTTTGTGCTGTGATGGACATGGGCAGTATGTGTGTGCAGTGGTGCACATAGCTGGTGCCGCCTGTTTGTGATGGCCATGTGCATGTTCACTGTGGGTGGGTGCATGCCATCACAGGTGCGGGACATTGGCCTATATGGCTTGCAGGTTGGGTGGTGTTCAGGGTTGTGGTCAGTCACAGCCATTGACTGTGTTCCCATTTTCCTAGGCCTCAGTGTTCTCAGGAGGATACAGCGGGAACTGCATGGGCTGACGCAAGTGTCCTTGGACAACCAGGCCATCCTCAGGGACATCCATCGACATGGCCTGCGGAGGAGGCATCACCAGGCACAGCGGCACCGGGCAGAGGAGGACCAGCCTGCTGGGCCTTAGGCCGGATTCCCCTTCCCACTTCACGCATCCCTCCCAGCCTGCCTTCCCTCTCCAAGTTGTTCATCCCTACCCCTTGCCCCCCCTACCTTGTACCCCTACCCCTTGTAAATAGTTATGGTGTTGATAGTTTTGTGATTTACATTTTATAATGCATTTATATTTTGTTATGAATACTGTGTTGGTCTCTGATTGCAGCTGGCTATGGTTGCTCAGTTGCAGTGGTGTGCATGCCATCTGGGGTGGTATGGTCCTGTGTGTGTGTGTGTGTGTGTGTGTGTGTGTGTGTGTGTGTACGTGTGTGTGCATGGGGGTATCTCCAGCATGGCAGTGACTTTCTGTTGGTCTTGCCGTCTGCTGCCACCCACTGCTGGGTGCACAGGGTGGGTCTGGCTTGTATGCTTCTCTGCTGCACGGGGTTGACGTGTGCCGGGGTGCATGGTGTTTCCTGCAGTGCCAGTCACTGCACATGGGTGGTGTCTTGGGGTCATGGTGCAGGGTGTGCTGTGCGTACCGGGGGCTGATGTGCACTGTGGTTGTCAACCCCCTGTGTGTGGCACTCTCAGCCTGCCAGTGGTTGTGCTGGGGCGTCATGGCTCTGCTGTGCTTTGTTGGCTTGTCCCCATGGGCCAGTAGATCATCCGTCCCACCCCCAGTGATGCTGTGCTCGGGGTGTGTAGGTGTCTTGTTGGTTCTGCAGTGTGTTCCTGTGCCCATGTGTGGCATGGCTGGCGGTGGGCCCCAGCCTGCCTCCCTGGTTGTGCACTTCCATTGCTCTGCTGGGGGCGCTGTGCTTGCGCTATGGCACCTCTGGACTGCTCAGCTGGGCTGCCCTTGTTGCATTATGGTGCAACCTTACTGCTCAGCTTCCCCTTCCTGGTTGCGCTATGGCGCAGTTAGTGCGATATTCAGATGTTGGCTGCTTGTGCAATTTGTTCTGCTCCATGTTTGAATATCGCGTCTGTTGCGCATATGCACAATTGATTTGTGCTTGCTCCTGCTGTTGCGCACATTTTGAGTGCAGTTTGAATATCTGGCTCATAGTCTAATGGCATAGTCTAATGGTGGAGGGTAATTGTGTGGGGTTCTTGGTGTATTATGGATTTTGGGTAGGGTGGGGATAAGTTTGTTGTAGTTCAACTGTTTATATTCTTTTTGTATGCTATGTTACATAGAAACATAGAAACACAGAATTTGATGGCAGATAAGGACCGCTTGGCCCACCTAGTCTGCCCATTTCCCTACCTGATGGATAAGCTGCTGATTCTAGTTAAACAACAGCTTACTTCCTCCTACTCCCCACTAGAATTGCCTTATGTCTGTCCCATGCATTCTTGAATTCTCCCACTATTTCTGACTCCACAACCTCCTCAGGAAGGCTGTTTCTTGCATCCACAACCTTCTCTGTGAAAAATTACTTTATAACATTACCTCTAAGCCATCCCTCTATATTCAATTGTGCCCCCTTGTTCTTGCACATCTCTTCTTCTGAAAGATGCTACCCTCTTGTACTTTGTTAATTCCCTTGAGATACTTGAAAGTTTCTATCATGTCCCCCTCTCCCTCCTTTCCTCAAGGGTATACATATTAAGCTGCTTTATTCTCTCCTCGTATGTCTTCTGGTGCAGACCCTGCACCATTTTGGTTGTCCTCCTCTGAACAGCCTCCACTCTCTTTATGTCTTTGTGGAGATGGGGTCTCCAGAATTGCACACAGTACTCCAGATGGGGTCTCACCAACTGTCTGTACGGAGGGATAACAACTTCCTGTTTTCTACTGTTGATGCCTCTCCCTGTGCATCCCAGTATCTCCCCAGTCCTCCTTACTGCCTTCTCACATTGCTTGCTCTCCTTTAGGTCATCTGATATAATTTCCTCGGTCTCTTTCGATTTTTGTTGTTGTTATTAACTCACCCCTCATTGTGTATTCTTCCCCTGGGTTTTTGTTTCCCAGATGCATTACCTTGCATTTCTTTGCATTGAATCTGAGCTGCCATATATTTGACCATTCCTCCAACCTTGCCAAGTCCCTTTTCATCCTTTCCACCCCACCTTGTGTATCAACCCTGTTGCAGATCTTTGTTTCATCTACGAAGAGACATACTTTTCCTTCTAGGTGCTCTCCGATGTCACTTATAAAGACATTAAAGAGGACCAGTCCCAGTACCGAACCCTGCGGTGACCTGCTAGTTACCCTCCTTTCTTCACTGTGGACTCAGTTTACTATTACTCCTTGCGTCCTGTTGTCCAGCCAGTTTTTTATCCAGGCTATGCACCTTGGGACCCACTCCAAGGCTGGCTAACTTGTATGTTAATCTTTTGTGTGAGACTGTGTCAAATGCCTTGTTAAAATCTAGGTAGGCCATATCCACAGCCCCTCCCTGGTCTAGTACTTTGGTCACCCAGTCAAAGAAATCTATTAGGTTCATCTGACATGACCTTCCTGCTGTGAAACCATACTGCCTTGGGTCACGTGCCCCACTGGCCTCTAGGTACTCAACAATTCTTTCCTTCAGAAGTGATTCCATCATTTTCCCTACCATTGAGGTCAAACTAACTGGTCTGTAGTTTCCTGCCTCTGCTCTGCTCCCACTTTTGCAAAGTGGAATTACATTTGCACTTCTCCAGTCCTCAGGTACCACCCCATCCTCCCATGATTTGTTAAAGAGAGTAGTCAGTGGCATTACTAGTTCTACCCTTAGTTCTTTTAGAATTCTTGGGCGAATCCCATCAGGCCCCATTGTTTTGTCCAACCTCAGTTTCAAGAGTTCTTTCAAAACCCTTACTTCTGTGAATGGACTAGTATTGACCCCCCTCCATTCAGAGTGTTTCTCTTGTTTGATTTAGGTACCTCCCTCTCCTCTTCCATTGTAAATACTGAGCAGAAATATTCATTCAGTATTCCTGCTTTTTTCACTGTCACACTCTGCCCACATTCCTTCCCCTTTATTAAGTCTCTGTATCCCTCCCTTGGTCTCTCTTTGCTCCCTAATGTACCTATAAAAGGTTTTATCCCCCTTCTTAACAGAGTTGGCTATCTTTTCCTCAGTTTGTGCCTTTGCTATTCTGACTGCCTTCCCTGCCTCCTTCTGCTTTAACTGATAAAGTTCTCTGTCCTGCTCTTTCTGTGTTTTCTTATACTTCCTGAATGCTATCCTTTTCTCCTTAACCTTCCCTTTCACCTTTTTTGAGAACCGTAGTGGTTTTTTCCTTCATTTTGTTTTGTTGATTTGCTTCACACAAAGGCTTGTTGCCTCTGTTTTGATTATTCCTCATTGTTCTTCCACCCCTCCTTCTTGCCCATTTGTTAGTATTTTTCTGAGGCACTCTCTCATTTTCTCAAAGTCAGCCTTCCTAAATCCAATACTCTTGTTTTTGTATGGCTTGATTCTATGGCTGTGTTTATTGTGAACCACACTGTTTGGTGGTCACTTGTTCCCAGATGGCTACCCACTTCTAAATCTGAGATCCTTTCTCCTTCCCCATTTGAGAGTACCAGGTCTAAGACTGCTCCCTCCTGAGTGGGTTCCAACACTAGCTGTCTGAGGCATGCCCCCTGTAAGGCATCAAGAATGACCCTGCTCTTGGATGTGCCTGCAGCAAAGGTACTCCAGTATAACATCTGGCATATTCAGGTCCCCAATCAACAACATCTCCCCTTTTTCTGCCATTTTAAGGATGCCTTCTATCATTTCTATGTTCATTTCCTCCCCCTGAGATGGGGGTCTGTACACAACCCCCATGCGGATTGTGGTGCTATTTCCTGTCTCCAGGCTGACCACAGTGACTCGCCAACATCCTGATACTCTTTAGTTCTGTTGCTTTAATCCCTTCCCTTATATGGAGAGCTATTCCTCCTCTCTTACCCACCCTGTCCCTCCTGTAGATTGTGTATCTTGGTATGCTGACATCCCAGTCATCCCAGTCATGGTTCTCTGTGTACCATGTTTCAGTGACTGCCACAATATCCTGGCATCCATCTTCCATCATTCCATCATTCTTCCATCATTGAATGTGTGTTTGTGTTTTCTCTCTATTTTGTATGTATCAATATGATTTACTGTGGTTTCTGGATAAAAACACCCCTACTCTTTTCGAGAAGTGCCATGGTATCTTTAACATCCACCTGAACAGGCAGAAGGGATCTCAGTTTAACATCTCATCTGAAGGATGGCACTTTAGGAGTACAGCACCCACCTCGTGCTGCACTGCAGTATCAGTATATTGGGATTTAACCCAAGTGCCTGGTGTGGGGTAGAACCCACAGCCTTCTGATCTACCAGCCTCAGAGGCGAGTGTGCAACCTGCTAACCTCTGCCACTGACAATTTTATTTCATGTATGAACTAAGATATGTGTTTTTTTGAAGTCTTTTAAAAGTTTGTGCTCATTTGCCACAACCACCATAATACCATTAATAAAAAGAACATCATGAAATAGTGGTGTGCTGTTTCCCATTTCAAAAATGTGCTAGCACTCTTTTGATGCTTTCACAGTATGAATTTAGTTTGTTTAGTGAAAATGTAACCTCAACAAAAGAGAGTTTTAAAAATTAACAGTGGTGGCCATCTTTATTGGCTTGCATCATTAATTACAAAATACTATTAAAAATTCACAAAATTATCTGAAGAAATACAAAAAATTCAAAGATAATGAATTTAAGGATGTCAGAAATGTATTCCCGATAAAACAAAACTGTATCATAAAAGTTGTTGCCACTAACAGACACTGCCACTTTAAGGTTTTATAAAGAATAACACCTTCCAGGCAGACTACTGGCATGGTGAAAGTACTCCTTGTTATCCCTGGGAGACCAGTGTGCATATGTGGATATGGCTTTCCTACTCTGGTACCAGCATTGCACCTTATGGAAGTTAGGGGCTCAGATGAGCTGTGCAATATTTGTTTTGTCTGGCAGGTGTGTGTGGAACTGCACTTTCCCCATTAGAAAAACTTCCACAGAATTGTTTGATTTTATCTGGGCAATCAAGTTTGTTCACTGTAGATGAAATGCAGGCAGATTGGGATTTTCACTGATTTCCTTTAGTTTTTTTTTAGTACAAACCAAGCAGAATTTGAATTCTGCTGAAGAAATCTGGTACTGTAATTTAGTTCTGAAAATTTATGTTTGTAGCCCAGTTCCTCACATCTGTATTACCCATCTTCCTAGAGGTAGTGTCTGGGATGCCTAGTGTTTGCACTTTCCTTATATTCCAGCCATACAGTGGCATTAGCACTGGTTGTAAATGCAAAACTGTTCTACCTTTCCAGCCAGAGGAGCAGGTGTGGTGGCCCCAGTGATAAGGGAGGGAAATTATCAATTGAGAAATTAGATTGCTGACCTTATAAAACACAAGATGCACAAAATAGGTGATTTAATACCTTTTATTGGACCAACAGAGATTTAAGAATTTGAGAGAACAGAAAAATGGCCATTCCTTTTCTGATGAAGAACTCTGCAGGTTTGAAAGCTTAAAGTGTGTTTCTGTAAATCTCTGTTGGTCCAATAAAAGGCATCAAATCACTTATTTTGTGCATCTTATTGTTCAAGGACCAGTACGGCAACAGATATTTTTTTCTTATAAAAAACAATAACACATATTGAAAAATGTGTTTGAAATAACTGTAAGGATAACTTGGTGTTATCGTTCAGTAAGACTCCTCTAGACATTTCTTTATCTAGCTGTTTCAGTCAGCTATTCTGTCAACGTGTAACCCTGGCAACTGCCTGATTGTAACTGTGCATAGAAAGTCATTAAAATGAGCTGTGTCTCAATTGACTGTACCATAAATAAACATTTAACTACTGTATTATAGCTTGGCTACACCATTATCTTTCAATAGACACACATTAGTTTATGTTATTACAGCCACAATGCATGGCTATTGTACCTCTAAATGAAATAGTTTCCGTCATTAGCTTTTCCTCTAATTTACATAGAATATTATATTACTTTATATTCCTTGTCCAAGACATTTTTAACAGACTATTCTAAGTATATAGAATAATCCAGTCACTATTGAAGCTCATTAAGATAAATTGATATATAATAAAGAAAATGATATCATAAACATTCTAACAGAGTGAACAAGTTATGCCCACATGCTGAGTTTTTTTAAATCTTTTAACTGGTGGGAATATAAATGCTTGAAGCTATTTTTATGCAGTACACAGCACTGAATTATGAGGGAAATCCCACAACAAACTTCAACCTCACAACTAATATTTAAAGCCTTCTAATAGCTTCCAGCAAAGCAATTATGTTGCCGAGGATCACAAGCTACTAGTGGTAAAATTACAAGTTGTCCTAAAAGGCAAGACACTCACCATCGCCACAACCTGTCTGCCCCCCAAAAAAGCCCAGGAAGGCCTTCTTCTTGTTATGGAAGAAATTAGCGCACTCGACAAGGGCTCTGAATTTATCTTGCTCGGTGACTTTAATATTAACTGGTTAAGTAAGGAGGAAGCACCCTCCAGAGACCTAATCACCTCCTACAATCTCACACAACTCATAAGTGACCCCACCAGACAGAACTACAAGACTGGTACCAGTACCCTCATTGACTGGGTCTTAGCTAGCTCACCGACTCAGATCTCTGAACTCAGGGTTCTCCTGGACGTGCTGAGTGATCACTCCCCGATCTCCTTTTTGTGGACCATTAAACTTACCAAAAGCCCACCCCTCCTCATCGAAAGCAGGATACTGAAGAAAGGCAGACTTGGAACCCTCATATCAGCCCTATTTGCCTACAACTGGTCCCCTATCAACAAGGCACCTACGCTTGACCAGGCCCTTAGTTTCTTCATTGAGGGTTTCAATTCCATCTGTGATATCTATGCACCACACATGAAACAGAAAATTCGGTGGGAGGTAAACGGCTGGATTGATGGAAAGCTCCTCTCCCTCCTGAAGGAGAGAGACTGCCTCTGAGAAAAGGCCTTAAACTCAGGTAGAAAGCACGACCTACAGTGCTACAAAACAGCTAGAAATCGGTGCACCAAACTTATCAGGCTCACAAAAGCTGATTTCAATAAGACCCAGATTAACAATGCATGGGGAGATGGTAAGAGTTTTTGGGACAACATCAAGAACATCCATGCTAAAGATCAAAAGCAGCACCATAAGATGCTCAGCATTAATAACTCATCCTCCTCAGATCCGCTAGCCATTGCTGTTGCCTTTAATAAGGCCTTTACAGACCTGTCCTCAGTGCTGCCTCCAGAATACTTTCTGCCTGCAGAGAACCAAGCTTGCACCAACTTGCCCAAGACTAACCACCCAGCCTTCTACTTTAAGAAGGTGATGGTGAAGAAGGCTCTAACGATGGTCAGGAAAGTCCTAGGCAAGACCAGATTGGGGAGTGATGGGCTAGACATGAATTTACTATTCCTCACCCTAGATGTTCTTATCCTGCCCATAACAATGCTATTTAACAAATCCATGGCTCTAGCTCAGTTTCCGGAGGCATGGAAGCAAGCCCTGGCAACTCCAGTGCACAAAAATGGTGATAAGGTACTGGTGTCAAACGGCAGACCAATATTGATCCTCTCCCCACTATCCAAAGCTTTGGAAAAAACTGTGGCAAGTCAACTCACAGAATACCTCAATAAGTACAATCTGCTCTGTCCAAGCCAGCATGGTTTCTGGCAAAAACATAGTACCACCACGGCACTGCTGGACTACACTGACTATGCTCACAAGGCACTGGATGAAGGCAAATTGGTGGGGTCCATCTTCATAGACCTCACCAAAGCCTTCAACACCATCAACCACCCTCTACTAGTATTCCAACTCCAAAGAATGGGTGTGGCACCAAATGCCCTGAATTGGTTCAATGACTACCTAACACATAGGAGCCAGCGAGTCAAAATCAGGTAGACATTATCCAGATCCAGAGATGTATTCCTAGGAGTCCCTCAAGGATCAATTCTAGGGCCCCTACTTTTAAGCCTCTTTGTAAATGACCTACCCACACCTGTGACACCAAACTTATCCTGTATGCGGACAATGCCATGCTGCTGAGCAGCAACACCTCTCAGGATGCCCCACAAACGGAACTACAGAACTTCAATAAACTCGAGGACTGGTTCAGTAGGCATAAGCTGTAACTAAATTACAAGAAAACCAAAGCCATGCTACAGGCCGGCCCCTACAACAAACACAGGCTTGCTCCCATCATAATTTCCAATATAGCTGGTGAGCTGATTGAACAGATGCAATTTTTCAAGTACCTTGGAGTTACCATTGATGACTGTCTCACTTTCATGTGCTACATAAACTCCCTTGTCAGGGTGGTAAACACAAAGATTGGGGTTCTCCATAGGCATAAGAAATCTCTCACCCCGGAAGCACTCTGCATCTCAGTCTCCAGCTCCATACTCTCCATGATAGACTATGGGCCAATGGTCTATGGAGCTGCTACTGATACAGTGCTCAAAAGGGTCCAAATTGCACTTAATAGGGCATGCCACCTCACTCTGGGTGCAGATCACTACATTCATACTTGTACTCTGTATGAGAGTACAAACTGGCTTACACTAAAACACAGGATCAAATACCAAACTTGCCTCCTGGGGAAGAAGGCACTCCTGAGCAGAACCCCACCCTGTGTAGGAGATCTGCTCAAGGCATCTCTCTCATCACACATCACCAGAGGGAGGAAGAATGGAGCATTGTCCATCCCGTTCTGCCGAACCTCACTAGGCAGCGCACCTTCTCCTATCGGGCCCCCCTCTGGATCAATGAACTTCTGATGAAACTACAAGCAAACAACAGCCTGTCTCAATTCAAAGCTGGCCTCAATCAGCACTTAATGTCTGGCTCAAAATGCACCTACTTCTCAGGTCCCCATTGCTTAACTGGCCTACCCCCAAGGTAGCACTCAGCAGGGTTATATAGAGACCCATGTCTCCATTCCAGCCTAGCCAAGGGCTTAAGTAAGTAATCAGTCCTGTGAAATGCTCGGTACTGCCCCTCCTAAACCCCCTTACACTCACCCCCTACTAGACAAAGCCCTCTGGAGCCTCCCACCCCCATCACCACCTCCTCCTTGTTTCACTGTCACTCCACCTCTTGCTCTCTGGGGTAGAATCAAATCCAATTCTATTACTCTGCCATAGTCTATCAATTAACTTGGAGGTTTCCAGGGGTGTGCTACCTAGGGCAATCAATTAGCAATAGCTTTGTATTCTAATTAAAATTTGCTCAGTTTTTTCCTGTTTGTCTAATTCTCATGTAACTGCTCTTGATGACTAATGATCTGGCCTCTGTAACCACTGAATTTGTGTATTATCTTATTGTCCACCCTGACATGGAATCTTTGTAAAAGAGCTTACACTCAAAGGTCTTTCCGAAACACTAAATACATAAAATAAATACATAAAAATAAATAAATAAATAACTGAGACTCTGTGTAGTCATATCAGATCTCATTTGCTGATTGATATTACCTTGTGAACAAAAAAACTAAACCTAGTCCTTCAATGTTCTTTTTAGACATATAGAACTTCTTAGGTTACACTAACATATGTTAATGGTAAACAAAGCTGATCAAATGCTGCTCCCTCCTGACCCTTTACACAAAAGAATTTTGCATAACCATTAAAAATATATAATGCAAAGGACTTAGTTAACATTTAATAGCTATCTAAGGCCTGCTTGTGGGCCAGCTATGCTTATGCTTTCTTTGGCAGCTTCTTACTTACTTAATAATTGAAGATGGTTCTCAAATGGTTCCGAATAGCATCAATTTGAAGCTACAAGTCCCTAGTCTTTAGTGTAAGCATGCAACTGATTTACACACATTATGCACTTAATCCGCTGACTACCATTATTTATCTAAAAACATCCTCTTCCTTTAAAAGGTTACTCTAACCTCTATGCATTATTGCCTAGAGGTTAGAATAACAAGCTGAGAATGAACGTGATACATCCAGCAGACCAGTGTTTGATTTCCCACAACCTACACTTGCATAATGTATGACTCTAAGCAAGTCATTCAACCTTCCCGGTGCTCCCAGGTCACACCTGAAAATAGGCACTTATGCCTAGTGGATCTTGCCTGGTTTCCAAAGACTAAGACTGTGTGGAAAAAAAGTTAAATTTCTTTATTTGAAAAATATTTTTTCATGCTTTCCTTCAGTGATGAGCACATTCAAGCAAGTTACAAATTTTGGAAGTTAAAACTGTCAAGAAACCATGTTTTGAAAGTTAGTTTAAAATATTCCTGTTAAGGTAACACTTCTTTCAGAAACAATAGTATTTGTGGATCTTCATGCCTGCAAAACTGGATATCAGCCACATTTTTTCCCCTCATTTTGGGTGTCCGCTAGTTCCTCCCTTAATTATGGAAACTTTTACCTTAATATTCAATGTCACGCACTTCCTAAATGGTTAACCAAAGCCCTGCATGCACATTTAAAGAGCAGCTTGGTCCGCCAAGAGAACTTTGAAAACATAATATTTAAATGCAATTCAGCTTATATTTCACATTAGTTTGACATTTTTTCCTCCTTAATAAGTATTACAGTATCCATATGCATAAAAGCTGGCTCTGTGTACCTTGAGCATTCATCTACTCCTATTACTTGTTCAATACCTGATGTCATAGCACACTGCTTCTGGCATCACAGTCATTCCAATGGCAACAGATTATGAAATCACAATAGAGGCTTATTACTTCAAATGGGGTCCGAAGATAAAGATTTTGATTCTATGTACTGTTTCACAGCAATAAATAAGGGGAGGGTAAATATATAGAACATATATGAAAGATTAGCTTACTATTGTCTAAATACTATGTTTTACAAAATGTTCCCAGTGTTATCTTCATCTCTTTTAATTTTGATTTTGCCCAAACCTCTGTATTTGGATTTGATTTTCGACTTGAATTTCATTTTTTGCCATTTTAAAACTCATACAGCCTGTACTGCACCTGTACACAGTACATATGGAACTAATGGGCTGAGGGAGTGGTGCTTTGATGGGATTTATGTTGACAGTAAAATGCCTCTCTAATTAGTCTATGTGGCTTCAGTATATTTCTCATTTGTTCACCCCATTCTCCTTTCAGGCTCCTTTGTATAGTTTATCAGTTTATCTGCTGCATTAAGACTTCAGTTAATACAGAGGTCATTAGGGAAAATTTTAGATCCAGTCTATATCCAATTCACATAAAACACTTTTTTTTGAGGGGCTCTGGTTTCAGAATCCTCTGCCACCCATCTGACAAGACCCTCCTTCACAAGCAGAAGCAAAACCTTCTATTCCCCCACACTCTGCTGACACACTGCCACACCCCACAGAGCCATCTGCTGCTACCCTCAGTAATCTAGTGACTGTACTCCCTCCCACTTTCTGATTACCCCTGGTCCCTCCAATGAAATTATCTTATTTTCTCCTATCTGCTGATCACCCAGTAACATGCTACAGAATTTTAAGATACCTTTCTTACATATCTTAATTCTTTAAGATTTGCCTTTAGTCTCATTCCCTCTTGTTTGCCTATTGACCCAGCTGAAGTGTAACCTTCAAGAGCAATAGGCGCAAAAGAGGTAGCAGGCAGTCAGCTATGGCAGAACTATAAATGAAGATCTTTGACTAGGATACATTAAGTTTTAGGGACACTTATCAGGGTCTCAGCAAATCAGAGGCACATACAATGATTTGTACAGTAGAGGCTGTAGCAAACACAAGGGATCAAGAAAGATTATTTATGTATTTATTGCAGTTTAGGATTAATACCTTTCAGTCCTAGGACTTGTTTACAAAGGTTCCAGGTCATACACAAAACAATTAATCAAACATGTAGGTTGCAGACATTACAAAAAAGTTAGACAACGCATATCAGTTGCATATATTTGAACAATTCGAGTTAGAATACATTGAAGGAACAGTTTGTTTAAGTCAGGTTACAAATAAAATAGGAGGATCATGGTTTCAAGGGTATAAAGCATTTCGGTGAGGGAACATTCAGGATACAGCTCAAACAAAGGAAACAGTTTCAAAGGAAATGCTTTAGTCTGTCAATTTAGAGTCATCAGTCCCCTGGGAGTACTGGCTATACAGATGAGGAATAGCTATACAGAGGGTGAGTGAGTGGGGGAGCAGCCTAAGGAACGGCGTTGTCATTTTATGGGAGGGTGAGGATGGGGGACTTGTTGCAGTGATGTCAGCAGTGTGGGGGTGCAAGCTGGCGCTCAGTAGGAGGCAAGTGGGGGAACAGACATGGGGAGCAAACTAAGGGATGGGTCCTGGAGTAGGGGGAGGTGTGAAAGGAGGTTGGGGTATAAACAGCAAGGAGATAGGTGGTGTGGTAATGGAGGGGGTTTGCAGGATAGGAACTGGGGTGGGAATATTAGGGCATGAGAGGGTGAGGTTGGGAGGTGGAGGGGTGATGGTGGTGTAGGAGGGATGGGGTGGGAAGGAGGGAGGTGGGGAGGGATGGGTTATTCAGGCTAAAGTGTCCTGTAGTTGGCTAGTCAAAGCGTGCACAGGCCAGTTCATGATGCAGTACAGTCCTAAGTCCTGTTTTGAAGAGGCTAATCTTATTGCTTTCAATGAGTGATGCAGGCAGCCCATTATACCATTTTGGTCCTTGGTACAAGATAAATTTCTGTGCCAGGGTGGTGTGTTTAAATGGTACCAGGAGCCCAACTTTCTCTGCACTCCTGGTTGGCTTGGATGATCTATCCTGCTGGAAGAGTCCACATGGAGATGGAGGTGCTAGTCTTAATTGGGCTTTCTTGACCAGTAGGCAGGTCTGGTACCGGGCACTGGGATGTAAGGAAGCCATCCAGTACCTGAGTAGAGGTGTATTTTACTAGGGCCATTAGGGTGGAGTGGTGTTTCCAGAAACCATGCTGTTGGGGGCACAGTTTGTTGTACTTCTCCAGGTACTCTGTGAGTTGATCAGAGACCACCCTCTCTAGGGCTTTGGAGAGGGGGGGAGGATGGATATTGGCCTACAGTTGGAGGTATTGGTTCTATCTCCAGTTTTAAGGACAGGGATGACTAAGGCCATCTTCCAGGCATTGGGGAGCAAACCCGATCTGAGTGAGGCATTGAAAACATTTGAGAGTGGGTCGGCAAGCTCATTTAGGACAAGGGTGACCAGCTTCATATCGACTTGGTCACTTCTCAGCCTAGTCTTTCCAAGGACACACTTGATGTACTTGTCTCAGCTCTGGTGATTTGTTTAAAGTAGAACAGCAGAGTCCCAGTTCTTAATGTTGTGGGGTGGGCATAATTTGGTGATGGAGTAGTAGTCAGATTGAGATAATTGGCCAGTAGTACTCCAGAGAGATCAGTAAAGGCTGAGTTGAACTCATTGGCTATGTTTGTTTGTTTGTTTTTTATTTATTTCATACAATCAGATTTGCAAACTTTGAGTCAGAGACTCGTTTACAAAGGTACCTCATCGCAGGGAGGGTGGGCAAACAAAAATGTGAGGTGAGACATTGGTAACAATACAGGTGAGATACAAGGTGTAAAACAATAAAGCAAACAGAAGATGCACTAACTATACAAGGCTTATTCATACTCTGCGACAGAGACCAGTGCTTAGTAGGCTGGGATGTTCAGAGCTACTCTGGGAGGTACTATTCGGGACAAGTACAGCTCTGATTATCAACAAGGTATTTGCATAGGGCTATTTTGAACTGGCCAATTCTGGGGATGTTTGTGATGTGCGCAGGGAGAGAGTTATACCAGGCAGGTGCTCTATGGTGAAAGGATCTTTGGCATAGTGAGGTCCTGGCTCTAGGTAATTGGAAGATGGCTTTAGTGGCATTACGGGTGAGTGCCAGCCGGGAGGCCTGTTGCAAGGGTATAGTGACCCCTGGAGGGCATAGCCCAGATAGGGCCTTTTTTGCCAGCAAGCAGGTGTAATATTGCAGCTGTTCATCAAAGATGAGTATGTTAGAGGCAGAATAGAGTAGACATGTATGGGTTCTGCTATGGGCACCAGTCAGAAGCCTGCAGGCTTTGTTGATAGAAATCTGGACTTTAGTGAGGGTGGTAGGGTTGGCAGCTGCATAGGTAGGGAGTCCATAATCTGCCAAGGACAAAACGGATGAGGTGATGGCAAGTTTTAGGGCAAACTCAGGGAGGCAGTCTTTGTGGCGATAGAGGAGACCAATCCTGGAGTTCATGGCCGATGACAGAGCTTTAAGGTGGGTATGGAAGGTAAATGCTGAGTCGAATGTGATGCCCAGATACTTGTAGGTTGATACCTGTTCAAGGGGGTGGAGTGTGCTGGGGGTGATGTGAAGGGGAGCATCACTGGAGTTATTTTGACGGTGTGCAAAAAGCACAGATTTCATTTTTTTCAGGTTTAGGACTAGACGGTGGTTGATGAACCATTTTTCTGCTTGGCTGAAGGTGCATTGCAGGGTGCTTTGGAGCAAGAGTGGGTCCGAGTGTGAGGCGATGAGGACAGCGTCATCAGTGTATAGAAGTTTTTTGCCTGTGCAGGAACTAGGGAGGGTGTTTAGGAAGAGGCTGAAAAGGGTAGGTCCAAGGATGGAGCCTTGGGGGACCCCGGAGCATACTGGTAGGTTTGTTGACAGGGTCCCATTCAGTTTGACCCTTTGGGATCTATTCTGGAAGTAGCCTGAGAACCAATTCAGAGGGCCAGGTGAGAATCCCAGTTGGCTAAGGGAGTCTAGCATTAGTGGGTGACACACAGTATCAAAGGCCTTAGATAGGTCAATGAATACTGCACCAGCAATTTTCCCAGCATCAAGTGCAGTGTGGATTTGGTGGGAGAACTCCAAAAAGGACTGTGGAGGTGCTGTGACCCGGGCGGAAACCATGCTGCTCTGGGCATAGTATGTTGTATTTAGATAGGTAGTCCATGAGTTGCATGGATACTATTTTCTCCAAGGCTTTTTTGGGGGGGAGGATGGAGATGGGCCTGTAGTTGTTTGGTAATGTTCGGTCTCCGGTCTTATGGATGAGGGTGATTTCAGCCTGTTTCCATGCACTTGGGAATTGGCCAAGGCATAGGAATCGGTTGAGAAGATCCGTGGGGGGGGCTAGCATGACATCCAGTGTGAGGCAGAGTATCCTGGAGTCAAGGGGGTCACCGCTCGGGTTGTGGGAGGAGAGGGCTTTTAAGAGGAAAGGTTTGGTGTCTACAGGTTCCTGGAGTGTCTCTGTGGAGGTTGTAATCAGGTCTGGTGGGGCTCTGGGGCCCTGCCCATGAGGGTTTTCATGGCATTCCAGAAGTCCTTACCTGAGCCCCAGCATTTGGGAAAAAGGTCTTTATAGTACATAGCTTTAGCTGATCGGATGAGCCTGGTGCAGTAGTTTCTAGCTGTTCTGTATGCAGTAACGTCAGCTTGTTTCTCAGTAGACTTGGCTTCATGCCACTGATTGTCACGGTTACGCATTAGATCAACTAATGATCTGGAGAGCCATGGGTTGATGGTTCCTTTCACTTTTTTTTTGAAGGGTGCAAATATGTCACAGGCTCAACTGAAAGCCACGACTAGGTAGTTCAGGGCTTGGTTACCATCAGTGGCTCTGTCTAGTGGTGACCAGTCAATCTGCTTTAGGTATTGCTTGAAGGTGTCCAGTAGCCCTGTTCTCAGGGCTCTATTTATGGAGACCTTGGGTGGGCATTTGGAGAACTTATTGGCCCAGTAGAACTGGACTGATGAGTGGTCACAAAGGCTGTCTGGCAAGACAGATACTCCAGATATGTGCTCAGGAAGGAAGGAGAGGAGCCAGTCAATGAGGGTACTGGTACCAGTTTTGTAATTAATCTTGGTGTCATGAGTGACCAGTTGGGTGAGGTACAGACTGGATATGAGGTCTCTGGTCTGAGTTTCCTTCAGAGACTTCCAGTTGGTGTTGAAGTCTCCAACAATGACTTGCTCCCAATTTGTGCCCAGCTGTTGCAGATTGCTTACAAATAACTTGAGGCCAGTGTCATGTTTATTTGGTGATATGTACATGGTGGTGAACAGTAGGACCTTATTTTGTTGCCCTGTGGAGAGTTTTAGATTGAGGATCTGGGCCTCATTGGCATGCAGGCTGTTGTCCAGGGTCTGAACTTTAATGTTTTCTCTAATGTAGACAAGGCAATCACCCCCGTGTTTGGTTAGCCTGTCCTGTTGGTAGGTGTTGTAGCCATCTATTGAAATGGAGACATACGAGTTTTTTGCTGACAGCCAGGTTTTGGTGAGGGCTATTATATCTGGTTTGGTCATCTCCACCCTAGCCTGGAACTGGGGGAACTTGTGCAGGAGGCTATGGATGTTAAGGGAGATGGTCTTGAGGAGTCTGTTTCCTTCAGAGGTCTTGTGGGGGTCCTGAGTTGGGTTGAACATTGCCAGATAGGAGTAGTATCATGAGTATCAGTTTACTAAGGAAGCAGGACCAGGTATTCTAGATTAAGCGGTCTAGGCTGAGCCTCCAGGCACCTGTAGTCTGCATTAAATGCTATGTAATAGTTGTTGCATTGTAGAGCAGCGATGAGGGGTGCACTGAGACCCTGCCTGGTATTGTTTAGCGTGGTGGTGCGGGGTGTTCACAACCAAGGAAGCTCAGTAGATATACCCCTTCTGTCTGGAACCACTAACGTCAGGTCAACAGTGGGGAATGTGGGTGCCCTAGCTGGTCCTTCCATTTCTCTCCTGTCATTAACCTCATGCCAGGTAAGCAGAGTGAGTAGGAGGGCTAGCTTGGTGTAAAAGGCCATTTTAGGGTGGGTATGCTGTGACAGATAATTTGTGTTGTCAGATTTCCTGTAGGTGGGTTGCTAGTCAGCTCGCAGGATCAGCAGTCGGTTATAGTTGAAGCATTTTAGCATGAGTAGGACCGGGGTCTGATTGCTCCTGTGTCAGGATGCTGCAGTGATGTTCAAGGAAATGTAATATAATAATCTTGTCCAAGGCACCAGGAGAAAATGTCAAGAAGAATAATCAAATCCACAGGAAATGGTAATCTACTGGAGCTCAGTAAACTGTTGTTACTGTAGATCAAAGACCCAGAATGTGTTAAATTCCTGAAGGTGATGAACATTGGCCTGGGGCATATGCAGGGTATAAAAATTATTTGTTAGTGTCTTCCTTTTGTTCTCCAAAATGGTTGTGAATAGATCTCAAAGACAAGCACAGATCCTTTAGGAACAGGTCAGACAGAAATGTGGATTCAATGCAGCACTCCACAACTCAGAGCTTGTAGAACAGATTTGCTGAACTTACTTTTGCTTTTGATGGCTTCCAAAAAAGTTGATTTATGATGAGAATGAAAATAACTGGTGGTGATGTATTGCAGTTTCTTAGTCCAGGAAACATTCATAGATGCCATGTCCAAGTACGGTTTAGTTCCTCCAAACAGAAACACATGAAAATCCACAAAACTAAACTACTGACAGAGACAAACACAAACAGACAGCCACACAGCCCAAGGAGATCACATACATGATTACTGAATTTACTGGTAGAACATGGTGTCAGTAGCTAGGTTCAAATCATGTGATACTACTGTAAAGTTGGTTCTTGACTGTGCAGTGTGAGGGAAGAGGGAGGGCTATATATATGCTGAACAATTCAAATAAATGTCTCTGGTATTGGTTATCGGTTTTTCTTACATGTATCTGGAGTGACTCATACCACAGAATCTGTCATCCTGGTTAATTGCTCTGCGCTACAAAGCCATTATCCAGTGGCCTTATCATACTGTCTCAGAAACCTATTTTGCTTCTTTTCAGCAGTCCATGTTTCTTATCCACTGCTCTTGTTTCAGCTTGACATTGCCCCTCATTGATGTGTATGGGGAAGGTAGGGAATTTTGGAATCTTAGCTCCTAAATGAGGCTCCAATTTTATATAGAGTCCTTCAACTTTTAACACTTGCTTCTGGGGTTGGGGAGCTCTTACCCATACACTGAACTCTGAGACTTTATGTCTCCAAGTCGTATATGTCCCATTTGGGGGGCACCCCACTACTTCCTATTTAAATGCCAACACACACCATAAACCCCAATACCTAAACTTGTAAACACAAAGCTATATTTGAAGGAATTCTGCAGAGCCATGGATGTGCTATTTTCAAATATATAAATCAATACAGTGTCAAGGCCATGCTCTGCTTTCCTGCTGAAAATCTTTTTTTTTTTAACTTTATAGTCTCACCAAAGTAACGGAGACAAACAAATTACAATCTTATTGCAGCTCCCACCCACACACAAACACCTTGAATAAGTTAATTTAAAGAATACAAGGAAAGAACATTCAAAAGGGATATAGAAAATAAGACTAAAACTAGGATATTTTCATGTCTGAAATTACATTTTCACTTTTATACAAGGAACCCAATGTAGGCTTATAATACTCATTTTACATAATGTCCCGAATAATTAATTTTCGCAGTCAATCCTATGGCCCAGTGAAAGGTGTCTCTACCACATGGGGATCTGAGTCTGAATTCTGTGCCCAGATTCTAGTGGAAGATGCAGATTATTTAAATTCAGTCTCAGAAGATACACTCAACCATCAAGGAGAGAGGGCTGCGTTCAAAGCCACATACAGTGGAAACCCTGTTCAAGGCATCAGGAGGTTCACAATGGGGCAGAGTTGGAATGAGACTAGGTTAGCAGCAGTGGGTCATCCACCAGTCAGGTGTCATGGGTGACAGGAGTTATGTTCTGGAACACGATGCAGCATTCCAAACAGATATTATAGCACTAGCCGAAAGAGAGCTTGAGGAGAGAAAAGCGCCTTCCTCTTGAAAGGCCAGCAAAAGTATTGTGATTCCTCACTGGTCTCCCAGCACTGACTCATGTTTTAAGGCCAGAAGGTAAACTGGCGGAGACAAGGGAAGCAGCAGGGAGCAGGGCTGGGCAGACTTGATGGGCCACAGGGCCACATGTCCTGCAGACAATGTCTATCTTTTTGTGTTTGGTGTGGGAGGTACTTAGGAAATAAAACTACCTATTGCTTGATCAGTCTCACATAGGGTAGACCCCCACATGTCAAACAAGTTGTCATGGGGGGATGGTCAGACCCATAGGGTGGACAAAGCATGGCAGGGGATGTAGAGTGAGTATGTAAGCAATAATACCTGAAAGGGTGGATGGTATTGGCAATACTAGACCACCTAGGTGCATAATGAGGGTCAATACCACAGTATAAAGTAAGAAAAAAAATGGCGGATGTTTAAAACTGAAGATTCTATTGATTCTCACTGTTTCTGGTAAAAAGGTAGGCAGGCACATAGGCTAGTTATTTACTGGTCTCTGTTGCCTGATACCTGCCTAGGTCCTGGCTGATGTCAACCAGTCAGGTAGTTGGGTTTCTCCAACATATTTGAAATAAAAATTCTTCACTTCCCCCTGTGCTTAATTTTCTTACACTTTATATTGACATTAATTAAACCAATATTATTGCCTTGGTTATATTTCCTCGATTCACTGGTGTTGGATTTTAACTTTTCTATGTTTGTCATTTCTTTGATTGTTCCATTTCTCAGGTGGAGTTATACTGTATATTAGGTTGAACAAATATACTTGGCTTTTGTATGGAGACAAATTCCATGCAAAATAATCTACTGCAATGAAACATGAAAGTGAATGACATCAGATTTGGTAAGTATCAAATTTCAGATTTGCGATAAAGATTTTGACTCCTGGTTGCTACCACACCTGCTTCAGATGATTTCTTGGTTCCCTGAGTCCCATCCGTCACTCACCCTGCTGTTGTGCCAGTGGGGATCTGCATGGGGTGGGACTCGAAGAAACTGACATCATCATATATGGCAGGCCATGTACATATTAATTTTCTGTATTTTCTCCTGTGTTCCCCTTCCCTCACTCAGCACAGGATGCTCGAAGCAACACCCTGAGGGGGAGACAATCTCTCTCAGCCCATCACAAGGGTCATTACTGTGCCAGAACTAGACTGAGTTGCTACCTTGGTTGGGAGCACTGGTGCATGGCAGCAGTATTCCAGCCCTCCAGCCACTCGATCTGGCTCCCTGAGTCAGCTCCTGAACCTGGGTCACTATCATAGAAGCACATAGTGCTTCCACTGGGCCATAAAGTGGCCTCTGCAAATATAAGTTTTGAATCCGAGATAATAAGTATCATGGTTTTACTTATCGTAGACTAATACTGTAGCCAATAAATGAAATGTAACAAAGGTCACCACCTTGTAGTGGGACTGTGAAAAGTTTTTTTTCTGAAGTAACTGCAACAATGTGTGATACATTGTAGCACAAATTCCCAAACCAAATACGATATTCTTTCCACTCTAAAGTGATTCTAAAGTTTAGTATATTTCTCCATACATGCTCTTGTAATACCATACTATATTTTGTTACAAATTTTATATCAGTTAAATTTATTGTGTGAATTTGCGATTGACTACAGACTGTTTTGCATGACTGCACCAAACTATTCTGACAGGCTTGGCTTGATGAACAAGAAGAAAATCAATAATTTTTCCAGCTGTACATAATGCTCCCAGTCACGGACTAGGTTACATGAGAGGAACTGTGATATTCTCCGATTTGTCTGGTAAAATTTCTTTCCTGAGCAATGTTAACCTTTCTCATTGTTCATGTGTATCAGTGTTTTTCTAAACATTTCATTTAATTGTATTTTACTATTTGTTTACCTAGGATTGCCTGGAAAAGATGCAACATTTTGTTTTCTGTAGGGTTCTGCCTTTGCCCTAATCTTACAACTGGAATAGACTGAAGTACAGGATGTGAGGTGACTTGCTCAAGGTCACACAGTATGTACATGGATGAGATAAGAAGCTGGTCTCCTGATTCTGCAGTTTCTTATCTATTAGATTTACAATGCCTTGCTATTTCCAATATTTGTTTAGTCTGGCAATTCTTCTGAGATCAGAGACACACTGATGGAAATGTAGAAAGCTGGGAGACATGTGATTCCCCAAGCACATGTAAATTAAATTCAAGACTTCTTCCAAAATGACAGAGATCATATGGCACGGTAATGTAAACCATGGCAAGGCATGTTTATAGGGGCCCAATCACAGTGACTCTAGCTGCTGCACAATCCAAACAAATACAATGCATACAACCATTGTAGGACTCAGACAAAAACAGTATCACATAAAATAGGATGACAGAGATGGTAAAAATCCTAAACTAAATAACAACAGCAAAACGTAAATGGACTCATGTTACTCTCTAAGCCCCAATGTTAACCAAGTGCTTGTTTAAAAAGATGGTGCCCGAGCCTTTTTTTAAATGCATCCACTGAGGGTGAGCTCTGTACACTAACAGGCAAGGCATTCTACACACATGGAGCTGCAGTGGAAAATGCCCTGGTCCTGACTGCCTTAAATGGGAGCTGGGAACAGAGACTGCAAAACTGGCCTTACGAACATGTGAAAATGACAGCAGATACAGGCCAAGCGGTCTATTGTATCTGCTCAATTGTGCAGCTTACAGCTTAGATTATTGCTGCTGCTCCCCCCAACCCATGACCAACCCTCATCGTCATTTCCCCTGGCTGCTTCCCTCTCTCTGTTCACCTTCCTCCCTACTAGTGTCTTGCAACTGACCCTATCCCACCCCATCTTAAAGCTCCCCACTGATTTCAGAGATATCACTTCTTCAGGCAATGTGTTCCAGCTTGCAACCACTCTCTCCATGAATTAATGTCTCCTCATCTCCCTCTTGAACCTACCCCTATCCTCAGATTGTATCTCCTAGTGATCCCTTCCCCCTTTGAATGAAACATGCCCTCAATACTAACCTTGTTCATGCCCTTTTAGTACTTGAAGATCTCTATCATAGCATCCCTTTCCCGTCTCTCCTTCAAGGAGTACATGTTGAGCTCCCTCAACCTATCCTCATAAGGTTTCTGCCCCATTCCTCTGAGCATCTTTGTCACCATTCACTGACCCCCTTCCAAAAGTTTGATGTCCTTTCTTTAATAGGGGCTCCAGAACTGCACATAGTACTCCAAATGGGGATTAACTAGTGATCTGTACAGCGGCAGAATGACTTCCTTCATCCTAGAGGTGATTCCTCTGGCAATGCACCCCAGCATTCTATTGGCCTTGGCTGCTGCTTTCCTACATTAAGAAGAGTGATTCAAATTCCATGTGACCATCACCCCCAGATACTTTTCCTCTGCAGAGACGGAAAACTGCACCCCTCCCAAATGTTAGCTGTACCCTGGGTTCCTGGCTCCAAAGTGCATAAACTTGCACTACTTTGCATTGAAACCCAGCTGCCAAGTGTCTGACCATTGCTCTAGTGTTAACAATTTCTTCTGGAGTCCCCTCCCACCCTTCACACTATCTACCACCACATCTACAGTATCTTGGTGCCATCAGCGAATAGGCTGATCTTACTCTTAACCCCTTTCACTATATCAGCTATGGTGACTGCTCTTGGAGTTGAGAGCCCTCCCACACCCACCCTGTGATGTCTGTCCTTCAACCAATTTCCAACACACTTAACCAATTTCTCCCCAGCTCACAGGTTCAACAGTTTACTAGCCAATCTCCTCTGAGGCACTGAGTCAAAGGCCTTTCTGAAGTCCAGATACAGTACATCAACTGGCCTTGGAGGAGCAGAGAGGATAACTTGGACCATAAGGCTATGAGATCTTTTAGGTAGTCTGGACCCAGTCTGATCAAGGCTTCATAGGTTAGCAATACCGTCTTGTGGGTGATGTGCCAGTGAATAGACAGCCATTAACGCTCAAGTAGGACAGGGGTGATATTTCAGAAGTAGTAACTCAGTATTCTGCACCAGCTGCAAGTGTGGCAGCCACCTCCCAGATTACCCTAGGTAGTAGTTGAATCTAGATGCTACAAAGGCATGTAAAAGGATCATCAGATCCACGTGCCTTAGATAGATCTTGATCTGAGTGATTTTCCTTAATTGAAAAATACACTGTGGACAACAGCCACCACCCAAGATTCTAAAGACAAGTTATTGTCTACACTGATGCCCAGATTCTTAGCCTTGTCCGTGACTCCAAGGGGGTTTGTCAAGCAAAGAAGCACCTAATAGCATGCTAATAAATCTTACTGACCCATGAAAACCTGGTTCTACCAGCAACATCTCTTTTGTTCATGGATTAAAATTAATACTTCTGGAGGCTATCCAGTATTCAATTGCTTTAAGGTATTTGCCTAGCATGGAAACTTCCTCTCATCCATCAGGAGGAAAACACAGGTACAGCTGGTGCCATCTGCACAGAAGTGATGCTCCAGCATGTACTGTCTAATGACCTCTCCTAATGGCAGCATGTACATGGTGAATCACATGCAGCATAAGATTGATCCCTGAGGCACCCCACTGCTGATTGCAGCTGGCCATGAGGAACAAGTTCCTAATTTAATCTGCTGTGATTTGTTGAAAAGAAATAAAGCTAACCTTCTTAACATTGTTTCCATGAGTTCACCATATTGCCATAGGCAACCCATCAGAATCCCATAATCCACCATATCAAAGACCTGCAAGAAATCAAAGAGAATTACAGAAGAGTATTCTCATATATCTCTCTCCCCAAGAAAAGGTTATTTATCACCTTGACAAGTGTGTCTCTGATATGGGTGTGGCAACTGAGGTTTCAAGTATCAGATTCAATTCAAAGAAGTGCAAAATAATGCACCTGGGAGAGGGGAACCCTGGAGAGAGCTACAGGATGGGAGGGGAGTTGCTGACAATCACCAAAGAAGAAAGGGCCCTGGGGGTTATCATTTCATATGACTTAAAGGTGTCTAAGCAGAGTGCAAAGGCTGCAGGTAGGGCCAGTGACATTCTGGGGTGCATAGGCAGAGGTATCACTCGCAGAAGGCAGGAGGTGGTGATGCCATTACATAAAACACTAGTGAGGCCTCACCTAGAGGACTGTGTGCAATTCTGGAGGCTGCACCTTCGTAAGCACATTGATAGGGTGGAGGCAGTCCAGACAGGGTCAATTAAAATGGTACAGGGCTTGCACCAGAAAACATATAAGGAGAGATTAAAGGACCTAAATATGTACTCACTAGAGGAGAGGAGGGACCGGTGGCACATAATAGAAACATTCAAGTATCTTAAGTGCATAAACAAGGTGCAGGGGGAAGATATCTTCCAATATAGGAGGAGTAAAAGAACGAGGGGGCATAATATGAGATTGGAAGGGGCAGTCTATGGGGAAATTTGAGGAAGTTTCTCTTCCTGGAGAGGGTGGTGGACACATGGAACAGTCTGCCACAGGAGGTGGTGGGAGAGAGCACAGTGGAGGGATTTAAACATGCCTGGGATAGGCATAAGGGAACCTTGGCAGTGGGAAGGAGGGGTAAAAAGCCATTGACCAGGTAGGATCAGAGACCACAAACTAGTATAGGGCTTATGGGCAGACTGGATGGGCCTGGCAGTCCTTATCTGGCAACAATTTCTATGTTTCTATGTTTCTCCATGCCTAAACATGAAAATAGATTGGAATGGCTACTAGTGGTTATATATTTTGAGGAACACCTAGAGCTGCAAAACCACTACCTTCTCAGTTTCCTTCCTCAAAAAGGGAATGTTCAAGTGTGTAAGCTGCTGACTCTATCTAGTGACAGCTTATCCTGCCTTTGTGTGTTGCCAGCGGTCAGTTTAGCAAAACTGCTCAGTTGTTTGTTGCAGCCCTGTTAAAAGATGGGTAGAGAGTTCAGTCCACTGAACTATCCAGGAAAAAGGACGTAGCATTACACTTAACAAAAGCTCTGTCAAAAGGCTTAAATAGGCTCAGAATGAGGAGCACTTTTAAGATCTGACTAGGTTTATTTTTTTTTTTAAGTGTTTATTTTTCCTTTAAATTTTCAGAACTGCCCTTTTTCAACTTCTGGGTCAGCTTCACCTTTATAAGTCACCCCCTTGCAAGCAGGGTGAGTGTCATTGCATGCGAAAACATGTGCAGAGACATGAGCATCCAAGCACAAGTCTGGCATGTCTGGCATGTCTGGTGGGGTAGAAGGGGTAGAAAGCCAGATATGACACAACCTTTGAGTTTAGTAAGGCAAGCTTTACTATACAGTTTGTCCTTCAAAGTTTATGTGCTGGTCAGTGTAGGGTTTTGTGTCTGTATTGCCAGACAGTATCAGAAAGATCCCCTGAACATTTTATGTATGCACAACCATATATATTCTGCCATTTCTACCAAGGCCTTGCATTATTTGTACTTGTTTGTTTCAATCTAAAATACCATTAAAATGTCTACAACTATGACTACCACAAAAGTTGGGGTTGGGTTTAAATGTAATGCCTGTGACATGTACACTATGTTACCAATTTTGAACTCTTTATTGCCCTTCATATGCAAAAAATGTCAAGTAAATAATAAAATGCTAAAGGGAATATCATCTTTTACTACAAGACTGGCAGTCCTAGAAGCTAGCCAAAAGGACATGGCAGATAGTATGAAATATTGGGACAACACCCCCAGTACAAGTAAAATACCTTCCCCTACATTACTGACCTTTCCTGCAGATCCCAGTTCTATAACATAGGCACTGCAGGCACATTAAATCTACCCCATGCCCTAATGTGCCATTAAATATTGTCTCTTTTCCCAACCCTGTTAATCAAAAGTATACCAGGGAAGTGGAAATTATAACTGACCCAGATGAAAATTAATATTTGGTGCAAAGCAGCAACATAGCTAAAATAGGCGCAAAGCTGAATAATTCAGCCCTAAAATACAAAATAGATTTGATCCCCTTAATACTGACCCAGATTCTATTGAATCCAGGGACTCTAACCATCTTACTTCTAGTTTCTGTACAGACCCTGCACCCTGTTGCTCTCCCCCCTTTAACTAGCCTAACTCAGAGTGTAACCCCCTTGTTACCCGGGGTTACTAGAATCCCAGTAAGACCTAGTGGTAGGCAGGGAAGGCAGCTTGTGAAACTCCAGTTAAATGTGTTTCACACTGTCTCACTTGTTCTCAGCCTCAGCTGAGACTGAGGGATGACATCACCAATAGAACTTTCGCGGCTGCATGAGCCACATTGGAATCTGCAGCAAAGGGAGTTAGATAGAACGTTGGGAGTTTTGAAGTCAGTCTGCAGTTTGTCTTCAGTGAGTGAAGAGTGAAGTTGGGAGCTTGCTTGTAAAGCAGCTCAGTGAAGGCTCTAGGAGCCTCAGCCCTGACAAAGGGCTACTTTTAAGTAATAGGGTGTGTGTCTCCACCTTAAAGAGAGACACAGAAGAGTACTGAAGTGGTGGAGACCGCTGTTTTCGGGTCTCAGTGCCCCCCCTCCCTCCTGGGGGGTAATAAGGATTCCCTGCAGATTCCTGGGGCAATCCCCTAGCTCGGCTTGTGGAGGAAAAGCTGCCTGTTCATTCCAGTATTTATATGGGAGAAAAGAAGATTTGTGAGTCACCTGTGGGGCACCTGCAACGTAAGGGTGAGTGTCTGCTCTGGCTAAAAGGGCATATGTTTTCTTCACCCTGGGACTTGTGTGAAAATCTAGGGATTGAACTACATATTGGGAAGCCTAGAGAAATGGGCCAAGCAAGTAAAAGTAGTGTCAAATCCCAGAGTTTTGTGAGATGCAAATAATATGTAGAGAAGATGTGACAGACGTCTACCCTTAATCTACATTTAGAGTTCAACAAAGAATTGTTCAGTTTTCCAGAGAAATGGCCGGGTATGAAGGGTGGAGCTGGAGGTGGGTGGCCCCATCTTTGGTGACCAGGTCCACCTCTACGGATTTCTTCTGTGGTTTTCTGCTTTGCCTCAGGCACTTGGCCAGTGATGGGGGAAGTACCCAGACGTGGGGTTGTGAGGAACATTATCTCTAAGAGTCGCAGACTCTAGTGTGGTGTGTGGAGCCATGACAGGATATTTGGTTCATTCCTCAATTGGACCACAGATGAAGTGGCCAGCAGGGGAGCCGGACCAGTGGGAAAAACCCAAGTGAGTACAAGTCGGGCTCTGTACCCAAAGCTGCGTGCAAGTCCGGGCTGTGTGCCTGATGGGTTTAGAGCCTGAGGGCTGGAAATGGTGATAAAGTGTTCTGTAGTCTCTAATCTGCATTACCAGGAAATGTAGCCCTGTCGGAGTCCGTCTATGCTTTGTTTGTTCAGCTAGTATGTGAATAAAAGCCACACTGAAGAATCCCATTCCTGGTTCTGGACATTACAGTTATTGCTTCCTGTGTTCGGATTTACTTGGGTGCCCCTACGCAGAGTAGCCAAACCTAGGTCCCTCTGTGCCGAGTAACCTTATCCTCCCTGAACCAAGTCCCCACCAGGTACTGCTGTCAGCTTCAACAGCATGCCACCTGTCGCTTTGGTAAAAAGGCTGGGGTGAGGGGTTACAAGAGTATTACCTCAGCCACTGAATCTACTGATCACAAACCACACCTGATAGACATCATAACAGAAACAAACCATACCATAGAAACCATTCTTGGAGATATGGTAGTAGCCCCAAATCCCACTACAGCTCCTTTACATACACCTAGACAAGTATATGTTATCAGCGATTCTATCATTAAACACCAGGAGGACAGGGCAATATGCAATGAGGACAAAGCTAATCGTACCTGCTCAACCTTTCGTGGGGCCAAAATAGCAGACATAACCATCATGTTAGATAATATTCTTGCTGATTGTTGGGAAAAGCAACTCATACAATAGTTGTGCATGTGGACACAAATGATATCAACCATCAATCTCTTACGGATATCAAAACAGATTGTGTCACCATCTCAAATAAACTGATTGACAAAGGTTGTAATGTTATATTATCTGAAATTTTACCCATCTCTAGGGCAACTACTTACATTACACAGAAGACAAAAAATATTAATAATTGTCTCCGAAGTTAGTGTCTGAAACAAAATATTAGTTGCATAACCCATTGGGAGACATTTACTGATAGGAAAGAACTATATTGTTGAGATGGCCTTCATTTAAGTAGGAGAGGTTGTGGTATACTTGGTCAATGCATAGCCACTTTAATAATTAGCCATTTAGACTAGCTAAGCCAGGGAGAGACATGGCAAGCCTGCCTTTCTAATTACTCCAAATAGGCATCCTACCACTAATCCCTGTAACCATCTGGGCTTTATGTACTTCAACGCAAGATGTCTAAATAACAAAATTGACTAACTTAAACTTAGTGTTTGTCAAAACAACATCTCTATTATATCCATTACAGAGACATGGGGTGATGAGAAAACTTGTTGGGAAACTGCCATCCCTGGCTTTTGTTTACATAAACAGAATAGACAAGTAAGAAAGGGTGGAGTCTTAGCCTTTCTGGTAAAGAGTGAAATCAAGAGGCGGCCCAGTGGTGCTGAGGGTTGAGGCGCTGGTCGCCACACCTCGTGCCACACCGGCGACCCGAGTTCAGGAACAAGCTCAGGTGCAGGGGGTTGGCAGGGGAGGGAGGGGCTTAAGCATCCGATGGATTGCTCTCCTCTCTCTGGGGAGGTATCCAGGGTTTCCTGGTGCAGTAGAGACCCCCGGTGGAGACTGGAGGAAATACTTGTACCTGGCAAGCATAGAGGAGGAGCGCGGTGGATGCCTATGACTCCTCTGTGCCTGCGTCATTGCACATCCACACTTCTGGGGGAAATAGTCACTTACATAGAAAATCCCAAGCCTCAGCTGGCCCAGTGGCACTGAGGGTTGAGGCACTGGATGCCACACCTCGCACCATGCTTGCGACCCGGGTTTGGGAATGAGCCCGGGTTGCTGGGGGTTGGCAGGGGAGGGTGAGGATCGAGCATCTGGAGGACAGTTATCCTTTCCCAGGAGGGACTGGGTCCCTATTCAGTGCTCAGCTGACCTCTGGCAGAAGCAGGAGATACAGCAAGTGCCAGAGAAGTGTAGCAAAGGGGTGGAGAGTGGCAGACGTTGGTGAGGCCTTGACATCAGGGCGCTGGCCACTCCCAGGGAAAAAGGGAAAAAAAACCTTCAGCTCCGGTGGAGATGGAGAACTGGAGCTTGCCCACAATTTACATCTGCCCTCCTGGCATCCTCCCGACTGATGCCACCAGAGAATTCCTGGGTGTTGGAGCCCACCCCAACCCCACCCGGGGGGGGCAAACTGAGGCTACATGGGCGATGGAGGATTGACCAGGTAGGAGCGAACCATAGTGGGATGACTCCTAGGTACTCCCGAGGAGACTGGAGTTGAGGAGAGAGAGGAGGGAAAAATAGAAAGTACAAAAAAAAAAAAAATAAGAAAATCCCCAGCCTTGAGATTGCTGGAAGGCACCTCCTATGTCTCTGCCACACTCCTGCCATCAGGCTCGCTATTCAGGACTCTCACCCGACTCCAGTCCAGTGCATTGGATTGTAGATAGAGTGCCAGGGCATAAGGTGGCCCCACTTCAGGGGGTTCAGAGCCGGGGGATCCTCTGGGCTGGGTCGGCCTAGAATTGGCAAGCATCAGACAGGGAGGTAGAGCAGTGGACATAGAGGGTAGCTGGAGAGAGTTCCTCGGGATCCCTGTGCATAAAGAGAGTCTACAAAAAAAAAAAGAGTGAAATCAAATCAATTGATATTTCTGACAAAATAAAAACACATCATATCGAAAAAGAATCACTATGGATCATGCCCCTTTTTGAGACCTGTGAGCCAGTAATTGCGAGAACATGTTACAGACCACCAAGTACTTCTGCTGATATTTTTGAAGCACTATTAGAAGAATTCAAACAAGCTTATGAACTCAATAACACAATTATCATGGGTGACTTTAACTTAAAATAAATTAATTGGTCTAATCTTACATTTAATATTACTAAAGGTAAACAATTGCTGGCGACTTGCAAGCAACTTCATTTAAAACAATGTATCCTTTCTCCCACTAGGGGTGAGAACATTTTAGATCTTGTTCTCTATAGTGACCACTTAAATAGCTATAACATTTCTATAACATCACCAATGGGAAAAAGTGACCATAACACCATAGAGTTCACATTGGATAAGCTCCTTATCTTTGGTATTGTAAAACCAAAATTTTTCTATATAATAAAGCTAATCTGCATAAGATACATGTTGTAATCAATAACATTGATTGGGATAGCATGTTCAACAACTTAATCTTGGAATTTATTAAAAACACATTGGTGAATTTAAGGGATTGATACATCCCCTCTATAGAGAAATATAAACACTCAAAGGTGGATGAATAAATCCATTACAAAATGTATTAAAAAGAAAAACAGACTTTACAATGCATACTTAAAAAATAAAACCTCTGAAAACTTCTGCATATTTAAAAATATACAAAAGAAATGTAACTCCAGAATAAAAAAGGCAAAAACTAACTAGAAACACTGTCTGGCAAATTTTGCAATTAAATCTAATGGTAAATACTTTTACTCCTATGTCAATTCTCTCAAAAAAACAGTATGTCAGGTGGGACCCCTTCTATTTAACAATGAAACCATTTCATCTCCAAAGGATTTTGTAAACATATTTAACAACATGTTTTGTGAAATATTTTGTCCGGCCCAAGCACCACCTATAAACCCTGACCAAGGGGAAGCTTCTTATACCAATTTATCCAAAGACCTTATATTGTCTAAATTAAAACTTCAAAAGAATAAAAATTGTCCTGGCCCCCAACAATATAGCTAGGCACTACTTATTTCTGCTAGGGGATGCCTTAGTTTATCCATTAAAGCTACTCTTTGAAGGTTGCTTTTCTTCCAGTTATGTACCAGAAGACTGGAAAAAGGCATATGTTATGCTGATTCACAAAAAAGGCACCAAATCATCTTGGGATAAATGCATTTAGGTACACTAATAGTGCACAGGTCAACAATCAGATTGGAACTCAGAAATCAAGTACAACACTTCCCCTTAGCAAATAACACTGGAACTTAGAGTAGGGAGGCAACAGCAGCAACCCCAAAAAGTGGAGGAAGAGGACAGGAGCAGAAGTGGTGAGTGTAGAAAGGATGAGCCCCCACTAATGGGTGAGTGGGGGTGGGCACGGAGGGAGGGGATGCCAGAGATTACCTGGGAGAGCAGTGGCATTTGGCTTCAGATAGTAGCCAGTCTTACAATTTGTTTTTGAAAGAGAGATGGGAAGCAGATCAGTGGAGCGATGTGGGGAGTCTGTTCCATAGGGAGGGGGAAGAGATGGAAAAGGCTTTACTGCCCATGGTACAGGAGATTTGTGGAACTACTGGAGGGAACAGATGATTCACAGAGGCTCCTAGCTGCCACTCTGCCCATGAGGAGTGATGAGAACTGGGACAGGTGGCCTCCTCTCAGAGAATTGTCAACTAAACAACCAAGGGCATATCTGAACCATCCTTGCAGTGGGAGCCAACCAAGTGAGTGGTACAATACACAATGATGGATAGAATAGGGGGCATGGAGGACAAAGCGACAGATACTATTGTAGACTGATTTCAGTCTACAGCGCAAAGCTGAGGATACAAAGGAATAAATGGGAGTGCAGTATTCAAGGAGGGGTAGAAGATTTCCTTGTGCAATTGCTAGGCACACCTCATAAAACAATAATTTATTTAGGTGGTAGGTGGCACCTAGCTCCTGATTAACTCTGCGCACAGAATTATTGATGTGGTCGGTGAACGTAAGGGAGGGGTCCAGGGTGACACCTAAGTATTTGAAACTAGGGACATTTTCGAGGGAAGGGCAGCAGGTGTGGGTACAAGGAGGGAGGAATTTGCCTTGGAGACCTTTGTGAGGAATGGTTTGGATCTGAATAACATTGCTTTTGTTTTCTTTTCATTTACCAAGAGTCTGTTGGAAAGAAACCAACTGTGGGTAGCACCATAGTTAAGTGTAAGAGCAGAGGAGATGTTTGCAAGAGACTTGTCACTACTGTAAATGACATGGTCATCCACATAGAGGAGAGTTTCACAGGTGAGGATCTCAGCCAGGAGTGCATTAATAAAAATGGAAAAAAGTAGGGGGCCACGGATGGAGCCTTGGGGAATCCCAGTGGATACTGGTAGGGCAGGGGGGGAGGCTGTACCAATTGTAACATTGTATGTGATAGATTTCTTTGACTAGGTGACCAGGAAAGTGGATTGGGGGAAGCAGTGGATGTGGTTTACCTGGATTTCAGCAAGGCCTTCAACATCATTTCATATAAGAGGCTTGTAAACTAGCTAGGCAGTCTGGGAATGGGTCCCAAGGTGGTAAACTGGGTTAGGTAGTGGTTGAGGGATAACGCGCAAAAGAACTCATGCAATTTGGGTATGGTGGATTTAGATCTGTAGCTGCAAAGACCTGTGCCTCTGCACACAGAAGCAGTGTTATGATTTGAGTATCATGGAGTTCTACCTACAGCAAGCAGTGAGTGTGTATATCTTGTGGTGTGCATGCTTTAAATACAAATCCATGAAAGTAGCACATCAGTGCTATTGCATTTATGTCATCTGGAAACAATTGTATGTTTTTTGCCTTACTTGGTGATAGCTGTCTTTGGTTATTTTTGTGGTCTTGTCCTTTTGCTACTTGGAGATGGTTAATGGGGAGTTAGGGTTAGAAACCCCAATGCCACTTTTCCCTACTTTTGTAATGTTAACTTGAATCCTGACTGCTGCATTAATGCAGGTTTTTTTGCAATGAATTTCCTTTCCTTTTGAGATAGTGAAATCATATCCTCATTCATACAGGTCCCTTTAGGATGTGAGTTAATAGATGCAGATGCATAGGCCAAATGAGAACCATGACTGGGATGTCAACGTACCAGGGTACACAATCTACAGGAGGGACAGGGAGGGTAAAAGAGGAGGAGAAGTAGCTCTCTATGTAAGGGAAGGGATAAAAGCAATGGAACTAAAGGATAACCAGGGAGTAGAGGAGGCACTGTGGGTTACCCTGGAGACAGGTTATGGCACCATAATTCGCACAGGTGTGGTATACAGACCCCCATCTCAGGGGGTGGCAATGGACAAGGAAATGATAGAAGGCATCCTTAGAATGTCAGAAAAAGGGAAAATATTGTTGATGGGGGACCTGAAAATGCCAGACGTTAGCTGGAGCACCTTAGTTGCAACCACATAAAGAAGCAGGTTTATTCTCAATGCCCTTCAGGGGGCATGCCTCAGACAGCTAGTGGTGGAACCCACTAGGGAGGGAGGAGTCTTAAACCTGGTACTGTCAAATGGGGATGGAAAAAGGATCTCAGATTTAGAAGTAGATAGCCATCTGGGAACAAGTGACCACCAAACAGTGTGGTTCATGATAAACACAGCCATAAAGTCGAGCCCTACAAAAGTAAGAGTGTTGGACTTTAGGAGGGCTGACTTTGGGAAAATGAGAGAGTGCCTCAGAAAAGCACTAGCAAACTGGCAAGAAGGAGAGGTGGAGGAACAATGGGGAGAAATCAAAACAGCCATCGCAGAGGCAACAAGCCTTTGTGTGAAGCAAATCAGCAAAGCAAAATGAAGGAAAAAACCACTATGGTTCTCAAAAGAGGTGGCGGGGAAGGTTAAGGAGAAAAAGGCAGCATTCAGGAAGTATAAGGAAACACAGAAGAAGCAGGACAGAGAACTGTACCAGTTAAAGCAGAAGGAAGTGGGGACGGCAGTCAGAATAGAAAAAGCCCAAACTAATGAAAAGATACCCAACTTAGTTAAGAAGGGGGAGAAAACCTTTTATAGGTACATTATGGAGTGAAGAAAGATGAATGAAGGGATAGTGAGGCTTACTAAAAGGAAGGGAGGGTGGGCAGATGATGACAGTGAAAAAGCAGGGATACTGAATGAATACTTCTGCTCAATATTCACAAAAGAGGAGGGGGAGGTAACCAAATCAAAGAATTGAAGGGAGGTTGATACCAGTCTATTTACAGAAGAAAGGGTTCTGAAAGAACTCTTAAAACTGAAGGTGGACAAAGCAATGGGGCCTGATGGGATTCACCCAAGAATTCTAAAGAACTAAGGGGAGAATTAGTGACACCACTGACCTCCCTTTTATAACAAATCATGGGAGGATGGTGTGGTACCGGAGGACTGGAGGAGGGCAGACATGATTCCTCTTCACAAACGTGGGAGCAAGGTAGAGGCAGGAAACTACAGACCTGTTAGTTTGACCTCAGTGGTAGGGAAAATGATGGAATCACTTCTAAAGGAAAGAATTGTTGAGTGCCTAGAGGCCAGTGGGCACAGGACCCAAGACAGCATGGATTCACAGCATGAAGGTCATGTCAGATGAATCTAATAGATTTCTTTGACTGGGTGACCAATGTAGTAGACCAGGGAGGCTGTGAACATGGCCTACCTAGACTTTGCAAGGCATTTGAACAGTCCCACACAAAAGATTAATATACAAATTAGCCAGCCTTGGAGTGCGTTCCAAGGTGGTAGCCTGGGTAAAAAAATTGGCTGGACAACAGGATACAGAGGGTAATAGTAAACAGAGTTTACTCTGAAGAAAGGGGGTGTTACTAGTGGGGTACCGCAGGGTTCAGTACTGGGACTGGTCTTCTTTAATGTCTTAATAAGTGATATTGCAGAGGGACCAGAAGGAAAAGTATGTCTCTTGGCAGGTGACACAAAGATCTGCAACAGAGTTGATACAGAAGGTGGCGTGGAGAAGATGCAAAGGGACTTGGCAAGGTTGGAGGCATGGTCAAACGTATGACAGCTTAGATTCAATGCAAAGAAGTGCAAAGTAATGCACCTGGGAAACACAAATCCAGGGAAAAAGTACACATTGGGGGGTGACTGTGAGATAATAACAACAACAGAAATGGAAAGGGACCTGGGGGTAGTCTTATCAGACGACCTTAAGGTGGGCAAGCAATGTGAGAAAGCAGTAAGGAGGGCTGGTGGGATACTGGGATGCACAGGGAGCAGCATCACCAGTAGAAAACAGGAAGTTGTTATCCCTCTGTACAGACAGTTGGTGAGACCTCATCTGGAGTTCTGCATCCAGTTCTGGAGACCCCATCTCCACAAGTACATAGACAGGATGGAGGCTGTCCAGAGGAGGGCAACTAAAATGGTGCAGGAACTGCACCAGAAGACATACAAAGAGAGATTAAAGAAGCTTAATATGTATACACTCAAGGAGAGGAGGAAGAGGGGGGACATGGTAGAAACTTTCAAGTACATCAAGGGAATCAACAGAGTCCAAGATGGTAACATCTTTCAGAAAAAGAGATGTGCAAGAACAAGGGGGCACAATTTGAAGATAGAGGGGGGACAGCTCAGAGGTAATGTGAGGAAGTATTTTTTCATGGAGAGGATTGTGGATGCATGGAACAGCCTTTCTGAGGAGTAGTGGAGTCAAAAATAGTAGAATTCAAGAATGCATGGGACAGACATAAGGCAATTCTAGTGGGGGGTAGGAGGAAGTAGGTTGTTGGTTAACTAGGATCTGCAGAAATGGGCAGACTAGGTGGGCCAAGTGGTCCTTATCTGCCATCAAATTCTATGTTTCTATGTTATGTTTCTACACCAAGCAAAGCATCTCTCTGCATGCGGAAGCATTCATCTGTCTGCCAGCTCTGAATGCAAAACATTTGTGGGGCTGTCTGGGGGCTGCAGAATCACAGGGCCCTTTTGCCCCTGTGCTTCCTTGTAGCTACAGATGCAGATGTGCAGGGCCAAGAGTCCTACTGGCTATGGATCACAGGGCCTTCTAGGCCATGTGCTTCCATGCAGCTATGGGGGCAGAGTGCAGGGCCTTTTGAGCCCTAAGCAATACAGAAGACTTGACTTCATTGTGTAGTTACTTGGGACATGCAAGTGAAGACTGAGATTCAGAATGGGAGCTGAAGAACAAAGGAAACTGCTGTTGGGGGACAAGAGGGCATGCCCGTTTACTATCACTAACTGTGCATACTAAGGCCTACTGCCTGGTATTGGGTAATAAATGACTGCTTTTACTTCCCTGTAGTGGCCAAGAGAAAAAAGTGCAGCATTCATTTTTATTTCTGTTTTGCAGGATGAATTCATATTCCCAGCAGTTAACACAAGAACAGAATCTTTTATTAACACAAGCCACTGCCTCAGCATTAGTTTGATTTGCCAGCACAAAAAACATCTGACTACCAGTGAATGAAATATTACAGTACCTGTAAGTGATTGACAATAACCTGTGTATTTTGAAGTTTCTAATATATGGAGTTAATGGTCCACAGAAGTAACCATAAATATTGTAAATGTGTGTATGTGAGATGCTTAAAAGTAACATCTGTATGTGGGATGTTTGAACATACTATGCACAGTAATGGTCTTTCAGTTAATAATCATTCAGGTAATTTTTTTTTCTTTTCCTGTAAATACAACACGTCAGAGGAATACAGGGCACTCAGGTCAGAAAAAAATATGTTAAACTTATATTTGACCTACAGTACTTGAGCATGAAAAGAATTAGTTACAACATTGTACAGCAACTTGATACTTAAGCCTTTAAGGTTTTTCAATATGTTGTATATCAGAAACCAAGTTTTCAATGCAGCTTTTCCTTTCTGTAATATTTTTATTTGCCAGCACAATAAATGCCTGAACCACCGGAGAATGAATTATTACAGACAGACAGACAGAGCTGACACATACTGTTTCATCAACCTCTGTGCTGGAACTTATGTCCTACAACTGGTAAAATAAATTAGCATGAATAGTCACTGACTGGTGTAAAGTAGGTAGACAGGGTGCTGTAGTGCTGTGTCTGATATTTCTTAGTATCATGAAGTACTATCTAATGTTAATCTCATTTCAAATATTAGTAATTTATTCAACTGGTTTAGGTTATACAAATTAAGGGGTAGATTGAAATTGTGAGTAGTGTTAGACCTCAAACAGTATATTTGTTCATTTAAAACATGTATACAGTACCAGCATTTGGAATGGCTAAAAATGTTGTACAACACTAAAAGGCTTTTAGAAAAAAGATATCCCTTTAGCAAGTGATATTAACAGGGGAGGGAACAGATAAGACTTGCTGAGAGGGATGTTTGTACATCAAACAAAACATCAGTTTACACAGTCACATTTGCACTGCTGTAAGCTGACTGCTCAGGTTGCTCTGGCACAAATGTGGCTGTGTGGACACTTACCGGATCATAGTAAATCCTTCACTAAACCACCCTCATGCCACTACAATCCTGGGAATGCATTCCAGAGTGAGCAATGTGAGCAGCCATGTGAACAGGTTATGTATCTCAGTCCAGCATCCAGTGTATGCTTCTGGGTGTTTCAGGAAGCATTGTTCTACCAGGTCTCAGGACTCAATACATCACCAGTGCAGCTTGCATCGGTGCTGTGAGGGTCAATGTGAACATGCAGCAGGATCAGTGTAGGAAGTTGGGGCAACACAGGTGTGGTCCCAGAAGAAAAACGGAACATCCGTGTAAACACAGCTGCAGTGGAAAACAGACTGCCTGCTCTATCACTTGCTATCCTGGTTCCCTTCACTTCTCTTGTCATACTTTCCCCAGACACTGTCAATGACGTTTGTCAAACTGAAAACATTCTGAGCTGCTCAGCAGTGCCACTTTTAATACAAGACTTCATTCCTGATGCATTCAGAAGACTGAATTAAACAGTGAATTGTGAAAGGCCTTATTTCTTCATCAGCTTCTTAGTAGGAACATAGCAAAAACAGGTTTGTTCTACTGGAATGTAAAACAGTATAATCATTCTTCTTGAAGTGGTGCATACTGAAAAAAATGTTCTTAGAAAAATACTTGAAAATAGATGCACATCGGGTTCTTCAATAAATTCAAAAGTACTCTGTTTTCATTTTTTTTCTCTAAGGATGGCTTATAGTGGCATTACTTTTGAAAAACAGCAGGAGCATTTTTATGTTACTCTATATATTATGAAATTAACCCTCTTTAAGTGGTTGACTCCCTCCCACCCAAACCTGGCTGTCACTGATTGTACTAAGATATCAGGAATTAGTAACTTCTAATGTAAAAATAGAGATTGATTAAGGCACACACATTTTTTTTTCTTTTCTTCTTTTTCTTTTTTTTTTTTTTATTTTGTAGCTCAGAGCATGGGTGCTTAAGCCATCGTAAAGCCTTATGAAGACTTCACTCTGTCATCATTGATACCTTATTTGAAGGTGCCAGATTAGGTTAGTTTGCCAAATTAGCCAACACAGTTAGAAATGATAGGCAGATTTTTGTATATTTATCCTGTTCTTCCTCCGTAGAGTAGATAACTTTATCTACCTTACCTTGGTCTAATATTTTCTGAATCCATTCCATATATTTAGGGGGGCTATGTCCTTCCATTGTTGAAGTATAATTCTATTAGCCACTAAGCAGACAATATTCCAAAACATCTTTTGGAATTTAAGCTCATCCTGAGCTTCTATTAAAAATCAGAATATGGCAATACCTGGGCAAACAGGAATTCTTTTCCTAGGACTTTACATAATGTAGGCCATATCCTGCCTCAATATGTTTTCATTTTTTCACATTTTGCTAACGTGAGAGTGTCCTTTTCTTTTACATCTCTGACATAGTTCAGAAATTGAAGCATCCATTTTATGAAGCCTAGCTGGTGTTAGATAGGGTGTATGAAGTATATTAATTGAATTTGCATTAATGTATTGTTCTTAATCATAGATTTATTTAAATTAACCAGATTATTCCAGTTTTCTGTTGAAATGGGAATCGCAAAGGTCTCTCTCCCTGCTTCTCTGACTGAGTCCAGAGGGCATGATAAGTTCTCCATTATGAAAGAGTACAATTTAGATAGCAGGTGTTTGAGTCTAGCTCAGAAAACATTTCTCTAATGTAGAATATTAGACAATAAGAGATTTATTGTTTTTCTTAAAGGCAAAATTTTTAATTTGCATATAATGCCACCTCTGTATATTTAAAGTGGGGATTCTCTCTTGGAGCTGCTGGAAGGGATTAAAAATTGTCTCCTTCATAAAACTCCCCTATGGAGCATATTTGATGTAAGAGGTGCCAAGCCTTAAATGTGGGATCAATCTTGACCGGTGGAAAAAAAGGATTATTATGTATAGGAGCAAATTTTGATGAATCAGCTAAAGCATTACATATTTTGGCAGCTTGTAACCATGTGTTAATAGTTGATAATGTGATGTACAACACATCAGGAAAGGCAGTTTGAACTATGGATCTAAATAGTGCCAAGAAATTTAACAGGGATAGGTCCATCAGTTTATCTTGTTCAATAATGAAGCTAATGAAGATTTTCCCGGGGGAGGGGGTGAAACTAATAATATACAATTTCCAACTGTGCTGCAAGATAGTAAGCACCAAAATTTGGGCATCCTAACCCCCTTTTATCTTGACTTAAATATAGCTTATCAAGGGCAATCCTTGGTTGAGTCCCTTTCCATAAAATACTTTTTGATAGATTTTACCAGGTCCCAAAAAAATGTCTATTTAATATTATGGTATGGATTCAAAAAGAAATAAAAGCTTTGGAAGAACATTCATTTTTAGAATGCTGACTCTCCCTAGTAAAGCCAAAGGGAGGTGTTGCCATTTTTCAAAATCCATTTGCATCTTATGCATTAGGGGGTCAAAATTTAATTGGAAAATCCTGTTCTTATGCACCACCAAAGTTATCTCCACATACTTTATTTTATCTTGTTTTATTTTAAGTAACAGAGGATCCATTAGATACCTTGGGTCTCCTAAATACAGCAACTCACTTTTGCTCCAATTGACCCGGTAAACTGAAAGCAGACTAAACTCCTCCAGGACATCTCTCAGGATTGGGAAAAGGGTTACTCAACACCAATAAGATGTCATCCACATAAAGTATACTAATGATGGGTTCTTGATTAACCATGACCCCCAATCTATAGGCAAAAGTTCTTATTTTAGTGGCCAGAGGCTACAGAAATAGCACAGAGAGTAAGGGGGAGAGAGGACACCCTTGTCTAGTCCCTCTTAGCAATTTGCAAAAGGGGGGAAATACTAGCATTTGTTCCAACTCTGGTAAGTGGGTTAGTATATATTTATTGGATATAGTTAAAAAGGCACACACATTTCAGCAGAGTACACAACAACGTGTGAATTATTTTGTAAGGGCCAGTAGTGGCAGAATTTATTACTGTATAATATCACATGCTGCCATTTGGCACTGAGCCATGAGACAATGTAACACTGTAACGAAGGGGTGATAGAGAATTGTTGATTCTATGTGTCAAAAAGTTTCAGTAATTACTGAAAGGATAAGGGCATTGATGTCTGATTACACAACAGACTGTGGTAACTTGATTTATTTTAGATGAGATTCTGCAAGTTGCTAATGAGATGAGCATACTCCCCATCTCTTACAACAGAAGGGATACTGAGCTTAGTGAACCAAACAGCTCTGTGATATGGTAGTAGGAAGTACTTCAATATACACTTGAAACTGCAGTGCTTTGCAAAATAAAACTGAAAAAGCATTTAACTCAATCCCAATAGGCTGTGAATGAGGAGTTTATGGCAAGCTGCGTAATTCAGCCAGTTCACTTCCAGTTCCACAATAAAATATTGGGGGGGGAGGGGGTGGTTGTGCATCTCATTAGAAGCCTGCAGTCAGTCAGACTCTCTCTCTCTCTCTCTCAGTCTCTCTCTCTCTCTCCCCGTGAGTCAGTTTTACTGCAGCTGTAGTCCAAGGGTTCCAACAATCTTTCCTCAGTATTTTTTAATACTGCACTTTTTTCTGCCACCTACTGTATCATCAGTTATTTCTTTCACATGTCTATGGATGCTGGATGGCGCTAAGTGAACAAGTTAGACAGCAAGCAGCTGGTTATGCTGTGATTTTTGTTCCAGGATTTTTTAATGGTGAAAACACTGTTGGTGATAGCAGACATGTTTTCAGCCCCCCAAAAAATAAATATTGTATGCACTTGAATGGGAACAGATAAATCATCAACTTAACTAAAGAGGTGATTGTGAAGCACTCTGGACAGGGTGCACTATAATTTGTGCGCAAGCATACTTATGGTACTTTACACCGACAACAATGAATTTCAGTCATACTTTCAGTTGGGGGCGCCACCCTCCACACCCCTCAGGATGTCCAGAAATAGGTAATATAATAGCACCAATGCTAAGTGCTTGGACTACAGCTAGATATGAGCCAGTACATGCATGCTTTCAGTGGAGGCACTCTGCCCCCAACCCCCTAGGAAAAAACAAATTCAATGGAATACAGTAATACTAGGAAGTGTTAATATGTACCTAGCTGTACTCCATGCACCTGGGGTGTGTGCGTGTTGGGGGGGGTGGAGCTCCCCCACTGAATGCATGGCATCTTCATAGTCTTAGGCTCAGACTCCATAAGCAATGAACTTTGAAAGCTGCTATAATAACTTCAAAAAGCCTTCCCTTCCAATTTCTGAGAAAAAGTAACCTGAATATTTTAATTATAATGCACAGTAAAAACAAATTAGTGTTCTACAGTATTCCCAGCTCCCTACTTATGCACCAAATAAAGTTGTTTTTTTCTCGGGGTGTGTGGGGGCAGAGTCCCCCAACTGAATTAATGAAAGCACACAAGACTACAGTTGTTGACGTTGATGTCAACTTACCATAAGTATGTTAGTCTAAAAATAGACGCACGACCTGTCCAGAGTGCTTCACAATCACCACTAAAGATTAGTAGAGACAAAACAGTGGCTCATAATGTCAATGTAAGTAAAGAATGTTCACTTTAGACTAATGATTTATTTTGTGATGGTGTTTTTTTTTTACCTGATTATCATAAAACATGCTAAAATAATCTAAAGTGCTGTTTGGGTTGGTCATACTGGTTTCAATTTTACTGTCACACATTTTACGTGACCATCAATACAAAAAGCTCTGAACATTTTCACTAAGCTGAGTCTGTGATATTGCCCTGTGAGTTCATTTCTGAATCTTTATGAATGTACTCCTATCTTGATTTTCATTAACTTTGCCAGTTCAAGCATCTGGCAAGCATAGAAGTTCCCTTTGATAAAAGCCAGAGCTTTACATTTTGCAACCTAATTTGCCATCTCCCTCTAGACATTAGGAGTGGGGATACACAGCAGGGAGACTGAAGCTGAGAATACACGGGAACATTTAGATTTAGGAAATTTGACAAAATAGCTGTCATTTCACTGTATTGGGTGGGTTGGAGATGGGTTAGTCGAGATATCATAATGTATATTTCACTGCTGTTGTTTGAAAGCAGGTGAAGTTAATCTTTACATTTAAATTGTGTGTCTATTAATTGACAATGGATTAGACTAAATTTACACAGTACCAAACACTGTAATTTAATTTGCAATTAATTTCTGTGCAACTGGAGCACCAGAATGACAATAATAAATATAAGAGGAAAGTCAATGAACTGCAAAATGAATGGAACAATTTTATGTGTTTTATTTTTTTTCTTTCTATCTTTTCTATGTCTCGCTCATGAACTGATTTTAAAACAGGCATCCCATAGTCTGTTGTATTTACAATACTGTATATGCTTTATTGTGATGCACATATGTACAGAATTAAAAGTTAATGGTCAGAAGGGCTGTGCAGACAGTGCTAAAGGCAAGCTAAATTATCAGAAGGAAGCTACTGTATTAACTTCAGCACTGAAGTTGTTCAACACCAAGCCTAAGTGAGTAGGGCTAAAAAGGGTTCTTTGTTGTTATCTACACATCTGGCACCAAGTTGGTGCTGATGGAGCTGACGGTAATATTTATTCCTGACATCAGGGCTGAGGACTTCTCTTATCTTCTTAAAACCACTACAATGATATTTCATTATGTAGCAAGGACCGTAGCCACATTCAAGCATGGGTGGGATAGAGCACAGGCTCAAGAAACATAGAAACATAGACTTTGATGGCAGATAAGGACTGCTTGGCACACCTAGTCTGCCCATTTCCCTATCAATTGGATAAGCTGCAGATCCTAGTTAACCAAAAGTATTCTTCTTCCTATCCCCCACCAGAATAGCCTTATGTCTGTCCTATGCATTCCTGAATTCCCCCACTGTATTTGACCTCATGACCTCCCCAAGAAGGCCATTCAATGTGTCCACCACCCTCTCTGTGAAGAAATACTTCCTCACATTGCCCCTGAGCCATCCCCCCTCTATCTTCAAATTGTGTCTCCTTGTTCTTGCATATCTCTTTTTCGGAAAGATGCTACATGCTTGGACTTTGTTGATTCCCTTAAAGTACTTGAAAGTTTCTATCATGTCCCCCCTCCTTTCCTGAAGGGTATACAAATTAAGCTCCTTTAGTCTATCTTCGCATGGCTTCTGTTGCAGACTCTGCATCATTTTAGTTACCCTACTCTGGACTGCCTCCCCCCTGTCTATGCCCTTGTGAAGATGGGGTCTCCAGAACTGCATGCAGTACTACAGATGGGGTCTCACCGACTGTCTGTACAGAGGAATAACAACTTCCTGTTTTCTAGTGGGGATCCCTCTCCCTGTACATCCCAGCATCCCCCCAGCCATCCTTACTGCCTTCTCACATTGATTGCTTACTTTTAAGTAATCTGATATGACTACCCCCAGGTTTCTTTCCATTTTTGTTGTTGTTAATACCCCCCATTGTATACTCTTCCCCTGGGTTTTTGTTTCCCAGGTGCATTATTTTGCACTTCTTTGCATTAAATCTAACCTGCCATACTTTTGAGCATTCCTCCAGCCTCAACAAGTCCCTTTTCATCCTTTCCACCCCCCGATGTGTATCAATCCTGTTGCAGAACTTTGAGTCATCTGCAAAGAGGCATACTTTTCCTTCCAGTCCCTCTGCAATTTCACTTATAAAGACATTAAAAAAGGACCAGACACAGTACTGAACCCTGCGGTCCACTGCTAGTAACCCCCCCTTCTTCAGAGTGGACTTAGTTTACTATTACCCTCTGTGTCCTGTTGTCCAGCCAATTTGTTACTCTGGCTACTACCCTGGGACCCACTGCCTGGCTGGCTAATTTGTTTATTAATCTTTTGTGTGGGACTGTGTCAAATGCCTTGCTAAAGTCTAGGTAGGCCATGTACAAAGTCCCTCCCTGGTCTACAACTTTGGTCACCCAGTCAAAGAAATCTATTAGATTCATCTAACACGACCTTCCTGCTGTGAATCCATGCTGCCTTGGGTCCTGTGCCCCACTGGCCACTAGGTAGTAAATATTTTTTTCTTTCAGAAGTGATTCCATCATTTTCCCTACCACTGAGGTCAAGACAACAGGTCTATAGTTTCCTGCCTCAGTTTTGCTCCCACAATTTTGAAAAGGAATCACATCTGCCCTCTTCCAGTCCTTAGGTACCATACTATCCTCCCATGATTTGTTAAAAAGGGTAGTCAGTGGTGTCACTAGTTCTCCCCTTAGTTCTTTTAGGATTCTGGGGTGAATCCCATCAGGTCCCATTGCTTTGTCCACCTTCAGTTTTAGGAATTCTTTCAGAACCCTTTCTTCTGTGAAAGGACTGGTATCAACCCCCCTATCCAGACTGCTTCTTTTGATTGGATTAGGTACCTTTCCCTTCTCTACTTTTGTAAATGCTGAGCAGAAGTATTCATTCAGTATCCCTTCTTTTTCACTGTCCCTCTCTGCCCACCCATCCTCCCCTTTATTAAGCCTCATTATCCTGCCTTTGGTCTTTCTTCTCTCCCTTGTGTACCTATAAAACGTTTTATCCCCCTTCTTAACTGAGTTGGCAAGCTTTTTCTTGGTTTGGGCCTTTGCTATTCTGACTGCTGTTCAAAAGTATTGAACAGAGAAGGTCAAATACCAGAAGGGGGGGTCAGATCCAGGATCAACAATAGGTCCTGGGTAACTACATGGGCAGACTTGATGGACCTTTGGTCTCCTTCTGCCATTACTTTCTATGTTTCTGTGTTTTGATATTTCTTTATCATTTTGACACTCTTAAGTCTTTGGCAGTTTTATATTACTTGTATTTAGCTTATATATATATATATATATATATACATATATATATATATATATTTCAGATAGACTGGTATATTAAAATAGTTTTGTGATAGCATCACAAAAAAATTAAATAAACAAATTGAAGTGACCCCAATTTATGTAGAAAGACATTGCAAATATTTATACACTATACTGGGGGTGCCCTATAAAAATCAGGCCCATCAGCCTGGAATTCAATAATGTGCTTAGGTAAAGTAACACGCCTAGATAAAATGGTAAGAACAGCATTCTGCATTTTAGCTTTGACTTCTGATTCTTTCCTCAACTTGATGAGCTAACAGGGTCTTGCAGCAAGATAATATACCATCACAGCTACATTGTATGGCACGTCAGGATTGCTCTCCTTAGTTGACACCCAGTTCATAAGTTATCCCGTTCACTGAATAGTGCAGCAGGTTTCTGTGTCATTTGAAAGCAAGTGTATGAATTGCTAACAGTAGTGTTATAAAGTGCAAATTCTGTACTTTACAAATCACCATTAGCATTTCTGTGAAAACTATTCAATTATCTAAGTGTTATTGAGAACTCTTCAGTTATCTGTGCCACAAGAGAGCTATTTGTAAACCAGCTAGATAACCTTATTTAGTTGCATGCTAATGCACATACTACCACAGAGAATCATTGTTTTCATGAAAACAAACAGTGCTGACACTCCGCTTGGGCAGAAGCATCTTTTCTGGGGGAGGCAGGTGAAACAGAGTCTGGAATGCAGCTACAAATATAGAGGTAAGGTGGATGGGAGTTCCCTTTAATAAAAGCCAGAGCTTTACATTTTATGATCTAATTTGCTATCTCCCTCTTGAGAGTGGGGGTGGGTGTACACAACAGGGAGATTAACACTGAGAATACATTGGGAAATTAAAATGACAAGTACACAGGCACAATTAGAAAATCACAACTGAAAAACAGGAAAATGTGGTGCCATAGATAAGAAGGTCACCTTTTTAATGCTGTGCTTCATGCTACTAAAACTGCAGATTAAATGCTGTTTCTTCATGTTTAAAAAATATAAACAAACTGGGTCTACTGTTTAACAGCCATGCTCCGGCATGAACCAAAGATGGCTGCAACATCTTTGTGCAATGACTTCACTGGAGCGACAGTGCTCCAGAGCAAACATGTATATATTGGGACCTATTACATATACTTGTTTTATTAGCTTTACATTGCATCTATCAGCAAATCATTTATTGTACATGTGTGATAATGTCTTCATACACATACAGTAAAGGACTGTACAGATACAAGCAATGTAAAGCTAATAAAATAACTATATTTAATAGGTCCCCATACACACTACATGTTCAGTCTGGAGCACCGTCATTCTGATGACATCACTGTGTAAAGACATCACATCCATCTTAGGTACCTGCTGGATCATAGCTTTGAAACAGTAGGCCCAGTTTTTTTTATATTTTTTAAACATGATGAAACAGCATTTAATCAACAACTTTAGTAGCAAGAAGTACAGCATTAAAAAGGTGAGCTTCTAATCTATGGCACAATATTTTCCAGTTTTTCAGTTGCAGTTTTCTAATTATGCCTGTGTACTTGTCCATTAGAGCCCAAGCAATGCCTGTGAGGCATTTGAAGTGGTAAATGAAGTTATGAACCAAAAAGGAAGCAAGTACTTACATTCAGAAATGAACCAACAAAGCAAATTTATGTGCACAGTTTGTTTTAAGCTCTCTGGATACCAACCATTTCATAATAAAAGATAACACTCTTTTTACAGTGCATAGTAAGCTCAGCAATCTATTAATAACAGAAAAAAATATTTGTGTCTAAAAAATTCTTGTTGGCCCTAAGGCAATGATTGACACTTTGTGTGTCATGTGTGAGATCTGTGCTTCATCAAGGTTCTACAATATTAAATAGAAAAATTAAAAAAATAAAGAATACAAGAAAAAGATAATACTATAGTTCCAGATGGCTGTTCTTTATGCCCCTCAAGTGGGCTGTTTTTCACTGCTTGCAGTCTATACTGGGATTGGGAAGAGGTAGGGGGAAGGCTGTAAAGAAAAGTTTTTTTTTTTGTCAAGAAGTATATGCATGTGAGAGGAGAGGAGAAGATCAGTTAGAAGAAAAGCTGAGACAGCTGTTGACTGTCAGGGAGAGAGCATGATGGGCTTGAGAAAAATAAATCAGGTGGTATAGCAAAATATGTGAAAGTTCTGCAGCTAAAAATACTTGAACTTGAGGCACTACCATATATACGTTAAGGAAGGCAGACACAGTACAGAACAAACAAACAAACTCAGCGAGAGCCAATACAGCTGCAGCTGAGGTTGGGTGAAACATGGCACTGCCCGCCATGTCCAATATATCGTAGATTAACCAAATTTACACAGCTTTAAAAAGCATCTAAATGCACTGATGGACACATGGGAAGACCAGTGGATCATCACTGTATAGTGTGTGTGTAGGGGGTGGATTAGAAGTGCCTCTGGTGCACTTCCACCCCTTTTTACCTAAGTACTTAAGTGGATGAAATCTTATAGGAAGTCAATCTTAATGCAGGTAGCACATTAGAGGAAAAACTGAATGTAAATACACTTGGAAGCATTTTAAAATAGCTATGTCCATTTTTCATATGCAGCCATGTGATATATGTCCAGATAGGTAGACCACTAAAAAGGTGAACAAACCTAGTATACCATTATATGGGCATCACAATTAGGGCACTGCAACCAGTTCTCCTGTCATGCAGGTGAACTGGATTTTGCAGCACTGGGCAGGGAGGGCACCATCTGGGTGTTGCACCCCCTGCCCCATACATCTCTGACCTGGAGATGATTATATATAAGTATGGGGTGGGTGGTGAAGCCCCCAAACAGGGAAAATGTACCCTGGAGTGTTGGACATGCTGGCAGTTGGGTGGCACAATTGCTGGGCATGATGTTCTCTGTCAGCATTGTGCCATCACCCAAATGATAGTCACAGTATTTCTTGGTGCCATGACATGGGTGAACCATCAAACCTCTGGATGTGATGGCCATAACTTGGACCCTGTAAATGGTGCACAAATCAAAATGTTGATGCATGCATAATTATTTTGCCAGCAACTTAGTAAACTGTAGCAAGTGCCTTGATATGTATGAAAACTTGACTGCAAGCATCCTGATGCATTTGTCAGGATGCAGCATGCCTCCAAGACAGGGACACAAGTGCTGTGTCCCCACTTTTGAAAATTCTACCGTTAACTGTGGGTAGGTGTAAAAATGTGCAGTTTTAGCTGCATATCATATTTGCACCTTGTGAAAACAGAATGTGCCATTTAACATGCCTTATTTGTGCATTTTCTGCTGTTAAAGATTTTTATTATTGAAGCACACAATAAACATACATACATACATACATTCACCCTGAGGAACACTGCAACATTTGATGTCTCCAGGGAAATCCTGAAGCTATGAATGGCAACGACTTGTACAACTTATGACTGTACCATACCTTTATAAATACGTTAACTAAACTGTGTATACCGGAGGTATTTTTAGCCATCTGCCTATTGCTTATCATTTCTGCCAGTCATGACTCAAGCCCTTATAATTGGGGGGAGGGACTCAGGTTGCCTTTATGGCATTGCCCTTAAGGCATCTATCTCTCTTAATACTGATATGCACCACAGGTAGAGCCTTGTCATGTGTGCTAATCCCACACAGTCATCATACAGAACACAACTATGTACATTCAGGCAATCGCATTTGCAGGAGAACGTAGTGATATCAGGTAAGGGACGGGAAGAGAGCTGGTTGGGGATGGTTGGGGGTTGGGGGGGTTCATGAGAGGGTCTGAGACTAGGTTGCTAAAAGCCCCCTTCATCCCTGGTCTGGTTGGGCCTTGTGGCAGTATGTAGAGTCCAGGAAGGGGCTGCCAGTAGGTTGCCTATTTGGCCATGTTGCCCCCTGCAAAGCTCAAGAGTCTCTCATATGTGGCCACTAGTGCTAGTAATTGGAGGAGTTCGGAGAAGGATGATATCTCCATGGTGTGCCATTTCATCAAAATTAGTCTCTTTGGCTGCTGTCCCCACTACTGTGGCCCACTGACCTCTTTTATATGTGCATCTTTTCATCTGCAAATCTAATCTAAATGAAATGCTGCTAGCAAAATGACACAGAGATGAAGTGTTTGCATGTCGCTCGGTGGGGGTGTGGGGGCTGGGTTATGTACCAAGCACTGAGATCCTTGGCTGGACAAGCAGGAGGCTGAATTCTGTCTGCTTTGATGTGCAACAATTCCATGGAGGGTAAACAGCATTGACACTGCACGGCTGCTGCCTGCTTGCCCAGTTTGGGGGGGGGGCGCATGGTGATCATAAACCTACATACACATCCAGTTGAATCTTCCTACACAAGGATTATCTGATGACTATTTCCAAAAAATTATTATCTTTTATTTCTTTCTCTGCTATTTTTTAAGGGGTAGGATCAAAAAGAAATGAAAAAAAAAACAGGAAGAGGGAAGTAGAAAGCCAAAACTTGCACACAGATCAGCAGCTATCAAGAAATTCATATATAAAAGTCAGAAGACAGTTGTAAAAGAGCTACTAAATCATTAACTATGCCATGGTCTTTATGCTGGGCAGTGAGATACCATACAAGTAGGCAAAAATCTTTGGACTCCACTGTTTCAATTTATGGATAATATTTAATCAAATACTTGCAAACACTGGCAACGGTAATTTCAGGATGTATGTCCCAGCTGCTATACAGTACAAAGCCAACAGATCTGTCAAACTTAGTTGTCTGAACCTTCAACAGGCACTGTCAGTTCTTTCTCAGAAGCATACAGTACCTGTAACTAAAGACAACATTCCAGGTATCCAGCAAGTAGTGTAGAAAACGAAGAGTGTGAAAGCAAAATGAAATGAAGATATGGCAGAAAGCAACACTGTCGGCCTTGTCCAAGACAGCCACCAGAGTTTCAGCACATGCTTGGAAGACTCGCACATGCTCACTGAACTCCAGTGGCCATCTTGGACACAGCAAGCTATGTCACTGTATTCAATGCACATGTATGGAAGTTGTTGCGCATGCGCAGAAACTCCGTAAGCGACATTTTGGACAGAGCTTGAGTGCCGTGGTTCTACTGACTGACTTTTAAATAGTTCAGTGAACGCACAGTGATTACTGTTTATTTTCACTATTTAAAAGTCCAGTGGGTATCCAGTAATCCTTCTTTTCTCTACTGTGCTCACAAAATGTCTGCAGGGCTATGTCTACTCCAGCCATAAAAATGCACTACAAGGTTTCACAGATTTCATATTATTTTAATGGCCATTTCATTTTTCCACTTTGAAAAAAAATTATATTTCTGTCATGCTTATGCCCATATGATACAGTATTGTATAAGTACGCTCTTTTAATATTTACTCATCCAATAATTATTATACAGTAGGAATGTTAAAAAACGATACAAAAAAGACATAATCAAAACCCATGCCCTGCTTCTTCTACACACTTGAACAGCTTTTGTGGCTATAAGTAAAAATTGTATACTTATTTAGTAACTGAGGTACAGGAAAATTTTATAAGGTAGCAATTTAATTATATTTATTTACTTTGAATATTTGCCTGCCATTTTGTTGGAGTTGTAAACTATCAATAGCATATTTGTATTATGTTTAAATCACATAGCAGCCCAGTTCCTATTTAGTCAGAAGTTAGTGTGTCATTCTTTCTGTTTATTATTTTTTTTTTATTCCACATATGACTGTATGGCAAGTATGGTCACAATGGGTGTATTATAAATGAGCATCTGACTACACCTGTTAATGCCAATGGATTTTTCCCATTGCTTTTTGATATTGACTGAATTATTATGAATGATTTACTATATAAGATACACTGAGCTAGCAACAGCATGCTTATATGTGCACCCAGTGGTGGTGGTGGTGGTGGTGGGGGAGTGATAATACAATAGCTGATATAGCAAGAATGCACACATAACCAGTAAAGCATTCACAGTGTTTTGTGCCAAGTAAAATAAAAGACTGGGCCAATTTTCAGACAGCCCAGAGTGCTGCAAGCCGAAGTGTTGTACATACTGTATGGTACACTGGGATGGTGGCATTCTCCCAGCCAGCGATTGGGATTTCCTATCCCGTGCACCAATTGCTGCAAGTTAGACCAACCTTTCTGGTCTAGCTTGCAGAAATCCTGGGTACCCTTTTTATGGGGCTTATGCCAAATATCTGGTAAAATATGCTATAAATCAGATAAAGTGTTGCAACTATACCCAACCTACAAAAATCAGGTGCAGTTTTGGCAAAGATGTTTGCACAGCTGTGCCCCCACCCAAAAAAAAAAAACAGATTTGACACAGGGCTTGATGCAAGCCCTGTATCACCCTTTCAAAATCTGGCCCCTGATTTTTGTTTGTAGAATGGCAAATATTATGGGAAGGCTTTAAGACTGAGGTTCAATAGGTGGAGCAACTATGTCACTCCCCCGTCAGGCTTTATAAGGTCAATCATCCTGGGCCTCCTCAGGATTCATTTCTCATTGCAGCCAGAGGCGCTGCTCCTCCTGTCTATGTTTCTGTTCTCTCACCTTGCTGTGTGCTTTGCAGTGCCTCCAGCCGCTGGCCCACTCAGTTTCTCCTGCTGCTCATTCGGTGGCTCGTTTATCCTGCTGTTGCTCACTTTGCAGCCCTCGTCCGCCCACTGTCATGTGTCCTTTTTCTCTGCCTTCCTTTTTTGGATTTCACTCACCCATCCCTCCTTCTCTCTTTGTTCTGTGCTTCTCCTGCCGGTGATTCACATTGCTGTCCCTGACAGCTCGTCGCACCAATCCACCATTCTCTGTTCCTGGGTATCAGTGGCTCCTTCTATCCCCCCGCTCTTCCCTGTTCCTTCCCTATCCTTACCACTTGGTGGTTGTTTGCTGCTCCTTCATTTTCCCACCCCCACCCCCAGCTCTACCTCACTTTCAAGCCCCCTCAGCCAGCTCCAATGGCCATCTTGGCCAGCGGTTCTGCTTCCATTGAATCTCTCCCTGTTTCCTCCTCTGACCAGGAGCCAACTCCTCCTGCCGGCCTCACTCAGTTCCTTGCCTACCCAGCACTAGTGGGTTTGCCTGTGGATCTGATCCTCAGCTCGGGCTTGGCTCCTACTGTGCTTTTCTGCCTGGCTCTTCTCATTCTCTTTGTGGACTCATCATCAGCAGCAGCGTTTGTCTCCCCTCTGCACCACTAGCGGCTTGTACTTTGCCTCTTTGCTGGTTTCTTAGGAGGCACTTGTTGCTCATCCCTTCATTTGGTGCACCACTGCCTTCTCATGATGAGGTAGTTTTCTACGCTTCTGCATGTATTTCTTTATTTTTCCTGTTATGTCCTGGAATCCCTTTCCTCACTGTGCTCACCTTTGGGGCTCGCTCAGTGCACATTGTCTTGCTTTGCCTTTTGTATGGATTTCACAACTGAATATATCTGGCATGCTCTGCCAGTGTCAAGTTTCAGTTCCTGGGGTTCACATTTTTGCTTTGTTCTTTCTTCATCCTCTTTTGTGTCCACTTCCCATACCTGTGGACCTGGCTGTGTACCTTCTCTGCTCTTGCTGGTATTCCCCTGCTTCCCTCGCCTCTGCCATATTCTATGGCCGCAGCGTTCATTTTGTTGGTTGCACCTCTGCTTTCCCTGCTGTATTGCTTACTGCACTGTTTATTTACCCCATTCCTTGCATCTTCTGCTGGCATCTTCCTAGTGCAGTGTCCACTTCTAGCTATCCTTCCCCATTCATCTTCTCCTCTTCTCCTCGTCCATCTGGCACCCCTGTGCCTCAGTCTGGTTCAAATTCTATCTGTCTGACCTCAAGGTCTACTCATTCATATGGTTTAATCAGGCATACCTCTTATTGGGGCTTCTGCTACTTCATCGCCATGAATTCTGTGGTTCTTATCATCCTCAGTCTTCTCATGACTGCGTCTGGCTGCCGTCTGACATCTCCATGGGTCTCCTCCTTCACATCGCCTACTCGAGCATACCCCTCTTGGGTCCATGCTACCTCGACTCAACCTACTCCCTCACCTTCTTGTGCCTGCCTCTGGGTATCCATCACTAGTCTCACCCCTCGCTTATCCAGCCTCTTGGTAGGACTTTTCATTCGCATTGATGCTCGTCCTCCATTCTGCACTTTCTTTTGAGGTTTTCCCCTATCCTGTCATCACCTTCCCTATGCATATCCTTCTCTTTAGCCACATACATCCTTAAATCAAATGTCTTCAGCCTGGAGGGAAGCAACTTAGGCCTTGGATCCCCAGAGGTTTCCTCCTCAAAGGGTTTTTTTCCTCTCCTCCATGCCAATGGTCATAATATTAGTTAGGGTTAGTGCTTCTTAGGTTCCTTAGTTAGGTTCTGCTGTTGGATGGAGTTGGATGGTGGCACCAGCTGTTCCCTCTCTCTTTAGGAAGTCCTCCCTTCTTCATCTTCTCAGCTTTCCTTTCATTCATCATCCTCAGCTTTCCTCATCTTCTCCTGTCATTCTTACCTATGTCTGTCACATTTATTTCTAGTCTAGATATCTTCTACTTCTTCCTTTTTGATGCTCGACACCATCACGGGCATTCTTTTTGATCTTCTTCCTAAACTACCTTTAGCCAACAGAATCATTCCCATGGTACCTATAGGGGGAAACCCTCCTCTAGGGATCTTTGTGTCATACTCCTACAGGGTGTTATATCCTACGGATAGAGAGATGAATAGCCACAATGTAATCAAGTCACACAAGCATCATCTCATCCAGTTGTGTAAGCACAATTGAATGGGAAGGCTTTAAGCCTGAGGTTCAATGGGAGCAGCAACTACATCACTTCCCCATCAGGCTTTATAAGGCCAATTATCCTGGGCTTCCCCAGGATTAGTTTCTTGTTGCCCCACCATCCACCCTCCTCCTCCTCCTCCAGTGGCCCATCTCTGTTACCCGTAGGCTTCTTCCTAAGCTACATTTAGCCAACGAATCATTCCCATGGCACCTATGAGGGGGAACCCTTCTCTAGGGTTCCTTGCATCGTACCCCTACAGGGTGGTATATCCCATAGATAGAGAGGCAAATAGCCACAATGTAATCAAGTCAGACAAGATCATCTCATCCAGTTGTGTAAGCACACGAATTCTTTGAGTTGTATGACGCTGTATAGCGAAGTTTTGATTACTGAATGGAAATGTATATTTTATAGTGGAAGAAATGGCTCATATAAATGAGAAATGAGATCAGATGAGCTGCATGACACTATATATGGAGCTTTGATTACTAATATGCTGACTGCTATTATGCTTATAGAAAAAATGCCTGATAAAAGGCTAAATAACTGTCATCTCGCTGCTGGTTCAATCAGCCCCCAGTCACAACCATGTAAATAAAGACATGAAAACAACTGACATGGGCATATAATCTGCACTGTCTTCTATATCTTATGTCAGTTAAATGCTGTTTAAGCCACATTAAATTTAAGCAATCATCAGTATTGGTATAAATTTAAACAAAATAAAAATATTCTGGAGCTTTAAGTCAAAAATAGGCTAAAAAAAGCTTAAAGTTGTAATTCAGTCTTCATTCAGTAAGATCTCACTGTTTCTGTTTCTTGTTGATCACAGCCCAGCAGTAAATGCATCTGTAAGTTCTACACCAATTTGTAAACCACCTTTTAACATGACATCACTGGCACAGACCAGGGGGGAATATGATTGGGTGACACTGCTCTCTAATTTCAAAAACAGTTTTCCTATTGCTATAACTACAAAAACTAGAAGTTATAAAAATTTCATAAATGCAGCTATCCGCAGCATAAATATTGCTAACTTAATCACCATAACAGGGGAGAACAAATGAGCAGGCTAATGGTGCCAAACCAAAACAAAACTAGCATACAAACATTAAAATAGGGAACAAATTGGTAGGTGCAGCTATTAAAATATGATGTAGTCAGAAGTCACAGTACTCACATGGATGAAAATAATCCATTAACTTTATTACAGAGCATATAAAATATGACAAAGTGCAAAAAGTGAAAACATTGTAGTAAAGCTGCTATAAAAACTCCCTCTCTAATGGTGCCAAATCAGCTAAAATTAGCCGCTACTTCCATTGGTAGGAGTACTAACTTTTCCTAAGAAAATCCTGTAACAACTCTATCAAAATAATCAAAAGTGCACTGTCAGATTGCTCCTTTTCCTAAAGTATGCTGTGTTTCTTCACCACTTTATCATTCAGCAGGGCAATTCCTCAGAACATTCTACTGAACCAGGAATTCTCAATCCACCACACAGCACAGAACCACACAGCTCTTCTGTTGCTGCCACTCCATTCCGCACACTGTTCTCTCTCCTGGTTAGATTACCAGCTCTCATTTTCCACATGCACATCCACTCCAGTAAAATGCCAACAAACTGATACGTTAAAAAAAAAAAATTTGCAACAAAAGCAGCTTCAACACAGGGATATTGAAAATTGATGCCCTCAAAATTTGAATCTTGGTGCCTTTTTTGTCCTTAGACTGCCACTGTTGCATGGAACACTCTCTCCTACCTGCCCCTAACCACAAAGCTAAATTTGGACTGCCTAATCTATCTGCATACAGGGCTGGGCACCCTGTCTCAAGCTTCAGCAGCTTGTAAGCTTAAATCCTGATCTGCTGCATTTCCCAGAATTTAATCTGAAGCTACCGTAACAGGACCCCTGGGTAAAATACCTTCACTCGACTGGTTATTGTGCACACAGTTTGGTCACAAAATCTTTTTTTTTAAACATTAATTTGGCTAATCAGCTCATTGTGGGACTTCTGCAGGAAGGAGCAGAGTTGCAGAGCACTTCACAATTCCTGCCTGTTACTGGCAGCAGCTCGTGCAAGGGGTTGATCATTTACCTAGGACAGGATTTCTCTGTGTTCACTTGCAGGATCTCTTCAAATTTTAACTTATGTGGTGCAATATCTTATATTACCTTACAGTGTTTAAGATAATTCAGTATGTCTCAATGTATGCTGCTGTAGCTTAGACTCACTGTCTGGACCTGTATTAATTAACTTGAAGTGGTTTCATTCGAATGAACACAGTGTAACTGCAGCATACAGGGCATACTGTAGGGTATTAATTAATTGAAGTGGTTTAATTCGAAGGAACACAGTGTAACTGCAGCATACTGGGCTTTCTCTCCCCCTACTCCTCCTATCCACCATTCATTCTCTCTCTCTCTCTCTCTCTCTCTCTCTCTCTCTCTCTCTCTCTCTCTCTCTCTCTCTCTCTCTCTCTCTCATATCCAGGTCATACTCCTCCTCTACCTAAAGCAATTTAACCTGACTTCTCCTTCTCTCTCTCTCTCTCATAGCGCTAGCCTACCTGGGCTAGCCACCTCCCGAGCAGCCGAATCACTGCAAGCCAAGGTATGCTATTTGGGGCACCCATGGAAGAGTCGGCATTTGTCTTTGTCTACTGATTGCTGACCTTGGAATTTGAATCTTAGGCGCCTTTTTTGTCCTTAGACTGCCACTGTTGCACAGGCAGCTCTCTCCTACCTGCCCCTCACCACAAGCAAAATTTGGACTGCCTAATCTATCTGCATACAGGCTGGGCACCTACCACAAGCTTAGGAGCTTGTAGCTTAAATCTGATCTGCTGCATTTCCCAGAATTTAATCTGAAGCTACCATAACAGGACCCCAGGAGAAATACATCACTGGACTGGTGTATGTGCTCACAGTTCGTCACAAAATCTTTTTTTTTTTTTGTTAAACATTAATTCGCTAATCAGCTCACTGTGGGACTTCTGCAGGAGGGAGCAGAGTCACGGAGCACTTCACAATTCCTGCCACTCCCAGCGGGCTGTTACTGGCAGCAGCTCATGCAAGGGGTTGAGCTTCACCCTGCAGCCGCTGTATGGCTGCTCCCCGCCCACCCCCCAATTCTCGCCAACCCTTAGCTGGTCTTTAATATATAGGCAGTTGAATCTCGCATGGTGTACTGACATGTAAAGCAGTAAAAAAACCTAACTCCCTAGTTCTTCATTTGAAGCTTATATCTGCTGGCCACTAGATTCTCCTTTTGTGCTATCTCCTATCACAGTACCTTAGCCGGCTATAGTAAACAGAGCTGCCTGTGTTTCTGGTATCTCGGATTACTCTCCACCCTTTACCCTGTCAGCACTTTCTCCCCTCTGCTCCAGTCCTACTCAACATCCTAAGGATGTTACTCCTGGCTAAATGCATCCTTACATTTCTCTCTTTACTAGTATTAGACTCCTTGCTGCTAATTCTTACGAACCACTCTGACTTCTATACTGCCTCTCAAAACAACTTCTCATTCTTGAATATGCTACTGAAAAAATCCTGGGCTAAGGCGCCTCCTCTGGGCCTCAGTTACAAACCCATCGGTTCTATCATTAGACTACTGATCAGTAAAAAAATCTCTCTTAGAGGCTGTGCCCTCGCATTGTCCCACATGCCACAATATGGATTGCAATACTATCCCTCACACTTTCTGGTGACATTGAGCTAAACCCTGGTCCTGGGGAATTGAACATGCAACTGCACCATGCCATCCCACCTCAAGTGCCCAAACCCTTGGACTATCCATCTCCACATCAATATCAGAAGTCTGTCAGCCTATCTCCTCGAGCTGGAAGCATGGGTACATGTTTATAACCTTGATATCCTTGCATTGTCAGAAACCTGGCTTAAATCCTCAGTCCCTAACTCAGCATGTACCCTCCCAGGATACAATATGCTTCACATGGATCGTATCGCTCCCAAGGGGGGTGATGGTCTGGTGTTGTATTTCAAACCACATCTTAATATATCTCTAGTACCTGGTACTCCCCTTAGTCACTGTGAACTAATGCACACTGTTCTCCTAAAGGGAGGTACAAAGAAACTCCACATCCTGAACATCTATTCCCCTCCACAAAATAGTAAGCTTGGTCCTGAGGAACTCATTGACCAGCTATCCTCAGTATCTGCTAAAGTGACACTATCTGCCTCAGGGGATTTCAACCTTGACTGGCTGGGCCCGAATGCCTCTCACCTAGCATCCACTCTTAGCAAAGCAAACTTGACTCAAATTATTGCATCTCCCACCAGAGTCTCTTCCACTGGTTCCAGCAGGACACTCATTGACTGGATACTCACCAACAGAGTGGACCGTATCAGCTCCTCGGGAGTCCTAGCAGACTCCATCAGTGACCACTGTCCCCTACACTGCACGTGGAAGACATCTCCCCCAACTTATCCTCGAAAATTCTATCCTTCCCTAATTTTGCCCACTTGGATACAGCAGCCTTTCTTCAGGACCTCGGCCTGACCGACTGGGCCCCTATGTTCATCACCAATGATGTCAACTATGCTACTGAATACTTTACCAATGTCCTAATATCCCTACAGAAGAAACATATCCCCTCCTCAACTCGTAGGGTCAAGGGCAAACCTACTAAGTGGCTTAAGCACCCACTGCTCCAGCGCCTAAAACTAAGGGATAGACTATGGGTGAAATGGAAATCCTCTGCTCTACAGTCAGACTATGTGGAATATCGGGCCTTAAGAAATGCCTGCAAGAAGGAAGTAAGGCTTGCCAAAAGCAACTACTACCGGGAGCTACTTCGCTCTTCCTCTATTAATCCAAAACAGTACTGGGCACGAATAAATGAAATCCTTGGGAACAACAGGCCACAGACCCCAAGGGAAATGCTGGTAAATGAGGTCAGCTGCAACCATCCCCTAACTACGCAGAAACCTTTAATTCAGTCTTTACAATGCTCCCCACCTTTCCTCAGGCCTCTACTCCTGGCTCTACTACTTTCCTTCAGGTCAACTCTGATGCCCCAGCACAGCTGAAGCTTGCTCCTGTCACAAAACTTGAGGTACTAAAGCTTCTTAGATCCATCTCTCCTCATGGCAGTGCGGTCATGGATGGACTTGAACCTTGGATTCTGCAGCTGGCAGCCTCCCTATTAGCAATACCAGTAACCAGACTTTTCAATCTTTCAATCTCCACCTCAGCTGCTCCCCTTATTTGGAAATCAACCAGGGTAATTCTGGTGTTCAAAAAAGGCGACTCCAATAGATTAACTAATTATAGGCCCATTGCTATTCTACCTACTCTTAACAAACTACTTGAAAAATTAGTACATGGCCAGATCATCTCTCAACTGACTGAACACAATCTTCTGTCCCCTATCCAGCATGGTTTTAGGCCTGAACATAGCACCACCACGGCACTTATCCTGTTCACCAATGATGTCAAGACAAACACGGACAATGGACTACTCTCTGGTGCCGTATTCATTGACCTTACCAAAGCATTCGACCTGGTCAACCATACCCTCCTACTTCTCAAATTATAGGGCCTTGGAGCTACTCACCCCACCTTGTCCTGGTTCAAAAGCTATCATGACAATCGTACCCAAGCAACCTCCTTTTGCAAAGTCCAATCATCTCCCTCTGCCATCTCCTGCAGTGACCCCCAGGGATCTATACTGGGATTGTTGCTGTTCTCCATCTTTGTCAACTCAATACTGACCTCCACCACCCAATGTAAATCTATCATGTATGCTGATGACTTACTTCTTTATACTGCCTCCTCATCTGTCAATGACATCAATGCACACCTGTTATCCTCTTTCAGTCAGATCCAGGATTGGATCTCCTCAAACCAATTAATCCTCAATCAATCAAAGACTCAGGCCATGCTTTTGGGTCCCAAGGAAGGTCAATGTCAATCCCCACCTGCTGGTCTGGTGCCGGACGGATCTGTACTAACCAACACAAAACCTTCAAATATCTAGGGGTGAATCTTGACCCTCAACTCCACTTCTCCCTGCATATCAATGAGATCTGTCAATATCGTCAACTCAAAGATCGGAGCTGCATACAGAGTACGCCACTCCTTACTGCTTCAGCCTGGATCTCTGTAGCCCAGGGGTCTTACTCCGGACTGAAATATGCTCTCCCAGTCTTCTCTCATGCAAAAGCAGTGGATCTGCATAAATGGGACACTACATGCAATAACATCTGCAGATTTGCCCTGTCGCCCCCCCCCATCTCACCCATCACTGCCTTCTCTATTCTACACTAAACTGGCTGTCTCCTGAAGGTATATGCTCCTACACTTTGGATAACTTTATTGACTCCTTTTTCTGTCCACCATGTCCTGATGCACTATCGGTTATGCTCAAACCAGTTATCCAAGCCCATCACCTAAGGTCTTCACCCCTGCTTGCCATTCCTTCTTGCTCTACTAAATTGGGTGAATGTGCTTTCTCCCATCTTGCTCCCAAGTTCTTGAACTCCCTTGCTACCAACATAAAGCATTCCTAATCTCACAACTCCTTCAAAAGCACTTTTTCCTTCTGGATCTCTCCTGGCATATGCAAGTGCACCTAACTTCCCTCTCTGGACCCTTCTGCCCACTCCAGGTCTTATGTTTGCTAAGTAGTCTTTCTGAGTTCCTGTGTAATCCTTGAATTGCTAAGTAATTATACCAAGCTCCTAAAAAGCTACCTGGCTGATCTAGTATTACCTCCTCCTACCCTGGTTGTTTTTTCTCTGCACCCTTGCCAATCCGCCCTGCATGGTGGTTCCAATGTTGCTGTGTATTTACTTGTCTTTGTTGTATTGTCCCCTCACTGTTGTACACTCCCGGGTAATGCTTGAAAATAGGCAGGTGTATTGCCTAATGCACTTACCTGGTTACCAAAAGCTAAAAAATAAATAAATGTTCTATTGAGACAATAATGGCAAACCATTTATAAAATAAATCAGGCATAAAATAGCTTTGCTTTTCAGCTACTCCTCAGCACATCCAGCATCAGACATCCATCCAGCACAAACTGTGGATTGAAAAGCTAGACAGCTAGATAGATGGAGATAGAAAGATAGAACAGACAGACAGACAGATAGATAGATAGATAGATAGATATATAGATAGATAAATAGATAGATAGATAAAGGGAGATGGAGAGCTAGCTATGTGGAGAGACAGATGGTGAGACAGATATATAGATAGACAGACAGACAGACAGAGACAGAGAAAGAAAGGAGGGTGTTGCTGGCTCACTGCTCCAACTAAAGCCAGCAGCAAGACTCCAGCTGTGGCTTCACAATTCAAGAAAATCCTACTGTTCTCATACTGAGAATGCAGATCAATGGCTCCTCTCACTAAGCTGGGCACTCAGGATTTTCAGATTTTCAGGTGTCCAGAAACAATATTTCCAGGCATAATTTCGAAAAACTAACACAGAATCTAGATAAACTGGTCCCATTTATCTAGATTAAGGTCTGTTTTTTGAAAATACATCATTTTATGTATTTGCAGTTTGTTTCGTAAAAATCAAAACAAAATATGATGACAACGGTCACAATCAGTATTTTCCTCATGACAAATAAATCATTTCTCATGACAACTAAATCATGATAACAAGCACTAATGATTGGTATTTTTTTACCATTTGTGTCACAGGGTTATCCAAAAAATGTAATTTAAATCTTTATAACTCTGGGTCTGTAAAATATTTTTTCACAAAGTATTCAAAAGACATTACTTCCATACAGGCTACTTCTACCCTGAAAGTTTCATGAAAATAATCCGCACCATCTAGATTATGCATGATAGCAAACAAACAAGAAAAACATGTTCAGTATAGAAAAACATAACAAAAATCTTTTTTCATGTTTGGGCATTCTGTACTCGAAAACTATACAAGATGCCATCACAAAACTTTTGAAGTCTTGAGACTTTTCCAGCCAGATCATGCATGCCAAATCTTGTGCTATTCTGTCAAACTCCACCAATGTTATTAAGGTGCAAAAATTGTTGAGTAACATTAAAGAGTACTTGAATATTTTTCCCTGACCCAGGAGGGTCAGTTTTGCTGACTGTTTGGTTCATTAAATGGGGATTAAGTCATAATACGTACGTTTGTGGACTCTTCATTGGAAGGTATGCTAAGTGTGAGCGCTGTGACTTTCATTCATAGTTTTAACATTGAACACCCTACTGTACCTAACTTTAGGGGTGCTGCAATGACCCTATTATATATACATCTGTAGATTAGGGTGTTTGCATGACTTAGTGGTAGCACATTCTCCTGAGGACAATGAGGTTATGGAGTTTAGTCCCATACAATGGTTAGGTTGATACAATAAACCCTGGTACCTGAGTACAATACTAAAGGGATGCTGAACTGTCTAGATTTGCCATACTTTAGATGACTTGTTAAATTGAGTTCCAGCTGCATTTCCTTGTGTGTTGTTAAGGTGGATGTTAAAGATCCCATGGCACCTCAAGAAAAGATAGGGAATTTCCCTGCTGTTCTGGCAAAATTTTCTCATTCATCAAAATACCACCAACAGCTTAATCTGGTTCAATTTCAGTTGGTTTGTATATGTGCCCTGGGACAAGGTAAAATATGCATCCGCTTCCTTCCTCAGTCAACAAAAACAGAATAATTATGATGGAGCTTAGTGTGAAAGTTATTTTTCTAAAGGAGAAAAGACTGTAGAATTAGGCCAGGATATTCAAATGGGTTACGCATGGCACAACAGAGTTGCGGCTGGCACATCCCACATTAAGCCCCAGTGGGATATTGAAAGGGCTGTCCAGCACAGTGCAAATCCCAATGCACCAGGGCACAATATAATCTCATATGGTGCAGATGCAGGGGCATGCCTATGCATATAGCAGCACATCCCGATATTCAGCTGGGGATAAGCACATAAAGTTGGTGCAACCTCTGCATTGAGAGTCACCTAGGGAGCTCAAAGTTGAGCCCATGAAAAGTGGGAACAAATCCTGGCAGCCCACAGGCAGGCTGCTGTACTTCCAGGGGTGCAACACAGAAGCCGCCAGCCATGGGTGGCCACCCCTCACCCAGAACACCATCCACAGCACCCACCTTCCTCTGGTTGTCTAGTGGTACCCTCCTCCTCCTGATTTAAATGTAAATGAAAACACACCTTGGTAGTCTAGTGAGAACCCCACCTGTTGCTGTTTCGCCATAAAATACTGTAGAAATAGTCCTGGCAGTCTAGTGGCACCCCAGTGTCCCGATCACCATAAATGCTGTTGAATTATGCTCTAGTAGTCTAGTGGTGCCCGCCTCCCTCTTATGTCCCCAATAGCCATAAAATCTGTAGAATTATGCCCCTGGTAGTCTAGTGGTACCCCGCCTGTTGCGTGATCACAGTACATCTCCAAATATCATATCCCTGATCCAGGGCACCCCCCACCCTCTCACCCACAGCACCCCTTACCCACCCTGCTTCCTCCCCATCATCATCGGCAGCTGCAACCCACCTGCATATCACCTGGTCACCTGCCAATGACAGGCACAGTATGGGCTTGCAGTGGCACGTTAGATAGTCCCCAGATATGTGAATGACTCTATCTCACATATCTGGGGACTGTCTAGCATGGTATGCTCCTGCAAGGGACCAATGGACATGCAACCCATACTGTACCTGTCATTCTGCAGGTGGCTGGGTGGTGAGGGTGGGGTTGCAGCCACCTGCTGATGATGGGGAGGAGCAGGATGGGCAAGAGGTGCTGTGTGGTGGGTGGAGGGTGGAGGTGCCACTGGATCACCAGGGAAATTATATATGGAGATGTGCTGCAATCATGGCAATGGGTGGGAGAGGGCACCACTAGACTATCAGGGCATAATTCTACAGTATTGTATGGCAATCAAGAACTCAGGAGGGAGGGGGGACCACTAGACTACCAGGACAGGTCTTACATTACATTATATCAGTGAATCAGGGACTCTGGAGGGAGGGAGGTCCACTAGACTACCAGGGAATGTTTTTGATTTACATTTACTGTGATTGCAGCTACTGGACAGGGGATGCCCCGGGTTCCCACTGCACACGATATGCTGTGCAGGGCACCAGGCACACGTCGCTGGGCTGCCCTGCGCAAGGCTTGCAAATGGGGCCATAATGATGTGCAAATGGCCCTGTTTGCACCTTGCATATATTATGGCCTCATTTGCATGTCCACAGCTGAATATCATGGGTGATGTACTCAGCGCAACTGCGTTTGTGCTGGCGCATCTCTGTGCTCCCTATCTGTGGCTTGTGCCAGCTCAGTGCCACTGTGCCATGCACAGTGAGTGTGCTGTCTGTGCCATATTCAATGGTGCTGTGCCATGACACATCACTGTTGAATATCACCTGGCCCTGGCCCCAGCGCATCCCAGCTGCACTGCACCCAGGCTTGCACCACTGCTGCTGCAGTCTGAATATCCTGGCCTTAATGTCTAGCAACATTTCATGCTTCCCATCCATACTCTTTCAGTGACAAAATCCCAGATTTAGAGGAACAGAGAACATTTAGGTAGAATAAAGATGTCCCTGAAAATCATAGAGAGGCATGATGCCAAATTAAATTTAATGTTAATTAGTGTAAGGAATTACTTAGTCCTTACTCACAAAAAACATTGACTACAAGTATAAAATGAATATGTTTAAAATACTGTACCAAGGAAGAATTTGAAGCATGCCTAAAAGTGACAGTGACCATATTAATAAAAGTAGAAAAGCAAATTGAATTCAAACAAAATAATAGGGTACACAGCTAAGCAGTTAGACTACCAGCCAAAACTAAGGCTAAAACTACATTAATTACTGGTTAGGGTCAACTGAAACTTAAAACCAGTAATTTTTTTATATATTTATTAAAATCTTGCAATTACAAACCTTTGAGTCAGGGACTTATTTACAAAGGTTTCATATCAAGAAAAATTCACAGTAAACAATCCAAGACAACAAGATCGAGCAAATTACTGTGCATGTACAATGGGAGACAATAAACATAGTAATGCAAGAATAAAGCACACAGTGCTAAATAACAGCATAGCATTAAGAGCAATACAGTACAAGACAATGGAAGTGCTGTATACAGAAGTTTGCAAGAGGAAATAAATGACCTGCAAGAAACAGTAAGAAACCAAGGAATGAATAGAATAGGTAAGGCAGGGCTCCCATATCTACAGGGATTCCTGTATTTTACAGGGATTTGGCAGCATCTACAGGAAAACTCTTCCCATAGACTTGCATTGGTTATACAGGAAAACGGGGCAATTCAGCTTCCATAGGAAATAACGTAATCTACAGGAAAACACAGGAATATCACTCGGGAGTTACAGGGAAAATGCCAAATCAATGTGGGAGCACTGGTAAGGTATAGTGCCAAAAATACTGGGAATGATTTTAAGAGAGAGTACTAAGATAAGCAAAGGGAGGCAGAGGTATAAGCAAAGAGGCAGGAGCTAGACAAGAGTGACTGGGCATCAGAGGACTGGTCTCAGGGGACATTATCAACATATTAGTATGGAGGAAACAAAGAAGAAAGAGGGGAGGAAAGCCATAACATACAAAGGAGTAGAGAGAGAAATGAGCGGGGGAGGGGATGATGGTAGAGGAGAGTGGAAAGAAGGAAAGTGAAATAAAGGTGTGGCAGAAGCAGGCAGGGAGGAAGGGGAGGGTGAGCAGGATAGAGGGATACATAACATTTTCAGAGGGATACATAACATTTTCTGTTACATACTGCATTACACACAAACATGTGAAATAGAGAAGCACTAAGCATGGAACAAAACAGATGCAGCCCAACATAGCTTCTCTCTTTGATCACCTCCACTAATATAAGCCAAATGTGGTTCTGTTATCAATAATTATGAAAAATTAAAGAATAGGGAACAATGAAAAGACTTTTTTTTATATCCTCAATGTGTGACACTGTTACAAACCACTCGATCTTCATTTTCATGATTTATTTAATGTTGTGCACCTTGGATGTGTAAAAAAAATCTCATTCCACACTGTTGCCCATAGATTATTTTCATAGAAACATAGGTTGTGTTAGCAGAAATATACCCAGAGGTCTATCCAGTCTGCCAATTTCCTCACCTAGTTCAATTATTGGCCTAATGCCTAGATGGTTTTAAAGAACTTAGGGCTCCAGTGGCTGATCCTCACCCCCTTCTACGGGTATCCTTTTCTCTCTTTTGCCTGTGTGTCCCACTATTCCCTGATATTTGTCCCATCCAAGTTTAAGCCGTTCACAGTCTTGGCTTCAGCCACCATTCTGGGCAGTCTATTCCATTCAGCCACCACCCACTTTATGAAGAACTTCAAGTCCCTCCTGAATATTCCTCACCAGTCTCCACTTGTGTCCTCTAGTTACTGTGTCTTCATTCCTCAAGAACAAGTCCTTACAACCCACCCTGTTTATTTAATAGGATTTTTCTTGAAAATAGAGCTTATTCTAATATTTAAGTCCTGTATAAAAAAAACATGTATTATTAAGCAATCATTTCTAAATAACTTATACAGTATATCTAAATCATATCCCAGCTTTCCCTTCTGACCTCCAGTGAATGCATATTAAGGTCTTCCAACCCTTCTTCACACAACTTCCACTGCTGCCTCTGGATAATTTTTGCAGTCTTTCATTGAAGGGTAGGATATATTATGATAAAGCGAATCTCTGTTCACTGGGTTTCATTCGCCCGACACCGTTTGCCCTAAACACACTTTCCCAATATGCAAAATTCACCCATGGCAGATGGTCATTTTATGTTTCTGGGGGCTTTGCCCCCCCTGCACTCCCCTTACTTAATATACCCAAGTCTGTTGTGGGTGAATTTCAAAAGTAAGGCAAGTGTGATTCCGGCACATGGTGTCAGACTAATGAAACTCAGGGAACAGAGTTTCAGTTTATTGCAGTGGTTATCTATGCAATCCCTAGTATTCTTGAGGTGTGGACTTCAGAACTGTATGAAGTACTTTAGGTGCAATCTTACCAGGTACCACAATAGGGGAAGCACCACATCCTTCCTCCTACTAAGAAATCCCCTTTCTATACATCCCAGCATCAAGCTAGCTTTCTCATATTCTTGACTGCACTGTGCAGAGGACTTGAGACTATAACTAATGATGACGCCCCTGGACTCTCTCATCCATTGTCTCACCACCCTTACTCTCCCCATCTAGTAGCCCATTTTAGGATTCTTTATAGCAATGTGGATTACTTTATGTGTTTTTTGACACTGAACTTTAGTAGTCAGAATCTTGATCACTTTTTTCAATTTTTCCAGATCTTGCTTCATTTTTTAACTCCCTCCTCCATCTCTATTCTGCCACATATCCTTAGTGTCATCAACAAAGAGATGCACCTTATTCTGGATTATCTATCCTATATTGCAAATGAAGATACAGAAGAGCATTGGTCCAGGAAGTGAGGTACCCAACTTGTGACCTCCCTGGGCTTCTGAGTGCACCCCCATTGATGACTACTCACTGTGTTCTCCAGCCAATTCCTTATCTACCTGAACAGTTTGTCCCCTGTTCCAAGATAACCCAGCTTTCTTTTTATCCTTCTTTGTGGAATGGAATCAAAGGCCTTGATGGAAAAAAAAGACACAACACATGCACCGCTTGGCCCCTGTCCACCATCTTTGTGACTCAATCAAATAAGTCAATCAGGTTAATGTGGCAAGATACAATGCTCTAGATAGTGTAGACCACATCTGGTGTACTATATCCAATGTTTTTCACCTTATTACAAATATGAAATGAATCGGATAGTAATAGAGGAAGTACAAAGGACAAATAAGCAAATCCCAGGCTTTGAGCTATAAACTATGAGGGCAGGTTAAAGGAATGACCCTTTTCAGTTTAGAAAAGGACAGATCAGAGGGATTTATTTGAAGTCTCTAAAATACCAAGAGGTGTAGACAAACCAACCCTGGTGATTATGTTAAACTTGTCTGCACAGAAATCAGGAATGGAGCACAGAAACAACATAGAAACTTAAGAAAAACAAGCTTAGAACAGAAGCTAAAAATGCTTTCTTTACTTAGGGAATAGTAACAATTTGAAACAGAACATTAGGTAATTCTGTAAAGACTAAAATACTGAGGCCCACTTATGAAAAATGGAGAGTTATACTGGTGGTGACAGCAGCACACCATTCTTTGCTGGTGTGCTGGTGGTGACAACACACCAGCGAATTGAACTGCAATGCAGTTATTGGCTGTTCACAGTCCAAACAACTTTTTTCATGTTTTATATTTTATGCTAATGTACTGTATATGTAAATTATATAATTACCCCCATAGTTCTATTTGCCTTCTATTGTTTTTAGGAAAATGCTGATTATAGCATCTTATAGTTAAATATCTCTGCAGTACTAATTTATGACTACTTTAAAGTTTAAACTACTGTAAAACTATATTGGTAAAGCAGAAGCCAATGGCACTGGCATAGTTATAAAGCATCATAACAGACCTTTATATGTGTTTAATGTGACATCAAATGGCCTCAGATTATTTTCCTAAAATCTAAGTTTTCAGTGAATTACTTGACTGCTGGCTTTGAAATACATTAGCAACAAGCAATTACAGAAATATATGGAACACAGGAATGTGCAATGAGCCAGTAAAAGTGGAAATGGTTTCTAAACTGCTTCATTTTGCCACTTGATTTGTTTCCTCAGGGAACACTGACAGTCAGCCTTGTGTTTCAATGTAGAAACAAATGTTTTGGGCAAATATGGCATTAGCTGCAAAGCAATTATATAGAGTGCACTTTATAAGAAATAATATTTCTTTAGCTCTTTTTTTTTCATATTTGCTTTTCCCCTCTTGCAGTTGACTCTATCTTCTCCAGTCACCCACCTCCATTACCATCCATCCGAAGTACTTACCCTGAGGATGTTCTGCATGGATTCATACCTGTGGTGGGGTCAGAGAAGGGTGGGATCCACACCTCCAAAGCACAAGCCAGAATTAACTAGGGTTTCATAGGACGTGCAGCGGCTGCGGCAACTGGGAATCATCCTGTGACTGTGGGTATTTCCTTGTTCATGACCCCACCATCCTTTTTAACTTTGGGCATGCCCTGATGCAGCATTGTATGCTCTAGTTCATTCCTTTCAGGAGAGGCAGGATCCCTGACCCACTCCGGGGGGCACTAGAAGAGAGGAACCTGACAACATCCCTCCCTAGGTAGGAGTGCTATCATGGGACAGCACCTCCCCAGCCCTCTCAGTCACCTGATTGACTTCTCAGGATTGCTTCAAACCCAGGTTATTAACATGGGAGTGTGAACTGCTACCCACTGGACCAGTAGGTGGCCCCCTCTCTCCTTTGCTCATACGCATATAAAGATTATCTTCCTACAGTACGCTTGATGGAGAATCAAAGCTATTTAGTAAACTGAAGTTAGAGAAAATAAAATAAAGAGATTGCACTAAGAAAGGAGATTTTTCTTAATATAGTGCTTATACACAGTATGCACTTGCCTATGAGACCATAAGATCAGAAGGTTGAAGCTGCTAGCCTCAGACAAGAACTTGGGTTAAAATCCCAACACTAAAACTGTAGCACAGCATGAGGTGGTGCTGCACTGCTGAGTGTGGATGTGGCATAGGTCAGGAAGCATAGGCAGACCAGAAGTTGTAAAATTCGCAAGTAGTGTTTTATTATTATCAATAGCAATAACATAGAAAAATTAAATTGTACGAGATAGCTCTTCATAAAGGCGATACAGACAAAAAAGTCTTTCCTGGAAAAAACATTTGCTCTGGTTATATAAGATGTTTTTGCCTGGCAGTTCAAACCCTGCATTCTGTTGTTGTAAGTTGCAGTACATCTCCTGTTTTTACAGAATGTATCAACATTTCATCAGTTTCATTCCTGATGGCAGCCTGAAGAGCACATCCAGTCTTAACAGATGCAACAGAATATTACATTTTGTCCCAGAGCTGGTTTCCTGCTGACAGTTCTGTAAACAAATTTGTGGAAGTCAGATGCATCTCAAGGTCAGCCCCCTGTGTTCCAGATTATCTTTGTTTAATGAACCCAGATAGCTTTATGCAATCATTTCAACATATAATGTTGACCACATAGAAAGCAAGTGAGGAAGGAAATAATAGAAACAGCAAATGAAGGAAAGATGATAACAGGGAAAATTTGTGGGACCATTAGGTGGCCAGTTACTGGGTGCCACAAGAAAATGTGATTGTACAATCAAACAGGCAAGAGACAGACAAGTGGCAGAATAAGAGCACAAAACAGATCCTTGATTTAACTCTCTGCTTAACAAATGGGACAGGATCTTACCCAACCCTCCCTTAAGAGGAACCTTTTTTTTCTAAAAAGAAACAGGTTTTCCAAAACCTGCTTTAATTTCTTTTTAACGTCACCTTAAACATTTACAGTCCTTTGTATATGGTGTCCATTTTCCATAACATCTTTTACAGCAAATATTTCAGTTAAGCACATCCATTTTCAACGTTCTGTTAACGTAGCTTGACAGAAAATCAGCATTGACATTTTCTTTTTCCAGATTTTGTATCACTTTCAAATTAAATAGCTGTAGTACTAGGTACCACTTTGTGGTTCTTGGATTTTCCTTCATTTGATTAAGCCAACAGAGAGAATTGTGATCTATTACAAGTGCAAAGTCAGAACCTAGAAGACAAAACTTAAGGGATTCCACTGCCAATTTTGCAGCAAGGCATTCTTTTTCAATGGTAGAGTACTTTTTCTCTCTGTTATGCAGTTTCCTGCAGTATACTGTTATGTGTGTGAAGCAATTAGGGTGCTGCAATTAGGGCACTGGAATCAGTTCATCTGTTATACTCGTGAACTGGATTTTGCAGTGCTGCAGGAAGTCGTCATCTGGGTGTTGCACCTTACCCCATACACATATGACCTGGAGGTGATTATATTGAAGTATGGAGGGGGTGAGGGCTTTGCAAACAGCAGAATGTGCCTCTGGGCATTGGGCATGATGCAGGTTGGGCAGCACAATTGACATGTGCAATGTCGTCATCGGCATTATGCTGTCTCCCTAATGACAGTCGCATTTTTTCTTGTCACTGTGACATGGGTGAACCATTTCTAACTGATGTACAGAATTAGATGTTCCTTCCCATCTTTATTCTGACTCAGGACTGCACCTAAACTTCCCTCAATGCATCTGTAAGATAAATTGTTCCTCAAAGTCTGGACTTCTTAAAACAGGGGTTAAACAAAATGCAGCACTGATGGTCAGAAAAAGCCTCATCAAACTCTGTGAACATTTCACATGACTCGGGTACCATTTTTCATGAGTTCAGTGAAGGGAGTAGCTAACTGGACACAACTGGGAACAAATCTCCATTAGTAGCCAGAAACATAGAAACATAGACTTTGATGGCAGATAAGGATCATTTGGCTCACCTAGTCTGCCCATTTCCCTACCTACTGGATAAGCTGCAGATCCTAGTTAACGAACAGCCTACTTCTTCCTACCCCCCACCAGAATTGCCTTATGTCTGTCCCATGCATTCTAGAATTCTCCCACTGTTTTTGACCTCCTCAGGAAGGCTGTTCCATGCATCCACCACCCTCTCTGTGAAAAAATACTTTCTCACATTGCCCCTGAGCCGTCCCCCCTCTATCTCCAAATTGTTTCCCCTTGTTCTTGCACATCGCTTTTTCTGAAAGATGCTACCCTCTTGGAATTTGTTGATTCCCTTGAGGTACTTGAAAGTTTCTATCATGTCCCCTCTCCTCCTTTCTCAAAGGTATACATATTAAGCTCCTTTAGTCTCTCTCTTTGCATGGCTTCTGTTGCAGACCACACACCATTTTAGTTGCCCTCCTCTGGACTGCATTAATCCTGTCTTTGTCCTTGTGGAGATGAGGTCTCCAGAACTGCATGCAGTACTCCAGATGGGGTCTCATCAACAGTCTGTACAGAGGGATAACAACTTCTTGTTTTCTACTGGTGGTGCCTCTCCCTATACATCCCAGTATCCCCCAGCCATCCTTACTGCCTTCTCACATTGCTTGCTTACCTTTAGATCATCTGATATGACTAGCCTCAGGTTCCTTTCCATTTTTGTTGTTGTCAATACCCCCCATTGTGTACTATTCTCCTGGGTTTTTGTTTCCCAGGTGCATTACTTTGCACTTCTTTGATTGAATCTAAGATGCCATACTTTTGACAATTCCTCCAACCTTGTCAAGTCCTTTCTCATCCTTTCCACCCTCCTTGTGTATCAACCTGCTGCAGATCTTTGTCATCTGCAAAGAGGCATACTTTTCCTTCCAGTCCCTCCTCAATGTCACTTATAAAGACATTAAGAAGACCAGACCCAATACTGAACCCTGCAGTAGACCACTAGTAACCACCCTTTCTTCGGAGTGGACTCCGTTTACTATTACCCTCCGTGTCCTGTTGTCCAGCCAATTTTTAACCCAGGCTACCACCCTGGGATCCACTCCCAGGCTGGCTAATTTGTTTATTAATCTTTTGTGTGAGACTGTGTCAGTTGCTTTGCTAAAGTTCAGGTAGGCCATGTCCACAGCCCTTCCCTTGTCTACTACTTTGGTCACCCAGTCAAAGAAATCTATTAGATTCATCTGACATGACCTTCCTGCTGTGAATCCATGCTGCCTTGCATCCTGTGCCCCTTCAGCCTCTAGGTACTCAACAATTCTTTCTTTCAGAAGTGATTCCATCATTTTCCCTACCACTGAGGTCAAGTTAACAGGTTGGTAGTTTTCTGCCTCTGCTTTTCTCCCACTTTTGTGAAGGGAATCACATCTGCCCTCCTTCAATCCTTACATACCACACCATGCTCCCATGATTTGTTAAAAAGGGTAGTCAATGGTGTCACTAGTTCTCCCGTCAGGCCCCATTGCTTTGTCCACCTTCAGTTTTAGGAGTTCTTTCAGAACCCTTTCTTCTGTGAAAGAACTGGTATCAACCTCTCTATCCAGAGTACTTCTATTGATTGGATTAGGTACCTACCCGTCCTCTTCTTTTGTGAATACTGAGCAGAAGTATTCGTTCAGTATCCCTACTTTTTCACTGTTCCTTTCTGCCCACCCACACTCCCTCCCTCTTTATTAAGCCTAACTATCCCTCCCTTGGTCTTTCTTTGCTCCCTAATGTACCTATAAAAGGTTTTATTCCCCATCTTAACTGAAGACTGGGCCTTTGTTATTCTGATTGCCTTTCCCGCTTCCTTCTGCTGTAACTGGTACAGTTCTCTGTCCTGCTCCTTCTGTGTTTTCTTATACTTCTTGAATGCTATCTTTTCTCCCTAACATTCCCCACCACCTCTATTGAGATCCATAGTAATTTTTCCTTTCATTTTGATCTTTTTATTTGCCTCACACAAAGTCTTGCTGCCTCTGTGATGGCAGTTTTGATATTCCCATTGTTCCTCCACCCTCCTTCTTGCCTGTTTGCTAGTGCTTTTCTGAGGCACTCTCCTATTTTGCAAAGTCAGCCCTCCTAAAATCCAGTACCCTTGCTTTTGTATGGCTTGGCTCTGCTGCTGTGTTTATCAAGAACCACATTGTTTGGTGATCACTTGTCCCAGATGGCTACCCATTTCTAGATCTGAGATGCTATCTCCATCCCCATTTGAGAGTACCAGGTCTAAGATTGCTCTCTCCAAGTGGATTCAATGCTAGCTGTCTGAGGCATGCTCCCTGTCAGGCATCGAGAATGACCCTGCTCTTGGATGTGGCTACAGCAAAGGTGTTCCAGTTAATATCTGGCATATTCAGGTCCCTCATTAACAATATCTCCCCTTTTCTGCCATCCTAAGGATGCCTTCTATCCTTTTCTTGTCCATTTCCTCCCCTGAGACAGAGATCGGTATACAGCCCAGTGCAGACTGTGGTGCCATTTCTGGTCTCCAGGGTGACCCACAGTGCCTCCTTTCCTCCCTGTTTACCCCTTAGTTTTGTTGATTTGATCCCTTCCCTCATGTAGAGAGCTACTCCTCCTCCTCTTCTACCCTCCCTGTCCCTCTTGTAGATTGTGTACCCTGGTATGTTGACATCCCAGTCATGGTTCTCTGTGTACCATGCCAGCCAGACCTAAAAATTATATGATGTGTTTCTTTGTTTCAGGGACAGTGCTGTTACCTGCAGCTTCTACTTTAGAAATCTCTGGTTTTACTTCTCCATTTCCAAAAATATAACCCACATATCTGGTTTCCTGCATACTTAATGTGCACTTAATAGGATTAATGGTCAGACTTGCTATTCTTTTTTCCAAATTTAATATACTTTATTCAAGATAAGACAGATACAGGTTACAAATATAACAGTAGACATAACAGTGACTGGTAACTACATCCAGTATTTCAAAAGCAAGAAATAAGAAAAGTAAGACAGCAAGGAATCATACCACAGGATAGTGGCTCTGTAAATGAAATAAATACTAATGTTATTTTAATATTTAAATACCGATCCTACCCTATCCTCCCTCCATCTCTACCCTCCCCTCCCCAGAGCCACCAGGAGGTGTATCCAGTCTCCATAAGTTCCATCCCAAAAAAAAGAGACTCATACCCGTGAATGTATGAAAGTGTTGTAGGTTAATACACCTCCTTAAAGTAAAATGGATGAAGGCCTATATCTTTATGTAGTCAATAAAGTTTGCAGTGGCTCATAGATCCTCTCAGACCTGCCTTTCTCATGGATTGGGTAACTTCGTGTCACTACTTCATACTCAACCCATTTTGCTCAGCTTGCACTGTGGTGAAAGTACTTTTAAATATTTTTACCAAGTTACAAATTTCTGTGGCTTGTTCTGTGAGTTAGTAAACATTCACCTTTATAGTGTCAGAAGTTACAGTTTGTTCTGTTCTGTAATAAGCTATATCAGTATCTTCTTTAGCAGTTTCTGGTAACACTAAAAAGAAGGTCATGTCAGATGAATCTAATAGATTTCTTTGACTGGGTGACCAAAGTAGTAGACCAGGGAGGGGCTGTGGACATGGTCTACCTAGACTTTAGCAAGGCATTTGACACAGTCCACACAAAGATTAATAGTCAAATTAACCAGCCTGGGAGTGGGTCCCAGGGTAGTAGCCTGGGTAAAACATTGGCTCACAACAGGACACAGAAGGTAATTGTAAATGGAGTCCACTCTGAAGAAGAGGGGTTACTAGTGGGGTACGCAGGAGTTCAGTATTGGGTCCAGTCCTTTTAATGTCTTCATCAGTGTCATTGCAGAGGGACTGGAAGGAAAAGTATGCCTTTTGCAGATGACACAAAGATCTGCAACAGGATTGATACACAAGGAGGCGTGGAAAGGATGAAAAGGGACTTGGCAAGGTTGGAGGAATGGTCAAATATGGCAGCTAGGATTCAATGCAAAAGTGCAAATAATGCACCTGGAAACAAGAACGGGGAAGAATACACAATGGGTGGGGAGGTATAACAACAACAAAAAGGAAAGGGACCTGGGGTAATCATATCAGATGACCTTAAGGTTAGCAAGCAATGTGAGAAGGCAGTAGGGAGGGTCGGGGTATACTGGGATGCATAGGGAGAGGTATCAGCAGCAGAAAACAAGAAGTTGTTATCCCTCTGTACAGACAGTTGGTGAGACCCCATCTGGAGTACTGTGTCCAGTTCTGGAGACCCCATCTCCGCAAGGACATAAACAGGATAGAGGTAGTCCAGAGGAGGGCAACTAAAATGGTGCAGGGTCTACAAGAGAAGCCGTATGAGGAGAGACTAAAGGAGATTAATATGTATACCCTTGAGGAAAGAAGGGAGGGGGACATGATAGAAACACTAAGTACCTCAGTGGAATCAACAAAGTCCAAGAGGGTAGCATCTTTCAGAAAAAGAGATGTGCAAGAACAAGGGACACAATTTAAAGATAGAAGGAGGACGGTTCAGGGGCAATGTGAGGCAGTATTATTTCACAGAGAGGGTAGTGGATGCATGGAACAGCCTTCCTGAGGAGTTGTGGGGTCTAAAACTGTGGGAAAATTCAAGAATGCATGGGACAGACATAAGGCAATTCTTGTGAGGTTAGGAAGAAATAGGCTGTTGGTTAACTAGGATCTGTGGACTATCCAGGGAAGAATACACAATGGGTGGGAGGTAGTAACAACAACAAAAAAAGGAAAGGGACCTGGGGTAATCATATCAGATGACCTTAAGGTTAGCAAGCAATGGAGAAGGCAGTAGGAGGGCTCAGGGTACTGGGATGCATAGGGAGAGGTATCAGCAGCAGAAAACAAGAAGTTGTTATCCTCTGTACAGACATTTGGTGAGACCCCATCTAGAGTACTGTGTCCAGTTCTGGAGACCCATCTCCGCAAGGACATAAACAGGATAGAGGTAGTCCAGAGGAGGCAACTAAAATGGTGCAGGGTCTACAAGAGAAGCCGTATGAGGAGAGACTAAGAGATTAATATGTATACCCTTGAGGAAAGAGGGAGGGGACATGATAGAAACACTTAAGTACCTCAGTGGAATCAACAAAGTCCAAGAGGGTAGCATCTTTCAGAAAAAGAGATGTGCAAGAACAAGGGGACACAATTTAAAGATAGAAGGAGGGCGGTTCAGGGGCAATGTGAGGCAGTATTATTTCACAGAGAGGGTAGTGGATGCATGGAACAGCCTTCCTGAGGAGGTTGTGGGGTCTAAAACTGTGGGAAAATTCAAGAATGCATGGGACAGACATAAGGCAATTCTTGTGAGGGGTAGGAAGAAATAGGCTGTTGGTTAACTAGGATCTGTGGACTATCCTGTAGGTAGGGAAATGGGCAGACTAGATGGGCCAAGCGGGCCTTATCTGTCGTCAAAGTCTATGTTTCTATGTTTCTACGTTAACCTTGGTGTTTTTTTCAACCCTTTTCTTTAGGAGGTTAGCATGACATGTCTTGGTAGGATTTTTCCTGTCAAGGGTCTCAGTCTCATAGTTAAACATACCAGGATGTCGAACAACTTTATAAGGCCCTTGCCACTTCATTAACAATTTGTTTTCAGTAGTGTGAAACAGTAAGAAGACCTTTTCCCCTTGCTCAAAAAAGTTTTCTTTTACTCCATGGTCGTAATACACCTTCTGCTGCTTTTGGGCTTCATGAATACTGTGGCAATTTCAACCAATTTTTCCGGTTTCTTTCTCAGTGCACATGTCTATGATGGAATAGAGTCTCTCTAAGTGGGGCTATCTTCCTATGTTTCTATTTTTACACCTAGTGGCCCTCTAGGTTATCTACTGTAGAAGTTTTCAAAGGATGAAAAACATGTTGATCCATGTGGCACTTCCCTGTAAGCAAAAACAGGTAAGGTAAGTATTTGTCCCAGTCGTTCCCTTTACCTTCACAAACCTTTTCTAGCTATGTATTGTAGAGTTTGATTAAAATGCTCAACAAGACCATCCATCTGAGGTTGATAAGGGGAGGTTCTTAAGGCAGTGATACCTAGTAGTCAGTATAGCTCCTTCAGCAATCTAACACCAGAATTGCTACCTTGATCAGTAATAATCTCTTTTGGTATGCCAACCTTGCTGAAAATGTTGGCGATCTCATAGAAACATAGAAGTTGATAGTAGATAAGGACAGCAATGCCCATCCAGTCTGCCCATTTCTTTTTCTACCTTATGAATGTGCCATTGGCCTTTGCTCTGTCAATGGCCTATCTATTCATACTCATCTGTATTGCTTCCTTATGCCTATCCCATGCCTGTTTGAAGCCCTGCACTGTATTCATATCCACCACTTCCTGAGGTAGGCTGTTCCATGCATCCACCACCCTTTCTGTGAAAAGAACTTCCTCACATTACCCCTTAATCGGCCTCCCTCTAATCTCATGCTGTGTCCTCTTGTCTTGCTATTTTTCTTATATTGAAACATGTTAGACTCTTTTACCTTGTTAATGCCCTTAAGGTGTTTGAATGTTTCAATCATATCACCTCTCTCCCTCCTTTGCTCTAGGGTATACATATTGAGCTCAGTTAATATGTCTTCATATGTTTTCTGATGCAGTCCCTGCACCATTTTGGTTGCCCTTATCTGGACTGCCTCAATCTGGTTAATGTCCTTGTGAAGATGAGACCTCCAGTACAGCACACAGTACTCCAGATGGGTCCTAACAAGTGTCTTGTAAAGAGAGATTATTACCTCCCTCTTCTGACTTGTAATGCCCATACTAATACAACCCAACATACCATTAGCCTTACCTATAGCTTTAGTTGTCTGCTTTGATGATTTCAGGTAATCTGTAATGATGATGCCGAAGTCTCTTTCTTTCCTTGTGACTGCCAGCAACTCCCCCCCACCCCCAGCCTATAGGTGGCTTCAGGGTTTCTCTTCTCTATGAACATGATCTTGCACTTCTTTGCATTAAACCCCAGTTGCCACTCTTCCGACCTTTTTGCTAGTTTATCTAGATCTCTTCTAGTTCTGTCCACCCCATCTGGATCATCTACTCTGTTGCAGATCTTGGTGTCATCTGCAAACAGACAAACCTTAACCTCCAGTCCATCTGCAATGTCACTGATGAAGATATTGAAGGACTGGCTCCAACACTGATCCCTGAGGTATCCCACTTGTGACTTGCATCTCTTCTGACTGTATACCACTTACCACGCTCTCTGTTTCTGCCTGTCAACCAGTTTGCCACCCAGTTGACCAACGTCTGACCACACGAGCCTACCCAGCTTATTAATCAATCTTCTATGTGAACAGTATCAAAAGCTTTGCAGAAGTCAAAGTAAGTGACATCAATTGCCCCCTTGGTCCACCACTCTGGTTCCCAGTCAAAAATCTATGAGATTAGTTTGACAGCCCTTCCTTTTGTAAACCCATGGTGTCTTGGATCCTGTGCTCTATGGATTCCAGGTGTTGCACTATCCGTTCCTTAAGGAGTGTCTCCATAATCTTGCCCACTACTAAGGTAAGACTGACTTGTCTGTAGTTCTTTGACTCCTCCCTGCTACCACTTTTATGGAGCAGGGATCACATGGCCCTTCTCCAGTGTTCTGGGACCTCTCCTGTGCTCAGAGACTCACTAAACAGTTCTGATAATGGCTCTGCTAGTTCCATCCTTAGCTCTTTTATTACCCTGGGATGTATGCCACAGGTCCCATTGCCTTGTCCACCTGAACTTATCAAGCTCTTGTGGACCCTTTCTTTGTGAAGGGACTAGTGCACCTCCCTCTCCCCGTGTCTATGGTGCTGAGCTGTGGGCCCTGCCTTACCTTCTCTTCAGTAAATACTGAGCAGAAGTATCTATTTAGCATAGATGCTTTTACATGGTCCTCCTCCTCACATGCCCCCTTATCCCCTTTGATCTTAGCAATACCCCCTCTGGACGTTCTCCTTTCACTAATATGTCTATAGAAAATCTTGTCACCTTCTTTTACTGTTTGTGCTAGTGTTTCCTCAGTTTGGGCCTTTGCCTGCCTTACTACCTTCCCTGCTTCCCTTAGGGAAGTTTGGTATGCCTCCATATCTTCATCCTGCTGCATTTTCTTATATTTCCTGAAGGCCAGCCTTTTCGCTCTGACCTTTTCTGCTACTGTGTTTGAGAACCAAAGTGGTTTCCTTCTTCTTTTGCACTTCCTTTTCTCACTAACACAATGGGATGTTGCTTCAAGTATTGCATCTTTAATGCTTGCCCACTTTGCCTGTACCACCTCACCTGTATTTCTTTTTGCCATGGCTAGCTTAACTCTGTTTGCCATCTTATCAAAGTCAACTCCTCTGAAGTCCCATATTTGTGCCTTGGAATGGTATGATTTTGTTCTAGTGGCCAAATTGAACCATACCATATGATGGTCACTGGCACCCAGGTGACCATCTACCTGGAGATCTGTGATCCTTTCCCTGTTAGTCAGAACTAGATCTAGGATAGCCCTGTCTCTTGTGGGCTGTTGTATCAGTTGTTTGAGGCTCTCCCCCTGCAGGGAATCTACCATGTGTCTAGTTCTGGCAGATGTCCCTGCTGGTATTGACCGATCTGTATCTGGCATGTTGAAGTCTCCCATTATCAGAACCTCCCCTTTAGCTGTCATGTTTTGTTTGTCTTCTAACAGTAATGTGTCTATGTCCTTCCCCTGGTCTGGAGGCCTGTACACAACCCAGTTCATATGACTCTCCCATTTCCTGTTTCCAGGGTGACCCACAGGTCTTCTGGCTTCTTATGTGTATTCTGAATTTCTGTAGCTTTGATATTTTCATTGACATAAAGGGCCACTCCACCGCCCCCTTCTTTTTGCACCTCGATCTCTTCTGAACAGTACATAGCCAGGTACTGAAGTCTCCCAAGTGTGGTTACTGGTAAACCATGTCTCACTAATGGCTACTATGTCCAGTTTAGCCTCTGTCATTATTGCCTGCAGGTCTGGGATCTTGTTTCCCAGACTGCAAGCATTTGTGTACATGATTTTCCAATGTCCAGATTTTGGTGTGTTAGTTGTTGGGCGAGGTCCCGCATCATATGGGGAGCTGGACCTGTTTTTTCACCTGGTGATGCAAATGAACTACAAACATGCTGAACTCCTGTTTGACCACTAGCTGAGGGGGGAGGGGTGTTCTTCCCATTCGACGTATAGGGGTGCTGCACCCTTATCCGCATTTTGCTAGTTTAAATATTCAGCAAAGATGTCAAACTTCTGCCCCAATGCACTGAATCCCTCCTTAGTCAGATGCAGTCCACCAAATTTAAAAAACTTTCACTCCCAAAACTGTTGCCAGTTACCTACAAATGTGTGTCTTTTTCCTGGCACCAGCCCTTGAGCCACATGTTTAGCTCCCCTATCGTCCCTTCTCTGACCTTCTGTCCATCTGTCCCCCTCTCCCAGACAGCAGGATCTTAGAGAACGAGATGCTGGATGAAATGGATGACAGTTTGTCACCCAGCCTGGTCAGGTGTTCCTTGGTCTCCACAACTGACCTTCTGGCAAGATTGTTGGTCCCTGTGTGTACCAGGATGACAATGTTTTCTCCTGCTTCCTGAACAATTTTAGCAATGTGGTCAGTGTCTCTCCAAGCTGATGTACCTGAGAAACATCTGACCATTACCCCTGGCTGGAGATATGTATCAACTCCATGAATCATGGAGTCTCCTATGATCAGAAATTTTTTGGATTTCCTTTTGCTTTTTTTGTTTTGGTTCCTGTTTTGGATGAGTTTTGTTGTGCTAGCTCCTGTGCTGCAGTGTCCTGCTCTGCAGTGTCCTCTGCCCCTTTGTTTGATTTCGGAGATAGAGGCAGACACCTGTTTGTAGTTTTTATATGGTTTGTGGAAGTGATATGTTTGAGAGTACCGAGTTATGAGGCACCTGATTTGCCCCTCCTAACCACCTGCCAACCTCCTGGACCAACTACCCTCTGTGGTCGAGGTGCTTCTGTTGGATGTTGGGGAAATGGCGGGCGGTTCTTTCAATTTATTTCCTCTTGAATATGCAATTTGAGGCACACAGTCTCTGCGCATGTTGCCTGGAGCTGAGCCCTTAGATCTCCAATGGCCCAGCATGTAGGACAGTGTCCTAAATCCTGTAAAACTTCCCTTCTGAAAAGTGTTCTGCAGACCTGCAGTTAATGATATCCATTCCAGATAAGTTGCTGTGTTTATAACCTGGTCAGAGTAATTAGAAGGAAGAAAATGAAAGCAAAAGTTTGATTTTGTGTTTTGTTTGTTTGTTTTTGTATAACTTGTTATAACAAGTTAAATTACTAGTACCCCTGTAAATGAGGTCACCGTGTGGATACCCCTCTGATCTGCCCCTTCCTACTTTGCTACAGAAAATGTCAAGACTGTGCTACCCTATAAAAGGAGTGTAGTGTTGGGTGGTTGGGGATGGGCATGGGTGGCTGGGCCCTTCCCCTGCTGAAAAAGAAGAACCAGAGACAAAATAAACAAGGAGGTAAGAGCAGAAACAATCAGCCAGCACAAATGCAGTAGCCCTGAAAGCATATCCTAATGATAGATAAAACTATAAAACCGTAAAGCACCACCTGTAATAATTTCACAGAAGATATACCCTGTAAGAAACACTTTGCTACAGATAAAGCAAAAAGCAGTAACACAAGTTATACCTTGCAAAAGACAATTTGAATCAGAAGATTACAGCAATAATCTGTAAGCTATACGGTGTAGACACACCCTGTAATAATGCAGCAGAAGGTATACCCAGTAACAACAATTTGAATCAGAGAAAAATAAAGCAATAAAATGTTAGCAACAAACAGTAACAATCCTGTGAGTACAAAATAAAATAACACACAGTAAATCTGCCTAGCATAAAGCCTTAATCCTTATCCTTGTTCTGGTAAGGTTCTTTGCTATATACTTTCAAACAACCTAGAAGAAAAGAGCTCAGGTGAAGCTAGGTGGCTTGGAGAGTAAACCTAGTCTTCCACCCCGGTGGAGGGTTCAAGTCGGGGAGCTGCCACTTTTGGGGCTGTGGCAGTACACATTGGAACTGACTTTGGGTATTGAGTAGCACAGTCACATAGTACCAAAATTAATTGATTGCCCTTTTTATTTTTGTCTAAGGGGCCAACCACATCCATTGCAATTCTATCAAAAGACACATCTATCAATGGTAAGGGCTACTGGGGCTCCTTGTCTTTTTTAGACACTGGAGCTACTTAGTGACATTCAGCTCAATGAGAACAACAGGTAGCAATGTCTTCATGAAACCCAGGCCAGAAAAATCTTTATAACAATCTGGCAAGTGTGCAGTCCCTCCCCCAGTGAACAGCTATATGACTATCATGTGCATCAGTATCTGTAACAACTGAGTTCTACACTTCTTTGGTATGATCAATCGGTCTATCTGTTCCTGCATCTGAAGATTAACACTAACTTAGTACTGTAGCCAATTACATTTTTTAAACATTGGTTCACCCTGCTTTTTTGTTTCACCATGAGCTGCTCAAAATAATTTTGGACAGAAACATTGTTAGTTTGCTCAGAAACAAAATCACAATCAATTATCAGTTTAGTGTCAGCATTTTCATTTATCCACCCCTTATGTCCATCAGTCTTTTGTTGCCACTGTTTTTTCAGGTATTTTCTTTTTTTCCTGCATTTCCAGATCTTGGAGCTGGGCTCATGCAAGTCTGAATCAAAATCACCAAAAGGAAAACACTCCCCAAGATCTGAGATATTCTTTACCCTTGCTCCTGTTATCACAGCTGCTGAAACAGCAGGGTTTACTCCCTCTGTGATTGACTTAGCAAATCCTGGAAAGTTATTTCCAGTAATCACAGGTACAGTAACTTTGGTACTACCCACATTTTCATTTATGTGAGAATCCATTATGTTCAGAGTCACTTGGGTGGTAGGATAGTATTGAGTGTCCCTGTGGATGCAGATGACCCTAGTGACTGGTCCTTTTGCACATTTTTTTTTCTGAGAACTTCAGCATGCATGAGGAACTGTCTGTTCCCAAATTTATAAATCCTTCACTGTCTTAGCTCCTACCTTGATATCTGGGCACGGGGTCATAATTTCACATAATAGAATTCTGCATGGCAAGATCATGCTGCCAATACAGCATGATTCTTGCCGTAGTAACATATCTCTTTTTCTGTGGGTGGCTCCACCCCCAACACCCCCATTATGGGGGCTGCACCGAACCCCATTATAGATTCTCAACTCTGGGGGTTCAAGTCAGGAGAGCACAAAGTTGTAAAAAATAAAGTTTCTGGGACTGGGAATCAATCCAGTCCCAGAAGCACTGCCTGATTCCCTGTTGCTGTGGCTCAGTCTGTGGAGCCAAAGCAGCTGGTCGTGAACCCACTCCCAGTAGAGGTCTTATCCTCTGCCTGGGAGAGTGAGAATGGTGCATTACCATGTACAGCAGTATTAAGCTGTGTTGCAGCATTCATTTACTGAGTACCAGCGCTGCAGGTAGCCATAATGGCATACAGCTAATAAGTGTGTGCGATTATGACCTAGTATTGACATCTGCCCAATTTGCTAAGGCCAAATTTGCTTCAGTGTTACCCTTTTTATTTTTATGGCAGTTTCTTGCAATATGGCCTGACTTATTACAGTTATAGCAAATCATTTTTTTTGGTGCAGATTTATTACTCTTGTCTGGAGTTAAATTGGGAAAATATAAGGTCTTATCATTCCTTGGCTGTTATTTGATGCTGTGGTGTCTGTCTAGTCAGCTGATAGTGCTCTGCCAAAGAAACAGCCTTTTCCTCACTTTCTGATTGGTGTTCTTTTACCCAATGTTGCTGTGTTCAGGGAAGATGTTGAAGAATTGTTCCATTGCAAATTTGTCACTGATCTGTATGACTGTTCTGCCCTCTAGTTTGAGACATTTATTGAGGAGTTCTCTGAGTCAGGTGAAGGCTTCTCAAGGATTGTTGCCTGAGTGGTACTTCAGAGACCAGACTGTCTGACTGTAGGGCTCTTCTGAGATGTCATATCATTTAAGGATTTTTCTTTTTTTACAAAGTCATAGTTTTCTGACTGTACAATGTCCACATTGCTGTAGGCAAGTTGGACTTTACCTGTCACGTAAGGTACCAGCCTGATTGCCCATTGCAGTTTTGGCTATTGTCAAGCTCCAATGACCGTTTGAAAAGTTGTCAGACACTGTATGCTTCAAAAACATCCGAGGGACACATAGAAAGTTTAATGTCCTTTAAGTTGTTTGTTTCTTGTTGATTTGCTGGACCTGTACCAGATCCTCCTGCTTTGATAGCTTGCATGACATCCAGCCATCATTGCTCCTGTTTCTAAAATGCTCCTCTTCTCTGTTTCTCAGTCTCTCTTTGTTGTGTAGCCCAACATTTGAAGAAGGCAGACATGCTTTTAAGTTCTATCCCTGCCTGTTCTTCTTCTTTCTTAACTGGTGCCGGCTACACAGTTTCAGTTTGGACTTTTTGTTTCTGCTTCTAGTTTGGCTGCCATTCTTCTGGTAATCACTCCTGGGCTTTCTGTTGCAGAATCCATACCTTTCTTCTATGCTTCCCAGGTAACAGGTCTAGTATCTATTTTTTTGTAATTCAATGTTTATTGTAGTTTCACAACATTTACAGGTAGCATTCAACAATCACTGTATATGGATAAACAGAATTGTGCAAACTGGCTAGGTGAATAACCATGGATTACAGACTAACATATCACATATACATATACATTCCATCCACAAACTATCGTGGTAGTAGAAATCTTATGTTATAAAACTAACATTTCATTTTCCAAATAACCTGTTTTCTTTCATCTAAGAATAGTAGTTCTATCTATTACTACGCTGCTTTGATACCTTGTTTTGCATTTATTTAACCTGTCTACTGTTTACCTGTTAGGTCCTTAGGATTAGCCCTTTTACGTTAACTTGCATGCATGCTCAAGGAACTTTTGGGAGTAGCACACTTTGGGTGTGCCTCTCCTTCACAATCAGTGCTCCATTGAGCAGGCGTGGCGGTCCTGCACCAATGGGTGCAGGGCTCTGTATGACAGGGGTGGTCTTCTGCTTCAAAGAAACCACCGCTGTCATACCAAGCACCATGTCATGCCACCCCCTGCATCACACGCCTCCCCGCGTCATGCCGCCCCCAAAGCTTTGGTGCCATGCTGGAGTCCACCCCAGCGTGGAAAACGTTGTTTGCCGACGGGTGCCCAACTCGCCGGCTCCATGGCCCTGAAGCCATCCTTCTGCCACACTGGGAGCCCACCCTAGAGTGGCAAACGTCCCATTTTTTTGCCGGCGGGATGCCCAATCTCCCGTCGGCTCCTTAACCCGCATAGTTTGCCGGCAGGGTGCCCAATCCCCATCGGCTCTCGGCCCCCCAGCCATCTTCTGCCATGCTGGGAGCCCACCCCAGCATGGCAAATGTCCCATGTAGTCCTTTTTTTTTTTTAAACCTGTAAAGAAAAAAACGGTCCCATGTAGTCTCCCAGTCCCCCCTCCTACAACCCGCAGCCACCCACTGCACACCCAGCCTCCCCACACCCCCCTCACCCCATACTTACCTCCGGAGCTTGGCATGATGATCTTCAGTGGACCGGGAACACGTCTGCACTCTTCAAAGCCGACCGTGAACTGAGAAATGCCGGTAAGCTGTATAATGGGCTAGATAGGGGTTTCAACTTTGCATATCTCAGGCGTTTTTAATTTTGCAAATTTTCAACATGGGGTTTTGGGACCCTTCTCATGAATGATGTCACTGTCATGGCGTTATTCTGGCCGAAGGTGATTCGCGGTCACTGCATGATCACCTTCAGGCTAACACCATGGACAGTGACATCATGCGATAATTGCATGGTGATCATCAAATAATGTTCTGGCGATGCATGCGCGGTTCCTCGCAGGCTCGTAAGTTCACGAATTTTTCAATATTTTCACTCCAGATTTTCAACATTGCCATTTTACCCACCTTCTTATGAGCAGTACAGCTGTCATTTTTCACATCCTGCCCAAAACATGTTTCCGCCCATGTAGCGCACAATGGTGCAGTCGGTGTGTGACATCAATGTATGGGACACATTAAGAAAATCATGGTGACACTGTTCATTAGCAGAGGTCTTAAAATGGCTATATTGAAAATTTGGTGAAAAAATTCCTAAAAATGACTGTTTTACGAGCGTGCGTTGTGAAGTTCATACGTACGCTCGTAGGTTTGCGAATTTTCAATATTTCCACCCAGATTTTCAAAATTGCCATTTACCACACCTTCTTATGAGTAGTAAAACTGTCATTTTTCACATCTCACCTAAAATGTTTCTGCTCATGTAGCGCACAATGGCGCAATGGGGTGTGAAATCAATGTATGGGACACATTAAGAAAATCACAGTGACACTGTTCATGAGCAGAGGTCTTAAAATGGCTATGTTGAAAATTTGGTGAAAAATTCCTAAAAATGACTGTTTGATGGCGTGCATTGCGCGGTTCTCAGCACACTGTATATGTTTGCGAATTTTCAATATTTGCCTCCAGATTTTTAACATTGCCATTTTACCACATCTCCTCATGAGCAGTACAGCTGTCATTTTCACATCCTGCCCAAAACATGTTTCCACCATGTAGCATACAATGGCACAGTCGCTGTGTGAACTCAGTGTATGGGACACATTAAGAAAATCACAGTGTCACTGTTCATGAGCAGAGATCTTAAAATGGCTATGTTGAAAATTTGGTGAACAAATTCCTAAAAATAACTGTTTTCTGACGTGCGTTGTGCAGTTCCACACTAAGTTTGCGAATTTTCAATATTTTCACTCCAGATTTTCAACATTGCCAGTTTACCACACCTCCTTATGAGCAGTACAGCTGTCATTTTTCACATCCTGCCTAAAACATGTTTCCGCCCATGTAGTGCACAATGGCGCAGTCGGTGTGCAAAATCAATGTATGGCACACAGTAAGACAATCACAGTGGCACTGTTCATTAGCAGAGGTTTTAAAATGCCATTGTTGACAATTTGGTGAAAAAATTCCTGACAACGACTGTTTTATGAGCGTGCATTGCACAGTTCCTACGCACGCTAGTAGGTTTGCGAATTTTCAATATTTCCACTCCAGATTTTCAACATTGCCATTTTACCACACTTCCTTATGAGCAGTACAGCTGTCATTTTTCACATCCTGCCCAAAACATGTTTCCACCTATGAGAGCCCAATGGGGTAACAAAAGGTCATGCTGAAAATTTATTGTGCAAATACCAGCAATCGCACAGGGCATTAGGGTAAAGCACCATACATGCCAAACACCACTGCAAATACCTGCAAGAGAATGTTCGGCATTGACAAATGCTTGTTTAATTCCTTGTCTATTGCTCATCACTTTGGGAAGCTGTCAGGGTGGGGAAGGGGTGTGACACTTACTAAGGCTTATTTATCCTATTCCCTTCTGTGAGATTCCACGGGACTGAGAGACTCCTGAGGGAGTCTGGCAATAGTATGGCTGCAGGAAGGGGCCCCAGATTTCTTTGTATTCCCCTAGTTTCCCTTGGGGGATACAGTATATAGGACCCTTTCGTAGCTGTGGCATAAAGTATGCATGTCTTAAATCCACTTTGTCAGACATCAACTGTGGTAGTGGCATAGGTCAGGAAGCTTATCAGACCAAGAGAAGTTATAAAATTCACAAGTAGCATTATATTATTATCAATAACAATAAAATAGAAAAAATACAATTGTACAACATAACTCTTCTTAAAGGCAAAACAAAAACAATTTCCTCTGAGTCTCCCCACAGAAAAACATTGCTCTGATAAAACAGGGTATTTTGCCTGCAGTTCAAACTCAGCATCCTGCTGTTGTAAGTTACATCTTCTGTTTCCACAGACTGCATTACAACTTTGTCATTTTTCCTTCTTTCACGCCAGACTTAAGAGTACATTTAGTCTTAATGGGGCAACAAAACAACACCTTTTGTCACAGAGCTGGTTTCCTGTTAACAGTTCTGTAAACAAGCTGAGAAGGTCAAAATGCATCTGAAGGTCAGCCCCAGTTTTCCAGTTTGTCTTTTTTAATAAACCCATATAGCTGTCTGCACTCATTTCAGCAACATAATTATATACATTTGCAAACCAAGGTATCCTAGTTTCACATAGAGATTCACTGATATTTTGTAACCACAGAAAGCAAGGGGAGGAGAGAAACAGTGAGTGAAAAGGAGATAACAAGGAGAAATTTGTGGGACTACCAGAGTGGCCAATTCTAGGTGCCACAAGAAAATTTGATTGCACAATCAGAGAAGCAAGAGAAGACAAGAGGCAGAATAGAAGAGGACAAAATAGATCCTTGCTTTTAACTCTCTTTGAATAATAAATGTGACAGGGTTTTACCCAACCCTATCACTTGAGGTGCTGTCTTTCAGATGAGATTTTAAATTGAGGTCATGTCTGCCTGTTCTGGTGGTTGTTCAGTTTACTGTTAAAAATACCATGGCTCTTCTTGAAAACAGTAGGGTAATTCTTTATTATAAGGCATGATACAAAATACATAAAAAGATAGGAGAATATCCAATACAATCAAAAAATGCACAGAAGACAAAAATTAACCATCTAAAGAAAGTAAGAGAAAAAACAATTAATCAAGACACGGAATCTAAATACAAAAAAAAGAAGAAAATAATTATCCACAGCAACAAAAATTCCATTCCTATTTAAACTTAATGATATGCGAAAACCCTTTCCACCATTTCTTAACCTTCTCAGTGTTATACATTTGCATATCTTTGATATAAACCTTTTGTAATTCAGTAATAATGTACTGACAGCACCCTTCCATAGTGGATTTCTTTTGGTATAATACCCATTGGCAACGAATTTGCCATAAACAAAACCTTAAACATGCGATAAACACCCACAACATATCTTTCTTGTAAATATGTAACTGTAAAGGAAAAATTCCAATAACCAACAAATCATAAACTGGTTTTGACAACCAATCCATTGACCATTTCTTTGCTAAATATTGCCATAATTTCGTGGAAAAAGAACAATACAGAAAAAAATGTTCCATAGTCTCCTCTTGATTAATGCATTCTAGATATGGACAATTTCTCTCTTCTTTCGCTTTATATTTCGCTGTACCCCTAACATTTAAATGGCCATACATAATGAGCCACTGAACTTCCCACATATGAGGTGGTAAATGAGGGTTGTTCAACTGATCCAATATATTATGGTTTAAAGTGGAAGGGCAATTTTTGAAACCAGGTGTCACAGGGTAAACCAGAGACATGACCACTTTATACAGTTTATGAGAAGAACTATCACAAATTTGAGATTTAGTCAGCTGCCATTTATAAAGTTTCTGAGCTGCAGGCCTAAAAAATATAGGAAGTGCGAATTTATAATGTAATTTTGGAGCACAATGCAGCCATGCCACAAAATAGCGCTCCAAAAGTTCCCGAAACCAGGAATCTTCATACTTAATAGGAATTTTAAAACAATTTTGTAAAGAATGGGAAAAAAATTATGTGTGACAAAACATAACCGGTCGACCATCCCTGTTCCACCCATATGTTTGTCCAAATAAGTGTAACATCTTTTAACCGGGTTTAGTCTGTTACCCCAAAAGAGCCGGAAGCTCAGGCTATATAGTCTTGTCTCTAAATGAGAAGGCAATGGGTAAAGTACAACAATGTACTGCAAACAGGGTAGAATAAATTGTTTGAATATCTGCACTTTCTTCAATTTCGTGAACCGAAACTGTTTCAATCGCACTACTTTACGTTCCACTGAATTTAAGACCGTAGTCCAATTGTCATCCGGAAGATTTTGTGCACCAAAAATAACCCCTAAAATAGAAGTGGGAGTTGTGGACATCTGAATAGACTTATATACAACAGTCGTTTTATGTGAACAACCCATCAATAATCCCTGTGATTTAGAAAAATTAATCTTAGCATTGGAGAGAACAGCATAGTTCTGAAATTCCTGAAAAAAACTTCCCAATTGCTTCCTATGTTGAAAAAAAGGCATATATCATCTGCATATGCTTGTATGGTCAAAAAGGAGTCGAACTGGGCATTTATAACCTCCCCACTTAGGTATATTACGGATAGCTCTAACAAGAGGTTCCAAGGAACAAACATACAACAGTGAACTCAAGGGACAGTCTTGTCGCACTCCAGATTCCATAACCACCCTTTCTCAATTCTGCCTTTAATAACAAGATGAATCTGTGCACCTGCATACAACTTTTAGCAATGAAAGTAAGAGTGGGAACCCTAGAGATTCCAACGTCAGTAAACAAAAAAGGGTGGCTAACCCTATCGAAAGCTTTTTCTAGGTCCAGGGAACATAAAATTCCAGAACGCCCTGTCATGGTCAGATATTCAATCAAGTCCCGTGTCAAAAATAGAACGGTCTGTATTTTTCTATTAGGTAAACTACAATGCTGCACAGGGGAAATAACAATATTTGCCCACGTCTTAAGTCTATTTGTGAGCAATGTGGCAAATATTTTATAATCGGAATTTAGCAAGGTGATAGGTCTCCAATTACCTATATCACCTTTATTTCCAGATTTAAAAATATAAATCTGTAAACCCACTGTAAACCAATTCGCAATTGGGCCCCCTGCAAGAAATTGATCAAAAACTAAAGTCAAACAAGTAACTAATTCAGTGCAAAAGGTTTTATAAAATAAATTAGATAGACCATCTAAACCCGGGAATATATTATCCTTAAGGTTAGAAATAATACCCTCAATTTCATGTGTTGAAAAGGGTTTTATCATATTCTCTATTACAGTGCTGTCAACACTAGGGCCGTGTAAAGGCTTTAAATAATCTTGTATTTGAAGAGAAGAAAAAAAGATCGAGGCCGAAGCTCCTGAAAATACTGTGCAATACAAGTACCCATGTCACTGGCATCTTCTATTTTGCCTATATTAGAATCTAAATATTCCAAATTAGAGAATCCTTAATAGATTTACAGAGCATAAAAGGTCTCCTATTACGATTTTGTTGTATGGTTATTAAGCAATGCTTGTAGAGTTCTAGCCAGTCATATTGGAACTGCCTCATTTGCAACTTAAGTATCTCAATTTGTGAGAATAATCCTGCCTAGAAGTATTGGCTACTGAAAGTAGAGAATGTAAGTGAGCAAAGTTTTAAATAGTCTAAAAATTTGAGTTCTTTGACGGGTTCCATAAGATTTAAACCAGTTGATACAATCCTGTTTAGTATCTTTCCACCATACTGCCATGTCAGAATATAAGAAACCCACAGATAGTCTGGCTCATAAGATAAGTTTGATGGAGTTTTAACAAATTGTTCCTGCAAAATGGAAGTATTTAGCTTCCATCTATGTCCCCTGTAACAGTGTTCAGAGTTAACATTCACTGTCACTTGAATCATCATATGGTCTGAAAACTCCATTGGTATCCTTCTGAAATTAGCAACCGACAGACTATTAGAGGTAAACAAATACATTCTGTGGTGATTTGCATATGCAGCCCATGATGCTTTGCATTGTGGAGCATGTGTGATTTTGTATTTTCTGAAACTTGGCTTCCAGCCAAATGCCCTTTGGGTAACCCTTGCCTCAGTGTTTGCACACAGAGGTTCTTTGTCTTTAAATAGTTTTTATTTTAATGGGTTCACCACAATATATCCAAGGCACACTGCCTTAAGGGTAGCTGGTCCATTCCACTGGGGTGTCAAACAGATGAGGCATACTGATGAGTCCTGGTAGGATGAAACACATGTCTATGTCTTCTGTTAGCACCCTTTGCAAACTGTGTGAGAGACCTTCCGGCACCATGCAATTCTGCTTAAAGTTGGACCAGCATAACATTCTGTGGTGATTTGCATATGCAGCCCATGATGCTTTGCATTGTGGGGCATGTGTGATTTTGTATAGTCTATACAAGACCCCTTAACACCTTTGAAAAAGGTGAATCCAAGATTTTTTGATTCCAAAAGATTACAAGTTGTAAGTTCTGCTAACTTAATAATCGACTTTAAACAGTTTAAATGTAATAGACCTTTTTAGTAATGGACATTGGAAACACAATACTACAGTTGAAATCACCGCCCCATAGTATGGGCAGAGTAGTAACTAAAAAGGGTTGAATCTCTTTCATACAGGAAATCCTGGATGCTTTCGTCTGCGGATTATAAATGTTAATTAATCAAAGACCTGTAGAATCCCACCGTCCATCAATAATCAAAACTCTTCCGAGAATTAAATCTATAAGCTTATGTAATGCAAACTGATAAGAATTAAACAAAATCCCAATGCCATCTGCTTTCTCCTCCCCAAAGGACCAATAAGAAGGTCCCCATGGCCAATCACATTTAAAAGAGTTAATCTGATCCATAGTGAACATCCAGGTCTCCTGCAGAAAACAGATAGAAATTTTTGTTTCATGTATTAAATGAAAAATAGCTTTCCATTTAGTACTATTTAAAATGCTATGTGTATTCAAGGAAGCCCATAAAAAGCCCATGCAAATAACTAGCTTAGTAAACCCACACCTCAGTTCTTTCTCCTTTTCTTCTTCTTGTCTTTATAGTCTTCTCGTGGGACCCCTATAACATCTTGTACCGATGTTTGGGAATCCAAGTCCCCCATAGCCATCTCCGATTCACCCCATGAAGTAGAAAGGGCAGTATAGGGGTTCTGAGATTCTAATGGTTCAGTTATTGGGATAGGAATCGCTTTAATGTTTCTATTAGACCTCCTCGGAGGTAAGGGTATCTGCTGATTGGAAGGGACCTTTGACCTATCTACATTATCCGTATAGCAAACAGGTTTCAACAGTGCCGTAACCTGAGTGATATCCTCTACTTTGAGAGGTGTGACTGTAACCGCGGGGAAGGGGGGGCAAAGGAAAATTTACTTCTGCTATCAGGGGCGGTTTTACCAGTCTAGCAGGTGATGTGGTAGGCCCACATGAAGCATGTCACTCAACTTGCCATCTAAAGCTTCTTGTGCTTGCTGAATAAGCCGATCAGTGCTCCCACAAGATGCCTTATTCTTCTCAGCCAAGGGCATTCTTTAAATGAATGCTCAAATCCTACACAGGTCACATCTAGTGGGATTATTACATTGTATAGTAACATGGCCCACCTCCCACAATTATCACATCGTGGACTATCACAAACACTGGAGAGGTGAGTTTGGAGCCACATTTGTAACAGGCTCTGGGTTGGCCACTATAACAACATACACCCCTGTCTCTACCTAACAAAAGGAATTTGGAATGTGTTCAAATCCTTCTCTGGCTGTATAATTTTACTTAATATTTCCAGCCCCCAGTCCAGAATCTCTCTGAATCCAAAATTGGGTCTGGCTCACCTTGAATGTCACATTTCTGTGATAACCAGTAGGTAATGTCCTCAACGTGGACTCCTTCATTCCTAAACATAACTGTAACATATTTAATGGAAGGTTGTGAGAGAGGAACAACCAAAAAAGGAGTCCACGTTGGGGAAAACTTTACCTGGTTGTACCTCTCCCAGAATAAATCCAACAAGTTAGCTGAGCGAAAACTAATGTCATAGTTATCTTCCCCCGAGATGTTGATGAAAGCAAAAACATCCCTGGGGGAAAACCGTAATGATTCTTTAATTAAGATTTTTCCCACAAAATGTCAGTCTGGCCTGTCAGCCATACCCCCTTTATATCGAATGCGAACAGCATTACGCCTAAGAGCCGCCTCCCTCTTAGCCCGAGTAAACAATTCAGATAAAAGAGGTTTTTGAGCTGAAGGGGTCTTATTAGTTTCAAGAGGTATAACAGCAGTAGTGATGTCAACACAATCTTCCTGAGAATCTAGTGTCTTTTTTTTAAAGTCATCGTGAAGGGAACTAACGTCTACAGCCCCAGCTATCACAGTCTCCTTATATGGTTTACCTGGTTTCCACCCTGGTGAGTGGCTACTTAAGCCAAACGAAGAATCCCATGCCAAATCTGAAGTCCAAACACCATTTGCCTGCTGTTGCCAGCCAGCTGCTAACAAAGCACCGTGTGGAGATCATGTCTGATCATGACGTCGAGAGTCAACTAAAGCAGAGACACTATTACCAGAGTCGACTGAACCAAAGTTAGTATCTAAGGATTGTGAGGCAGCAAGTTCTAAACAGTTTACGTCATCCACAGTAGGAACAGTTTTCTTCTTTCCAAAGCTGAACTCCGTAACCCCTTCCTGATTATTTTTAGTCGTTTGGTAAATCGTGGTGAAGGCAGTATGTAAAGGCAAGTTCTCACCCGTAGCAGGATGAAAAACAAATCCTGCATCTTTGTTCACATTCTTATTGTTAGTCTCAGAATTAACTGCGGTATACTCACCCGACACTTGCAATGTAGATTTAGGTATAGCAGGTGGTAAACCCTCAAACTGAAGCTCCGACCTGATTCAATGGAAGTGGCAAAAGCATCGTCCTCCCAACTGCACATCTTTAAACGCAAAGTGAGCGGTTGGCACAATAGCATCTACGTGGACTGCACCGCGCACTGGGGTTGCATGTAAGGAGCGTCATTCACTTCCGTATAGGTAGGAACAGAACCAACCATTCGAGAGGCAGTACTATCCGTCGTCGTCAAATGCACTGAACTGGTGGACAGATTTGAAGTCGCAGAATCCTCTGCTACGTTAGCCATCAAGGAATTCTCGTGAAAAAAATGACCTGCTGTATCACCCAACTGAAACAGAAAATCAGTGCTGGCTGACATAGCCTCGTGAAATATCTCCTCATTTTCAGTGTCCAGTGAAGAAAAATCAGGTACCGCAGGCTGAGCATGCTGCTCAGTCATCTCTCTTCTTTCCACCTCCGTCTGCTCCAAGCACACAGTAGAAGTGGCCATCCTGTATTCCAGGTCCAGCACCCCTACTGGCCACAGGCGCCAGCAAGTAGGAAATTCCTGGTGTTGTGGACCTATTTTCTACCACTCACTAAAATACTACCAACAGCTTAATCTGATTTAATTTCATTGGTTTCCACCTGTATCTCCCTCCTCTCTACCACTGGATGAGGCACAAAATAAGCAGAATTGTGTAGCCCTCTTTTCCCAGTCAACAAACTCTTTACAAGCCATGAACAACTGTGTTATCCATTAGATGAGTACAGGGAGTTTAATGAGTTAATGGGAGGATGAAGAAAGCTCTGGTTAACATAATTATACAATTTCCTGCAGAAAAGTTATGGTTTACATCAGCATCATTTAAGTCCCATAACATCACAAAAAAATTATGAATTTCAGAAAACTCCGCCCTATATAACTAAAGTAATTTGCATAATAAGAAGCTCTGGGCCCCTCATACATCACAGTTCAGGCTACCCACCGTGTCCTAAAGTCATCATTTTCTGCTCATGACATCAGAATCTATTCCATGACAACAAGTTATAATGTAGAGGAGAATGACATCAGGCAGGAATAAGCAACTGAAATGGACAGAATCTAATAAGAAAGATCCTGTTTTGGGAAAATGTGTGCAGAAATAAACAACTGCAGGTCCTTAAATTCACATCTGTGGGGAAGTTTTGCAACTGACTTCTGTTTCTGAACTGGTTTGCTTGAAACTTGAAAATCACTTTAATTACAGAGAAGAAGGGGAGATAAAAATAGTTAAGGAGAGAAAGTGGTAAGTGACCTATTCAAGGTCATTCAATATGTAGTGTTGGTGTAATTCAAACCAAGCTCTTTAAGTCACAGCTCTGTGTACAGCCATTAGATTACATTGCCTGTCTCCTTATGGCTACTACTTTTTTTTTGATATTGTGTCTTTAGCAAAAATTCTAGGAATTGCAATAATTAGACTTTATACAGCAAATCTTTATGTTCCTTTATAAAATGGGTCAAACAATCTAAGAAATTTAATTGGGTAAAACCAGTCAGATGACCGTGCATTGTTTCAGCATAATGCATGGTCATCCTGGTTCTAAACCTGACTGGATTTGTTAGTAGCCACATCACACAGTGGGCAAGCAAATCAATCCTCTACAGCAGAAATAACCTTCTTCACAAATATGGCTACCTTTACTTACTAAAAACCCATGAGGTAGGCACTAAAAATAAAACTACCTTAAATAAAACACAAATCAAATTAATTAAATGATGTTTCCCTGATCATCACACTCTCCTTACACATATAAAAAACAATGGAAACATTAAGTAATATTTATAGTTTTTATTAGTGGTGTTTCTTTGAGAACAATGCAAAATCCTCCTACTATCTTTACCTGCTTATTAGGGAAAACTCTGCTGCTTACCCAGACAGAGATACAAATGAGGCTTTAGCTCCTTTGTGGTATCAGCATACAGTGTGTTGGGAGAGGAACATTCTGCCAGTGAAATTGTACAGATTTTTTGAATTCCTGTATTCTGTGGTAAATATTTCATGGTAAACATTCCTCATGTTGAATTAAGCAATAAGGTATGATATGGGGTAGGGGTGGACAAATACCTTATTTTGAATATTCAGCCAAATATTCATATTTGGGTCCTCAAATATTTGATATTCAGTATTGGTATTCATTATTCACGTTCCTGTGGGTGAAAACAATAGTACAAATCAGCCCCATCCCTGCTCCCTAGCCCAACAGTCTAAACATCACAACCTCCTTGCCTACCACCCTCCTCTCCCCCACCAGCACCCACAGTTAATTGTTTAAACAACAGTCCCATGATGGGTGACTGGCACAACTCAGCTGCCTCCATGGCCAGCTGCCATCTCTTGTGCTTTTGTGATTTTTTTTAAATAGATCATGGGGAGTAAATTAATAAACTTCACCCTCCCACCCCAGCAGCAGCAGCACCCAACTCTCAATCTTCTCTTCCCCTTGCACTCACATTTTCTTACTGTGAAGAAGCCCCCCCGACATGGAAAGGCCTCAATGTGATCACATGACCATCTGTTTTACAACATGAGCAAGCACAGGGATGCTTTCATTCACAAGAAAGCGACTAGTCATGGAGGAGGGTGAGTTGAGTCAGTCATTTTCCACACCTGGGAGCTTCTTCATAGTAAGAAAATGCACATGCTGGGGGAAGGTAGGAGGTTGGGGGTCGAGTTCTGCTGACAGGGTGGGAGAGCAGGGGGAATATTTATTTGTTTCCTATGCTCTATTTAAAAAAGCACAAAAGCGCTACAAGAGATGATGGCCAGCTGTGGAGGCAGGCATGTTGTGCTGGTCATCCATCATGGGATTGTTGTTGAAACAGTAAATTGTGGGTGCTGGTTGGTGGTGGGATGGTGGGTGGGGGACACATGTTACATGGATGAGTTAATTACTAATAGGACACAACAGGGTGTGCATTAGGCAGTTCTAACACATGCCCAGGAGTGTAGTAAGGCATGAGACAACAGACCAAGCCCCTTCAGCCCCTGGACTGTGTTAGAACTGTATAATACACATATTGTAGTGCCTTATTATACTTACAAAATGGGGCTTTGGGTAGCCCATGAGTTTAGTGACTGCGATTGGGCACCTACTGAAATGGTAACTCAATTGCAACACTTTTCTCCATGGTGAGGAGGGAGGGAGGGTGACTGGATGGGTGTGTGTGTGACTGTTGTGACAGGATGTCACTACATGTATATGCATGTGGGGAAGTGAGCATGCTGTGCATTGGGTGGGATGGGAGGGAAGGATTGTGAGAGGTGGCACTGTGGTGAGCTGTCAAGCCACTCCCATGTGTGTGGTGGGTGGGTTCAGGGCTAGGGCATGTGTAGTGCTGGGTTCAGGCCCAGGCATGGGGTGCCCTGCCTTTAATCCCCAATTTGCACCCCTCTGACATGCACCCCCTGGGTTGAGAATCCTTGGTAGGAGATTGGTGGGGAGCAGCCCCCGCATTGAAATTTAAAATGTAAGTCCCTGGTTCCCTTGTGCTGTGCACCAGGGAGTCAGAGTGCCAAATTAAGTATGCTGGCTTTGCAATAACACCGATCAACCTTTAGGCTTTCGCCATTATCACATAAACCCGGGGCTTTGTATTTTACATGGATGTTAAAATTAAAAATTTGTAGGTTAAAATAGTAAAAAATTAGATAGCTCCTCCACCTACATTCTATTAGTATAATTTTTTCCTTTACTGTGGGACCTGTTGCAGCAACCTTAGCTGTGGCTGTAGCTGGTTGTCATGCCAGTTGTCATGGCTCCCTCCCCCCACACACACACACACATATTGAAGCAACTGCAGTTTGTTGTTTAAATATTTTTTTCTATATACATTTTATGCTCCCAATTGCTCCTGGCACACCCCCATCTGGCTGGTCCCCAAAGTCCCATTACCTGGTTTCTCCGGGACTTACCTTCTTGCTAACAGCCAGCTTCTGGACTATGGTGGGGTGCCCGGTCATCAGTGCAGGACCTGCGACAGACTTGGCTTCATCCTGCAGCCAATGTTTTTTTTCCACCTTGATTAGGTTTCCCCTAGGGCCCAGATTTTATTTTTACTTTTATTTTATTTTATTTTAGTCTTTGGTAACCGGGTAAGGCTCACTAGGCACAAGGGAGGCAGTATAACACAGTGGTTTAAAGTTCTGAGCTGCAAATCTGGAGACCTTGGTTTGAATCCCACAACCCCCACTTGTATACTGTGTGACCTTGAGCAAGTCAATTAACTTCCCTGTGCTCCCAGGTCGCACTTATAAACAAGCTTTCAGATTTGTGTGTCTCTTCTGGTTAAACAATTGGGGAAGAAAAGTGCTTGTTTTCAGGGGTGACCTGGGAGCACCGGGCGGTTAAGTGACTTGCTCAGAGTCACACAGTAAGCAAGGGGAGGTTGTGAGAATCAAACACAGGTCTGGTCTGCTGGATGTACCAAGCTCATTCATGCCTCGTTACTCTAACCTCTAGGCTATACTGCTGTGCAATGATGTGGCAGATGAGCTCCACCTCTAGGAAGATGTCCCAACATGTCCAGCCATGGCCCTTCCTGCTGATGCCCCATACCTGGACTGCAACCTGGACATCTCAGATGGTGCCTCTTGCAGCAGGTTATGGTAACCCCCCCCGAGGGAAGAGAGCTGTCCTGTGGATGCTTAATCCTCCCTACCCCAGCCGGCCCCTGAGTGACCAACATCTGTTTCTGAATGCAGGTCGCTGGTGTGGCAGGAGGTAAGGTGCCAGTGCCTCATCCCTTCACACCACTGGGCTGGCAGTAGTTTAAATAATTTTAAATATTTTGCAGGTAAGTATCATGAGAGGAGAGAGCAGGATGGAGGAAAGTACTTCAGCGGAGATGTGACCTGTGACTGCTGGTAAGACATTTAAAGAAAAAAACACTCACTAGCTGCTTTCTGCAGTTTTTGATCCTCTGTGTCTGCAGTCCAGCTTCCAAGTGAATTGCGGGCAGTGTTTGAGGACAGCTGGAGGTTACGGTGGGGGGGATCAGGAGCTTCAGGAGTGATGGACTTCAGTTTGTGGGTAAGTGGGCTGGAGTTACATTGACAGTTGTTTATACAATAGTGCAGTTCAAATAACAGCAGTATTTATGAATATAAGTGGAAAAACCTATACACTGAACTTTTTTATATGATGAAATATTGTGCTTATTTCTATTCCACTGTCAGTCTCTACTGGAGTGAAAAAAAACAGCTTTTTTAGTAATGAAAGTTCTATTACTTAGCACAAGGATGTTCAACATGCACTGCATCCCGTTTGGCAGGACTAGTTTCTAGCTATGCATTAGACACTTCTAAAGCACAGCTAACGACCACTCAGATTGGTCAAAATCCTTTCATCATTTTATAACAAAATTTTATCTAGCAAATTATTGCCATTTTATATTGAAGACATCAATCACAAGAAGTAAAATGCAACCTAGAAATGTTACTTTCTAGGATAAATCACACTTAATGTGTTCTTGACAGTTTGCAGAATGACAGCTTGTTCAGTGAATCATTTGAAATAACTTATTGATAGCTACATTATCTGAAGGAGATATAATGTAACTGTTTGACAGTACATATTTCTCTTTCATAAATGTTACTAAAGTATGCTTTATTAAATCAAGGATGTATTTTATATAATTACATGATGGAACAACTCATGGAATTGCTGCATTTTAGGATAGATAATTTTTTCTTTAAGTACAGTATTCATCTCTCCACAACACGTACAATGGAACATGAAACTATAACTCTTACAAACAGTTCATCAGCCTGAACACTGGCATATGTTCCTGCAATGCTTTCTGGTGGCATGTGTGCTACTGTAACACCTGCAAACTTGGGTTAATCCATTGAAATAGCAGTTTTGTTTGTGAAACTCCATGCTTCACTGCCACTAAATGGCACCAGTGGAGTTCTTACATGGTCTCATGAGACATTATTAATTATTCGCAATTCTTATTTTAAGCAATAACAACTTACTTCTAAAGTACTTTTGTGGTCACTGCTGAGATCTGCTGAAATGGCAGGGATTAAGTTCTGGTAGGTGTTTAAATCAAACTTTATTAATGTATCAGTTAGGGTTGCCACACCAAAAGTAGGGAAATGAGGCATTAGGGTTTCACCCTAACACCCAACCCCTGCCTGCAAAGACCAGGGCATCAGGGTGGGGGGTGTATTGGAGTCACCAACAATCATCACATTCCATTGTAATGAGTGTTAGGGTTGACACAACACCACCACCCCCCTGACACCTTCTGCTCTACACAGAGCAGGGGTGGGGCATTGTGGTGAAATCCTAATGCCTCATTTCCCTACATTTGTCACAGCAATCTAACTGATGCATTGACAAAGTTTCTTTGCAACTAATTTCCTTACTTTTTGAGATAGTACAATAGTATCCTCATTTTACTGTCAGGCGCAGGGGTCCAATCATCCCTCCACTGAGATAGTATAACAGTATCCTTATGCTACAGTGGGAGTGCTTCCATCCCTCCATTGAGATAGTATAACAGTATCCTTATTTTAAGGTGGGAGCACAGGGTCCTTTGGACCCTACACTCCCATCCCTCCTTTGAAATAGTATAACAGTATCCTTACTTGACAACAAATTTCCAACAGAGCCTCTCTTATGACCTCACACTTTCCCAGCATAGAATATTTTCAAATCCCACCAAAACATAATTCTGCACAACAGCAACACCATTCTGCACCACAAGTGCGAAACACATTTTGGCCAGGATTTGAAAATGACAACTGTCACATGCATGAGGTGGGGTAATACCATGGCTATGCTGAAAGAATGGGGTGTAAATCTAGACAATTTCCAAAGTTATGAGCCTGCATAGCCAGATAAGAATGAATGCTCCTAATGCAGCCATTTTTAAAAAATTTGACCCAACGTTTCCAACATAGGCTTCTTATGACCCAGCCTCATGAACAATATGACTGTCATTATGCAAATCCCACCAGAAAGGGGATTTTGCCAACTGACTGCAAAATCACCTTTCTGGTGAGAGTTGCCTAATGACAGACATATTCTTCATGAGGTGGCATCTAAAGTCCATGTTGACAATTTGGAGCCAAAATCTCAAAAAATAGCCTAGTTATGGCCAAAAATTGAACCCCTCCCACCCACTGAAACACATAGAACAGCATTTACCTTAATTCATATTGTAGTTGTTGGTTCCAGTAGCAAGACGTGTCTTCTGTCGGTGGAGTGGGTCTCCAACTTCAGACCTCAGGAGGTGAGTGAGGGTCAGTGGGGATGTTGGGGGGTGTGGGTAGGAGTGTCCACAGTGGAGTTCAGGTGTTGGCACGGGGGTGGTTGATGATGGACAGTTTTTGTTTTACAGTTTAAAAATGAGCAAAAGACAATGAGGGATGATTTTTTCTTTACAGGAAAAAAATAAAGGACTGTCATGGTGGTGGGGTGGTTGATGCCACTGTTGCCAGCGATTACTGTGGCATTTGAGGGGATGCCACTAGACACCAGGGCTTTCTTATTAAAACATAGAAATGGCAGAATGCCACTAAAGCAAGCAATGCTTTTAAAAAAATATATAAATAAACAGTATAGGGATTGAGGGCAGGGTGCCACTAGACACCGGAGGTATGGGGACAAAAAAATAATTTATTTGGGACTAGATGGTCCCATAACACTTTTATACAGGGAGATGGCTGAAAACAATCTTTGCCTGCCATCTCCTTTCCTTGTTTGCCACCCTAATCTGTCAATCGGCTGGCGGACAAGGATTCCTGGTCTGGCCATCTGGTCAACAAATTTTCATGACCAGATGGCCAGACAGGAATCATTGTCCAAGAGCCAAATTCCTTGTTCCTCACCTTGATTCATCACTGGTGAACAAGGAAATTGGCTGGCGGACAAGGATCCCCAGTCTGGCCATCTGGTTGAGAAATTGTCACAATCAGATGGCCAGACAGAAATCCTTGTCCACCAGCTGAATTCCTTAATCACCATCCTGATTCATCACTGGCAGACAAGGATCCATGGTCCAGCCATCTGGTTGTGAAAATTTCCAACCAGTTGTCCAAACTGGGGATCCTTGTTTGCCAGCCGATTTCCTTGTTCATCAGTGACAAATCAGGATGGCGACATAGAAATTTAATGAGCGGTGAACAAGGATTAAACCAACTAAAAAAATGTTTCTGGGGGCATATGGACCTGGGAAACCACACAGCACAGATCATCAACTCCTGATGTGCAGCAATCACACAATATTGTGTGAAACAGCAACCCTTGGGCAGAGTTATAACAGTTTGTTCAGGACAAAAGAAAAAAACAAGATGACAGCTGGCAAACAAGGAATTTTTCTGGCATGCCAGGATTGTCAACTGGTGAGCCAGGATTGGCCCCTGACGAACCAAGATTCTGGTGTGTACTATGCAGCTATCCTGAAAAATAAAAATCCTATTGAAATTATTTGGACCTTAAAAATGCTATAACTTTTGAACGGATTAATATTTTTTCACCAAATAAATACTGGTCTGTTCTATGACACAAGCTCTTTCTACCATAAATATTTCAGAGCAAAATTCAAATTAAACACCAAATCTGCACAGTCCAATGAGAAACAAAACTGAAAAATGTGGCAAATCTTAGTTTTTTTTCTCTATCTGAATCTCAGAATCTGCAAATCCAACCTGAACAAAACTTGGCAGGTCAAGAGATCTACCCCAGGAAACTGCACATGCAAAGTTTTATGTAAATCTATTGAACGGTTGCAAACTTGATAAGGTGCAACATTTGAGATTTAACATAGAAACGGCTGCTCGGCCCTAACTATAGTGGCACTACTGCATAATGTTTTTAGTTAGTATGCCATTTCTTAATGGTCATGCCAAGAGCTCAGCCCCAGCTTTCAACAGGCCCCCACCTCACCCCTTCAGGACTTACCTCTGCTCAGCAATCCCCTGGCTTGCTCCCCAGGGTCAGGCCATCTTGACGATACAATCCCTCACGACACGGTACAAGGATACCAGCTGGAGTCACCTATTAGCACTGCCTCCTGCTTGCCCTCAGGCCAGGATGTGGAGTCGGGTCAGGGTAGATGGACGCCAGTACTAGGTTGCCAGCAGGAGCCACGATGGGTGATAGGGACCAGAGAGTAGGGCATCATTAATGGCGAGCACTATTGTTTGACCAGGTCCCCATGGGGGTGTGTGGTATGCAATGAAATAAGGCTCTGAAGCATCTACATCTGGCATGCCCCACCCCATCTAGGAATCAGGAGTTGCTGATCTCCTGGCCTTGGCCATGGTCAGTCAGGCACCAAGAACACTTCAACCCTCCTCCCTGGAGGAGGAGAGCAGTCTGAGGGATGCTCATTCCTCCTCCCTTAGCTGGCCCTCTGACTCTTGGGTCTATTACCGAACAGGGGATGTTGGCATTATGGCGGTAATAATATACCCTGCATTGGAAGGATATAAGCAAGAAAAAGGAGATGGGTAGCCCTGTATGTTAGAGAAGGCTGAGAGGCTACAGAGGATGGCTCTATCAGGGTGTGGATGGGGAGACAGAATTAGTTTGAGTACAAGCTACAATGACCTCAGGAAAAAGATTACGCATGGGGGTGGTCTACAGATCTCCAGAACAAGAGTAGGGGTGATGGGAATTGAGAGTTATGGGAAGAAATTGTGAAGGGGGCCACAAAAATGGAGGTGGTGGCTGTGGGGGATGTTAATCTCCCAGACAAGACTGGGACATTCCAGCAGCTGGAAGCACCACATGTGAGGCCATGTTTGACACAACTGCAGAATTGCCTACTTGTGTAACTGGTCAGGATCCAAATAGGCAAACTACATTCTCAAAGTGGTGCTCACAAGCTTGTAAATGGTAGGCAGAGTGAGTTGAGCAACCACTGGGGTTCAAGTCACCATAATACCTGTGCAAAGGGCACAGCTTTATTAATTAGGTTTGCAGGTTCTTATTTGTCAGCGCTTCACTTTTGTTCTTTTCTCTCACCTTGTAAGAACAGGTTGTGAGCATATTTCCTAGAGTGAAAAGGAGAAAGGGGGAGTTACTGAGTTTAGCTGCCTGGGACACAAACTGAGCTGATTGTTTTATTTGTTTTCCTCCACAGAGCAGGGAGCTGGACGAGGCTTAGGCCCACCCTGTTACCCCATGTCCCACCCACCACAGGGTTCATCCACTTTTATAGGTGTCCAGCAGGGCATAACTTGCTGTGACCAGGTGAAAACTGCTGTGAGCAGTTAAAGGGGTCAGTATACTGCAGGAAGGGTTGATACAGGGTAACTACTGCACTAAGCATAACAGACAGTAGGGGAGAGGAGAGCACACACACACACACACACACACACACACACACACACACACAAAACATTTTACTTGGGTGACTAAAGCATCAGTAAGTAGAAGGCAAAAAGAATAAAAAAGCAGACATTATGGGAGTGGTGCAATGCAGTGGCTGTGGGGCAGCAGTCTTCCAAGAGACATTCTGGAGGCTGCACTGCTGCCCAATCTGCAGGCTTCTCTCTGGGTTAAGGGTGGTTCATCTCCAGGCAGAGTTGGCTAGGATCCAGAAACCTACTCCCCCACCAAGTACCCCCAACCACCCACCTCAACTACCTCTGAAGATACCAGCTAACATCAAAGTGAATTTAGACAACAATAAACTCTAAGAAAGTAAAGAAAAATTGCAAGTACACATCCCACCTGTAATTCCCTCCACCATCCCACCATTCTGGCAAGCTAAACTATTTCCACAAAAAACCACAATGGCCAAACAAAAGTAGATATGAGAACCTCTGTAGTAGAGACCCCAAGAAACGAAGGAACCCAGAGAGAGAAAAACAACTCAAGTGAGAACTCTATTAAATTGAAACACAAAAGTAGTAAGAGAAGAAAGCCAAAATACTCTAACTAGCACAACAGAAAGAATAAAACCCTCTAGAAACTCATAAACAACACACACAAGAAAGTAAACTAAATATATTATCCACCTAAGAACAAAACAAACACAGCAACAACAAAAGTTAAAACAATGCAAAATACAGAAATTTAAAATGTCTTAAATACAATACTTTTAATACTACCTATCTACTACAATGAAATAAAATACTCCCACCACAAAATTCAACAAACCACTGAAAAATTAGCACAAGTGAAATTTAACTTCACTGAAACTGAAATCCCACTAGGAAAGAATACAAAACTAGCTATAAAATAAAATAAATCTACATCTATATAAAAGTAGAACCAACATCACAAAGTGAAAATTTAAAATTTTAATAGCAAACATTAAACTAATAGGAAAAGTAGAAATATACAGAAAAACTCAATTACCCCCCATAAGTTAAAAATAGTAAACAACAAGGAATACAAAGGCCAAAAAAAACACAACAAACTAAAACAAGAAATATGTCAAAAAGGAAGCACAGAAACAACAAGATAAGAAACAATTAAAACATCACTCCCACAACATAGAACCATATACAAAAATACCTACAACCTAGCCCATAAAATCTAACCTAATGCCACCAATATGAAAGAAATCACATAATATGCTTATCCCTTTAAAACATAGCCATACAAAAAAAACCATAACACAGAATTTATTAACATACCTACATACACAATCTACAAGAAAAACAGAAGAAAAAGAGAGAAGTAGCTATCCAACTCACAGTACCTCCTATAAATCAAAAACCACCCCCCCATAACCTATAAAACAGTAAATTTCTTCCACATTTCTTCCACCTTCCCCATTACTTCACTTAACTATTTGCCAACAAAACACCAACCTTCACTCAAAATTTCTAATCCCACCCCACCATGCAAACCATCCCCATACCAACCCACATTGAGGGAGAAAACTATACAGTCCTGATTTGGTACAGTGGTAGAGACATGGACTGCAGAGGCAAAGGTACAGGGTTTGAGGCTGGTGGACGGAAACCTGAGAGGGACAGGCTAATACTGAGAAAATTCCAGGCAGTAGAGCAGGAAAAACAGTGGGGACAGCTGAGTGGGGAGTAGAGCTAGAGTATATAGGAGAGGAGGGAAAGTCAGGAAAGGGGCAACAGTGACTCCTAGTGGTCACGGAGTATAACCTGCTAATAGAGAAATGGGGACTAAATGTTAGGGCAGTCACATGACATGTCACGCCCTGGGATCACTAAAGAGAGAGCAGGGGAGACCTTTGCCTCTGTATCGCACAAGATGTTGATCAGGAAGTTGGTGGATCTAGGGGTTAGTGAGAAGTTGACCAGGTGGGTGGAAAAGTGGCTGAGGGGGCATGGCCCAGAGCGTGGTGGTGGTCCCACAGGGCTCGGTGCTCAGACCGGTGCTGTTCATGGTCTTCATCAGCGATTATTGGGGATGGTATTAAGAGCAAAATTTGCCTGTTCTAGGGACATGGATATGTTGTTCATCCACACTGTCTGGCAGGTTCCTTGCCACTTTAAATCTTGCCGGAAGGTCTTCAAGCTGGCTCCTCCCACCCACCAGGGTGGTAAAACTCGCTCCCCCTTGATGCCAGATCTTCCTTACCGCTTGGAAGCTCAGGTTCCCTCCTTAACGCTCTGCGCATAGACTGGATCCTAATTCTTGATTCGCCCGAAAATGGTTTAAAATTCTCAAGAATTCGATCAAATTCTTCCCTCATGCTCACAATGGACAAATGACTTCAAGCCGCAGTGCCCATGCGGGCAGAAGATGTCCAGGACGGACCCACCCACGCAAGGCCTACTGCCTCGGCCTTGATCACTACCCGCAGGCCTGCGAGTCGTGTAGATTGTTCTCGGCAGCGTCCTTGAAGACTCGCTGCCAGGTTACAACTTGGGCGCCCCGAGAAGCTCTACCCGCCAGTGAAGTCTAAGGAGGCCCATTGGGCGGTGTGTCCTGCAGCGGCTGGCTCGGCTGAGCAACTCGAGCAGATCGCCCTCGAGGAGGAGGCGGTCCAGGCCGCATCCTCATCCTCCTCGGTTGCGGTATTTATCCCGCTCTCTGGGATCCTCCTACACAGCTTCTTTTAAGGAGCTTTGCCAGTCTCTTTCCACGAAGGGAGAGAGGCCATCGGGGACACTCTTCTCGGTCAAGAAAGAAGGACTCTAAGGGTAAGTCCCACCGTTTACGTTCGTGGGAGCGGGAGAGGTCCCCTTCCCCGGACAGTCGACACTTGACTTCGGTTGAGGTTGCGGCTAAGGCCACTGGCTTCACGGTGTCCCCGTCGGGTCAGCCGGCCGAGACACCTGTCGGCAGTCGAGATTTTTCTTGTCCCGTCGGACGAGCTGTCGACTAATTGAAGCTGACAACCCTTCATCACCGGTTCCCGGTGGAAACCGAGGTTTCACCTCGCCTCCTGTGCGGAGTACTGCAGTCAAGCTCCTGAGTCAAGGAGTAGTGGGCATCCCGCTCCCTCCCAGACCTCCTCGGAAACACCGAGGTCTCAGTCTCGGACCTCGTCTCGGTCCAGCCGATCCCTCGCCATCGTGAGTCTCGGCACAGAGGAAAGCAGCGGCACCGCTCGTCCTTGTCTTCCTCCTCGGAAGAGGAGAAGCTTGGGTGCAAATTGAGTCGACGCTACAAGGACTTAATGTGGCAGCAGCTCCTTTTTTCCGGGAACAAGCCGATGCCGTCGCCTCCCCCGGCCATTTAAGTGGCTGTCACCTGAAAGGCCGAAACAATCCCTCGCGGTAGTCTAGGTGCCCAAGCCTGGCGGTTGTTAGGCAAAACCAGCTGCCCCACCGACTGTGGTGGAACCTCCGCCCACAACTCAAATCGGGGCCGACGACCAAGGACTCTGGGTCGGGTCGGGATCTGCCCTACCGGTTGTTGGTCACCCTCACTCCCGACCATCCTCGGCAGGTGGAGGGTGGCTCAGGCCCCAGGCATCTCTTCGCAGACTCCTCGGAGTCTGAAGACGATTCCTCCTCCCTGTTTTCCAGGCCCCTTGACCTGGAGTCCTCGGGGGCAGTCGATGGACGAGAGCCCATCGTCATTCATGGGTCTGCTTCGGCTCATCTCGGAGTCCACTGGGATGCAGCTCGAGCCCGTATCCAAGCGGGCCAAGTATCCCCTCACAGAGATACTGGACCAAGGGGATTCGCCCACGGAGGCCTTTCCGGTGGCTGAAGCCATTGTTGGCCCAGCCTTGGAGCTTTGGCAGCAGCCGGCTTTCTGTCCTGCGCCTTCGGCCAGGATGGCCAGGAAGTATGCGGTCCCTACCGGCTCTTTGTCCAGTTTTTCAGAGCACCCCTCTGCGGAGGGGTTGGTCACCGATAGCGTTTTCCGTGTTCGGGAACGCTAGGATGTGGATAGGCCCCCGACAAGGAATCAAAAAGCTGGACTATGCTGGGTGCAAGGTGCACGCTTGCGTCCTCCCTAGCCTCCGTCCAGGCCAGCTCAGCCATGCTGATGGCACACTTCTCCCACGCCCTCGTGGGCTCCCTGGATGAGGTGATCCCTCATCTCCCAGCTGACCTGCAGACTATGGTCAAGCAGGTGCAGGATCAGGGAAGGGCAGTGGCGAAACAGCAGCTCCCAACAGCTCTAGACATTGGAGACTCCTGTGCCTGATCAGTGGCCATGCGCCACAGAGCATGGCTGAGGATATCCACCTTCACAGCGGATACCCAGCACAAATTGGTGGACGTCCCCTTCTTGGGGACTGACCTGTTCGGCCCTGGAGTGGAAGGCCACCTCCAGCGGATCGAAAAGTCCAACGCTACCCTGGACTCTGTCACCTCCGCCCAGAAGGACAAGGGCCGTCGTCAGCAACATAAGTCCTTTCGCCCTTCTGCACCTGCGGCACGTCCGGCCCAGCAACACCAGCATCAGGGCCAGCAGGCTCGCGCTTGGCACCCCAAAGCCAAGCCTGCGGCTTCCTGTAACAGGAAGCAGGGAGGAAAAGGCCCAGGAGGTCCCTTGGCCGGTCCTTCCTCCAAGCCTGCCCAGTGACAGGTTGAGGGGTGTCGGCCCCCAGCCTCGTCTTCCCCCCTTGGGAGGACGGCTCCGTCACTTACACTCCACCTGGTCTGCTATCACCACGGACCACTGGGTGTTGGAGGTGGTAGGAAAGGGCCTGCCTCTGGAGTTCAAGCAGGCCCGCCCTTCCGAGCCTGCCCCGGGGCGACAAGGGTCTGCAAGCCTCCTGTCGGCTCGGTGAGCCAACATTGCCCTGCTCCCAAAAGGAGGTGATCAGGAAGGTGGCAGACCCTCCACCAGACCCAGGGTTTGTGTCCAGGTACTTCCTGGTCCCGAAACGGATAGGGGGCTGGCCCCCATTCTAGACCTGCACGACCTGAACAGGTTCCCAAGGTCTCGAACCTTCAGGATGGTCACTCTGGCTCAGATCATTCCATCCGTGGAACGAGGCGTGTGGTTCTGTTCTCTGGACCTCCAGGACGCATTCTTTCACGTCCCAATCCATCCGTCCCACCAGAGATTCCTCCACTTCGGGGCAGAGGGGTCCCTCTACGAGTTCAGAGCCATGCCCTTTCCGGCCTTTCTCTAGCTCCCAGGGTCTTCACCAAATGCATGGCAGTGGTGACAGCATTCCTGTGGCGCCGAAGGGTCCGGGTGTACCCCTACCTGGACGACCGGCTGATTGCGGCCTCCTCCAGAATTGAGGTGGAGCGGTCCAGGGATCTGGCCCTCCAGGTTTGCTCTCAAGTTGGCCTTCTTATCAATGAGGCCAAGTCTGAACTCGTGCCAGAGCAGGTGATACAATTCATTGGGGCAGAGCATGGCTCCCGGCGGACAGGGCCGAGGTTCTTTCCTCCTTTGCCCAGTCATTTTAGGTTGGGCAATTGCTGCCTGCCCGGGACTTCCTGCGCCTCCTGGCAGCCTCCACCAGCGTGGTCCGATGGTACATGCGTTCCCTACAATGGGGACTGGTCAGCCAATGGTCACAGCACTCCGATCTTTGGATCAGCTAGTGACAGTGACCCAGGGGATGTGGAACGCTCTCCAGTGGTGGACCATTCCAGCTCATCTGCAGGAGGGCATCCCGTTTGTCCTCCCCAAGCCGACGGTCTCTCTATCGACCGATGCCTCTCTGGGTTGGGATGCCCATCTGGGGAGCACAGAGCGCACGGCCTCTGGTCCCCTCGGGAGTCCCGATGCTGCATCAACCTGCTGGAGCTTCGGGCGGTTCGTCTAGCCCTCACCGCCTTCGCTCCGTTTGTACAAGGTCAAGTGGTCCAGGTCCAGACGGACAATACCACGACCATGTACTACCTAAACCACCAGGCGGGACGCGCTCCATGCCTCTGTGCAGGGAAGCTCTCCGCATTTGGTCCCTCGTGCGCAGCCTGGAGGCGGATCTCCTTGCCATCCATGTGGCAGGAGCCTCCAGTATTCTGGTCGATACCGTAAGCCGGATAGGGACTGCGTCCCACGAGTGGTCTCTCCTGCCGGAGGTAGTACAAGATCTGTTCTCCCACTGGGGCATGCCTCAGGTGGATCTGTTTGCCTCAGGAGAATGCAGCTGATACTGTTTCATGCCCACCCCTCAGCAGGGCTCGCTGCAGGGGATGCCTAGGGCCGTGGACCCTGGGCCTCTTCTCGCCCTTTCCCCTTTCCCTTGATCCACAAGGTGCTTCTCAAGGTGAGGAGGGACAAGGCACAGGTGATTCTTGGTAGCCCCCGGATCATTCCCACCAGTTCTGGTATCCAGATCTCCTCAGTCTCAGCTCCAGGCTCCCGAGGCGGCTTCTAGCCCGCCTGGACCTGATCTCAGTCAATCAGGGGAAAGTATTCCATCCAGAACTTCCATCCCTGCGCGTGATGGCCTGGTTCCTGAGCGGCTAGAGTTCCAGGGCTTGGGTCTTTCCGACGAGGTCCTCAACGTTGTTGAGGCGTCCCGTAAGGAGTCGACCAGAAAATGCTATGCCTTTAAAATGAAGAGATTCTCCATTTACTGTCAGGGCAAGGGCCTGGACCCTTCCTTCTGTTCTTTGGCAAGCATTCTGGACTACCTGTGGTCCCTTTCTCAGCAAGGGCTTCGGTCGACCCTTAAAGGTGCACCTGGCAGCCATCTGTGCTTACAGGTGGAGCCGGAAAGCAGTCTGATGGCGCAGGAAAGGTGGTCGGGCGCTTTTCAAAGGCCCTGATCACATATCCTCCGGGCGAGAACCCACCTCTGTGGGATCTACTGCTGAGGCTAAGCTCATGGGCAAGTCATTCAACAGATGCACAGGGTGACATCTCTCACCTGTTGTGGAAGACAGTCTTCTTGGAGGCTGTCATGTCAGCCAGAAGGATGGGAGAGCTCCAGGTGCTTTCCATAGTCTCTCCTTATCTGGTCTTCCACAGGGACAAGGTTGTCCTGCGCCCCCACCCAAAATTCCTTCCAAAGGTGGTGTCGGAGTTTCACCTTACCAGGTGTTGACTCTGCCGGTGTTCTATCGCAATCACACCACGGAGGCCGAATATAGGCTTCATACCTTGGACCCTAGAAGAGTGCTCGTTTACTATAAGGAGCAGACTGCTGAAGTTCGGGGAGAGGTTCGCCAGCTGTTTGTCACCTACGCTGAAGCCGCACCTGGCAGACCTGCAGCCAAGTAGACGATAGGCAGGTGGGTCACCTCCTGCGTAGATCGCTACTATAGGTTGGCGGGCATGGAGCCTCCCAGAGGGATAAGAGCTCATTCTACTCGCCATACTGCTGCATCGGTGGCTGCTTCCAGGGACATCCCTATCCAGGAAATCTGCAGGGCTGCTACCTGGAAGTCAGCACACACCTTCATTACCCACTACCACATCGACCTTGAATCATGCCGGGATGCTGGTTTTGGGGCCTCGCTTCTCCAGTCTTTATTCCCTGAGTAGGGGGTGTGTGCCTTGCCTCTCTCCTCCCGGAGAACTGCTAGGAGTCTGCCAGACAGTGTGGATGAACAACATATCCATGTCCCTAGAAATACAGGTTACTCACCTGTAACAGGAGTTCTAGGAATGGTATATGTTGTTCATCCACATGACCCACCTGACCTCCCCGGCTTTGATGCACAACCTGGCTTCCAGCGGGCTAGATCTGGCGTCATGGGGCGGAGCCGAGAGTTTTACCACCCAGGTGGGTGGGAGGAACCAGCTTGAAGACCTTCCGGCAAGATTTAAAGCGGCAAGGAACCTGCCAGACAGTGTGGATGAACAACATATACCATTGCTAGAACTCCTGTTACAGGTGAGTAACCTGTATTTCTCGAACAACACTATGCTGTTTTGGGAGGGTGGACACAGCAGAAGGGGTAGAAACAGAGAAGCATAGACTTTGACGGCAGATAAGGACCACTTAACCCACATAGTCTGCCCATTTCCCTACCTATTGGATAAGCTGCAGATCCTAGTTAACAAACGGCCTACTTCTTCCTACCCCCCCCACCAGAATTGCCTTATGTCTGTCCCATATCTTAGAATTCCCCAGTTTTTGACCTGACCTCCTCAGGAAGAGGCTGTTCCATCACGTCGTCCACCCTCTCTATGAAAAAATACTTCCTCACATTGCCCCTGAGTCATCCCCCCTCTATCTTCAAACTGTGCCCCTTGTTCTTGCACATCTTTTCTGAAAGATGCTACCCTCTTGGACTCTGATTCCCGTGAGGTACTTGAAAGTTTCTGTCATGTCCCCCCTCTCCCTCCTTTTCTCAAGGGTATACATATTAAACTCCTTTAGTCTCTCTTCGTATAGCTTCTGTTGCAGACTCTTCACTATTTTACTTGCCCTCCTCTGGACTGCCTCCATCCTGTCTATGTCCTTGCGGTGATGGGGTCTCCAGAACTGCACACAGTACTCCAGATGGGGTCTCACCAACTGTCTGTACAGAGGGATGACAACTTCCTGTTTTTTCTACTGGTAATGCCTCTCCCTGTACATTCCAGTATCCCGCAGCCATCCTTATTGCTTTCTCACATTGGTTGCCTACCTTCAGGTCATCTGATATGACTACCCTCAGGTCCCTTTCCATTGTTGTTTGTTAGCCCCCCAAAATTGTGTACTCTTGCCCTGGGTTTTTGTTTCCCAGGTGCATTACTTTGCACTTCTTTGCATTGAATCTAAGCAGCCATTCTTTTGACCATTCCTCCAACCTTGCCAAGTCCCTTCGCATCCTTTCTATCCCCCCCTTGTGTATCAACCTTGTTGCAGATATTTGTGTCGTCTGCAAAGAGGCATACTTTTCCTTCCAGTCCCTCTGCAATGTCACCTATAAAGACATTAAAGAGGACTGGACCTAGTACTGAACCCTGTAGTACCCCACTAGTAACCCCCCCTTTCTTCGGAGTGGACTCCATTTACTATTACCTTCTGTGTCCTGTTGTCCAGCCAATTTGTTACCCAAGCATCCACCCTGGGACCCATTCCCAGGCTGGCTAATTTGTTTTTTAATCTTTTGTGTGGGACTGTGTCCAATGCATTGCTTAAAGTCTAGGTAGGCCATGTCCACAGCCCCTCCCTGGTCTACTGCTTTGGTCACCCAGTCAAAGAAATCAATTAGATTTGTCTGACATGACCTTCCTGCTGTGAATCCGAGCTGCCTTGGGTCCTGTGCCCTGCTGGCCTCTAGGTACTAAACAGTTCTTTCTTTCAGACGTGATTCCGTCATTTTCCTACCACTGAGGTCAAGCTGACAGGTCTGTAGTTTCCTGCCTCTGCTTTGCTTCCACTTTTGTGAAGGGGAATAATATCTGCCCTCCTCCAGTCTTCAGGTACCATACCATCCTCCCATGATTTGTTAAAAAGGGTGGTCAGTGGTGTCACTAATTCTCCCCCTTAGTTCTTTTAGGATTCTGGGGTGAATCCCATCAGGCCCCATTACTCTGTCCACCTTCAGTTGTAGGAGTTCTTTCAGAACCCTTTCTTCTGTGAAAGGACTGGTATCATGCCCCCGCCTTCCAGAGTGCTTCTGCTGACTGGATTAGGTACCTCCCCCTCCTCCTCTTTTGTGAATACTGAGCAGAAGTATTCGTTCAGTATCCCTGCTTTTCACTGTCCCTATCTGCCCACCCACCCTCCCCTTATTAAGCCTCAGTATCTCCCTTCTTAAGCGAGTTGGCTATCTTTTCCTTGGTTTGAACCTTTGCTATTCTGACTGCCTTCCCACTTCTTTCTGCTTTAACTGGTACAGTTCTTTGTCCTGCTCCTCCTGTTTCCTTATACTTCCTGAATGCTATCTTTTCTCCTTAACCTTCCCGCCACCTGTTTGAGAACCATAGTGTTTTTTCCTTCATTTTATTTTGTTGATTTGCTTCACACAGAAGCTTGTTGCCTCTGTGTAGGCAGTTTTGATGTTTCCCCATTGTTCCTTCACCCCTCCTTCTTGCATGTTTGCTAGTGCTTTTCTGAGGCACTCTCCCTTTGTGACACTCAGCCCTACTAAAGTCCAGTGCCCTCACTTTTGTATGGCTTGACAATGAGACTGTGTTTATCGTGAACCACACTGTTTGGTGGTCACTTGTTCTCAGATGGCTACCCACTTCTAGATCTGAGACCCTTTCTCTGTCCCCATTTGAGTACCAGGTCTAAGATTGCTCCCTCCTTTGTGGGTTCCAACACTAGCTGTCTGAGGCATGCCCCCTGTAGGGCACCAAGAATGACCCTGCTCTTGGATGTGGCTGCAGCAAAGGTGCTCCAGTTAACATCTGGCATATTCAGGTTGCCCATCAACAATACAAGACCTAAACGGAGATCTGGAAAAGTTAGAGAGGTGGTCTGGGATTTGGCAACTTAACTTCAGTGCAAAGAAATGCAAGGTTTTGCACATTGGAGCCAAGAAGTCAGGGCTCCAGATATTGTGTGTACCGGCCTATTTTACTTCTCATTTTAGGAAATGAGTACCCGTACTTACCCAACATTTGTAAATACTCCACATGCCAAAGAATAGTACTTAATAACATAATTGGTGATTCAAAAGGAACATTTTTTTGCCAGATTTACAACACTTGTATGCATCCCACTTTTGTTTTACTCACTATGTTTTAAAACTGGTGAGTAAATTCCTACCTGCCAGCACTGTTTGGAGCATTGTTGGCACCTGAAATTCTTATCTTGAAAAAAAAATTTTTTTTTTTTAAATAAATATACTCCTCAGTCCACTCTAGTAAGACATTTGTACACATCTGAATTTCATTTTACTCACCTCACTTTCAAAATTAGGATTACTCATCCCAAAAAATCTAATCTAGAGCCTTGACTGCAGGACTGAGTACGACATTGGAGGGATCCGGGTATCTGCATCAGAGGAAGAGAAGGAGCTGGGAGTGATGATTATTGGTGACCTGAAATGCTCCATGCAATTTAGGAAAGCAGCAGCAAAGGCAAATAAAATAAATGATGGGCTGCATTGCCAGGGGGATCAGCAGCAGGTGGGAGGAGGTAATAACTGCTCTTTTACAGGTCATTAGTGAGGTCTCATCAGGAGTACAGTGTACAGTGCCTGGTACCCATGCTGTAAAAAGGACAAAGCTGCTGTTGGAGACGGTCCAGAGGAAGGCAATTTAAAATGATCATGGTCCAGCAGGATAGGATGTATGACGAGGTTGGAGGGAGGCCCTGAACATCTACTCCCTGGAGGAGAGGGGGGACATGATTGAGACCTTCAGGTATTAGAAAGGAATCAATAGGGTGGACAGGAGAGTCTCTTCAAGCTTAGTTGGTACTGAAACATGTGGAGACATGATGGAAGAGCTAGGAGAGCGTCTTCTTGGAGAGGGTGGTGGTTGGTTGGAATGACTTACTGAGGTAGTTTAGTTGAAAATGGTAGGCAGCTTCAAGAGATGGATGGGATAGAGTTAAGGGGAAAATAAAGGTCAAGAGAAGAGGCAGACAGAGGGGAAGGTGGATGGGAGGCAGGGTGAGTATCTGATTCTGAGACCCAGCAGTATGAGCAGGCCGCGATGGACTTAATGGCCTTATTTTGCTGACATCATCATATGTTCGCTATGGTGTGGTCTCCAGAGCTGAACACAGCACTCAAGGTGGGGTCTTACCAGCAATCTAAGCGGGGCAACACCACCTTCTACATTCTGCTAGTGATACTCTTCCATATAATGGGTTTGGTTCCTGCTGTATCGAAGGAATGCACTTTAGACAGTAGTGGTTGAATTCAGGAGAGCTTGGACTGTGGGTAAAAGGGCAAGATCCTAAGGGAGAGGTTGGACATGATTAGGCCAGACATGGATGCTGGAAACTTGTGGGAGACCATTAAAGAAGGTGTGCAAGAGGCCACTGGGTCCTGTACTAAAGTAAAGGCGTAAGCATGGTGGAACTATCAGGCCATGTTGGTGGACCAGGAGGTGGTGAGGATAAAAGGCTGCCTACGTATGTTTCAAGCGTTCTAGGAGGATAAGGAGTGAGGGAGTATGAATTATTGGCCAGAAAGGTGACTAGAGGGTGAGGGGCCAAGGTGGGATGGAGCAAAACTGGTAGGGATTTTGAGGGGGGAAGGGATTCTATAGATAAATAAGAGGGAAGAGGAAGTGAGGACACAGAGCAATAGAATTAAGATTGTGAGGGGGGATGGGCTCAGGAAGCAGGGGATCAGGCAGAGGTGCTAAAGGAGTACTTTGCCTCAATCTCTGCAGAGGGTGACAAGGGATCCCTACAGCCTGATGGGAGAGATGAGGAGCCAGCAAAAGTGAGAGGTCAGTCTCGGTCTGAGACCAGAGAATGGAAAGAGGCTAGGCTACAGGCTGGGCCAGACCAAGAAGGAGTAGGAAGTTGCATGAGGATTGGATTGGGGGGGGACATCACAGTGGATAGGGTGAGGGAGGCCCATCTGAAACTAAAACTGATAATGCGCGGGCTGGATGGATTACATCTGAGGGTTATGAAGGAACTGGCGGAGGTACTGGCAGCTCCACTGGCTGCATTCTAACACGTCTCTGCAGGCAGATGGGTACTACAGGACTGGAGAGTGGCTTATGTAGTGCCTGTACATAAAGGGGGGTCTCTGGAGGAGATGGGAAATTATAGGCCTGTCAGTCTGACGTTTGTGGTAGGCAAAGTAATGGAGGGCTTTATCAGGGAGAGGCTTGGGAGGCAGTTGGAAAGGTTAGGACACCAGGATAATAAACAGCATGGTTTCGTCCAAGGGAGATCGTGTCAGACCAAACTTGTAGAGTTTTATGACTGGGTGATGGGGGGCCTTTGATAGACATAGGTCGATGGATGTCCTATACCTAGATTTCAGCAAGGCGTTGATTCAGTGCCCCTAATGGATTGATAACCAAAATGGGGAGATGGGGGTGGGAGGACAGGAACTCAGTTGAGTTGAAATTGGCTTTCAGGGCTTACAGAGCGTAATGGTGGGAGGGATACTCTCCCCCAGGAAGGTAATCAGTGGGGTCCTCAAGGTTCAGTATTGGAGCCACTCTTGTTCAATGCTTCGTCTCAGATATAGGGAGCGGGTTAAAAATAGGTTGAGTGTTTCTATGACAATTCAAAACTGGAAGCACTGGTGGATTGTGACGAATGAGGGAGTCGATCCTGGGGATCTGGATACCCTGGAGGGTGGTCAAGGAGGTGGGGACTGAAATGTAATGCGGTAAATGTGCAATCATTTGGGGTAAAAACCCGGACTATGTATACACCTGGGGCACACTGCAAGCCACATTGGGAGAAAGGGATTTAAGGGTGGTGGTAGACGTCAAAATGAATAACTCTGAAAATTGTAGAAGAACTGCAGCCAAAGCAAACAGGATACTGGGCTGCATAGCCAGGGGTATTACGTCCAGAAGGAGGGAGGTGATCCTCTCTCTATATAATGCTTTGGTCAGGCTGCAGCTTGAGTACTGTGTACAGTTCTGGAGACCTCATCTGAAGAAGGACGTATCGCTGCTGGAGAGGGTTCAGAGGAGAGTGACCAGGATGATTCAGGGCGTGGAGGGGAGGCCTTATGAGGAAAGACTGAAAAAGCTTGGGCTTTACTCACTGGAGGAGAGGAGGGATAGGGGAGACATGATAGAGACTTTCAAGTATGTAAAAGGAATAACCAGGAGGAACCAAGGCGCTATTTAGGTTAAAAGAAGGAGGAACAACCAGGGGCCGTGAGTGGAAGCTGGAGGGGGGAAATTACAGGGGGAGCGTAGGAAGCATTTTTTCACTGAGGGTGGTGGAGCCGTGGAATGCGCTGCCTGGGAGGCCGGTGGAAGAGGGCACAGTGGAGGGCTTCAGGAAGGGGTGGGACAGGTACAAGGGGAAACTGAAACTAATGAAGATCCTCTTGGGGGCTGGAGGGTGGTAAGGTGAGCAGACAAGACAGACCATTTGGCCTATTCTGCTGGCTTTTAGTATGTTAGTATATGCAACCCAGCATCCCACTAGCCCTCCCAACTGCCTTTTTGCACTACCTGGCCACCTTCGGTCATCTGACATGATTACCCCCAAGTTTCTTTCTTGCTTAGTGGTTTTCCATACTACTCTACCCATTTTGTACTCTGCCCTAAGGTTTCTGTGCCCTAGGTGAATTATTTTGCACTTCTTCACATTGAAACCCAGCTGCCATTCCCTTGACCACTCCTTGAGTTTTCTCATGTCTGCTCATCCTTTCCATCCCACACAGGAGTGCCCACACTGTTATAGGGTCCGGTATCGTCTGCAGAGAGGCGGACCTTCCCTTCCAACTCCTCTGCAATGTCCATTACAATGACATTAAAGAGGACTGGTTCCAGCAGTGATCAGTGAGGCACCCTGCTGGTCACCCTTCCCTCTGAGTGAACTCTGTTTACCACCACCCTCTGTCACCTATCCCTCAACCAATTTCCTACCCAGTTTATCATCTTTGGACCCACTCCTAAGCTACCCAGCTTACTTAATAGACTCCTAAATGGAACAGTGTCAAAGCCTTACTGAAATCTAGGTAGGCCATGTCCATCACGTCACCATAACCTTAGTCACCCTGTCAAAGAACTGTATCAGATAACATTGCCCCCACCAAAAAAAAAAAATGAATCTCTGCTGCTTTGGGTCTTATAACCCATTGGATTCAAGATATTTGCTAATCCTTTCCTTCAACAGTGTTTCCGTTAAAAGGCACTGTCAGCTTTAGCCCTCGTGTTTTTTTTTTTTTGTCTCAAATGCATCAATACAGGACTGAAGCACCTATCCTGCGACTTATCTCCCAAATAAGCATCATGCATACCTAACAGTGATCACTTACTGTATTTCCACCTTTACATACTGCATCGAGTGTCCCAATAAAATGCCTCGTCTCTGAAGAGATTAAATGTTCAGAGCACGCCTGTGACACGGGCTACCGCACGAACGTCTGCTTTTCACATACCCAACTAAAGAGTTACTTGCAGCGTTGTCTTGCACTATATTGAAATAAAGTGGCATGTTTTAAGTAAACCGCACTAGTAATGGCAAAAAAAATGCATCTGAACACTGGCGCCAAAATCCTGCTCCTGCGTGAATCTGGGACACTCCTGCGCATGCACGGGATCTGTGTTCTATCCCGGTATTGTGCATATGTGGGATTTCAGCACCTGGAGTGGTCTACATTCGAGCAGGCGTGGGTTTTCAACGCCACAGTTTAAATGCATTTTTTGCCAGTACTAGCACTCGGTTTTACTTAAAACATGGCCACTTTATTTCAATATAGTGCAAGACATGCTGCAAGTAGCTCTTTAGTGTGGGTATGTGAAAAACGGACGTTTGTGCCGGCGCTTTGTCACAGGTGCCACTAGGCATACAGTCTCTTCCGGGACGAGGTATTTTTGGTCGACATGTATGCAGAAATGTTGCAAAATTAAAAAATACAGTAAGTGATCACTGTTATAGCATACATGATGCCTTTGTTTGGGATAAGTCTTAGATAGGTGCTTCAGTCCCATTGATGCAAGCAGACAAAAAAGAGGGCCAAAGCTGACAGTGCCCCTTTAACTTCCACTGATGTCAGGCTGAGTGGCTACTACCACTTTTATGAAGTAGGACTATAGCTGCCCTCCTTCAGTTCTCTGGAACCACTCCTGTTTCCAGTGAGCTGTTATAAGATTGGCAGAGGTGCAGCCAGTACTCTCTCAGCTCCCTCAATACCCTTGGATGCCCCCGGTCTGGCCAATTGATTTGTCCACTTTTAGATTAGCAAGTCCTTTTAGGACTCTCTCTCCAGAATAGGACTAGTGTCCCCCCCCCAAGCCTGTTGTGAACACTGAGCAGAAGTACTTGTTCAGGATGTCTGCCCTTGCCTAGTCCCCTCTGCACAGTCGCCACCTTCCCCTTTCAGCCTTATTGTCTTCATCTTTTCACTTACATACTTAAAAAATGTCTTGGCCCCTTCTGTTACCGCCTGGGCTCTTCTCTCTATTTTGCACCTAAGCACTCCTTTCTGCTTTACCTGCTTCTCTCTCTTCTCCTGATGCACTTCCCTGTCCTCCTCCTCCCTTTTTATCTCTGTATACGTTGTGCATGCTACTCTTTTTTTTTTTTATCTTTACTTTTTCCACCACCTCTTTCAAGAACTGTAGCAGTCTCTTTTTCCTCTTGCTTTTGCTCACTTGCTTGATGCAGAGGTTTGTTGCCTAAACTATGCCCTCTTTGTTTCCCCTCACTGTTCGTCGTCCACCCCACGTTATCCTCCCATGCCAGGTCATCATTGAGGCATTCAGCCATCTTTATGAAATCTGCCCTTCTGAAGTCCAGGACCCTAGCCCTTTGTGTGGTTTGAGTCCGCAGCCATCCTTGTATTGAACCACCCTGTACAGTGATAACTGGTCCACAGGTGGCCTCCCACCTTGATGTCTGTAACACTGTTCCTGTGAATGAGTACCAGGTCCAGTATTGCCCCATCATGAGTGCATTCATGACTAGTTGCTTGAGAAAAGCCCCCTGCAGTAAGTCCAGGATGTCCCTGCTTCTAGCTGAAACCACAGCTAGTAGGCTCCAGTTTACATCTGGCAGACAAAGTCCCGTGCCTGCAGGACCTCCCTTTTTTTTTTTTTTTTGTTTGCAATTTTGCTAGTGATTTCCAGCAGTATCTTTATCTAGCTCCCCTCCACGTGCCGGAGGTCTGTAGATCACTGCAGTATGAATAGTGGATCTGTTCCCAGTCTTCAGGGTGACCCACAGTACCTGTGCCCCCCCAACCCATATTCCCTGTATCTCTGTAGCATTATGCTTTCCCTCATATAAAGCACCACACACCCTCCTTTCCTTCCTACCCTGTCTTCTTGAACATAGTATAGCTGGCAATATAGCCTAGAGGCTACAGTAACGAGTTGTGAATGAGCTTGGTACATCCAGCAGACCTGGGTTTGATTCCCACAACCTCCACTTGCATACTGTGTGACTCTGAAGAAGGCAGTTAACCACCCCAGTGCGCTTAGGTTTCCCTGAAAATATTTACTTGTGCCTAGTGGAGCATTACCTGGTTACCAAAGAAAGGAGGAAAAGCCTTGTATGGACATGGACTAGTCATGGTTAGATTTTCAGTGTACCATGACTCAGTAATGGCCACAATATCCAGGTCAGCCTCTGCTATGATGGCCTCTAGTGTCAATGTGGCTCGTTGGTAGCACATCCGCCTCTGACCAGAAGGTCATGGGTTCTCGTCCCCACACTGGGATTGGACTTGCACCTAAAAATCGCTGGCATCCGAGTGCAGTATTGGGGGGTGCTGTACTGCTGGGGTGTGCCATCCTTCGGATGAGACGTTAAACCAAGGTCCCTTCTGCCCATCCTGGTGTTGTGCTGGTGGGTGTCCAGGTGGAAGTAAAAGAACCCAGGGCACTCTTCGAAAAGAGCAGGGAACATTCCCGGTGTCCTGGCCAACATTCCCCTTCCCATAAACTGTTTCATGCAATTACCCAGGCTGTGTGTGGGTGCTGATGTGCGATATGGCGCCACCACACATTCAGTCACTTCACTACCAGTCTAGCATTGCTTGTAAAGCGCTTTGGGATACTGTGTATGAAAATGCTATATAAAAGCTGATTTTCTTCTTCTTCTTCTTCTAGGTCTGGAATCTTATTTCTTAGACTTCTAGCATTCGCGCACATGGCCTTTCAGATTTTGTTAGCACTCTGCTTGTTCCCCCCCCCTTTTTTCTTTTTTGCCCCCTTCTATTTTTCATGCTCCTATTCCCTTCCCCCTTTGTTTCCACTACCCGGCATCCTTTGTTAATTTGCAGCCTGGGGAGTTCCTCTCTCTAATGTTCTCCCTGTTGTCTATCAACCTGTGGGGGACAGTGACAGTTTCTGCCTCCTGATTTCTGTTACCACCCCTCGGCTGGTTTAAATGTACCTCAAACTAACATTTAAACCATCCACTGAGGACTCGGTTCCCTCCTGAATGAATGTAGGCCATTGCTCCTGTGTAGGCCGTTATCCTTCCAAGTGAATTCTCAATTCCCAGTGTAGCTGAACCCCTCCTCCTGCACCATTCCTTCAACCATGAGTTGAAGCTCCTGGGCAGAGAACCTTCTCCCGTATTTTTAGGTAGGCCACCTCAGATGGTCACTGAGCTGCTACCTATGTAAGACCACGCCTCAGCTCCTTTAAACTCTTCCTGCACTATCCCAGCTCTGTCCTTAGCCAGGTCTTTGGTCCCCAGGTGGACAGTGACATCCAGCTCCCTTCCATCCTGCTGCCCTAGGAATGCCTAGGATTTGATTTCCCATCCCTATGGGCTATGTTGACCATAGGCAACTACTCTCCCTCTCCGCCGCTTCCTATTCCCAAATCTGTTCTCTGACAATCAAGTGTCTTTCTCTTCCTCCCCCGCTCCTGCGAAGTTGCTTCCTCTCCTCTTTGACTTTTCCCAGTGGGATCTTCCCGACCACTACCACGGGTTGTTACACTAGTAAGATTCTGGTTCAGATTCATCTTAAATAGGCAGAGTACAACCTGTGAGGACAACCACCCATTTGTGATTCATTGCTACCAGCGCAAGCAGTCCTAGCTGATTATGTAATAAACATAAGTGGGTGAGCCTAGGGCAGCCAAGTGAACATCAATGCATACTGTTGAAGGTAATTGTAATTTTACAGAAAGCAGTGGGCATAGCTTCTCTGTAGATCTCATCTGCATTTTCCAGAGCTAGCTGGAGGGTTTGCTTGGGGAGTAATTGATTGTTACAGTTAAGGCAACCTCTGTTTCACTAAAGTAGCCCAAGTTTTTCAGTGGCACACTGGCAGCTTCTGGCTGTTCCTAGTAATCTTCTCATTAAAGGAGAGCTGTTGCTTACGGTAGAGACCCAGATACTTGAATTGTTTGACATTTTCAAGGAGAGTACTGTTAGAATTTGAAATATGCAGTGTGTTTTTAAGGTGTTTACATGAAAAGCACAGGTGGATTTTGTGTTCTTCAAAGGTGGGGGGGGACTTCATAGCTATACTAGTGGACTTCTTTTCCAAAACCACAGCAAGTTTAATATTTTAATGAAATGTTAAACTAAAGTTCTGTGACTGGGTGAGTGCCTTGGACCTGGGTAGACCAGTGGACGTCCCCTTTCTTGACTTCAGCAAAGCGTTTGACTGTTCCTCATGGGGGCCTGTTGGATAATCTGGGAGAAATGGGGGTGGGGAACCGGATCAGATGGATAGGCAGTTGGCTCCAGAACCGGACCCAGAGGGTCGTGGTTGGCGGGATAGTCTCATTCCAAGGAGGGTCATTAGTGGAGTCTCTCAGGGATCGGTCCTTGGGCACCTCCTGTTCAACGCCTACGTCTCTGACATAAGGAAGTGTATCAGGGTGAGATGAGTCTTTCTCGGATGACTCAACTGGGGGTTGTGGTGGATGGGGAGGAGAGGGAGGATGGCCCTACAGGGGGACCTGAAGGCGCTGGAAAGGTGGTCTAGAAAGCGGAAGCTGAGGTTCAGTGTAGGGAAATGCAAGGTACTGCATCTGGGAGCCAGAAACCCGGGCCAAGTGTACACCGGGGGGGCGGGGGGAATGCCACAAGTCTCGATAGCAGAGAGGGACTTGGGGGTGGTGGTGGATGTCGAGATGAACACCTCTGAGACTTGTTGGAGGGCAGCGGCAAAGGCCAACAGGATGCTTGGATGCATCACTAAGCGGGCTCACCTCCAGAAGGAGGAAGTGATACTCCACTGTATTACTGCTTTGCGAGAGGCCGCACCCCTAGCACTGCGCAGTGCCTTGGAGAGGCCACATTTAAAGAGGGACGTTGAACTACTGGAGAGGGTCCAGAGGAGGGCAACCAAAGTGATTTGGGGCTTGGGATAGGACCTATGGGGAGAGGCTCCAAGAGTTAAATATGTACACAGACATTGGAAGAGAGAAGGGACCGGGGGGACATGATAGAGGTCTTCAGGTACATGAAGGGGATAAATGGGAGGAGCAGTCAGGGTGCTCAGAAGGAAGGGGGAAGGCAGCTAGAAAGCATGGGTGGAAGCTGGAGGGGGGAGATTCAGGGGAGAAAGGAGGTGCTACTTCATTGAGAGGGTGGTGGAGCCATGGAATGCGCTGCCCAGGGGCTGAGGCAGAAACGGTGGAGGGTTCAAGAGGGGGGACAGGTACAGGGAAGGGTTCTGGAAACAAAACAAGTGCAGTGAGAATATCCGGGACTGAGAAGGGAGAAACCAGAGAGGGAGAGAGGGGAGCAAGGTCAGCACCCAGGGTGGGGGCTGACCAAATGAGCAGACACAAAGACCGTTAGGCCTATTCTGCTGGCATTTTAGTATGTCAGTAGTTGTTTCATTTTGCCAGGGGCAAGACATTTATTTTTCCTACCAAAGGAATTGTATTGCTCTTAGAGCGGCTATCGCAATGATGACCATTTTGTGGCACTGACTAGGTGACTGTTTGCATGCTTGGTCACAGTGTCATAAAGAACTCCTCAGTGCCTTAACCCTAGAACTACATATTGCGAATACTTGCCATAGGCGTTCAACTTTTCTTATTAAATGGGGACCATTGTACGCTTGGTCACTAACGCTGTAACCAATTGAGGTTTTATACCTGCATTGGGGCCCCTTTACGAGTAATTGCGGTCTGGCTGATGTTAATTTTTCTCCATTTATGGTGGTCCACTTATTGAATTTTTGGTGCAGTGTGTGAAAGGATGGGTGTGGGTGATTTATATTTTTATTTATTTAGTTTGTTTATTGGGTAGGTGCGCTAGCCATAGAAATTACTGTTTCCAGGCACGACCCAGGAGGTTACAGAGTGGAGTTACATAAAACACAAACAAAACAAGGTTTTACAGTAAAAATACAAGCAAGGTACAAAACAGTGGGATTCATGACAAAACATGCGATAAGGCAGTTTGTTGGCAGTTACAGGACATAGCTCACATATTTGCAAGGAATTACCATGATGCAAAGTTCGGCAAGAGGTTCCTTGAAAACAACTACATACTTGCAAGGAACTATCTGGTATAATTAGCAGGGAAAATGATAAAATAACATACGGTAGGCAGATCCTTAGGGGAGAAACATTCACATGGTTTGGGAGATGGGCACAGAGTATTGCAAGTAGGAGCTTTTAGGCAATGATTACAAAGATTTAAGGAGTTGAGAATTAGTTATAGTAGGACAGGGCAAGGGTTTGAGATAAGCCAAAGAGGAGAGGCACAAGATAGGTGGTATAGCGCGAGTGGTGTAAGGCTCTGAGCTGCAAATCTGGAGACCTGGGTTTGAATCCCACAGCCCCCACTTGCATACTGTGTGACCCTGAGAAAGTTGCTTAACTTCCCTGTGCTCCTAGGTTGCACCTGTAAACAAGCTTTCAGCTTAGTGTGTCTCACCTGGTAAAACCAGTGGGGGGGGGCGGCATCAAGTTGGGAGGGGAGACAAGTAGACGGGCAGGTGGAGGATTAAGTCCAAGGCATTGGGTAGAAAGCAGATCAAGTGCACAGTGATGAGAGTAGGAGTGGTGCTGGGGGGGGTTGAAGCAAGGAGGGATTTTCTTTTTCTTTCTTTTTCTTATCGTATAATATTTTATTGAGTGATTTTGACAGTTTATATAACAAATGAGCCGTACAGCCAGCCGTATAATGACCGCGATACAGTGAAGTAGTACATCAATCAAGAGTACCATCCATTGTACAATCTGTCCTGTACTAATCATTCACTACATAACAGTTATGATGCCTCTAATCTGAGGTATAATACTCACTAGAAAATATACTCTAAATAGATAAAAGGATTATGAAAAGTGAAAGCTGATGCTTACATCTAGATTGATATCTAGGCTAGACAGTATTAGTCTAAAATTGAAATAAAGGAATTCTAAGATAGCCCATTCACAAAAGGGGGGTGGTATTGAGGGTGATGCTGGGAGTTTGCAAAAGACAAATTGAGATAAGGTTCCCATCTGTTGTAGTAGAGTGCATATTGCCCTTCTGAAGGTGAGAAAGTCTCTCAAGATGGAGAGTTTGGCCAGTGCCGCATGCTGAGACGATAGTGAATGGCTGACTGACGCGAATCTGAGGAGAAGACGCTTGGCTTCTAGAATGGCCACCATGCACCAGTCCCTGCTTGGTTTGACTAATTGACCCAAGGGGGTAGTGTCTCCCGTAGAGAGTCTGGGGTCCAACAAGACTGATGATTAAGTACTAAGGAAATATCAGAAGCTACCATTTTCCAGTATGGGGCCAACTTTGGGCATGACCAAAGAATATGGAGAATGCGTGCCTCTGCTTGTGAGCAACGCCAGCACTTATTGTGGCTAAGCAAACCATGTGCAAAGAGGGCTGCTGGGGTTCGATGCCACAGCAGCAGTATTTTAAGCTGCAGGAAGTGGCTGGTGGTATCCCCATAAGTATGGTGTATACCTTTAAGATAAGAATTCCATTAGACTTTAGTAATAGGTGTGCCAATATAAGATTCCCATTTCTTTCTGCTGGACAGAGTTACATTGGGTTGAGTCTCTCCATGAGGAATAGAATCGACCCATGACCCTCAGGTGGTAGGGAGCTGGTGCAGGTTAGCTAGCCAGGACCATGGTGTAGTTTCTCAAGGCCAGGGGAAGAGGTTGCAGTGCACTTCAATTTGTAAGCATCTCCAAAAGTCCTCATGTGGTAATGAGAATTGCCTCTGAAGCTGATCAGAAGGGAGCAAGGCACGCACTCTGAAGGCGAAAGGTCCTGCACCTATGGATTCCTGAGTTGTACCATGAGGGCCAGTATACAGGTGCCCTATCTATTTTAATAAGACTATTACGCATGTGGGAGCTATACTGTATGGAAGTCCAGGACTTCATTTACGGCATGATTTGTTCCTAAGGCATTTCCAAAGGCGAGCTGTGATGAACACTATTAGGGAGGGAGTATGGCAAGCCTGCAGGCGGAGTGAGGTGTGTAAAGGCATATCTCCTATCAGGTAAGCTTCTAGTTGGACCCAGCGGGGATCCAAGGGTGGTAGGACAAACCATTTAGTCGCCTGTGAGCAATACAACATAGGTGATAACCAACGAACCAAGGGACGCTCAGGCCGCTTTGTGACTTGTATGCTCAGTTTGTGCTACTCCACCTTGGTAATCTAGAATACCCAAAAAAAAAAAAAAACTAGTTATTAATTTTCTAAGGAGTTAGAGCTTGGGTGATGTAGTGATAGGGAGGTGATTGAGGAGGTACATAACTCCGAGGAAGCATCAGCATACAGATGGCTGCTACTGTCCTGGTAGGGAGAGTTGCAGCTTTGCCATCTCTTTCTATTTTCAATTGAGCCACTAGGGAGAAATTGGTAGATTCAAGTGCCACCCAGCTCCTGGGTATGCAAATACCTAGGTAACTAAACCCATGATCTGCCCAGGTCAGATTAGTGCCTTGGAGACAGGACTTGGAGCAGTGGCGGTTTAAGGGAGCCAGAGTGGTTTTCCTTTGATTGACACGTAGCCCAGAGAGCATTCCAGATGCATCTAGGAGTTGAGTACCGCAAGAAGAGTTTGTTGGGGGTTGGTCAGAGTTAATAGCAGGTCGCTCGTGAGGCCGCTACTAAGTATGAATGGTTGGCAACCAGTATTCCCTGAATTTATGGGAGGCCACAAGGGTCCTGATTAAAGGATCCAACGCTATCAAAATAGCAAGGGGATAATGGACAGCCTTGCCTGGTGCCACGCTGTAGTTCAAGGGGGAGGATATCTCACTGTTGATAAGAATGTGCAGGAGTGTACCATAGAGAGTACGATCCATTGTATGAAATGGGTGCCAAATCTGTATTGTAGAGAGATTTCATAAAGGTACACCCACTAGTCAAAGGCTTTTGAAAATCAATCGCCAGGGCTGCTAAAGGAGGGAAATTTAGAGGCAAACCACTTGAGATTAAGCAGGGCTTAGTATTGTCTATGCTTGACTTGCCTCTAGAGAAAGCCTGTTTGAGAGGGGTGTATGATTGAGGGAAGAATGGAAGCTAATCTGGTGGCTAGCGCTTTGGCAAGTATTTTGTGTCCATTGACAGAGAGGATATTGGATGAAAATTGGCACAATCTAGTTGGTCGGATGATTTTTAGGCAGAAGAGATGATTGCCTTTTTCATAGTGGGGGGAGAGTTCCGACAGCGTGAACCCGACTGGAGGGCACATTGAAGAGGCTGGGTAAAGGCAGTGCCATGAGCCTGGTATAACTCCACCACATACCGTCTGGGCCTGGGGCTTTCCCGAGCATTTGGGAGAGCGTCAGTTGGAGTTCTTCACAAGAAATTGGGGACTCTAGAAGAGTGACCTGCTCTGTAGTGAGGGTTGTAGGGCTGACAAAATTTAGCCATGAGAGCCTGTAACTCTGGGCTGTGTTCGAGGCTCGGATTGATAGAGAGTGTGATAAAATGCTGCATAGTGGCGCTGATTAGCGGGACTAGTTGCCACCGCACCTGACTAAGTGCGAGAGCATGTATTCGTGTGGTTTCTTGCTGCGTGCGAAGACGATATGCGAAGAGCTTCCCTGCACGCTCCCCTCCTGCCCAGAAGGCTTGCTTCTGTCTCAAGAGGTGCCATTCTGCCTTTTGATGTAGTATAACATTTATTTGGTACTTGAACAACTATTTGTTGGCGTAGAGGATTTTCTGGGTTAGTACTGGCAGCAGATTTAAAACGGTGCTCTAGGACCACCAGTTCAGCCTGAAGTCGGCTAAGGGTCGCCTTACGCTTCCGATCCCTAGCAGCTGAGAAGGCTGTAATTTGTCTCCGTAACACTGCCTTGAACACTTCCCACACTGTACCCGGAGCTACCCCACAGTCCGTATTCACAGAGAAGTAGTCCTTGGCCACTTGTAGTATATGGGGGCGGAAATCCGGAGCTTGAAATAGGAGGGGATTGCAGCGCCAGCGAGTGCCATGTGGGCGAAGGTCTGGAGGGGAAAACTTAAGTGAGAGAGTGGCATGGTCTGATATTACTATCGAGCCAATTTTGGCATCAGATAAACATCTAGCTGCGGGCTCATTGGCCAACCAGAAGTCTATGCGACTATGGGAATTATGTGGCGCGGAGTAAAACGAGAAATCCCTACCGGTAGGATGGTCCCTACGCCAAATGTCTGTGAGGGCCCATTCCTCTATCATGGTTTGCAGGGATTGTCTAGCCTTAGGGTTGGCATGTGGTGTGGGTTGAGATTTATCCCAAACTATGTCTCCCACCATATTAAAATCTCCAGCCAGTATTACAGAGAGCACCGCCCGTCTGGCTGTAAATCAGACAGTGCCTGACTTAGAGCTGGGAAGAAGTCAACATGCTCCGTTTAGGGCATACATATTCCCAGTAAACAGTACTGCGTGGGGAGTATAATTTCACCACAAGCCATCTGATCATGAACATCTTTTGACCTCCTTCACCACCCAAGGTGAGGCACGTGGATAAGAATGGCCACACCTTTTGATTTGGTGACAGGGAGCTATGAGAACTTCCCCCACCCACATTTTCTTTAATCAGTTGGTACATTTAGCCATCAGGTGGGTTTCTTGGAGAAGGGCAGTATCCAGCCGTAGCGATTTCAAGTGCTGAAGGACTTTTGTACACTTAACTGGATGGTTAAGTCCTTTTACATTCCAGGATATCCAGTCGTATCCCTGGGGCAGGGAAGGGGCAGCAGGCATCTTCTCACACAATAGACAAGAGGAGGTAATTACAGATTGTCCTGTTAAAGAGTCGGAGGAGGAGATATTAAGTGCCAAAGCCACTAGATACCGGAGAAAGAGGAAGGCTACCAGTATCTGCCCTAATTCAGAGGGAGATGTAAGCATCGCTTGCTGTGTTCCACCTACAGGTCTTCAACTATTCGGAGGCTGTAACAGTATTAGCAATTCTATAAAAGAAGGGAAAAAAACAAACAAATGATACATACAAAAAAAAAACTAGGATGATGGGCAATAGCTAAAATTTAACAAATGTCCACTGGAGAGACTACAATACACTATAATAACACTGTGAGTCTGAAGGTCAATGCACAGAGGTTGATACACGAAGATGTGTTCCTACAGCTGCGTAGCTTCAGCACTCAACTCGGGGAGTATAGGAGTAAGTTATCAACCCAACTCATCCTAGACCCACCTAACTGTAGGTCGGACAATCGACCCTTGGAGGAGGAAGGGGATGTAGAAAAGGGGAGGGTGGTGGGTACACCCACCTGCTGGTTACTAATCAACACCATTGAGCCAGCCCTCATGGTGTAATGAGCGAGAAAGGGGCGTAAGCCCAGAAGCAAGCCTGAGGCTTAAGCACTAAATTGGAAGGCCTTTTATATGGCACAGGTTGGGGGGGCGCTATAATCACCTGTAAGCTCTTGAAGTAAGAGCTACACCCTGATTAGGGCGAAGAGATTGTTTGTAGATTCAGTATAGCGCAGTGGTCTGAGGCTCTGAGCTGCAAATCTGGTGACATCCAGCAGACCAGACCTGGGTTTGAATCCCACAGCTTCCACTTGCATACTGTGTGACCCTGAGCAAGTCACTTAACCTCCTTGTGCTCCCAGGTCGCTCCTGTAAAAAAGCTTTCAGCATAGTGTGCTATACCTGGTTAAACTAAATAAAAAAATGTCACACTAACTATCCAGGCATAGCATATAAACCCACACCGGGGGGTCCTAATTAGTGGTATAATGCTTTTAGTAAGGAGCGTGTAGCCTTGTCCCAATGGGAGGGGGGCAGGTAGATCAAGAGCCACTTCTGCTATGGCCACTGTATAGGGGGTAGTTAGGGGAGAAATCTTAATCACAGCCGCCACCCCTCAGATGGAACAGCTGATAATAAAAATAGAAAGAAGTTAGGGTCCATCGTTTGGGCGTTTGACTGACTTGGGGGTGCCGAGGGTACATCCAGGTTCTGTGGTGGTCTTTCACCACCGCAGCTGCATAACTGATGAGTCCAGGTCTACGGGGAAAAAGTATCTGCAGGTTCCACCAGCAACGCCTCTGGCAGATGAGCCCAGTCGGTTGGGTGCCCTGTATCCATATCGAGGGAGTAGCTGTAAAGATTGGTCAGGCGGTGGAGAGAGATCCTCCCGGGAGATCTTTGCAGGAGGTGCTGCTGAAAGTTTAGAAGGCGAATGCTGATGCCCACTTCTAGGTCTCTGCCTAGATTTAGGAGGAGGGTGTTTAGTGCGTGCTGAGGGAGAGAGTTGCTTGCTAGAAATTGGTAAGGCGGGGGCAAGCTTTGGGCCACAGTGTGAGCAGTATGAGCAGCTTGAGGGCGACCACTCGGTCGGGGACTGGTGTGCCGCGGGACCAGTCCTGATGGTAACAGTGTCGTGGGGGAACCATAGCTAGAAAAAAGGTCTACCAGGAGGTGCAACATGGGAAGGCTCCCAGAGCTTTCTAGGATTTGCAGTGGGACACTGTAGGCCTGGCCAGAATCTATGAATCCAACGTTCAATCTCTCCAGGGTGATCAGCTGTGAGTTCATGACCATCCTAAAGAGCTCAGTCTAGTAAGATTTTAAAATTTGACACTAAATTCATGCCAATATAAAAATGGTTTGTGGCCAAATGATCTCCTTTTTGCAAATGTTTCTTGAGCAAAATCTCTCTAGATAGCAATTGCAGTGCCTTACCAAGAAAGTTCCCCCAAGTCCCGTGCTGCCCACAGTATCCTCTTCTTCATAGTGTATCTTAACAGGTATACCACGATTGGCCTGGGGATATTGGTGTTCTTGTTTGAGTGAGCTGAGACTCTATGGGCCCTTTCCACCTCTGTTGGTCCCTCCATCTGTCTCCTAATATGTGTGGAAGATTATAATTTAGAAAATTCTCCATAGACTGACCCTCGGCTCCCTCTGGGAGCCCTATAATCTGGAGATTGTTCTGGCGGCTCCGATTTTTATGATTCTTGGCTGTGTCCCAGAGTTTTGCCAACCTCTCCTCATGTTGCAGATGTTGCCAAACCAGTGCTTGCTTGCGCTTCACAGGCCTCAGCTCTTTGTTCTCCCAACATTCATCCTGTCCTGAAGCTGTTGAACATCGTTTGAGTGCCAGACAAAGAAATGTTGATGACATCAACTCTGGTAATTGGGGTTTTCTAAAAGTTTGGTAAAGTGCTGCAAAGATTCCCGGCCACTGGTGGTTCCATTTTCTTGTATTACAAGGCGGTCCGAACCCTGAAGAGAGGGGTATTAAAGGATGCGATCCGATGGGTAGTAGCAACCCCACAAAGTCTTAGTTGTGGATGCAGGAGCTCGACCTGCAATGCTGGTAGTCGAATTGGCTACGTGAGGCTTCAATGGCCTAGACGGGTCCATTTAGTACCAGAACCCAGCGCCACCAATAAGTAAGAAATTCTCCGAAATCCGCTGAAAGAACGCACTGCCCAGCGATGGGGGTATTACCTGTGCATCAAGCAATTGTTTTGTAGTAGGAGCTCCACGGGATCGCGGCGTCCGAGTGTGGATAGACTGGCGTCTGGATGGAACTAGAGGGTTATGCTGCCATCTTCATCGGTGGCTAGACCACCTTTTCTTTCTTTATCTGTTATTTGGTTGTTGTATTGTGGTGTGATGTTGCGCTTGTTTTTATTATTGGTACTTGTCTTGATGTTTGTGTATATTAAAACTGAAAATATTTACATAATGAACAAAAAAACAGTGCAGGGGACTGACGAGATGATGTTACTCCCTGTGGACAGTGCACTAGAGAGGGTTTTGAATGCTTACCTGTCACATTCCCTCTCATCACAGCTTTTATTTGTATTTGTTTATGGTTTACATTGCTATTTGTGACTTAATAGCTCTGTGCCATTTGCACTGCTGCAGGGTCTGGCCAAAGCGCGGTACCCACATCACAGAGAGCGTCAGGCTGGTGGCCTCGCCATACACTCCATAGGCTTATAAATATTCATGAGCAGCCACTTGCCAGATAACACGAACAAACTTCTGCTGCATGTTACCATCAGGGCATTGAGTCTTGCATACCACAGTAAGCAGACAGTGGTAGTTATACTGGTAAATTATGGTGGGATGGCTTAAATGCCTGAATCAGACCATTTATTTTTGACTGCATCACTAGCACTGTAGAAGGCAGGGGTAGATTTGTTCTGCTTTGATTTCCGAGAAGCCTTTGATTTGGTATCACACAGGAAGCTGCTGAAAAAGCTGGAGGACTTGGGCGAGCAGATGCAGAAAAGGGTTTAGCCAGGTGGGTAGGTAAATGGCTAGGGAAGAGGTAATAGAAGGTACTAGTAGTGAGTGGGGATAGATCAGTGGACAGGGTGATGAAGAACGGGGTTCCATTGGGACAGTCTTGGGATTGGAGTGTCCTATTCAATATGTTCGTTAATGACTTAGCAGAGGGTATCCAGAGAGCTGCATATTTTTGCTGATGACACAAAGCTATATGGCAGTGTAGACAGCTCAAAGATCTGGCTGTTGAGATTCAGTGCCAGTAAGTAGAAGGTGATGCACTTGGGGGGGAAAAGAACCCATGCGAAGCGTACTGGATGGGAGGGTTAGGCTGGCTACTACAACAGAGGAGAGGTATCTGGGTGTCATCATGAATGACTCCCTTGAGCACACCAGCTAGTACAGTAAGACATATACAGTAAGGCATTGAGGATGTTAGGGTGTATTCAGAGGTGTTTTGACAGCAGGAAAAGCAAAGTACTACTGCCCGTTTATCTCTAGCGAGACCACTTGGAGTATTGTGCCCAGTGCTGGAGTCCTTGCCTGAGACGGAACATAAATAGGTTAGTCTGCACAGAAAAAGGGCAACAAAATTATCCGAGGCCAGCAAGACATATCCTATAAGGAAAGACTGGTGGCCCTAAACATGTACTCACTGGAGGCCAGATGCAAAAGGGAGGATATGATAGAGATGTGTATGTTTCTTTGGGGTATAAACGGGGTGAACAGTGAAGACACGTTTGTTAGAAGTTGGGATGCAGTCACAAGACATCAGAATTGGAGATTGATGGGTAAATTCAGGAAGGTTGTGAGTAAGGTCTACAGGGGGAGTATGGTGGAGCATTGGAACCTATAACAACTGGAAGTGGTGGTCACAGGTACCACAAATAGGTTCAGCACAGCTGGGACAGAGCAAGAGGACTCATAGTTTCTAGGAGGGAGTACTGGCGGAGGGGGGTGCAGGGTTGAAGGGGAAGGGACAACCCACCAGGACACTATGTTTGGATGGTGGGTAGTATAATGTTGGCAGCTTCAGTGGACCATTGGTCTGTTTCTGCCAACAGATTCTATGTTCTAGGAGCGTGGATATGTTGTTCATCCACAGTCTTTGGCATGTCCCTTCCCCCTTAAATGTGACGGAAGTCTTCAAGCTGACTCCTCCCACCCACCCGGGTAGTAAATATCTCTGCTCCGACCCATGACATCAGATCTTCCTTCGTGCTACTTCTGCAGTATCGTAGGCCCTGGATACTAATCGACGGCTTTCACCGCAATCGCTTTCTTTGAAACTCGTACGAGTTTACGATTCCGAGTGCATCGGACATGGAGGACAAGTCGTCCCCCGGGTTTCGCTGGTGTCTCTTCGGACAGAAAATGTCACGCACCGATCCCCACCTCTCGTGTGTTTATTGTTTGGGTGTCGTGCATGACACCTCTTCGTTCACCATCTGCTTGGCCTTCCATCCCAACGTTCTGGACGACCGCAAGGTGCGTCTTAAGCTGGGGAGACCAGAGCTTCGCAATCCACCAGTGAAATCGAAGGAGGCAAGGTGGGCGGCTTCGTGGCCATGAGAGATGCGAGCAGCGCCGACCAGATGGCGGCATTTGAAGAAAAAGCTGCGCAAGCCTCGGCCAGCCGAGGTTTTTTTCGTGCCACCAAACCGTGGCTCTGCCTTCACAGGATCCTTTCGGGAGCTGTGCCAGACTCTCCCCACCAGGAGTGAGGCGCCATCGGGCATGCACTCCTCCTGCCCTAGAAAACTGGACAAAGACCTTAAGTCTTCTTCTCAGAGAAGATGTTCCTGGGGCTGAGAGAGGTCTGAATCCCAGGACCTTGCAGTCTCGGCCTCGGTCGAGATTGCTTCCTCAGCCGCTGGCTTTTCAGACCTTCCGTCAGGCCAAGGCACTGAGGCCGCGGAAACGGCCAAGATATCTCTCGAGCAGTTGTTGCTGACCCGGGTCGATGACTCATTGGAGAGGACACCTATCCTTTCCTTCCCCGACGAGGAGACCCAGCCCCGGGTATCCTGATCAAGGGACAGGAGCGGAACCTCTGTTTTCACTGACTCCGGCTTCTCCCGATCGAACAAGCTGACCCAGTCTCGATCGAGGACCAGGACCCATTGGTTGAAATACCGAAAAAAGTCCAGAGCACTCTCGGAAAGGCGTATGCACGATCCTCATCCTCTTCAGATGAGGAGAACTTGACGGAAGCTCCGTGGCGTTATAAGAACCTTATGTGGCAACAGCTAATTCTGACGGTCATAAGTCTGCTCCGCTGGCTACAGCCATTACTTGGCCCCAGCCTCTTAGGCTGGCGCCGACCCCTCCAGAACCGAAGACCGTTTCTTCCTCAGTAGGACCAGCACACATTCCTGTTCCGGTCTCCCCACCAATTTTGGTGGAGCCACTACCTAAGCAGCCTCGGGAGGGCTCCTCGAAGAGACCGGACAGATATGGGCCTGCCCGTCGTCTGTCAGTCACTGTTGTCCCGATCGCCCTCGGCGTATTGAAGGGACATAGGCGGAGACCCTTAAATCCTGACTCTTCGGACTCGGATACCACTGGTCTACACTCGCACCCCTATGATGAGTTGTCAGTGACGGGCTTGGAGGAAGGTCCTTCCTCTTTCCAGGGCATCCTCCCCTATTTCAGTCAACGGTATGCGCTTGGAGCCTAGCCAAAAGAAAGCAGAATATCTTCTCACGGATATCCTTAAGAGGGGGGATACCCCGACGGAGGCCTTCCCAGTGGCTGAAGCCATTGTTGGCCCGGCCCTTGAGCTATGGCAGCGCCCTGCCTTTTGCCCGGCTCAGTCTGCCTGCATGGCTCGCAAGTACACTGTACCCATGGGGTCCTTGGTGGGTTTCACAGAGCATCCCTCGGCAGAGAGCCTTGTGACTGCCTCTGTATTTAGACGCACGAGTAGCTCAGTGGATACTGACCGCCCTCCGAACAAGGAATCCAAGAATATGGACCATTCTGCCCAGGTGTATGCGGCCTCCTCCTTGGGCCTTCGTCAGGCCAACTCGGCAGTGATCATGGAACACTTCCCTCACGCCCTCTTGGGGTCGCTAGATGAAGTCCTCCCTCTTCTCCCAGCAGACATGCAGACCACGGTTAAGCAGGTCTGTGGGCCGTGATGTTGCAAAACAGCAGCTCCAGACAGCCTTGGATATTGGAGATTCCTGTGCTCGCTCACTAGCAGCCGCAGTGGCCACTCGCCGCAGGGCCTGGCTGAGGTTATCCTCTTTCCTGGCGGATACTCGGCACAGTTAGCTGACGTCGTCCTTGCAGCACGGATCTCTTAGGTCCGGGTGGCAGGTCACCTCCAGCAGTCCAGTGCCACCTTGGATGCCACTTCTGCAAAGGGTTATTGGGCAAGAACCAGCAGAAGCAGAAGAGGAGGCCTCGGCACTCTTCCCTTGCGGTTAGACAGCCCTCCTTCCAGGGAGGTCAGCAGCACCAGCAGGCTCAAGCTTGCCCCTAGGCCCAAGCAGGGTCCCCAACAGCCCTGCAAAGGAGGTCGAGGTGCCGGTCCAGGAGCCACCTCTTCCTCTAAGCCTGCTCAGTGACGGGTCAGGGGTGGCCACCCCTACACCCGTTACGCCAGTTCTGGGTCCTCCTGTGGGGGGCTGGCTCCGCCACTTTCTTTCCGCCTGGTCCAGTATCTTTTCGGACAGGTGGGTCCTGGAAATGGTCGGTCGGCGACTGCCTCTAGAATTCGAGCAGTACCCTCCCTGCCGAGCCCGTGCCCCTCAGGAGGAAAGGATCTCAGTTTGCACTCAGTCGGCCCTTCTGGATGACATTGCTCAGCTCCTCCGCAAGGAGGCGGTAGCCCCAGTGCCGGATCCTCCTACAAACCCAGGCTTCGTGTTCAAGTACTTCCTGGTGTCCAAGCGGACGGGGGGTTGGCGCCTCATCCTAGAGCTCCACGGCCTGAATCAATATCTCGGGTGTCGCACCTTCTGGATGGTAACTCTGAATCAGATCATACCATCTCTGGAGCGAAACTTGTGGTTCTGTTCACTGGATCTCCAGGACTTGTTTTTCCACATCCCAATCCGTCCGTCCCGCGCGGTTCCTCCACTTCAGGGTGGAAGGGACCCTGTGAGTTCAATCCATGCCGTTCGGCCTGTCATCAGCCCCTCTGGTCTTCACCAAGTGCATCGCAGTGGTGGCGGCCCATCTACGACTTCAAGGCGTTTGGATATACCCCTACCTCGACGATTGGCTCCTGGCAGGTTCCTCCCTGCAGGAGATGGAGAGATCCAAGGGCCTGGCCCTCTGAACCCGTTCCCAGTTAGGCCTCCTGATCAACGAGGCCAAGTCAGAACTCGTGCCCTCTCAGGTGATGGGCTTTATCGGGGCAGAGCTTGACTCTCGTCAAGCCAGGACTTGGCTCCCGGCGGACAGGGCAGAGGTTCTTCCTCCTTTGCCCAGTCATTTCTGGTTGGGCTTTTGCGCCCTGCCCGGGACTTCCTGCGCCTTCTGGGTTACGTGGCTGCGTGCACCTCAGTGGTCCTTTGGACCAGATTGCTCGTGCGCCCCCTCCAGTGGGAGCTGGCCGATCAGTGGACTCTACGTCAGGGTCATTTCGACCAGCTGGTCACTGTCACCCAGAAGATGTGGGAGGCTCTCCAGTGGTGGACCGTCCCAGGTCGTCTGCAGGAAGGGATCCCGTTTGTCCGCCCCAAGCCGATGGTCGTTCTCACGACCGATGCCTCTCTTGGGCTGGGGAGCCCACATGGGGGACAACAGAACCCAAGGGTTCTAGACCCCCAAGGAGTTCTGATGCCACATCAACCTGCTGGAGCTCAGAGCAGTCAGATTGGCACTGTCATCTTTCGCTCCTCAGCTCCGGGGTTAAGTGGTTCAAGTCCAGACGGACAATACTATGACCTTGTACTACCTCAACAAACAGGGCGGCACGCACTCCCGTCTCCTATGCAGAAGGCACTCCAGATCTGGATTTTCGTCCAGACGGTTGGAGGCGGATCTCCTTGCCATCCATGTGGCAGGAGTCTCGAACCAACTGGCAGATGCCCTCTAGCCAAATAGGCCAGACATCCCACGAGTGGTCTCTCCATCCAGAGGTAGCTTACAATCTGTTCTCCCGTTGGGGCAAACCATTGGTGGACCTGTTTGCCTCCAGGGAGAACACCAAGCTGAGGCTGTACCATGCCTGCCCCACTCAGCACGGCTCGCTGCAGGGGGGTGCCTTCTCGAGGCCGTGGACCCCAGGCCTCCTCTACACCTTCCCTCGATCCACAAGGTGTTACTCAAGGTGAGGAGGGACAAGGCGAAGGTGATCCTGGTAGCCCCAGATTGGCCCTCACAGTTCTGGTATCCAGATCTCCTCAGCCTCAGCTGCAGGGCCCCGGAGCGGCTTTGTACACTCCTGGACCTGATATCACTGAACCAGGGGAAGGTATTCCATCCGGATCTTAAATCCCTGCACCTCTCAGCCTGGTACGTAAGCGGCTAGAGTTCCAGGCTCTGGGTCTTTCCGAGGATGTCTACACAGTTGTGCAGGCATCTCGAAAGGAATCGACCAGGAAATGTTATGCCTTCAAATGGAAAAGGTTTTCAATTTGGTGTCTGGGTAAGAGTCTGGACCCCTTATCCTGCTCTGTGGCTAACATTTTAGACTACCTTTAGTCTCTCTCAAAGGGGTCTACGGTCATGAGCACCCTTAGGGTGCACCTGGCAGCCATTTCAGCTTACGGTGCGGGCGGTCAGTCGACATTGCACAGGAGAGCGGTGGTGGTGCTTTTCAGACCTGGATCACACATCCCTCGGTGTGAACCTCCCCTCCGTGGGATCTTTGCTGGTTTTGGCAAAGCTCCTGGGCAAGCCATTCGAGCCCATGCACAAGTGTGAGCTCGTGAAAGTGCCTTCAGGTGTCTATCATGCGTCAGCCAGAAGGACAGGGAGCTCCAGGTGCTTTCGTGGACTCCTTTATCTGGTCTTTCACAGGGACAAGTTGTCTCTCCACGCGAAATTCCTTCCGAAGGTGGTGTCAGAGTTGCACCTTAACCAGGTGTTGACTCTGCCGGTATATTACCCTAACACACCTTGGACGCAGAGTACAGGCTCCATACCCTGACCTTAGCGGTTTCTCTCCCAACTACCACGAAAGACGGTGGAAATTCGGGGAGAGGTTCTCCAGCTGTTTGTCACCTACGCTGAAGCCGCTTCTGGCAGACCTGCAGCCAAACTGACCATTGCAAGATGGATTGCATCATGCATAGGTCTGTGCTATGAGTTGGCGGGCAAGGAGCCTCCCAGAGGGATAGGAACTCATTCTACCTGCCATACTGCTGCATCAGTGGCTGCTTCCAGGGACATCCCTATCCAGGAAATCTGTCGGGCTGCTACCTGAAAGTCAACAAACACCTTCATTACCCATTACTTCATCAACCTTGAGTTACGTCGGGATGCTGGTTTTGGGGCCTCGGTTCTCCAATCTTTGTTTTTCTAAGTAGGGGGTGTGCGCCTTGCCTCCCTCCCTCCCTCCTCCCAGAGAACTGCTAGGAGTCTGCCAAAGAGTGTGGATGAACAACATATCCACGCTCCTAGAAAAACAGGTTACTCACCTGTAACAGTAGTTCTAGGAGTGGTATATGTTTCACACTTTACCCATACGACCCTCTCCGGCTTTAGGCGCATCACCTTGCGCCCAGCAGGCTAAGATCTGGTGTCATGAGGGGAGCAGAGGTCTTTATCACCCGGGTGGGTGGGAGGGAGACCAGCTTGAAGACTTCCGGCCAGATTTAAAGGGGAAAGGGACATGCCAAAGAGTGTGGATGAACAACATATACCACTCCTAGAACCACTGTTACAGGTGAGTAACCTGTTTTTTCTGTGCTTCACTAATGAATGCTCAAGCCAGTGCCTTTTCCTGCCTGCTGAGATAACCTTAAAAGAAATTGTGTCTAAGGGTGTAGACTAGCATTTTTGAATATTAAACCCCTTTCTTGAAGCTTTGAAATAGTATAAGCAGAATACTTTACATTTTCTCAGTTTGCATGTGTGAAAGTATATGTAATGGGAATAATTTACATTTTTCTGCAAACGGTTGCATCCTTTTCAGGTTTAGTCTTGCATCTTGAATGAAAAAGTGACGAGGTAAGGATTTGTTTTGGTTTAGTTTTGTAGACCTTAGAAACAACCCTTTTTCTGTCCTTACAGTCCCTAGGAGTTAAACATGTTGGTGTCATATAAAACTTTTCTCAAACAAGATGTCTCCATCTGTTATACACATAGCAAACATGTTTGAGAGTAGAGGCCAAATAACTTTATACCACAGATTGACTTTATATATTCTTTAAAAATATTTCTGACCAGCCTTGTATGCCTCCATGGGATTTGTTTTCTGATTAGAGAAATCTCTAAAATATAAATTTCACATTTTCATGTTTGGCCTTCTGAAGTGCAATGTGTCTTGATCTTGCTTCAAGAGGGCTTTTGCAGTAGGTAATCATCTTGAGGACTGTGCTCCTGGCGTCAGGACCACATGAAACTTTAGCTAGCAGTGTCTGGCAGAGATGTACACCAGACATCCACGTGACCCGGCGTCGGCGTGACACTATATAGTGGCGATCCCACGACCGCCTTCCAGTTCTTTCCGCCATGAATCTGAAACACGTCGAACCTCATGGAATTATCGCACTAAGTGACTTTTTACGTTTAGTATCTGTGTTTTTTTTTTCCCCCCCTTGTTTTTCTGTGAAAACCTTTTATTTTGTGTACTTCTTCGCCGTCTTCTGTTGAATAGCATAAAAATAAGTGCAATTCTTGCAGTGTACAGCTACTGCTTAAACTCTGATTCCCGCTGCCTCTTCTGTTTAGCCCGGAGCAGAAAGTTGAGGATTGTGAGACCTGTTCCAGCTTCAGCAGGGCCACACAGAAGCGTTGCCAGTAAGCCCTCAAAGCCAATCTTTTGAAAAAGAAGATGGCATCCTTGGAGAAAGACCTACAGAAATTAAGGAGCTCTTCTTCCTTGCCGATTGACTACCACAAACATAAGAAAAAGAGGGACAGAGAGAAGCATCGGGACCAGGAATGGTCCCCCTCTCACCCGTAGCTGCCCTCAGGGGGCCCCTTGGGTGAACAGAAGCCCTCATCCTCGAGAAGACCGCCGCTACCAGCAAATCTCCCCACCTTCCCAGGAGCAGCCCTTGGTTCTCCGCTGCCACTAGGCCGATTCTGAGACTTCGCATCCTTAGATCCTCTCCACCCACGGTCTAAGCAGGCTGGTGGGGCCGATAAGCAGCTTCGTCTGACCCACTTGTCGGACCCTCCGGCAGTCACCTACTTCGTCCTATAAGTCTGGCTCCAGGGACTCCAGTGCCTGCTTGACCAAGCTTGATAAGCTGGTCGTCGGACCCTCTGATGACCGCCTGACTGTTCTACTCATGTTGGGTTCCGGCGCAAGGCCCGACAACATCTGGCTGGATGAGAGCCAGCTGCCGGTCTCTGGGCAGCATTCTCTGGTGGGTTCTACCCACGGAGATGCTCCCTCTTCTCCCGGTGTAGAGCCACCTCCACCCTCCCCAGACCAGCGGGAGCCGGAGAATGGGGTTCTCCTGGGTGCCATAGTTCCTGGTTCACCCCTGGACCTAATATCTGAGCCTCTGCAGGTCCCTTCCCAGTTTTTTCCATCTGGACCGTTGGCCTCGCCCGTGCCTGAGACTGTTCCTTCCAGGCCCTTCAGTCAATTTCCCGACTTCGGGTCTCCACGTCTGCCCCAACAGCTCCTCCATCGAGGCCTCTGCTGGGTTACTCTCTGGCCAGTTACCGCCCTTTCATCAGGTTCCCAATTGTCCTCCACCAGGTTACCAGACATCCCAGGCGTGAAGCGGCTCCTTCATACCCTTTGCGGGGTTGCCGGCGTGGAGTTCCCAGGTCGGGATACCAGATGACTGGGTACCCTTTGGGGCTCCAGCCGGTTTCCCAGCCACCTCCACCCTCTCCACCTCCTCCCCACCCCCAGGCAGATTTTAGGGCCATTCTCTAGTCTTGGTGGTCCGAGACCAAATCTCAGCTGGTCTCCAGAGCTGGACAGCTGGCACCAGGCGAGAACTTCACCCCCTTTACGGATCAGACTCCTAGATCTGCTTCCCCACTGGAACTGTGTCAGTCTGTCTGGCCAGTGAAAACTCCATTGTCCCTGGACGGGGAGTGTTCTTCCTAAGACTCTGAGGACCCTCGCCCGGATGTCGGTCTTTCAGACTCCTTGAACTCAGATTCTGAGTCCGGGTCTTCCTCCTTGGTTTGAGACTCCTCCTGTGGAGGAACCCAAGTCGAAGGAGTCCCCCAAATCGCCTCCGGAGGACACTTCTTTCGCAGACCTCCTGAAACACATCGCAGAGGTCTACAGATGGAAATCAATGCTCAGGATTCCAAGTGTCAGAGACTTGCTGAGCACTTGGACATCCAGGAGATTGCACCTGTCCTCACTGGCTGGAGCCTCACGAGTATTTGACCTTCACTATATGGGTGATGCCTTCCTCTATTCCAGCTGTCGCGAAGAAGGCTGACTGGGACCTGCAGGACTCCTGAGGAAAGGTCCACCTCACTGTCCACCCTAAGGCTGACTTGGTAGTAATTAGGTGGCCCACGATGGGTCCACCAAGCCCAGGCACATGAACACCTCACCTCCCTGACAGGGAGTCGAGGCAGCTGATCAATTTGGGAGAAAGTTTTGTTTTTTTATTCTTCCTCCACTCTCACCATCGTGCTCTTAATTATGTGGCACACATACTGGTGTATCAGAAGTTGCTGTTCACCAGTTGGAGCCCGTCATTTAGGCCTTGCTGGACTCTGAATCCAAGACTGTATTAGCTGACACTATCCGGTCAGCCAAAGTCGTGTGTGTCCACTCCCTGAGGGCCACCTATGATGCGGTGGACTCTTCAGACAGGGACACCGCTATGGCTGTCTGTCTCAGGAGATTTTCCTGGCTCAGGGTGTTGGGCTTGGCACCCGATGTCCAGGCGGCTGTTTAGGATGCCCCCTTCAGGATTTCTGTCCTGTTCGGTGGGGATGCCCAGGATATTACCAGTCTTCTGGATGAGGGCAAGACCCTGAGGTCATTTCACACCATGTACTAACCTAGATCGAAGGCCAAACAGCCATTTTGTTGCCAGCCCAAGCAGCAGACGAAACAGCAGCATACAGCCAGATGCCATGCCAAACGTCTGGCACCTTCAGCCGCAGCCACCCATCCAAAGCTGACAGCCTCAAGGGTGGCTCTCCCCATCCTTCCCTCTGTCTCTTTATTAGGTGGCCTGCCCCCCTTTCCATTGGGAGCGGTGGGTGGAAGGTTTGCCAGTCACCTGCCAGGGTGGGAGGCAGTCATTACGAACTTTGGGTTCCTTCAGTTGATCAGACAGGGCCACCTCTGGGTTCTCGAAACCCCAGACAGCAACCCTCCGGGGTGTCTAATTATCCAAAGATGCACATTCCTCTTAAGGGAAGAAATTAAGGCTCTTCTGCAAAAGAAGGCAATAGAGCTCGCCCCATCAAACCAGGTAGGAAAGGGGTATTACTTCCACTTCTTCCTGGTCCCAAAAACGATGGGAGATTTGCGTCCCATCTTGGACCTCAGCACTCTAAACCTGTGCATAGAGTACAAAGTTTTGAATGCAGACCCTCTCGGGTCTGCTGACCCTCCTACACAAGGGACAGTGGCTCTGTGCCTTGGATATGCAGGATGCCTACCTGCATATCCCAGTTTTTCAGGCCCATCACTGCTATCTCGGGTTTGCCTTTCAAGGGGAGCAATGCCAGTTCAAAGCCCTCCCCTTCAGCCTGTCCTTGGCACCCCAGGTTTTTACCCAGTGTCTTGCAGTATTGGCAGCGGCCCTGAAGTGCCAGGGCCACTATGTGTTCCCCTACCTCAATGACTGGCTTTTTTCAGCCCCGTCGAGGGAGCAGTTGTAACTTTCCCTCTTGGCTACTCAGGCCCTTTTTGTGCAAGTTGGGATTACCGTGCGCATTTTCAAGTCCCAGCTTGCCCCTTCCCAACACCTCCGGTTTATTGGAGCGGTGCTGGATACAGCCCAGTATATGGCATTCCTCCCTTTGGACAGGGCAGAAACCTTGCAGAAACAGGCTTGTCCAGTAGTCTCCAGCAGTCAAGTCATGGCCAGGCCAGTTCTTAGAACCCTGGCTTTATGGCAGTGGCTATCCCCACTGTCCCTCTGGCCAGGCTCCACATGCAGATTTCTTAGTGGACACTCTGAATGCAGTGGGATCAGAGGTCGGATGACCTAGACCACATAGTCATGGTCTCCAGTTCGATGCAGCAGGATCTTCTATGGTGGCAGGATCTCAACAACCTCACCAAGGGGATCCCCTTCCAGTCCCCTCCTCCCACCCAGACCCTAACTACAGACGCCTCGAGAATGGGCTGGGGTGCTCACTTGGAGAACCACAGGACTCGAGGGCTGTGGACTCAGTCAGAGCTCTCCCTGCACATAAACGTGCTGGAGATGAGGGCAGTGCTGTATGCTCTTTGAGCTTTCCAGCATTTGCTCTGCCAGGGCGTAGTATTAGTCAGTTGGACAATATGTGTGTAGTCTGGTACCTCAACAAGCAAGGGGCACTCACTCGTATCCCCTTGCAGAGAGTGATGTGGGTGTGGAATTGGGCAAATCTGCATAGAGTTCACCTCACAACTGTTCACATTCCGGGCATGCAAAATGTTCTAGCGGACAGTCTCGGCTGCACCAGAGTAAGAGCCCACGAATGGGAGCTCAAGCAAGAGATGGTTGAACACATTTTCGCCCTGTGGAGTCATCCAGACCTGGATCTGTTCGCCTCCCCACACAACGCAAAACTACCCAGGTTTTGCTCACTCAGTCCCAGGCATGGTGCTTTCTGGCGAGGCAGGCTATCTCTGCTGGACAGGGAGGTTTCTGTATGCCTTCCCTCCCTTTCCAGTTCTGTAGAGGGTGCTGCTCAAGCTTCAGGTGGAGGGGGCTCACTTGATATCGCCAAATATAGTTTCCACTTCTTCAGTAGCTTGCTGTGGAACCTCCAGTCCCCCTGCCTCCCTACCACACAATCTCCTGACTCAGGAGAGGGGCACGCAAGTCCATCCAGGGCTGAAGTCCCTTCTCCTTCAAGTGTGGCACCTCATGACATAGCTGCCTCACGCTATGGAGTTTCCTCCAGAGTGGCACAGTTCCTTGTAGAGACCAGAAAGCCGCCTACGAAGACGGCATATGACATGAAATGGAAACATTTCTCCATTTGGGCCTCCTCGAAGGGTTGGGACACTTTTTGGTGCCCTGTTCCTCAGCTCATGGAGTATCTACTACTCCTCTCTGACCTGGGCCTGAGTTGCTCTCTACTGAAGGTTCACCTGTCTGTTTCTTCCTACCACACCTTAGTGGAGGGCAAAGCTGTGACTTGGCTGGAGGTTTCCAAAACCACATTGAATGGGATCCTCCACCTGAAAACCCCTGTGCGCAGTCCCACGCCACCTTGGGATCTTAGTTTTATTTTGGAAAAGTTGACCTTGACTCCTTTTGAACCAACTGGTAGTTGTTATATGTGCTATTTATCATGGAAAGCACTCTTTTTAGTTGCAGTCACTTCTGCTCAAAGGATTTCCGAGCTTCTGGCCCTGATGTGTAAGGAGCCTTATTTAAGTTTTCACAGAGGTGGCTCTGTGTACCAATCCTCAGTTCTTATTGAAAGTGGTTTGAGTTCATGTTGAACCAGTCTGTTCAACTTCCAGTGTATTACCCTGAGCAATCCAGTTAGTGGGAGGTGATTCTACATACTTTAGACATTCACATAATCTTGCGTTACACCACAGAACCAAGTCTGTCCAGAAAACTGACCAACTTTTTGTTTCTTTTGCACCCAAGAGAGAAGGTGCTTGTTTTCTGTTACCAGAAATATAGTAAAACCCTCCCGGGGGAGGTTAAGGGGCATTCTGCCAGAAGCATGGCTGCATCTCCTGCTTGCTTCCAGAATGTCAGCCACTGACATTTGTGACATTTGTGTGGCGGCCACTTGGGAGCTCTGACCACACTTTCACCAAGCATTACAGTCTGGACATTGCCTCTGGGTGCAGGGCTAGCTTTGGTTGCTTATCCTTCAGGCCTCCTGTCCTAAACTCTCTGCTTCTCTGCAGATCTTTCCTGCCTCCGTTCTTCAGTTCCTTCTGATTCACACTGCTTGGGACTCTGTCCTCAAGGTGATTACCTACTGCAAGAGCCCTCTCGAAGTAAGAGAGTACAGATCTTACTTAGAGATGGTTCCTCCAGTAGGTCTTTACATATAGGACTGCACAGCAAATTTCTAGCTAGTAGTCATTAGCAGGGGACCGCCCCCAACATTGCCTGATAGTGTCAGTGTATATAAGGGGTGGTCCCCGCCGCCCTCCAGTTCTTTCCTGCTGTCTACCTGAACTCGTCTGATCCTCGCAGTTGAACTAGCTCAGTCATCCACCATTTCTTTTTACCAAGTGCAAGTTTTTTGCCCCTTTTCATCTCGGTGTATGTCTTTGAGAAAAATAAAGTGCTTGCAGTGTGGCACCCAAATCCCTCACGGGGACTACCACTCTCACTACGTTCTTTGCCTTGGCCTCAAGCACTGGGTGGCAAATTGAGATCTGGCAGTCGTTTAACCAGGCGACATGCACCCATCGCTAGAAGGCCCTCGATTCTTACTGCTCGCATCGATGGCAAAAGAGCTACAGGAGCTGGGGAACGTGCTTCTTCACCCACTCCCGAGAAAAGACAGAAGGAAGGCACAGGGAGTGGGATCGCTTCTTCTCATCTCATCGTTGTCACAGCAGACGCCACTGCGACTGAGGCTTCCACACTGAGAGTACTTTTCCTCAAGGATCTTCATCCTTTCCAGCAGATCGGACGCCTTCTCCCCTCCGCCCTTGATCAGTGGGCAGTCAAGGGGCTCCTCTCTGGAAGACACTTCGGGTCCTGTGGAAGGTTTGGCTGCTAAGCCTCCCCCCTGTTCTCCTGTCGGGAGCATGACCTCAGGCACTCTCACTCCAGCACCCTGGCTGTTGTGGGCCCGACCGCCACCAATAAGTTGGTCGTTGGCTCCTCCGATGTCCGCCAGGTCTCTGCTGTTAAGTCAGTTGTTGGCTTGTTCGTTGACTGCCCAGTGGATGCCCACCAATCTGACACCTCTGTGGTGTCTGATGTTGTGCAGGGTGAGCCTCCAGACCCTCCTTCACTCACAGAGGGTTCCCTCCACGGACCGCCAACCCTGCAGACAACTTTTCCCGGCCAGGAACCAAGTTGCGGGCTGTCCAGGAGAACTCTCCTGCATCGGGGACTCATTCTGAGACTCTTGCCTTTGGGCCAGTTCAGGCGATGGGGCTTATTTTCCCCTTGCCTCCTTGCCTTTTTCAGACCGGATGTTGGGTCACCTGCCTACCCCGGCTGGGCCATTTTCCTGTCCATACTCCTATTCCTAACATGGACCAGCACTTTCCTGCTCCTACGCCGGAGTCACCTTATGGCCTTTCCGGGTCCCGATAGAGACACCCCAGGCCTGCTGATGGACCCTACCCCACCCAGTGATCCTCGGCACCACCTATCCCTGACCCTTGCCCCCCAGTTGGGTCCTACTGTTCACTATCCCGGCTATCTGCTGCCGAAGTTTCTTATTACCTAACACCAGGGGGGTCATCGCCAGGGTACCAGCTGCAAGCTCCGATGCCAGGTCACTTCTACCAGGGTCACCAACCATACTACTATTGGTACCAGCCTCCTGGCTACCCTCCCTACTCTTCAGGGTACCAGCCTCTGCCACCCCCTCCCTAGCCGGAACCACTTGCTTCCATTCCAGCATGGTGGCAGGATGCCAAATCCCAGCTCCTGCAGTAACTGGGACAACTCCACATGGTTGTGGTCCCCACCCCGACACATAGGGCCATTACCAGGAGCGCCCCCCCCCCAAAGACAGGACGTCAGACTGGTTTGGCCGGGCATTCTTTAGAGCCCCTCTCAGCAGCACAGGTGACGGAGACTGTCCCAGATGTTACTCCTGTGCCAAGCAGGCCAGAGTCCGCTGAGTCGGACTCTGAGTCCGTTGGTCAATTGGAACCTCACTCCCCCACTGAACCCCAGACTAAGGAATCCCCGATGTCTCCACCGGAGGATCCATTCTTTGTGGAACTCTTAAGGTCCATCAAACAGGCCTATGGCTGGACTTCTCAGGAGTTGGATCCCAAGAGGAAATGTCTGGCCGAGCACTTAGATCTCATGAATGCGGATCCCCTCCCTGTTCCCCCATGGATGGGACCGCATGAGGATCCTCTGCAATTTGGCAATAGCTATCCTTTATCCCGACTGTAGCCAAAAAAGCTGATCGAACATATCGCCTCGGAAGGGGTGGTCATCTGACCAGTCAGCCAAAACAGACTCCATGGTCATCACCACGGCCCATGACAGGTCAGCACAGCCAAGCTCCTGAGGGCTTCTCCGGATAAGTAATCCAAACAAATTGATCAATATGGGCACAAGGTCTCCATCGACCTGTATGCCATCTGGTCGAATTACATAGCCCATATGGTGTGCTTCCAGAAATCGGCTTTGTCCGATTTGGAGAAGTTGCAGGATTCCGGACGAGGACCTCCATAAATCTGCTGTTGGAAAAAGTAAGACTTAATAAGTCTTATTGCCACTGTGATACAGTCGACTCAGTGGCCCGTTGCACTGCGACAGGAGTTTGCTTGAAGCACCTGGCCTGTCTCCGTCCTGCGGGACTGGTGCAAGATGTCCAGAGCATCCGACTGGATGCCCCCGTAAGGGGCTCTGTCCTGTTTGGGGGAGACGCAACGGACATTATCACAGAGCTGCACGAGAGCAGCAGGTCTCTTAAGGATGTCTGCTCCATGTACTGCTCGGGACAAAAACCCAAGCAGTCCTTTTGTTGTCCCCAAAAGAGGTGGAACAGACAGAACCACAGTAAGCGACCTGGGTAAGTGTTGTGGTGCTGGTTCTGGCTCCCAGACTCCTCAGGCAAAACTCCAAAAGATCACTGGAGGTGGTAAAGCGGTACTTCCCTCAGCATCCTGACCCACGAGGGTCCCCACTACTCTTCCTGTGTCTCCTGAGGAACCAGTGAGGGGAAGGCTCCCCCTCCACCTGGAAGGGTGGAGGACGATAACCAAAGATGCTTGGGTCCTTCAGCCAGTAGCCAAGAGGACACTCTATCGAGAGTTCCTGGACAGACCCCAAACAACCCACCGGGCAGGTCTCACTACACGTCAGGCCATCTAAGTCTCATCCATCAGGAGATCCAGGCTCTATTTCAAAAATCAGTGATGGAGCCGGTTCTGCAAAGGCAAATAGGAAGTGGATACTATTCCCACTTCTTCCTAGTTCTCAAAAAGACTGGAGATCTTAGACCTATTCTAGATCTTGGCCTACTCAATCTCTTCATAGAATACAAGAGATTCTGTATGTTGACACTCCAGGAACTCTTACCCCTGCTCGAACAGAACCAATGGCTGTGCTCCCTGGATATGCAGGATGCTTACCTGCATATCCCTATGCTCCAGGCCCACCGTGGTTTTCTGAGATTCTCCTTCCAGGAGAACCATTATCCATTAAGGTTCTCCCATTTGGCCTCTCTTGACACCTCAGGTTTTTACCAAGTGCCTAGCGGTGGTGGCTGTGGCCTTATGCGCCAAGGGATTTATGTGTTCCCTGACCTGGATGACTGGTTGGTGTCAGCACAGTCACAGGACAGTCTGAGGGTTTCTCTGTCCTCTACCCTGGCCCATTCTTCAGACTTGGCATCACTATGAATGTTCCCAAGTCTCAACTTTCACCCTCCCAGTGGCTCCAGTTCATCAGAGCAGTGCTGGACATGGTCCAGGGCAGGGTCTTCTAGCCTCCGGACAGGGCAGAAACTCTGATGCAACAAGCGGCATTGGTGTCCTTCTCTTGGTGGACCAAGGCAGCTCTGTTCTCAGACTGTTGGATCTAATGGCAGCTGCCATGCCCACAGTCCTTTGGCCAGACTGCACATGAGGATGACCCAGTGGTCCCTCCGGTCCAGTGGGATCAACTCCTGGATGACATGGACCACATGGTCCTAGTCTCCAGCAGCCTGAAGAGGTATTTCCTATGGTGGCAGGCTCTTTCCAACCTTTCATTGGGGATCCCCTTCCATCCCATCCCCCTCCATGACCCTGATGATGGATACCTCCGGCCAGGGATGGACACTTCACCTGGGAGACCACTGAATGCAGGACATGGTCTCCACTAGAGGAGCATCTGCATATCAGTATTCTGGAGATGAGAGCGGTGCTCTGTGCCCTCCAAGCATTACAGTCCCTCTTGATTCCGGGAACACTATTGGTCCAGACAGACAACTCTGCTACAGTCTGGTACATAAACAAGCGGGGAGGTACCAATCATACCCCTTGCGGGGAGGCAATGGCGTGTGGTACGGAGCAGTCCAGCACGGCCTGTTATTGCTAGCAGTCCATGTTCCAGAAGTTCACAACGTCCTGCCGGAGAGTCTCAGCCGCACTATTGCATGGGCTCACGAGTGAGAGCTGGAGCAGGAAGTAGTGGAAGATCTCTTCCTTCAGTGGGGTTGGCCAGAAATAGATCTGTTCGTCTCCCCATCCAATGCAAAACTAACCAGCTTTTGCTCGCTGGTTCCTGGGCATGGTGTTTTTTGGCAAGGCGTGCTGTCTCTGTCCTGGACAAGGGAGATTTCTGTCGCTTTCCTCCCTTTCTGATTCTGCAGAAGCTTCTGCTGAAGCTTCTAGGCGAGGCAGCTCATTTGATCCTCGTAGTCCCCTTTTGGCCTGAGCAGATTTGGTTCCCTCTGCTACAGCAGCTGACTGTGGGACCCTCAGTACCTCTTCTCCTCTCCCATGACCTTCTGACTCGGGAGCAGGGCAGCCTGGTGCACCCGAGCCTCAAGTCTCTCCACCTGCATGTGTGGCAGCTGTGGACATAGCTGTGTCTCGTTATGTTGTCTCTTCTTGAGTCGCCCAGGTCCTAGTAGAGGCTAGGAAACCCTCTACCAGATCCACGTACACCATGAAGTGGAAGAGATTCTCTATCTGGGCCACTGCCAAGGGCCTGGATCCATTCACTTGCTCAGCTCTCCAGGTCCTTGAGTACCTCTTGCACCTGTGATTCGGGTCTCAGGTCTTCCTCGCTGAAGGTCCACTTAACTGTGGTTTCCACCTACAACCTTCTGGATGGGGGCAGGGGCAAAACCATTGCTCAGCTGGAGGTCTCCAGAACTTTTTTTTTAAATCCGTTTTGTACTCCCCTGCCGCCAGCCGCCCGACACGGCCCGGTTATGCATGGGCCACAGCTTCCACCTCTACAACAGCCATTGCCCTCTGATACCCAATAGAGGCGGGTGCAACACTATACTCCCCAGTCCCCACACAGTGGGATAGGTCAGAGGGCTGGCCTGGAGGCCAGTTGAGGCCGTGGCGGGCTTCATCTAGGGCGGCCAGCAGCTGCTCTTTTTCCTGGCTTTCTGGGGGTGGGATGTGCAGTGATATCCTGCGTCCGCCCCACCCCATGAGGATCCTCTGCATCGGTCACTGCACTACCCTCTGCCTCTACCAGGGGTCTCTCGAGCACTGGAGACACTCCCCACGGAGAAGGAGAGCAGTCCTCGGGATGCTCCATTCTTCTCCCCCTGGCCGGCCCTCCAGTGTCCCTGATCCGTTCCCGAACCGGGGTCGCCGGCGTTGCAAGCAGAAATCCAACTGCTGTGCTGACGGGCCAGCCCTGTCTCCAGAACCTTTCTTAAGAGGATCCTCCACATTAAGCCTCCAGTCCGGAATCTGTTTGTTTCCCCCGGGATTTAAATTTTGTTTTAGAAAAACTTACTTTGCCTCCTTTTTGAACCGGCAGTAAATTGCGACTTGCGTTATCGTGGGAAAACTCTTAGCCACCATAACTTCAGCTTGGAGGATTTCAGAGCAGGCCCTCGTCTATAAGAAGCCTTCTCTGATTTTCCACAGAGACTGAGTGACTCTGAGGACTAACCCTGCCTTCCTTCCTTCCTTCCTTCTGAAAGTTGTTTTGGAATTTACTTTGGTCCAGAATATTGAACTGCTGATATTTTACCCACAGTATTTCAATGGGGGAATACCTCTTGCACATTTTAGAAATGTTACAGGATTCTGAGATGTTGCATCTCTAGGCCCAAAGAGGCTTGGAAGTCTGACCAGTTGTTTGTGACCTTTGTTCCCAGATGTCTGGGCAAGGCCATCTCCAAAAAGTTAGTCAAAATGGTTGGCTAACTGCTTCTCTTACATCTGTCACAAGTACAAAGCTACTTCCAGGGAGGTGAAAAGCCATTCTACTCTGGGCATGGCAGCTTTGACAGCCTTTCTCAGGAATGTGTCCACTGCAGACATTTGCACAGTGGCCACTTGGTCTCTCTGCATACATTCACCAAGCATTACAGTTTGGACATTGCCTCTAGGCATAGAGCGAGTTCGGCCTCGCCATTCTGCAAGGCCTTCTTTCTATGTAGGTTTCTAGTTGGCAGGCGCTCTTTCCTCCGGAACCTAGTCTAGACTCCTTCATTATTTTTGACTGCTTGGTATTCAGTCCTATATGTAAGACCTACTGCTGGAACACTCTCTCAAGTAAGATATGACAGTTACGTAAGAACTTACCAAAAGTAGATCTTCGAGAGGTTCCTGCATAGAGTCTAGATTTCTTACCCACCTTCCCCTCAACTTCTGTTTTATCTTTGCCAAGGCTTCATTTCTGGAGCCCAGGGCCTAGGAGATTTTTTTTTTTTTTTTTTTTAACTCGTTTCTCCTGTTCCTCTTCAGAGGTCTATGGCTGGAGAACTGGAGGTAGTGAGGGGTACTGCCCCCTATATACTAGTCCAGCTCCATCAGGTGACACTGGGGCTGCCACTGCTAATGATTGTGGCTAGAAATTTGCTGCGGTCCTGATGCCAGGGGCACAGTCCTGTATGTAAGACCTACTGCAGGAACCTCTCTCAAAGATCTACTTTTGCGGTAGTTCTTACAGAACTGTCATTTGCAGTAAGAACTTACTACAACAGTAGATCTTGAGAGAGACTCTTACAGTAGGTAACTTTCTCCACCCTCCTTCCCACAAGTGTCTCTGCTGCTCTTTCTCTATGGACTCGTTTTGGGCTCCAGGAGCCTCTTTTCGTTCTCCTGTCGCTCCTCCTCGGAGGTCTCTGGTGGGAGAACTGGAGGCGGGCATGGGATCACCCATTATATAGTGTCACCTGATGTCTGTCACGTGACCTCTGGTGCGGTCCCCATCAGACATTGCTAGCTAAAGTTTCCTCCTGGCCCCTAGCAGAGGCACAGTTCTCAAGCTGATCACCTGCAAGAGGCCTCTCTAGAGACATACTGTTAAGGTAGGTTCTTACCTACTGTACATCTTACTGAGACACAGCTCTTTGCAGCAGGTAACACCATTAGGACTGAAGCCGGTAGGCGCCAGGACCCCACGGAAAATTTCTAGGCTAGCTGTCTTCAGTTGGACCACCCCCGACGGCCGGTCCCACCTCCCACGCCGGGCGTAGTACAAAAGGGAGCGTCCCGCCAGATTCCCAGTTCTTTCCGCCGTTGACTTGCAAGTCTCGACCCTTCTGTTCCAATTCTAGCGCGAAGCGTGGTAAAGATTTTCCTTCGGAAAATTTGTTTTTTCTTCGGTCAGTTTACTGTCTGATGTCCTCTCAACCTCCGGTCATTCTTGGCGATGCGCCTGTAGGAAGCAGATACCTTTTAAGGATCGCATTTGGCCTCGTCGGTACTTAGGCCAGACCATGACACGGTCCTGCTCCTTTTGCCTGGGTTTCGATAGCAGAACCGGATCCGTCGCCAGAAAAGCCTACAGGCGTTCCTGCTCGAGGAACAACTCAAGACCATGGCCTCCAAGGGGGATTCTTCAGAGAAGGCCCGCAAACATTCGGAGAAGCATAGGGAGAAGGCCCCTTTCAGGTCCCCGTCTAGGGCCTCTGATTCTCGTAGCTCTGGCTCCAGGTCCGACTGCTCGCCTTCCCGGGCCAGTTCTCAGCTTCCCCCTGCTGCGGTTAGAAAATCTTCGGGCTCCTCTTCTCAGGCCAAGACTTCCAGGCCTCCTTCGTCTTCCAAGGCCCTGGTCAAGTCGGGGGACCGCCACCATCACCACAAGTCGGGTTCCGCCATTCTGAACCCGATGTCAGGTCTGCCTCCTTGCCTCCTCCTCCTCCCAGCGAAAGACCAAGGAGCTCACCTCTCTTAAGAACCGTCGGCCGCCCGGCCTCTCCCCAAGTCCCCCAGAGCCGTCGACCGTCGCTGGCCAAGCCTACACACCCCTGGACGCCGGTAGAGGGCCGGCCTCGAGCCTGTCAGGATCGAAGAGGACCAGACACCTCCGACCGGCGTCGGTCAGGAGACCATTACAGAGGAGGAGTTGACACAGCCCGAGGACCAGGCAGGCGACCCCGGCCCTGTTGAGCCTCCCAGGGAACCCTCCCCGCAACCTGAGGCCCCTGCGGAGCTGACGCCGGAACCAGATGACCGACCACCAGCGCCCGGTCTGTCGTCGGGTCTTTCTTTCTCAGAGGTCAAGGAGCTTTTCTCTTACTGGTGGGATACCATCAAAAAGGACGTGGTCCCAACTCCACCTCCTCTACCTCCTGCTCCTCCTCCTAGACTGGTTCCTGCGCCCCTTTCTCCATCCGGGTCTGCAGGCCAGTTACCTCCTTCTCGGGAGCCCAGGATCCCTCCAAAGGGGAGACCAGACAAAAGGAGACCTCCGTCCAGATCCTCTTCTAGGTCACCCAGCCCTAAGAGACCCAGAAGACGCCGCCGTTCGCCTTCGACGGAGGACACGGGATCAGAGAGTTCAACAGGATCTAGATCCCCATCTCCCCTCGACATCCCTTCTCCGGACCCACGTGAGCTTCCAAGGTCTCCTCCGGATGACCCTTCATTCTCGGACATCATGAGACACATCCAAGAGAACATGGGTTGGGATGCGGTAGAGTTAGACCCCGAAAGGCTACGCCTTGCGAAATATCTTTGGCAGAAAGACCCCAAGCCTGTGGTGGTGCCACCCTTGGTAGACACTTTCATGGGCGTCACCAAGGCGGCGTGGAGCGTCCCACATTCACTCCCGGCGATGCCCAGAAGCTGACCACCTGTACAAGGCTCCAAGGAAGACCAGTACTTGGCTCAGCATCCTCGGGCTGACTCTCTGGTCATAACAGCCTCTCATGGCCAGTCCCAGAGACCGCAACATTTGAGCACTCTGCCACCGGACCCGGAGTCCAAACAGTTGGACGCTATGGGTAGGCGCACGTATGCTTCCGCTACTTGTGCCGTCAGATCCCTGAATTACTTGACCCACATGGTGCAGTTCCAAAATGCCCTGTGGGAGCAGGGTCTGGATCTGGCTGAGAAGTTGCCAGAAGGTGAGCAGAAGGAGGAGATGTTGCAGCTCCTCCGGATGGGTTCGGACGTGGGGACCCAAGTGCTATGAGCCGTGTACGACTCCGCGGACTCCTCAGCCCGAGCAGCAGCTTCAGGTGTGTGCCTCCAAAGGCACTCTTGGCTCCGTGTCTCCGGCTTTACCCCGGATGTCCAGAAAAACATCATGGACGCCCCATTCGAGGGAGAAGTTTTCTTTGGTGAGCCCTCTGAGAGGGTCATCACCAAGCTTCAAGAGGCCGGGAAGGCGGTGAGGTCGGTCCAGGCGATGTACCGACTGAGGCTTAGTTCCTTTCGTAGGAACCAAAGCCGTTTTCGTGGACAGACACAGACAACAGTCCCGCAGCGGTCCACAACAGAGGGGCTCCGGTTTCCGCAGAGCCCAGGGTAGACAGCCCGCGGGCAGAGGTCACCGCCCAGCTAAACCGGCCCAGCCCGCAGGCCCCTCCGCCGCCACAGCCTGACTCCTTTCCGGCCCCCGCCCCTCAGGATCAACGGGACATCAAGGTCGGGTGTCGCATTGCGAATTACCTGCCAGGATGGCAGTCCATAACCACCGACCGGTGGGTTCTGCAGTTGGTCGAAAGAGGCCACTTTATAGAATTCGCAGAAAAGCCACCCTCGAGGCCTCCTCTGCTCTCCTGTTACTCGGGTCAGCACAAGTCTCTGATCAGGCAAGAAATACTCGCGCTCCTACAAAAGGGGGCGACAGAGTATGTCCCAGGGAACCAGAGGAGATACAGGTATTACTCTCACTTCTTCTTGGTTCCAAAGAAAACAGACCACCTCCATCCAATTCTGGACCTCAGCGACCTCAATATGTCGGTCGCCTACAAAAGATTCCGCATGGTGACTCTTCCGGGTCTTATTCCCATGCTAAAGAGGGACGCATTTTTAGCGTCCCTAGACATGCAGGATGCATACCTGCACATCCCTGTAGCTCAAGCGCACAGGAGGTTCCTGCGCTTCGAGTTCCTCGGCCATTTTCAGTTCCGAGCACTTCCATTCAGACTGTCATCGGCTTCCAGGGTCTTTACCAAATGCATGGCGGTCGTGGCCGCATCTCTAAGGAGACAGGGCCATTATGTGTTCCCATACTTGGATGACTGGCTTCTCATGGCAGCCTCCAAAGAGGCATTGTTAAAGGCTATCCAGAGTACCCAGGATCTGTTTCGGTCTCTGGGCATCTTAATCAATTACGAGAAGTCTCTCCTGGTACCGTCGCAGAAACTGCAGTTCATAGGCGCAGTCCTGGACACCGTTCAGGGAAGAGCATTTCTTCCAGACGACAGAGCGGAGTACATCAGATCCCTCATCAGGGATCTTTCGTTGAAGACCATCCCAGCCAGGTCGGTCCTTCGCTTGCTCGGACACATGGCTGTGGCCATTCCGACCGTCCCTTTTGCAAGGCTCTACATGCGGGTAACTCAGTGGATGCTCAAGGTGCAATGGGACCAAAGGCAAGACCATATGCAGCATCCGGTCAGAATCACGAACGCTGTGATTAGAGACTGGCAATGGTGGCTAGACCCAGGGACACTCTCTACGGGTGTCCCGTTTATAGCGCCGTCCCTGGAGGTAATCCTCACCACAGACGCCTCAGGACTAGGGTGGGGAGCACACCTGGACGGGGTGAAGTCCCAGGGAACGTGGACCCCTCAGGAGGCTCACCTTCATATTAACGTTCTAGAGATGAGGGCGGTCCTTTATGCCCTGCAGGCATTTCAGTCAGAGATCCCGCCGAGTACTCTCCTGCTCCAGACAGACAAAACGGCGATGATGTATTACCTCAACAAACAAGGAGGCACACACCCTTACCCCCTTTGCAGGGAGGCTATGAGGGTGTGGGATTGGGTAATCCGACACGGGCGAACCTGATCACAGTACATGTTCCCGGGTGGACAGCACAATTGCAGACGGCCTGAGTCATTCCAGGCCAGAGTCCACAGTGGGAACTTCTTCAGGAGGTAGCAGAGGATCTGTTTCTCCAATGGGAAACTCCAGAATTGGACTTGTCACCTCCCATCCAGCATAAAACTGCCCAGTTTTTGCTCGCTAGATCCAGGGCCTGGTGTTTTCTGGCAAGAGCCGTCGTCCCTCTCCTGGGCAGACAGATTCCTCTATGCTTTCCCTCCCTTCCCGTTGATCCAGAGAGAGTTCTCAAACTGCGCGGGAGCATGCAACAATGATCCTGGTGGCCTTTCTGGCCCAGACAGATCTGGTTCCTTTGCTAATACAGCTATCCGGGAACCCCCTCCCGCTGCCTTTCAGCTCCCATCTCTTGTCTCAGGAATAGGGTTCACTGGTCCATCGGACTTCACGCTCACTGAACCTACATGCATGGCTCCTAGAGACATAGCCATTTTGCAACACGGGTTTACAAGAGTTTGTGGAAGTTCTTTCTGCAGCCGAAAGCAGGCAACAGCATCGCACGTACGCCATTAAATGGCGCCATTTTTGTCATGGTTGCTAAAGCACGGATCTTTTCCCTTTAGGTTGTCCGTGAAAGCGGTGTTAGAGTACCTGCTCTCCCTTTTCCGCTCGGGTCTCGCCTACTCCCTATTAAGGTGCACCTCTGTGTCATTTCAGCTTATCACCTTCCGTGGGACAATGCACAGTGGCACAATTAGATGCCTGTCGAGAGTTCCTGAGAGGGTGTTGCATCTTAGGCCGCCATTAAAGACCCAGTGCCTCCATGGGACCTACTCTTTGTCCTGGAACAACTCCACGCCCCCTTTGAACCTGCCGGATTGCGAGCTGCTTTTCTGTCGTGGAACGTTGTTTTAGTTGCTGTTACGCTAGCGAAGAGTTTCCAGCTCATGCTCTCATGTGTAAGGAGCCTTATTTGATTTTTCACCAGGACAGAGTATCCTGAGGACGTAATCCAAAATTTTGCCTAAGGTGGTCTCCCACTCATTCTCAATCAGGACATTGACCTGCCTGTCTACTTACCTAATTATTCTAATAGAGGAGAGGCGCTGCTCCACACCCTGGATGTTCACCGTGAGCTAAGGTACTACCTGTGCAGAACTAAGCAGCCTGTAAGTCGGAGCAACTTTTGCTCTTTTTCTGAAAGGATGGTGGGCCAACCAGTATCGAAACAGTCCTTTCTCGCTGGCTTGTCCAGTGCATATCATACTGCTATGATATCAAACAAAAAGCCCTTTCGGGTTCAGTGGGCCATTCCACTAGGGAGTGGCTACATCCTTGCAGCACTGGGTAACGCCTCCAGCTCTACCATTTGTGCTGCAGCCACTTGGAGCTCTGTACTATACCTTTATCAGGCATTATAGCTGACATCGCTTCACGGGCGAAGAGCCGGCCGCCTGGCTGTGCTACAGGGTCTCCTGTCCTAGAATCAAGACTTGGAATGAACTTTCTAGTTTCCTCCTCCCAGAATGTTTGCAAGCGTTACTGCTTGGGAATCAGTCTTAATAGCTTACCTGCTGCAAGAGCTGTGTCTCGAAGTAAGATAGTACAGTTACGTAGAACTTACGTAACAGTAGACCTTCGAGAACAGCTCTTGCAGCAGATACTCCATCCACCTTCCCTTGGAGGAGGCATGGCTTCTGGAGCCTTGGCAGGGGCTTCGCCCTTTTGTCTTCTGATGGGTGGATCCTCGGTCCTCCCATTCTACAGTGTCATCCTGCGGCGGAAGTCTCGGCGGAGAACTGGGGAATCTGGCGGGACCGCCCCACTTATCTACTAAGCTTGACGCCTGAGGCGGACAGACGTCAGGCAGGTCCTCGCTGAAGATAGCTACCTAGAAAGTTTCATGGTCCTGACGCTTGCCGGCTTAGTCCTAATGGTGTTACCTGCTGCAGGAGCTGTTCTCAAGATCTACTGTTACGGTAAGTTCTTATGTAACTGTACTTTTTCTTCTGAGTTCAGTGCTCACCTTCCCACATTACAAGAATGTTCAGTTGTGATGTTACCTCTTCTTGTGTGCTGTGAGAAGGCTGTCATTTCTTAGATGAAAGCGCTTCCTTAATCAACTAATAAGGGCCCTATATAGAATACATTTCCCTATTATGAAAATGGAGACGTGGTGTATTGCTAGATAGGGTCCTAATTCATTCTAATGCATCTTACTGTCTTGTGCTTGAACAGAACTAAGATCTTCAAAGATTCTTCGTTGGTAGATCCTCACTCTGTGGTTCTGGTCTGGCAGGCGCTTTGAGTCACCTGCAAGTTTTTTTGGCACTAGTATCCAACAGTGTTGATGCATGGTACCATCACATGCCTTACCCTGTAACGGGACCCAGCGTCACCAAAGTTCTCCAGTTCAATCAGTCAGATCTGCTGTCTGAACATTAGGGTGGTGTGGAGCATTGAGTTTGAACTTTAATATTCTAAAGTTCTGTCTCTGGGGTAGGAACTCAGAACTGAGATGATGAAATTTATAAGACTTACTAATGCACCCACTAGAAGAAACACATTATTATAGTGAGTAAATGTTTCTTGTGGTCAGCACTGGGAGTACCCTGCTCTAAGCCAGAGACTGATGCATGCTGTCCAGCAGTGGACTGGGCTGTATGTTTCAGCAGTGAGACAAAGAATGGAGCTGGGGAGAAACTAGGTAACTGTCCATGAAGGCCGAATGTGACCTCAACCCCATCTTTGCTTTTATGGAGCTTCATGATTCCACTTGGAAGAATAATGTCGGGTGGTGATGTCTAGTAATGTGTGTGTTAGTGATATCGTATAAAGCACCATCTCAGCCGTGAGGTGTTGCCTAAAGATATAACTTTAAAGGAAGTTTAGCTTTTGTTAAAGTTTAGACTGCAATATAGTCACGCTTCCCTTTGTTTAGTGGCAGATTGTTTCTTCACTGAAGAGATCAGCCACCCAAAGGGTAATGCTTTCTTTGTTTTGACTACCTTTTGTTATTTTATATAGTTTGTTTATTCAATACTCTTGCTAATTTTGCTAACTTTTATATTTTCTTAACTTTTTCATTCCTTACGCAAAAAGGGATTTTGTTTAAATTAGACTTTGTTAAACAGTTGCATTTTTCTTCAATAAAACCTTACTAAATTCTTATCTTTCTGTGAAATTGGCATGACAGAAAGTTATAAAGATGAATGGAGTTTACATGATTTTAAAGTGTAGATCCGTAAACATTGATTATGATGAACTGTGAGACAATAGATGGGGCATGTTTTCAGAACCCCCAATAATTTGTACATATACAAACATACGAAAATGTCAGCAGAAACATGCCTCATGGTCTATCGAGTCTGCTGGTGTATGTAGCTAGCATACATACTATATAGATACACAGCTAGATACACACCTATGTATGTGTGTGGCGCGCACGTGTGTCTAAGTATTTTAGGTGATATGGTGTAATTGACTCAAAATATGCAATTTATTCGTGTGTGTGTGGGGGAGGACCATAACTCTAGTGGCGGGAGCCACGAGCAAGTTGTGAAAGTCCTGCCTCACACAAGTTTATGATAAATTGTATATTTTAGGGTGTGTATATATTTCACTTATCTACACTTTGGCAGTTCCACTGGCATGCTGTCATTGGCTGGAACATTTTTAAACTAAGCTTCTCCCACCACCGGGCAGTATATCCTCTGTCTCTGCCCTGTGATGTATCTGTCTTTCTGCTGAAAAAACAGGTCACGTCCTTCATGATCTTATTAGGATTTTTCTGTGCCATAAGTGAACCTTTCCTTTCAAAGTTTTTTAAGTCATTTGTCCGCAGTTTTGTGGTTCTTTTGAATCTTTTGAGGACCAGCAATGGAACACAAACCAGGATTCAAGTTCTGTGTTCAGCCCCATTAGAAGATGGCAGTCCCTGATCGGCGACACATGCATGTACTGCCTGAAAGGGCAACAAGACAAGGCTGGGTGCGGCCTATGCTTATCCATGCTTCTTGGGTCCCTCCAGGACAGGAAGTTCAAGCTTTTGCTGGGACAGCCTTCGGAATGGGATCCGAAGGATCAACCTGAGGGCCACATAAAGGCTTTGGCTATGGCCAGGTCTGCTGCACAGCTGGCAGCTTTGAGGATGAAGCGGTGGCTGCTGTAGAAGGCACTTCCTCAGTCTCTGTGCTGTTCCCACCTGAGGCCAACATCAGAGTGACTTTCACGGACCAGTTCCATGACATGTGCCAGTCCCTCCAGACCTTGGGGGAGTGCCCTGCCCTCCATGGTTCTAAATCTGAAACTAAATCTAAGCCTCACCACTGGTCATGGAATAGGGAGAGATTGTGGTCCTCTTGGTCTCTCGACTCTGCTGATCATTTGGCAGCTGTCTAGTGCCCCTCAGCTGAGGGGCAGGTCAAAGGCTCTTTAGCTCCGCTGTCTAGCTAGTCAACCTTGCTCTGGTCGACCAAGCTGTCAGATTTTCTCAACTCTGTTTACCAGTTGTCAGATGAGGCAAAGGAGTCAGCCTTGCAGACCACGGTGACCCTGGTCCTCACTCAGGAGGACGAGGATTAATCTGGGACCTGCCTCCACCTGGGGTTGGGTCTTCACCGTTGTTGCTTAATGTCAGTAGGCACCTAATGTATGGTCAACTGTAGAAAGACCCTCTCCTGCGGGGCAGTCAGCAGTTGAGGTTGCGGTCGAGGCATTCACACACTTGATCCCTCTAGACTGAGAGGTGCCGCCATCGATGCTTCTCATCGCTCTTATTCTCGGGAAGAGAGGCACTGGTGGAAGATGCGCCGGTGCTACAAGGAGTTCCTCTAGCAGCTGTGGGCCATCATGAGGCAGGGCTCTACCCCAAAGACCTCTGATCCTCTGGCAGCCGCCAGCGGTTGCCCAGCTGGTTCCAGTTCTATAGGTGCTCCCCACACCAGCTTCTCCACTGATCAGGGTAGAGCTGCCACCCCATCAGCCATTTGGTGCCCCGACTAAGGAGGCCAGCCATGTGGCTCCTGTCTTGCCAGGCTGGTTGTCAGTTTGGATTACCCTGGGTGAGAATTCTGAGGTCCACGATGAACAGCAGTCGAGGGCTCTCTTCGAGGAGTAATCAGACGGCTAATCAGGAGTCCATGGCCTCCTCAGGGACTTGGCACTTTGCCCATGGCTCAGTCGAGGAGCCTTCCGCTGACCATGGGCCAGTGTGTTCAGTGTGCTCCTGTGGTTCAGTCGAGGAGCCTTCCGCTGACCATAGGCCAGTGTGCTTTGGTGGGCTGCTCCGACTTATCTTGGAGGTCCATGTCGATCCTGTTAGAGCCAGTCCAGAAGAGGGCTAGGTCCCTTTCGTGGGCTTTGAATCGGGTATAAATCTCATGGGTTGCCTTCTGGTGGCTGAGGCCATTTGGGGCTTGCCTTGGAGCTTTGGCAGCATACTACCTTCTGCTCAGCATCCTCTGCCTTTTTGGTCCGCAAGTAGGCAGTCCCTACAGGCTCCCTTTAAGGGTTTTTGGACCACCCTTTGGCCAAAGGTCTGGTCACGGATTTGATGTTCTGTAAATCCAGACACCAGCGGGACATGTACAAGACTCTGGATAGAGTCCCATAAGGTTGACCATGCTGCAGCAAAAAAATTGTACACTGCAGCTTTTCTGGGGCTTCAGGCTAACTATGCCATCGAATGGCCAATTATAGTAATTCCATGATGGGAATTTTTCTGTCCTCCCCACCTCGATCCAGAGCAGTGGATGGTGGTAGAGCTCATCAGAGACCAGTCAGTCGCCACAAACACTAGGCAGCCTTGGACGGGCGACTCTTGTGCCAGTGCGGTGGCAGCTGCTGTCTCCATGCATCATGGGCTTGGCTGTGTTTGTCCACCTTCACTGTGAACACCCAACAGAAGTTGGCTAATGCCCTTTCTTGGGCACTGACCTCTTTAGCCCTGGGGTGGAAGGGCATCTCACTCTGAGACGTCCAGCACCACCCTACTCTATGATTTTTGTCCCAGAAGGACCAGTAGAAAAGGCTCAAGATGCTGGCTTTTTAATACTGGTCCTTTCAGTTGCAGCCTCTCTGGCAGGAGCCCCAGCAGCGGCAGTTTCAGGTCTGGTGCCCCAAGCAGAAGTCCAGGGCCCAAGTCCTGAAGGGGGGGGGGCAGGAGGTAGTGGTGCCTTTCTGGCAGCAGCTACCAGTGCCACAGCAAAGCTGCCCCTGCCTGGTCGCCTGGTCAGAGGCTGGCTACATTACTTCTTGCCACATTGGTCCACTATCACAATGGACAAGTGAGTGTTGGATGTAGTGGGTAGAGGACTGTTTCTAGACTTTGAGGCCCTCCCACCTTACCATCTCCATATGCCTTGAGAGTCTGAGGGGTCTCGGACAAACTGACAACTTAGAATTGTATGTCTTGTTATATGTCCTGAAACATTAGAGAATGACAACACAGGTCTGTCTTGTAGACTGGACAATAGTCCAAATGGCATGTATTACCTGTATAAAATAAAATGTTTACTACTACAGCTACACGGTCTGCACTCAGGGAGACATTGCTTGGCTTCGCAAAATGAGAAATCGCCCATGTCCTGGATGCCATGACTAGTCAGGGTTACATGCCAGCTACTTCCTGGTCCCAAACGGACAGGGCCTGGCATCTCATACTGGATCTACACAATCTCAACCAGTACATGTGGAAACGCAAGTTCTGGGTGGTCACTCTGACTCAGATTGTCCCATCCCTGGAGTAGAACGTGGTTTTGCTCCCTGGATCTCTAGGATGCGTTCTTCCACATTCCTGTTCACAGGTCCAACTGCCAGTACCTCTGATTCAGAGTGGAAGAGGTCCTATTACCAGTTCCAGGTCATGCCCTTCGGCCTCTTCTCTTCACCCAATGCATGGCAGGGTGGTGGCCCAACTATGGCACCTAACGATCCAAGTGTACCCCTACCTGGATGATTGACTGGTAGCCAGTTCATCCAGAGAGGCCGTGGAGAGATCCACAGACCCGGTTTTCCAGACCTGCTGAGACTTGGGTCTGTTGGTCAACCCGAACAAGCGCAAACTGGTACCAAAGTAGGTGATCAAGTTCATTGGGGCAGACTAGACTCCTGTGGGACAAGGGCTGCCTCCTGGCAGACTGGACACAGTATCATACCTCCTATGCCCCATCATTTCAGGTTGGACTCTTGCGCCCTGTCCCGGATTTTCTACGGCTGCTGGAGTGCATGGCATCCTGCACCAGCATGGTCCTCTGAGTCTGCTGGCAGATGCATCACCTTCAGCATGATCTTGGTCATCAGTAGTCCCAGTGCCTAGACCACTAGGACTAGCCGGTCATAGTAACCTAGCTGATGTGGGACACTATATCCAGTGGTGGCTTGTCCCAGATCATCTGGAGGAATGAATCTCATTTGTCCACGCAGAGCCGATCACCATGCTGCTGATGGATGCATCTCTAGTAGGTTGGGGAGCACACCTGGGAGACCACACGGCCCATGGTTTCTGGTTGCAGAGGGAGTCCCATCATCACCTAAATCTGCTGTAGCTACATGTAGTGTGCTTGGCTCCGATGGAATTTGCTCCGCTAGTCAGGGGTAAGATCATTCAAGTCCAGATGGACAACACCATGACCATGTTTTACCTGAACAGACAGGCGGCACACACTCCCTTCTTTGTGTCTGGAGGCACTCTGCACCTGGACCCTCATGTGCAGCCTTGGTGTCGATCTTCTGGTCATGCACATCACGGGGAGACAGTTAACTGGCAGACACAGCCAGGTAGGAGAGATGTTATGGAGTGAACACTGTACTCAGTGTGGGAATCTCCACAGTGGACCTGTTTGCCTCCTGCAGGGGTCTAATTGGCACCAACCCATTAGCCAAATGCTGGTAGATTTTGTATCGTGTTAGTAAGATTTTCCTTAACTAGCTCCCCTGTGGCTTGTACTGGAGAAGGTAACATTTCAGTAAGTGTACCAGCTGGGCCAGTGGAAAAGTCTGTGGGCTAGTGGATTTTCCCAGTCACTAGCCCTGTTGGCTAGTGGCTACAAAACTTAATTTTGACATCTGCTCCTGGGAGAATACCAAACTGAAGCTGTTTGGTACTCGCCTCTGTCTGAGACACTGATGGGGAAGCTCTTCATGATTCCCTGGACCCCAGGCCCAGTGTATGCCTTTCCTTCATCCACAGAGTACTGGTGAAGGTCAGGAAGGACAAGACTTGATGATCCTGATCTCTCCAGACTGGCCAAGGCAGATTTTTGGTGCATCTCAGTCATCAGGTTACACCGTAGTAACTTCACCGTCGGTGAATGGGGAATCCACACAGAATTTTCAGCAGCACAACTGGGCCCACCCGAGCCCTCCTCCGTTCTTTCCTAGCACAGTCTCCGCGGAAGAGCCGTTGCGGTGTTTGCACCTTTTTGTGGCCTACAGACTTTTTTCTCCACAACCCTCTCAAATCTCTTCAAAGGTTTATTTTTTTTTTTATTTCTGTCGAGAGTTAAACCTTCAGCTTCTCTTTTGTCACTGCTGTGGAAAGAAGATTGCCTCCTAACAACGAACACTCTGTTCACCAAACCACCCTTGGGCGACTCAGAAAGGCTCTCCATACCTTCACAGAACAGCAGGTAGCCAGCTCCAAGCTGGGGTCCTCCGGGGTGCTGGCCAGCCAGTTGCTCTCTGGGTCAAAGAGCTCCAAGGCTTCCCAGGCCAAAGACAGTTCCTCGGGGGGGTCATAAAAGACTGTAATTGTGGCCATTCCATTCTACGTCAGCCTTGCCTTTGGGGGCTCTTTGTCATGAGTGACCACCCCAATGAAGAGACCTGCTGTCCATGTCCTGGTTCACCCCAGGCCCATGCTGACATGCTCTCCACCCACTTGACCGTTGACCTTGGGTCATCTGTCCTCTCTGCCGACGCATTGAGCTTGTTGTCATCGTATCAAGATCCGAATTCTTCCTAGTCGAAGGCCAGGCTCGGCTTGGCATGCAGTCTGGTGCAGCATCAGTGCCGCAAACCCTCCAATGACCATGGACTTAAACGAAGTTCTAGTCTGCTTCACTAATGTGATTGTGGAGTTGTTTGTGGCCTTTAACAGGCCTTCATCACCAGTGACTTCTCTGACACCTTTGTTGTCTACTCCTGTTGGTCTGCCCGGGAACCAGCCCGAGGTCCATCGATGGGGCATTTGATGCCAGACCTAGATGAGGTTGATTTTTTTTTAGGAGGAATACCACCCTGACCTCGTACTTTCTGATGAGGTAGAGGTAGGCGAGGAAGAGCAGTATTACACTTCAGATAAATCCACTGCCTCTTCTGTCAGTGAAGAATCTGTTAAGCATACCCCAGGTCTCCGCATGAGGATGCTTCTTCTTTAATATTATGAAGCAGCTATCTTCCACTATAGGGTTTCAGACCGAGGAGGAGGATGCCACCAGGAAGGACCTGGCAGACTACCTGGAGATCCCTGAATCTCCCCCAAAAGATTATTCCTCCCATGCTTTCAGCCCTCCGGAATGCTACCACAGCAGCCTGGCACAGACCAGATATGGTGCCAGCTATGCCCCGCAGAGCTGGTATGATCTACAATGCCCCTCAGGGCATTCCTTACTTGGCTGCCCAGGCTGAAACTGACTTCGCGATCATCAAGGCAGTACATGACAGGTCTCAGGTGCCCAAGCGCCTTAGTTCCTTGCCCCCAGACAAAGAATCCCGCAGGATAGATCTTTGGGCCAGGAGGGCGTATGCTTTTTCTACCCTTGGCCTGAGAATAGCAAATTACCTGTTTCACGTGGTGAAATTCCAGAACAGCGATGCCAGAAAGGGTAAGACTGCTGCCCAAGCTCTTCCTGATGGTGCCCAGAAACAGGAATTGCTCCAGTGCTTCCAAACTGCAGAGGATATTGGGAGACATCTTCTAAGAGCCATCTGTGATTTTTCTGATACTGTTGCCTGGGCAGTGGCCACTGGAATCTGCCTCCGTAGGCATTCATGGCTCAGGGTTTCTGGTTTTGCTGCTGATGTGCAAAACAAGGTACTGAACACACTTTTAATGGCACTAAAATCTTTGGCCCTGATGTCCAGGACATTATTAATGATCTGCAGGCCTCGGGTACGGCCATTAAGTCTGTCCTTTCCCTCTGCCATACTCAACAGTGTGGTAGGGGGCGCCCTGTGTTTTGTAAGCAAGTTAACAGACCAGGCTCTGGCTCTGGTCCTCAGGGCAAATGCAGAGCCCAGCCTTACTTGCCTACCTCTTCCTATGCTGGTGCGGCAGTCAAGTGTCCAGGACTGAGGGTCCAGTCTCTCTGCCTGCCCCGCCTCAGCTTGACTCCTTGCTGGACCCCTCTCCTCTAGTCCAGGCCCAGGAGGTGGCAGTCGGAGGTCGGTTCTCCCTCCATTTGAATCTGTGGAGAACCATAACATTAGATGCCTGGATCTTGCAGATCGTAGTGCGGTCATACTCTGTAGCTCATCCAGCATCCTCCAGGTACCCCGCCACCTCCCTTAAATTACCCCCCAGCTCATCTGTCTCTTCCCTGGGAGGAAGTGCAGTCTCTCCTGTGCAAGCAGGTGATGTAACTGGTGCCAAAGAGGCAGAAACCAGGGTTCTAGTCAAGATTCTTACTGGTTCCCAAAAGACTAGAGATCTGAGACCAATTTTGAATTGAAAGGCCTCAAGTCTTTATGTCCAGTACAAAAAGTTTTGAATGGTAACTTTACAAGGCCTGTTTCCCTCCTCAAGTCTGGGACTGCCTCTGCTCACTGGAAATGCAGGATGCTTACCTGCACATTTATTTATTTGAATTTTGTTGACCAGGTTAGACCGCTGAGACAGTTGCAGTCCCTTTTCAGATCTACCGAGGTCACATATTACATAGCAGTACAACAAATAACACAGAGCAGTACAGCGTACAGGCAGGTAAAATGCAAGACATCAGTGAAGCATAATCAACTCCATATACAATTGGTATATGGACATATAGAGCTATGCACAGACATAAATGCTACATAGAATGAGCACTGTGACAAGTGGATGTGGGCATAGTACTATAGATGTGTAAAGGGAGAGAGTTGGAGGGAAGGAAGAGGAGTAGGATAGGGTGACAAGGACTGGAGAAGTATAGGTGCATCAGTGAAGACAGGAGCAGGAGATTGGGGAAACAAGGGAGGTGTATAGGCTGGACTTAGAGGAAGAGAGGTACTGTTCAGGACACGTGGAGGAAGAGAGTTCCAGCTAGAGATAGCAGCAAATGAGAAGGACCTCCTAGTGGTGGTTAGGTGCAGTTTGGGTATATCTAGGATGGGTAGGGATGCTGAGCGGAGAGTGTGAGGAGTTTGTCTTAAGCTTATTATATCCCTTAGGTGGGGGGGAAGGGCGTGAAATAGTGGACAAATTTATAAATAAGGCACATGGAGAAATACTTCAATTTAGGTTTGTAGGTTAAGCAGCCCAAAGAGGAGAGGACTTTGCAGTGGTGCAAACAGGAGTTGGCTCCCAGAGTGAACCTCCTGATCCTATGGTAGGCCTGGGAAAGGAGGGAGGGAGAGAGAGAAGGGATTAGTAGTCTGCATCAGAGGGGCTCAGTAGGTCAGGAGGGGAGTGAGCGATGTGGAAGCAGTTCTTAAGCTGGAGGCAGAGGTGAGAAACGGGCAAATTGATAGAGCAACCCAAGCTTCTGGTTCATAGTTTTGACAGTGTTGGAGACATGGAGATTGAAAGAGGCGCAGTGTCCAGGGTGAAGCCCAGATATTTGAAGGACATGACTGTCTCCAGGGAGTCATCCTTGTTTGATATATTTAAGGGAGGGTGGAAGATCCTTTGTAGAAGGGTGTCGGGAGAACAGCATGCATTTAGTTTTCTTAGTGTTGAGGATCAGCTGAACCAGTCCTCAAGGGAAGCAAAGTTATTGGCAAGATCCCTATTAATTTTGTCAGTATTTGATGAGGAACGATAGATAATGGCATCATCTCCATAAAGGTGCATTGAGGCACCACCACAAGAGCTGGGGAGGTCATTAATGAAAAGGGAAAGTAGAAGTGGACCTAAGATGGATCCCTGCGGTACTCCATGTGTTATATGCCTGGGTTCAGAGAAGGAGCCATTCCATTGGACTCTATGAGAGTGTCAGGATAGGTAGCTTTTTACCCAGCTCTGGGCATTATCCAAACCTAGAGTATGCAGCTGGTGGAGCAGAAGATCATGGTTTACCAGATCGAATGCTTTAGTAAGGTCGACAAAAATGTCACCTGTAGCAAGGCCCACATCCATGGCATGGTATATGTCTGTTACTTTTATCAGAGCAGTTTGGGTGCTGTGATTCCTTCTGAATCCATGCTGATAGGGGGATTGTAGGTTGTGTGATTCAAGGTATTCTTGGAGGTGGTTGTAGACTGTGCTCCTGTATTTTTGTCAGGTGGTAGAGTAGGGATATAGGTCTATAGTTGTAGACAACAGTATTGGATCCCCTTATGTATAGGTACTACCACTGCTATCACCGACTTATCGGTACTATGTTGGACAAGAAGGACCAGTTGAAGAGATCTCGGTCAAGAGGCAAGAGCTGGTGCTCCCAACTTGAGAAATTTTGTTTCTAGAGAGTCGTGTCCAGCCAACTATCAGGATTAAGGTTTAGGAGGAGCTTCTGGACCTCTTTGAGCATGACAAGTTTCAGGTGGAACTCCGGCACCCATCAAGGGCCACTTTATAAGGTGGGGCTGAGTTAAGGGTGGAGGAATTATAGAAAAGTGATATTTTTCAAGATCTGTGAAGAAGTTATTAAATCCTGTTGCTATGGGTGCAGAGTTGGTGAGGGTAGAGCCGCAGGCGAGGACTGAGCTGGGGGTGGAGGCAGTTGTCCCTTTCAGCAGCGAGTTAATTTGACGTCGGAACAACTTTGGGTTGCAGAGATTTTCTGTTTGGAGAGATTTAAAGTGTGAGAGCTTGGCCTTATGAAGGGACTTTTTGCATTTGTTCCTGAGATGTCTGTATGCTTGCCAGTCAGAGGGTCGGTCACTCTTTTTGTAGGCTCGCCAGGCTTTGTCCCTATTGGACATAAGCATCCTGATTTCCCTAGTGAGCCATGGTGCCTTAATAGCCTTTGACCTACATTTTTTCAGAGGTGTATTTTGGTTAATTATGTGAGTAAAAGTTGTGATGAAGAAGTCTAGGGCATGATTCAAGTCCAGAAGGGCACTAATGGGTGTCCAGTCCATGTTAGTGATGGAGGTGACAAAGTGGCCTGCGTCAAATTTAGACATGTCACGGACTAAAGATATCTTGGGAGGGGGGTTAGGGTAGTTGTTTTTCCACACACAAAAGGTAGGCGAGTGATCGCTTAGGTAGTCAGGGAGTACACCAGCTGCTTTTATTCTCATTGGGCAGTTTGTAACTATCCAAGTAATGTATGTTTCCCCGATTTTAGTGTTTATGCATGTGGGGGCTTGTATGAGCTGGGTAAGGCATGAGTCAGCCAGCGCAGCATGCAATTTCACTGCATCTGGGTGTAGCCAGTCCTGGTTAAAGTCTCCACAGAGTATGAGGTCATGGCCAGGGAGATTGTCTATGGAATCAGGGAGGGAAGACTGGAGGAGGCTGTAGTAGGGGGCATGCAGACACTACAATGGTCAGTTTCTTGACATTTCCAAGTGTTAGAGAGGCAAAGAGTGAGTCTGCTATGGGTGTATCCCCACCCGGATTAGGGAGCTCCGTGACATCCTGATTAGACCTGAAGTATAGTAGGACACCACCGCCCCTTTTTCTTATCCTATCTTTTCTAAGACAGCTGTAGCCATGTATGGCCACCTCGTGCAGCTTTATGGCTGGCTTGAGCCAGGATTCAGAAATACAAAGAACATCTGGTACCATCTGCGTGACCCAGGCCTCCAGTTCCGCCATCTTGGGGCGAATACTGCGGATGTTAATATGAGCAATTTTTAGTCCCTTAATCTGAGGTATAGACAGTGTAATGTGTGGGGAAGGAGTAAGACAGGCAGACCTAGGGTTGGTTTCAGTGTCGCCTGCACAAGCAAGCGGGAGGAGGATGGAGAAAATGGAGCCTTAGAGAGACACATGAGGAGAGCATTCCTGTTGCTGTTAAACCTTGAGGTATGTGGAGGTGCTTATAGAGCCAGGGCCCCAGTAGAGCAGTGTCCTGTTGTGGGAGACTGGATGTAAAGGAGCACCAGAGAGGATTCCGGCCATATGAGGCATTTGGGGGGGAACAGTTCCAGGAGTTGTGATGTGTTGCATTAAAGACTGTTATTTATGCTGTAACTGAGGAGAATAAGACAAGTCAGGGATGAGATAGTATATAAATTTTTCATGACGATGTCCTATCCAGGGCATAGTGACCCAGAGGTAAGGAGCTAGGGCAGCGCCGGGAGGCATCTGTATTATGGGAGAGGTGCAAGACAGTACTGAGCCCGAGGTAGACAACATTTGTACCTGACGATTGGGGCTAGTTCAGGAGGTTAGAGAGTTAAGTTTACAGAGGAGAGAGGATCCAATGCAAGGGCTACGGCCAAAAAAGCAGCTTTGAGGGGCTGGAATGGGAGGTGAGATAGCTGAGGGAAGACTACCAATGATCAACGGAGGGGGCCGGACTTTATGCGTATTTAAAAGGCCGGGGCAGGCGTGGTTGGAAGAAAATACAGATTAATAAATCGAGCTCCGCTTCAGAGAATTATAGAAACAGAAAATTAGTTGACCAATCAGGAGAAAACCATAGAAGTCTGCGGCCAATCCAAGGTGTGCTGGCGACTCCTGAGCCAGTCGGCATTCAGGAAAAGTCCCGGGGGTGTAGAGCAGTCTTACCCTGGCGCTGTTGTCTTCCCTCCTCACAGGAGGCTTCTCCACTTCGCCTTTCAGGGAGAACATCACCAGTTCAAGGTATTGCCCTTTGGCTTATCTTCTGTGCTGCGTGTCTTTACCAAGTGCTTAGCAGCAGTCATAACAGCCCTCAGAAGAGAGGGACTGTATGTCTTTCCGTACCTGGACAACTGGCTTCTCAAGGCCCTGTCCAGGGAGCATCTGTTGTCCACTCTGGAGCGTAACCTTCAGCTTTTTCAGTCCTTGGGCATAAGTCAGTCTGCCCAAATCTGTGCTAGTTCCATCCCAAAGGCTACAGTACATTGGCGTGGTCCTAGACTTCAGGCAGGGGAAGGCCTTCCTACCCCAGAGCAGGGCAGAATGCCTCATATCCCAAGCGTAGGAGATCACCCAGAGTCTACATCCCTGCCAGGCTATATCTACAGCTCCTAGGACCATCAGTCAGCAGCCATTTCTATGGTCCTCTAGCCAGACTCCACATGTGCACCCTGCAGTGGACACACTGGGTGCAGGGGACCAGCGGACAGATGAGTTGGACCAACTAGTCTTGGTCTGCTCCCAGTATGCAGGGTACTTCAGTGGTGGATGGTCCCCTCGAACCTCCTTCAAGGTGTCCCTTTCCAGCTTTCCTTCCCGAGTTGGATCCTGACCACATATGCCTCTGGTCTGTGCTGGGGAGCCCACCTGGGTCCCTTCCAAACTCTGGGTTCCTGGTCCCAGTGGGAAGCCACCCTGTATATCTGTGTCCTGGAGATGAGAGCGGTGCTCTATGCCTTACAGGCCTTCCAGAATCATCTGGCCCCAGGCCAGCTGTTGGGGCAGTCAGACAATCTTGAGTGTTGTCTACTATATCAACAAGCAGGGTGGGACTCTCTCGTACCCCTTTTGCATGGAGGCCATGCAAGTGTGGTATTGGGCACTGGACCACAATCTGACACGATCTGATGTTCATGTGCCAGGTGTTCTAAACACCCTGGCGGACAGCTTCAGTAGGACTCAGTCCAGCATGCATGAATGGGAGCTTCTCTCATCTGTAGCTGAAGATCTGTTTGACAGATGAGGTTGTCAAGATTTGGATCTTTTTGCGTCCCCACACAATGCAAAACTGCCCAATTTCTGCTCGCTAGACCCAGGGCCTGGAGTTCTTCGAGACATGTTGTCCCTCTTTTGGAGCGGGAGATTTGTGTACGCAGTCCTCCCATTCCCACAAATACAGAGGGGTGCTGATCAAATTGCAGATGGAAGGAGCCAGCGTGATCCTGGTGGCTCCATTCTGGCCTCACTAGATATGGTTCCGTCTGCTTTAGCAGCTGGCGAGGAGCCTTTGGTCCCTCTGTCCCTTTGCAGGAATCTGCTGACCCAGGAGCGCGGGATCCTGGTCCATCCCAAGCTAAAGTCCTTCCATCTGCATGCATGGCGCCTGAGGATGTAGCCATCACCAGGTTTGGCATTTCCAGCAGGGTAGCAGACGTCCTACTGGCCACTTGCAAGCCCTCCACTTGTGCCGTGAAGTGGAAATGGTTTGCCATCTAGGCTGCCAGATGTTCCCTTGACCCCTTCACCTGCCCGGTGAAGCATGTTCTGGACTACCTGATCTCTATCTGACTCAAGCCTCCAGTTTTCTTCTCTCAAAGTCCACCGTTTGGCTAGTTCTGCCTTCCACGAGCCCGTGGGTGGCCACACTATTGCTTAACTGGATGTCTCCCATACCTTCTTCCAGGGCATCTTGTGTCTGAAATCTCCAATCCATGTTCCTGTCCTGGCTTGGGCCTTGAATTTTATTTTGGAAAAGTTGACCGTCTCCTTTTGAGCCAATTGCAACTTGCTGTTTGCGCTTTCTCTCTTGGAAAGCGCTCTTTTAGTTGCTACTACTTCTGCTCAAGAATTTCAGAGCGCCTGGCCTTCTGGTGTGAGGAGCCCTATTTGATTTTTCTCAAAGACAGGGTGTCTTTATGCACAAATCCTACGTTTCTTCCTAAGATGGTTTCTGAGTTTACACTCAGTCAATCCACCACCTTGTTTATTTTCCAGAGCATGCCAGTCCAGGGGAAGCACTGCTCCATATGTTAGATGTGTGCAGAACTTTGAAGTATTACCTGCTCAGCACCAAGGAGTCCAGAAAGTCTAAGCAGCTGTTTCTTTTGCCCCAGGTAAAGAAGGTGCTTCAGTTTCTAAACAGTGTTTATCCAGATGGTTCCAATTGCATGGTGTTCTGTTACAAGTATCGCAAAGAATTGCTTGGTGCTGTCAAAGCTCACTCAAAAAGAGGCATGGCTACCTCTGTGGCTTGTTTCAAAGGAGTCTCATCCACCGACTTTTGCGCTGCTGCCACCTGGAGTACAGACCACACCTGCACCAAGCATTGCAGTCTGGACATTGCTTCTAGAGCCCATGTAGGATTTGGCAGGGCTGTTCTGCAAGAACTCCTGTCTTAAGTTTATGGAGATCCAGTCTTCCAAACTATTGTCACTGCTTGGGACTCGTTCCTACGGTGTCACCTGATGACTGAGATACCCCTAAAGAAGATAGAACAGTTGCGTAAGAACTTACCATAACAGTAGATCTTACTTGAGAGGGCTCTTGCAGTGGTAATTACATATAGGACTGATGCCGCAGGTGGCAGCACCCATGAAAAATTTCTAGCTAGCAGTCCCTGGCGAGGGACCGCCCCCACGCCAGGTGACCGTGTCGGTAGACGCGGTATAAAGGGTGGTCCCAGACACCCACCTTCCAGTTCTTCCCCGCTGTTAGCTCGTGCAGCACCTCGCGGAAAAGTTTGTGCTCCGTCAGCCCTACCTTCTTCGGTTTTTTAGCGAAAAAACTCTTATTTTCGACTAACGTCAGTACTAAGCGTTGGTGTATGTTGCCCTCACACCCTCCGAGCATCAAGAATAAGCGATCTGCGGGTGCCCAACTACCGCACAAGGACGGCCACCCTCTGTGCCTGTTCTGCCTAGGCCCAGATCACCCGGCCAAGAAGTGCCAGCACTGCCTCAGTTTCAACGCTGCTACCCGGAAAAGATGGCAGCAATCCTGGAAGCCCATATTCTAAAGAAAGAGTTTTGGAGAAGGATCCAAAACTGGAGGCTGGCTCCACTTCCCCCGAGGTACATCGGAAGAAGGAGAGGCACCGGGACAAGGGCTCCTCCACGCATCTCCCTCGGCAGTCGCCGGGATGCAGGTAACATCCCTTCCAGGGGATCGCTCCTCGTCGGCCGCCTCGGAGGTTTCTGAGGAGGTGTCGGCCCGCCCGTCTGGCTCGCGCTCGGGCCTTGCGGGCGCCTCCGGGCAGTTGGAGGTCTCTGCCCCTGGTTTGGCCGCAGGCTCGCGGACTACCACTGTGGGCGACTCCGGTAAGCCGGGCGTTGGCTCCTCTGACGTCCGCCCGGAGAGGGCCGGTGAGACGTCCAACCCTCCGGGGCGACACGCGGCCTTCTCCACCGACCAGGCCGATCACTTACTTCGGCCTCCTCCCGTAACGCTGTCATAAGTCGGACGCCGGCTCCTCCGGCGCCCACCAAGAGCTGTCCACTAAGCTTCACGCTGCTCGTCTGATGTCCGACGGGCGAGTGGAACAGACGACGGACCTCCCACCGCCCGCCATTCCTGTCCCCGCAGCCTCGCTGCTGCCTGGGGAACCGGAGCCTCCTAACCTGATCCCGGGACTTTACCCTCCCTCCCCAGGCGGTTGGGGATCTTTGCTCACAGTCCTTCCCTCCACCTGGAGCACGGACCTGATGTTGGCTCCTCGGATGCCGGCTCCAACGCCGCTTACCGACTCCAGGAGATATTCTGCTCCCATCAGGCCCTCCGGGATCTCCACTATGGACCCGCCTGTGAGGCCTCCGGCTGGGCCGTCTGCTCCAGCACACCCCCGTTTCCCGGGTATCTTCCATCTTATTCAATGCCGAGGTACCCGGGAACGCAGTATCTGACGCCGGGCTTCCCGACGCCGCAGTACTAGACGCCACAATACCAGATGCCGGGTTTTGGTTACGCTCCATACGGTTATAACCCGTATCCTTATCTCCCACCTCCTCCTCCTCCACCACCCTCGTGACTACCGGTGGACCTGCAGGAGGCTCTGGCCTCCTGGTGGGCTGAGGCCAAGGCTCAGCTCTCCAAAGAGGTCGAGAGCTGCCTTCCAGCGACGGTGCCATCCCAGGTTCCTGTACGCCCGAGGCGGCGCACTCCCTCATCACCTCCGGACTCCAGGGTTCTTCTGCCTGGATCCAGAGAAGGGCAGGACATGCTTTCCCGGGGACTTCCCAAGGGGTCCGTTCCTCCCCCAGGTCGGAAAAGGGAGTCTTTCTCTTCTTCATCCTCCTCTTCACTCTCGGACTCTTCTGACGGCTGCTCCGAGAGACGACAACACGCTCGCCTCCTGAAGCCCAGGCCATGACCTCCTCAAGTCGTCTCCAAGGATCCTTCTTTACAGAGTTGCTTAGGAAAATCCAGGAGGTTCATCAGTGGCACTCCTGGAACCAGATCCTCAGCGTGAAACTCCTACCTTGGTGCCACTCTGGATAGAGCCTCACGCCAACCTTGTTACGCAATATAGAAACAGCCGTGCCTTAGCCCCACTTTCTAGGAAGTCGAACCGGCTATATCAGGCTTCAGAGGGTGTTGATTACCTGGATTCTCGCCCTCGTGCACTTCGGTTTGATGCGCGCCGTCATGGCCGGTCAGACCCTAAACATCTTAGTTCGTCACCTCCTGATAAGGAATCTCGCTTCTGACCAGTATAGGAGAAAGATTTCCTCCTCCACACTGGGAATCGGGGCCCTGAACTATGTTGGCCACATGGGGACTACCAGAAGGCCATCCTGACTCAGGCGGAAGCCAAACTGGACTCCTTGCCTGATTCCCCAAATCAAGCAGGAGCTGGCTGATCTGCATCTACTCTGCTCGTTCGGCCAGTCGGCGCATGCTACGTCACGACATGCGATGCAGTGGACACTGCTGGGCAGAGCTGGAAGCTTTATTTGCTGAGCCTCAGGCGTCATGTAGCTCCACATGTCAGGTTTGGTCCCAAGTGCAATCTGCTATCCAGGAAGCACCCTTCCGGGGTGGTGCTTTTCAGGATGATGTCAGGACATCATCGATGATTAGCAAGAAGGGATGGCACTGAAGTCAGTTGATTCCATGTACCATCCCCATCAGCAGCAGTGCTCGCCCCTTCGGAGATGGAATCGGCAAAGGCGAACCCCAGAGAAGGTGGGCCACAAACGCCGGGCCCCCTGCACAAGCAAGCCTTCCCGCCCAAAAAGCAGCGGGTGTTTCAGCTAGCGCTGTCCCACACCACCAGACTCCTTTCTCTCCCACTGCCTCTGGACTCCCCGGAGGAACCGGTAGGAGGGAGATTTTCCCTCCACCTTCTGGGATGGGAGAGGATAACCACAGATTCTTGGGTGCTCCAGCTCATAGCAGGAGGATACTCCATAGAGTTTCTTCAGAAACCACCCGCCACCCCTCTCTGAAGTCGTCGATTCACGGGAACATCTTCCTTTGGTCCAGGAGGAAATCTTGGCTCTTCTGCTGGAAGCAAGCGATAGAGCCTGTCCCCTTCATCTACAGGACGGGTTACTATTCCCATTTCTTCCTGGTCCCAGAAGACAGGAGATTTCAGACCAATTTAGATCTCAGTTCCGGAATCTTTACGTGAGAGTACAAAGGTTCAGGATGCTCTCTTTGCAGAGCCTTCTGCTCCTCCTCCGGCCGGGTCAATGGCTTTGTGCCCTGGATATGCAGGATGCTTATCTGCACATTCCCATTCGCCCATCTCATCGCAAATACCTTCGCTTTATGCTCCAGGGGACCACTACCAGTTCAAGGCACTCCCTGCTGGTTCATCCTCTGCGCCCCGAGAGTACTCAAATGCCTGGCAGTGGTGGCGGTCCACCTGCGTACCAAGGGAGTGCAGGTTTTCCCTTACCTGGATGACTGGCTCCTGGTGGCCTCGTCCAGGAGGAACTCCTGCGTTTCCTTTCCCAGCAGGTTTTTGCCTGCCTGAGTATTACCATCAACCATTCCAAGTCTCATCTGGACCCATCCCAGAGGCTACAGTTTATTGGGCGATCCTCGATACTACTATGGTCAGGGCCTTCCTGCCTCCGGACAGGTGGCCACCTTCAGACCCAAATAAGTCTGTTGTCCGACCGCAGGATGGTCTCTGCGAGGTCGGTCCTTCGCCTTCTCGGGCTCATGGTGACTGCTATGCCGACGGTACCTCACGCTCAACTCCACATGAGGCTCTCTCAGTGGACTCTATACACTCAATGGGATCAGATAGTGGACGACTTAGATCACTCAGTTCTGATCTCCTCACCGATGATGCGAGACTTGCAATGGTGGATGGTTCGAGAACCTTTTTCAGGGAGTTCCTTTCTTTCATCCTCCCCCCTCCCAGACTCTAACCACAGACGCCTCCGGCGAAGGCTGGGGAGCCCATCTAGGCCCTCATCGGACCCAGGGCTCCTGGTCCAAGCTAGAGCAAGCTCTCCACATCAGTGTGCTTGAGCTTCAGGCAGTGTTGTACGCTCTCCAAGCCCTTCACCAATACATCCTTCCCGAACACCTAGCCGTCCAGACAGACATGTGCGTGGTGTGGTATATCAACAAGCAGGGAGGGACTCGGTCCTACCCTCTATGCAGGGAGGCAATGAGGGTTTGGGATTGGGCAACACAACACGACCTTCACCTCATGGCGATTCACGTTCCGGGAGTCGACAACACCCTGGCAGACAAGCTAAGTCGCTCTTCTGCTCTGACTCACGAGTGGGAACTGGACCAAGGGGTCGTAGACAATAACTTCCAACTTTGGGGAAGACCACAGGTAGACCTGTTCACATCCCCTCTAAACGCAGAACTTCCCGTCTTCTGCTCGCTCGTTCAAGCGGAGCTTTTTGGAGCGACGCCTGTCTCTAGACTGGAAGGACAGATTCGTCTATGCCTTTCCCCCAATTCCACTTATCCCACGAGTCTTGCAGAAACTAGCTTCAGAAGCTGTGCGAATGATTCTGATCGCTCCTTTCTGGCCCAGGCAAGTCTGGTTCTCTCTTCTACAACAATACCCAGAGGATCTTCCTCTTCCTCTATCTCAAGGTTTGTTGACCCAGGATCAGGGGACCCTGGTCCATCCAGGCCTCAAATCCCTTCATCTGCATGCATGGCTCCTGCAGACCTAGTCCAATCCCATTTTGGAGCGTCTCCCAAAGTGGCGGAGATTCTAGTGGAGGCCAGAAAACCCTCCGCCAGATCCACTTATGCCATGAAGTGGAAAAGATTCACTATTTGGGCCACTTCCAAGAACGTGGAACCTTTCTCCTGTTCAACAGGGCTTCTGCTGGAGTATCTACATCATCTGTTTGACCTGGGTTTCAGCCATTCTTCTCTGAAGGTTCACATAGGCGGCCACTTCGGCCTATCATGTTCCCTTCGCAGACAAGGCTTTTGCCCAACTGGAGGTCTCTAAGACTTTTCTCAGAGGGGTCCTCCATCTGAGGCCCCCATCCCTACTCCTGCTCCCCCTTGGGACTTGAATTTTGTTCTCGAAACTTACTCTCCCTCCCTTCAAACCTGCAGCTTCTGTGGATTTGAAGTTCCTTTCGTAGAAGACGCTCTTCCTGGTGGCCATTACTTCGGCTCGAAGAATCTCCGAGCTTCAGGCCCTGATGTGTAAAATTCCCTACTTGATTTTTCACAAGGAACAAGTTGCTCTTCGCACGAATCCTAAGTTTCTACCTAAAGTAGTAGCAGAGTTGACCTTAAATCAGTCCATAGAGTTGCCTGCCTTTTTATTAGTAATCTAATCAAGAGGAGTATTTACTCCATACTATGGATGTTCACGGATTCTGAGATACTACACTAACAGGAAAAAGGATCTCGGAAAGACTGATCAGTTGTTCGTCTCTTTTGCTCACAGAAGGGAAGGCAATGCTGTTTCCAAGCAATGCCTGTCTAAGTGGTTGGCTCATTGCATCACTTTCTGTTATGACAAATACAAGACCCTTCCGGGTCAAGTCAGAGGCCACTCCACAAGAGGAGTAGCTGCCTCTGCGGCTTGTTTCAAAAATGTGTCTGCGGCAGACATCTGCGCTGCCGTCACCTGGACTTCCGTCCATACCTTCATGAAACACTACAGTTTGGATGTTGCCTCTCGCCGTAGAGCAGACTTCGGGCTGGCTGTTTTGCAAGGCCTCCTGTCTTGAGACTTGCACAACCAGAACTACCTTTGGGAGTAGTTTTCCTCCTCCTGGTGCCTCTTTGTTCCAGACTGCTTGGGACTCGGTCCTATATGTAATTACCTACTGCAAGAGCCCTCTCGAAGTAAGATAGTACAGTTACGTAAGAACTTACCGTAACAGTAGATCTTCGAGAGAGGCTCTTGCAGTAGGTAATACCTTCCTGCCCTCCATCCCCCTAGGCTTGTTCAGCTCCTTTTCCATTGGGAAAAATATCCGCTCCTCTCTTGTCCGGCCTTCTTTGGCCTGTGATGGGAAAGAACTGGAAGGTGGGCGTCCGGGACCGCCCCTTTATATCGACGTCTCCTGACGCCAGTCACCTGACGTGGGGGCGGTCCCTTGCCAGGGACTGCTAGCTAGAAATTTTTCGTGGGTCCTGCTGCCTGTGCGCCAGTCCCATATGTAATACCACTGCAAGAGCCTCTCTCGAAGATCTACTGTTACGGTAAGTTCTTACGTAACTGTACTATCTTCGAGGGATCTCAGTCATCAATTCTTTTCCTCCCACCATCCCCTTTTTGGGCTCCTATTCAGGTCGTGGCTGTCTGCTGTTTCCATAATTTCTGTGAGCCGGGTACCTCACCGCCCCAGGTCCATGAGGCATCCTTGCTCCTTTCACCTCTGGAGAAAAGAACTGAGGAGGGCGCAGGCCTGCCTGCGCCGTAATAGGGTTGGCGACATCGGCTGTCGACAGCATGGGCGGGCCCAGCTGTACTGCTGAAAATCTTCCATGAGGATTACCCATTTACTGACGGTGAAGTTCCTACAGTGTAACCCGATGACTGAGATCCCCTCCAAGATGTACTGTTTCATTAAGTTCTTACGTAACTTTTTTTTTTTTTTGGGTACCCGGGTCTCCATGGTGACTGCTGCTCTGCCCATACTTCAGGGGATGGTCCTGCATCTCACGACCTGGTTTCTGAGCGGCTAGCTTTCCAGGCCTTCGGTCTTTCTGAGGATGTATCCACATCATGGTGCCATCTAGAAAGGAGTTGACTTGAAGGTGCCATGCCTTTAAATGGAAGAGTTTTCATTTGGCATCAGGGCATGGCACTTGATCCCCTTGCCTGCCCTTTGGGTAGCATCCTATACTACCTCTGGTGCCTTTCTCAGCTGGGACTGTGAGCAGTGACCCTTAAGGTGCACCTGAAAGTCATCTCTGCTTACCAGGTGCAGGCCAGTATGCTGAGAGAAGCCCCATAGAAGGTGGTCAGGCTCAAGGGCCTCTAGCGGTTCTCTTCCCCATCCCCACCCCCCCATGTGGGAACCACCTCCACCATAGGACTTACTGCTGGTCCTGGCTGTGCTCATGGGCAAGCCTTTCAAGCCGATGCACAGGTGTGAGTTGTCACACCTGTCGTAGAAGACTGCCTTCTTGATGGCAGCTGACATCTACCACAAGTATTGTGAAGTTCCTGCCAATCTTGGACTCTCCCAGTCTGGTCTTCCACAGGGACAGAGTTTTACTTTGCCCCAACCTGAAGTTGCTCCCAAAGATGGTATTAGTTTTGCCTTAATCAGGTGATTTATTTTGCCAACCAGTCTTCAGAGGCCAACCACAGGCTTCAAACCCTGGACCTGTGGTGAGCAATCCCTGTTATGTTGTGCACATGACTGGAGTTCAGGAACAGGCTCACCAGCTGTTCGTCACCTACACTGAAGTCGCACCTGGCAGACTGGCAGCAGAACAGATTATTGCAAGGTGGATCACATCTTGCATTGGCACACGTTCATTTCCTACTACCTCATCTATCTTTAATCATGCTGGGATGCATGTTTTGGGACCTTGGTTCTCCAGTCTCTGTTCGCCAACTAGGGGCACACGCTTTGCCCCTTGCTCCTGGAGAACTGCTAGGAATCTGCCAGAGTGTGGACAAATGAACCATATCCACACCCCTAGAAGAATAAGTTACTCACCTGTAACCATAGTTCTAGGAGTGGTATATGCTTCACATTCACAGAACCCATGCAGCCTCCCCTGGCAAGTGGCACATGGTATCCTGCTTCCAACCTGTAAGATTTGGCGTCCAGGGCAGAGTTGGTGGGAGAAGCTTAGCTTAACGTCGTCTGGCCAATGACAGCGTTTCAGTGGAACTGCCAGTGTGTGAATGTGAGCCATATACACTCCTAGAGCTACGTTTCAGGTAAGTAACCTATTGCTTTAGTCAGGCCATTGTATATTTGATTTATACAGCATCAGTTTACTAGTTATATCTTTTTAAATATGCTCCTTTTATGAAACTACAGTATAACCGTTTACTGGCTTCAGTGCTGGTCTTGGTTGTTGTGGTGTTATCAGGATTTTGAAGTTCTCTGATTAGTTTGGTATCCATTGTACCATACCCAATTTTGCAAGATGTTATCTTGCTTTGTTGGGTCATTGTGACATACAAAACAAACATAGGGTCGCTCCCCATGAGAACTTGTGCCATGGACGCCACTTAAGGCAACGACTAAAAGAACTGGAAAGTCCAGCACCAAGAACAGCATTATACACTGAGATAAATGTGTACAAAACATTATTACTGAAGGCACAGACTGTAGCCCGAACTTCCGTACACAGTCCACCAACGTTTTAACCAGACACTCTGCTCTTATAACAGCCATAGCTTAAAAGCAGGATGTTATAGCCAGTATGCACTTATAGTGACAGTGCAGTACAGCAATGTACTGTGAAACATTGTATACTTACTGGAATAGATAGAAAATGTGCAAAACTGCATACTTGTGCAAATTGAATGCTGTGCAATTATTAAAAGCAATAAGAGTATAGTTTGATACAGTGGTTTGCAAAAGTATTCAACCCCCTTGAAAGTTGTCAGATTTGTCTGGATTACAAATGAGACTTACATATATTATTCCAGTCAATATTTGTACTGCAAACTCATATGCTCTAACAGTATATTGTCAAAGCCAAAATTAATTATCCGTCAGCAGATCTTTTAAAGAAAATTAAAAAGTGGAAAATGCTGCTTGCAAAAGTATTCAATCCTACACATTAGTAATTGGTAGAGCCACCTTTGCTGCAATAACAGCTTTAAGTCTTTTGGGGTAAGCATCTACCAGCCTTGCACACTGTTGGGAGTGATTCTTGCCCATTCTTCTTGGCAGATCTGTTCCAGGTTGTTCAGGTTGGTTGGGTGGCAGCCAGCACCGCAAGTTTCAAACTGTGCCACAGATTCTCGATGGGATTGAGATCTGACTTTGACTTGGCCACTGTAGGACATTCACCTTTTGTTGTTTAACCACTCCTGTGTTGCTTTTGGCCTTGTGCTTGGGATCATTGTCCTGCTGAAAGGTGAAGTTTCTCCAAGCTTCAGTTTTTTAGCAGACTGAAGCAGGTTCTCTGCAGTATCTCCCTGTATTTTGCTCCATCCATTCTTCCTTCAATTTTAACAAGATGCCCAGTCCCTGCTGATGAAAAGCATCCCCACACATGATGCTGCCACCACCATACTTCACTGTAGGGATGGTGTTTCTCTGATGGGCGATGTAAGTTTGCGCCACATATGGCGCTTTAGATTGTATTACAAATCTCTATCTTGGTCTCATCAGACCACAAACCTTGTGCCACATCTTAGCTGGTCACTCTCATGCTTTCTGGCAAACTCAGATGTGCTTTGATATGGTTCTTTTGAGTAATGGCTTCTTTCTAGCCACCCTCCCATACAGGCCAGTATTATGCAGAACTCTTGATATGGTTGACTGGTGCACCTTCACTCCACTCTCAGCCACTGAACTCTGTAGCTCTTTCAAAGTGATTGTTTGCCTCTCTCTGGCTTCCCTCACTAGTCTCCTTGTTCGGATGCTGAGTTTTGAGGGACGGCCTTGTCTAGGTAGTGCCTGGGTGGTGTGATGCAGCTTCCACTTCCTCACTATTGATCCAACAGTGCACACTGGGATATCCAAACACTTGAATATTATTCCGTACCCTTTTCCTGATTTATGCATGTCTATTACTTTATCTCTAACTTCCTTAGCATGCTCTTTAGTCTTCATTTTCACACCCTTCCTTCAGATTCACAGTCTGACCAATGGTCATTAAACTGAAGGGGGGTTTTATCCAGAAAATGTGAGCTGCTTTAATGTTTCAGAGGAGGTGAGGCCAATTGTAAGCCAATTGTGTCCTCGTTAGGGCAATATTTTTCATCTTTGTAAACTTAGAGCTTCCAGAGCACAGGGGTTGAATACTTATGCAAACAGCATACTTCAGTTATTTCGTTTTCTTAAAAATATATTCTAACATGAAACCAATGTCACTTTACAATAATTATTTTGAGGGTCAGTCTTTTTAAATAAAATATTACACAGAACAAAATCTCAGTGTATCATTTGTCATTCAGACAAATCGGACAACTTTCAAAGGGGGGTTGAATACTTTTGCAAACCACTGTATATGGCTGAATACCCGGATTGTAAACACCCCTTGTTACATATAGACACTCACACCTAACCATGTTGTAATATTAAGTTAATATTAATATTGTACAACATTAATAAGATAATTACAGGCAGTATACTCACATTTCAAATTTCCTTTGCTTTCATTTTCATAGGTATGTGCCTATAAAGAGAAAGCACACTTGTTCAGTTCAACTAAGATAAAAACTCTGATTCAAAGAAGTTAATAGCTGCAAACACATGGCAGAACATTATATAAAAGTCTAGAATACAGTATTGAAACACGGTACTAGACACTGTTGACTGACAAATCGGCGTATCCGAATATAGTGAAGTAGAAGGAACCTGCCTACTTTGTAGGCAGGCACTTACATTGTGGGGTAATATTACATGTTATATACCACCTTAACATGTGTAAGTGCCTACAAAGTAAACAACATGAATTTACAAGGCGCCGCTGCTCCCAGCTGCTGTCTGTAGCCATTAGCAGTCGTGTAGCCCTTTCCCTAATTAGCATCATCAAACTGCTGTTTCTTGGGGTAGGGCTGTGGCTGGAGCAGTGCGGCTTTCACTAACGTAGAAGTGAAATCGCCAGTAATGTAACTTAAAATTCTTCTAAATGTCTGTATAAAAAATAACAAACTATGTGCAACTTGGGTCCTCGTCCAGCACCTCCTTGCTGTGAGTTGCCTGACCCAAGGGTGTCTGTAGCTCTTTAAACAATTGCACTGAACATTTTCAGCGGCATTTCTTCTTGCCAAAAATGCAGATTTGTTTTTAATGGAAAAAGGTTTTATTTTTCTAGGTAGTTGCTAGGTGGAATAGGTGAGTTTGGTAATGAAGGATGTGTGGCTGTGAATTAACACAGGAACTGTATTTATTTTGAAGAAACCTTTTATGGAAAAAGTAGAATTAATGGTGAAAGGTCATTTTCATTTGGTTAGGTTGTTGCTAGGTAGATTATGGCAGGTTAGTTACAAACTTTGTTGTTTCTAGGTAAATCAGTGGTCAAGTGCTATGTATAAACCAAGAAGTAGTTTGTCATTTTTATTATATATATTTTTTTGTAACGCTATTGCCTGTAGCCTCCTGTCCGAAGCACAGTGTTAACAGTGTACAGCTCCAAGCCAGTGCCTCATAGGTGTATACTCTTTGGAGGCAGAGAAGAATTTATTGCCACATGTAACCAACAGAATCCGCTGTTGCAGGCCCTGTGAAGCAGGAGATCATATTTGCTGACTGGATTGGGTGGGCATTAAGGCTGACCTTCCCAATGAGCACCACACCACCGATTTGCCAAGACTCCAAACCCTAGTGCTTTTTCATTTCCTTACTTTGTCCTCTTCATGTTCTTCAACCTTAATGTCTGCAGTAATGTAGTATTTTGCAGTGAATTTCCATTCTTTGTATAGTGGTGTCGTATCCTCATTCACTCTAGTCCCTTCCGGATGTGCACAAATAGATGCACACACACAGGAGTAAGGGAGAGTCCATGTGCCTGTGTCTCGGGGGTCTGCGAAGTGTAGGGTCATCTGCACATTGTGCTTTCCTGATGCAGAGGTGCAGGGCACTCTGGGAAGTATGCCAAGACAAGAGTTTTCTTCCTGTAATTACTTTTTAACCTGTGCAGCCGACATTGCACGTCCCTGTTTATGCTGGGAGTGGTGGCACATGGTGGCATGATTCCCCAGCCTTGGCCCATCTTGCTGTCTCCTGAACTCATCTCACTCGCACAGGATTATAATGCGTACCCCGGACCAACTAGCAGTGCCCCCAACACACACAACCTTTTTTCATCTTTTTTTTCTTTGACATTTTGATTCCAAACTTTCAAAGGGTTTTATAACCCACCCACGCATCTGAACATGACAGGTGTAATTTATAAAATACTCGCTGAAATGCCATTTCGTTTCACAAGTGTGAAAACTCTATTTGGGCAAGAAGGAGGGGGGACTGTCACTTTCATGACATGGTTTTAAAAGAAAAAGGCAGTGTTGAAAATTTGAGTGAAAATAGGAAAAATTAGTCAAGTTATGAGAAAACATTGAAAAAATGTTAATGTTTACTTATAACTTGGCCATCTTAGCATATTTTTTCACCAGATTTTCAACATAGTTTTCTTATGACCCCTACCTTATGAACCCTGTTAGTGAAAATTTTCAGATCCTGTCTGAAAAGTGACTTTATGGAGCAACTGTGAAATCACCTTTCAGCATGGATTTGAAGAATTTCACCTGTCTTGTTCATGATGTGGGGTCCCAAAAAGGCCATGCTGAAAATTTTCTGGAAAAATATTTAAAAATGACAGTTATGAATAGAAGTTCAAAACACATTGAAATACATTAAATGCAATTACCTTACTTCCTCATTTCCCGGAGGACGACTGCTTTCAGCTCAGAGGGTAGATTTGAGGGGGGGTTCATTCAGTGATACCGATGGTGGGCACCCTGGTTTGTCTGAAAAGGAAGAAAAGATATGTTCAGGGTATGAAATTCATTTTGGGGGGCAAGGTACCTGCCTATTTAGGCATGTAAGTAGTTAACAAATTATATGAATGCAGCCCTATTTATGTTGCATAATTTCCATGGTACTAAGTGGCTTGCACAAGAGTGAGGCTTCCTGTCCTAATAGTATTGAAGTTTTAATTTGTTATTGTCCTGTAATTAATAAACACATGATAAAGATGAGTGTGTGTGTGTGTGTGTGTGTGTGTGTGTGTGTGTGTGTGTGTGTGTGTGTGTGAGATTTATTTCAGTACTAAGATCAAGACCAGGTCAGAGAGGGTATCCCTTAGTAGCCAGCTGGCCTTTTTAAAAGAATCCCTATATTTGCCTTCAGATGGCCTTAACAGTAAGTTGTCTCTTGCTGTGTGCCTTAAAAGGCCTTATCCTCCGGCCCCTCAAGCTGTAAAGTTTTTTCCCCAGAAAAGGGCTGCCAGTTAATGTTTAGGTAACTCTTTGGCTCACAGAAGCCTTTTTTACTTAGATTTACATACGAACATATGAAACTACCAGCAGAAAAAGGCTATTGGGTCTATTGAGTCTGCTTGATTTTTTTTTTTTTTTTTTTTAATTTAGTTGTTTAACCAGGTATAGCACACTAAGCTGAAAGCTTTTTTACAGGAGCGACCTGGGAGCACAAGAAGGTTAAGTGACTTGCTCAGGGTCACACAGTATGCAAGTGGAAGCTGTGGGATTCAAACCCAGGTCTGGTCTGCTGGATGTTACCAGATTTGCAGCTCAGAGCCTTAGACCACTGCGCTATACTGCCTAGTACCCCTACTCTGCAGGTGCCCCTCCCACCTTAACCCCCATGACCAACTCTTTTGCCCTATGCCAGCCCCTCTTTAAGCATCCCACTGTTTTACAGGCCACCACCTCTGCCAGTAGTGCGTTCCACTCTGCTACCACCCTTTTGGTAAAGAAATGCCTCCCATCTTCCTCCTAAACCTTCCACCTTCCAATCTCGTGTCATGATGTCATATCAGATTTGGAACACTATAGCTCTAAAAAGTATTGTCTTTCAGAAACTTTAGCTTCTATTAATGAACAGAACTCTTAAATAAGCTTTTAGTTGCTCCCTGATCTCCTGTCTAGGGCTGGTGCATAGCTGTTTATGGCATTGCACACAGTCACTGTTGCTGTTGGTCACGAGAGCTCTTAGGTTTTTTTTTTTTTTATTATGTTTAAAGAAAAGTCTAGACTTCAGGACTCTGAGTCCAGACTTAATAGTCCTGTAACTCAGGCTGCTCTCAAGTCTTGACTCCTGCTCCAACCAAAAGAATTGCTGATCGTTGCAAGCATGCCATGAATCCCCCATCTCACCAAGTGAACAGATGAGTGGTATGCTTTGCATAGAGAGAAACAGCAAAGGAAGAGGTGGGAGAAGTAAGAAAAAGACGAGTGCATCACTGGTGTCTGTCTGCAGCCCACCTTCCAACCACTTACTCTTCGTGAACAAGCTCCTTTGGCTGCTCTGCTGGCTTGTTCATCAGGAGGAGGGGGCAGTCACTCTAATCTCAGTCACTAATGTAATGCTTCCCAGACACTCATCATCTTGTCACTTCCAAAAGATTATTTCTGATCTGGCTCGTCTGGGGCCAGCTTCCGAGCTGTACAGCAGCTCCGACGATCCTTTCTCCTGATTTCTCTCTTGCCTGCGCAAGATATCCACGCCTCCTTGCGCATGACCAGGTGGGTGCATGAACGTTGGTGTATGTACAGGGCTGCAAGCACTCCCTCCTGTTGCTGTGCTCCAACTTGGGAACAGTCTTTCGGCAGCTCATCTTGTCCGCCCAACCCGCCCATGTCCACTGATCCTGGAGTTGCGGTCTCTTGATCAGCCACCCTATCAGTGCTTCTCTGATGGCCCTCCACCTGGCAAAAAAGGACAAAAAGCTTAAAAAAAGCAGACCAATACCTTAGGTGCTCCAGTGGGCAGGCGCTAGATAGATAGTAAATAGGTATCCTGAGAGAAAAGTGCCTGCCCTGGGGCACCTAAGGTTTAGGAATTTCGCACCCTGGATATATTCTTTATAGCAAGAGAGCATTCTGCATCAGCCCCGTCCCCACACACACACTATCTCTCTCTACAGGAGTGGAGGATGGGTGGTCTTCTCAGACGCTTCCATTGTCCAACCATCTCTCGCTCTCTCCTCCATCTCGGCTGCTGAACAGAAACTTACAAAATGGACAACTCTGACTTTTATCTGTCAATTAACTCCTCTCTTGCTGTCTACTTAAAAAAACAAAAATAATATAACCAGCTAAATGGTAGATATGGTGGCGGGAGGCAGTGCACACAGGCAAACACTGCAGTGCGAGTGCTTTTCAAAGGGCTCCCCTTGCTGAGTTGGGCACCCAAGTTTTGGGGTGCCCAGAAAAGGTATTCTGGGCTGAATTTGAAAAAAATATCAGAATCTAGGTAAACAAGTCTCGTTTACCTAGGTCAGGAGTATGTTCTTTAAGAAATCATTATGTAAATACTAGTTATCTTAGTTAACAAAACAAAAAAAGATGACGGCTGTCATGACCCAAACGTTTTACATGACTGAAAAAAGCAGTTACATACCTACTGTAACAGTAGATCTTCAAGACAATTTCTTTCATCAGGCCACACTTTGAAACTTATAGCTGACAGGCACAAGGACCACATGGAAACTTTTGCAAGCAGTTAGTCAGGGGCCACCCACGACTACGTCAGTCTGCACATACATAAACGTTTGGCAGCTCTCCTCAGGCCCCTGTTGGAGGTCTGCTCGGAGGATCTCCATGTGGAAACAGAGACACGACCTCTCCACATACCAGGTGAGAAAGAGGGCTGGAAAGATGTTGCAATGTAGACTGCAGCACACACAGCCTTTTGTTGCAACCCCTGGGGTGGGGATTCTCTCAAAGATCTATTGTTGATGTATGTATGTAACTGTTCTGTCTTCATCAAGGATATATCTGTCATCAGGCCACATGGAATGAGTACCGAGTAGTACCAAAAGCTAGTTGTCTGAAGCCAGTATGCTTATGATAAAATGCTTTATAGTGCAGCTAGGTCAAAGCCAGCTCATTAGCTAGATACAGTGTCCAGACTGTAGTGTTTAGTGAAAGTGTGGACAGCACTTTAGGTCGCAGTTGCACTGATGTCTGCAGTGGAAACCTTCCGAAAACAGGCAACAGAGATGGTCATGCCTCTGGTGGCGTGACCAGAAACCATGTCAGGAAGTTCTTACATACATTTCCTGTAACGGAACGTAATACAGTTCGCTAGCCATTTGGACAAGCATGGTTAGAAACTGGTGCGCCCTCTTTTCCCGGGGTGAACGAAACAGAAAGCTGTGAAGACTTTCTACAGTCTTGTTTTGGTGTGTATTGTACCTGATTGTCTGGTCAAAAAAGTGACAGCCTATATGTGCAGTCAAAAAATGCACAGGTATAACAGTATGTACGATTTGAGTTTATTTAATCTAGTACGGTTTCAGACCCTCTGTTTTGTAGTGATCGTATGGGCACTGTTTTTGGCCGTGTGTTATTGACCCAGTGCCTAAGCGTATGGAGCATTGCTTCCCTGGATTTGCGTGCTGCGGATAATAAACTGGCAGGTGCATGGTTTGATTTAAAACTCTTGACACAACCTGTGGGAGAAACTTAGGTTAGTATGCAAAGACACCCTGTCTGTGGAAAATGAAATAAGGAAGCCCACACATTGGAGCCTGTAGTTCTGAAATCTTTCGAGCAGAAGTGATTGCAACTAAAAATAACCCTTTACAAGAAAGAAAGCTTAAGCTACAGGTGGCGGCTGGCTCCAAAGGAGCAACAAGTCGACTTCTCTCCAAAACAAAATTAAAGTCCCAAGCCAGGACCGGATTACAGATGGGAGGCGTTATATGTAAAATGCCTTGCAAAGACGTACAGGCTACTTCCAGCTGAGCAACCGCATGCACATCAGCAGGCACACGGAAAGCTGATATGGCAGCCAGGTGCACTTTGAGCAAGGAATACTGCAGGCCTGAATTCGATAAGGACAGCATGTACTCTAGAACCTGATTGACTGGATAGGTAAATGGCTAGCAAATGTTTCCGTGTGGTCCTAGTGCTGACATGGGTATAATTCCAAAGGGGGTCCTAATGGAAGAGATTCTCTTAAAAGATCTATTCTAACAGTAAGTGCACAACTGTTCTTTCTCTGGATTAAACCTCTGAGAAGGTGATGGAAATGCTTAAGGTTTCAGGAAACCAACAACAAGGAAAATTTGTGTTTTTGAAGTGGAAAAGATTTTCCTTGTGGTGTTCCCCTAGACAGCTCCACCTTTTTGAGCAAGTCTATCTGCAATCCTGGACTAACTAGTCCATTTCCAGTCCTTAGGTCTCAGGCCTTCAGCCCTGAAGGTTCATTTGGTAGCAATATCAGCCTACACTTCAGCTGGAAGAGACAGGTCAGTGGCCTCGCAACCCATTTTTAAAGGCCTTAATCACCTGTACTCTCCAATAAGAGATCTTGTCCCTTCATGGGACCTAAATATGTGCACTGCTCAGCTGATGGAGGCTCCTTTTGCACCTGTGGGAACTGCTGCTTTTGAAGTATGTCACATGGGAAGCAGTTTTCCTGGTGGCTGTGACATCTACCAGGAGGGTGAGCGAGCAGCAAGTCCTCTGCACAGATCCTAACTATGTCATATTTCACAGGGACGAAGGTAGTTCTAAGAAATAACAAAATCCCTCCCCACAGTGGTGTCTGAATTTCTTCTGAAGGAGTCAGTAACACTTTCTGTTTTCTTTACAGCAAAATCCAGCTCAGGAGAGCTGAAGCTCTAAAGTAAGATCTCTGACCTGTTATTTAGACCACACAAAGGATTTAAGGTCCACTAACACTGTTATTTGTCGCCTGTGGTGAAATGGGGCAAGGGAACCAGCATCCAAGAGAACCAGTTCTCGTTGGATAGTTTCCTGTATACAGATATTATCTGTGTCAATCTTCACCATTCATCACTTTTGGGTAGTTGGCCAGAGGTCATGACTCCGCGGGAGCTTTTTTGGATGGACGCAGTCGACGCACCATTGGCGCCACCCTCGAGGCCGACACATTTGCGTGGTGCTCGCAAGTTGACCGTTAGGTGTTGTCGACTCCACTGTCCCGCCAGTTCTTCATCTCCTGCTGTCGAGGTCACCTCGTGGGAAGCTGCTGAAGAAAAATCTCTTGAGACCTACCTTTGAAGTCTGCATGTCATAGTTTCACTCTGACTCCATTTATCGAGTGATCAATGTGGTTCGTCGTGGCTCAGAGTATCCTGCCAGTTCTATTAGCCCTACTCAACGTCCGCCTGGTAAGACTGTTCTTTATTTTATTTTGTGACGCGGTCTTGTTTGGTGTTCTTTTTCCGTGGGTCATGTTTCGTTTGGGGTCAAGAAAACTGAAGATGGGACGGCCCCCCATGCGTCAGTGCTCATGCGGCCATAAGTACAGTCACCGACCAGCATGACCATTGCCTCGCGTGTCTGGGCCCGCTACATGACATGGATTAGTGCGACGCCTGCATCTCCATGGACTGCCGTGCCGTTGAGCAACTTGCGTGGAAAGTGGGATGAGCTCTGCCAACTTTTGGGGGACGGGCGCGCACTCGGGCCAAGCCACATTCTCTCTGCCTTTCCTCCAGGTCCCCTCCCAGTTCTATACAGACCGCGGAGTAGGGGGCCTCTGCCTTTTGTAGCCTAGCCGTGGCAGAGGCCCATTCCATGGTGCAGGAGGCCCAGGCTCCCCAGTGTCATACTCGTGGCTCGGAAGGCTTGGGTCAGCACCGTCTGTCAAGTGCCGTCTTGGGCATTCGTGGCACTGTAGGCCCTGATGGCGCCGGTTATGTCTCGGCATCATTGCTGTCAGCTGTTCAGCGATGCCGATGGTGCTATCGGCGCTGTGAGAGGCTTCATGTACCGCCCTGACTGTCTCGCCCCTGGTGCGTCTGTGGCACCATGGTTGAGCACGGCACCGTGTCCAGTTCTGGAGCCGTTTGCGGCTCAGAGCATGGACACGGAGCCATGAACGTGGTTGGGGCCGTCATCAGCGCCGTCTCTGTCCTCGGCACCATGGGGCGGGTCGGTGCTGTGGGGGTCTCTGACCTCGGTGCCGTTTGCAGTACAGAGAGCGCGGTTGGGACTGTCATCGGCGCTGTCTCTGGTCTCAGTGCCGCTTGCAGTGCTGTGGGCGAGACACCACCGTGACAAGCTAGACTCTGAGGCTGCTGCCTTCGTGCCGTGTCTTCTTCTGGTACCGTTCACGGTGCTGTTGGCCGACTCTGGTGCAGTCTCGGTTTCTGGTGCCCTTTTCAGTCGTGATGGTAGTGGGCATCCACGCACTGTTTGGCACAGAACGGTCTCCACCTCTTCAGAGGAGGAGTCAGACAGGCAGTCTGACTCCTTGGGTTAGCTGCTCATGTGGACACCTTGATAGTGTCCTCGAAAACTGGGGCCAACCCCTCTGGAGGAGCTGGCAATGACTGGGACCAGGGTCAGGATGCTGACCAGCAGGCAGTGGTGCAGGCCTCTGTTGCTCTGCATCTTGGTCTCAGAGGGTTCTCTGATCCCTCAGTGGTGGTACCCCTCGGTGGTGTGCCTGGATCACCCAACTTTGGGGCCAATCGGGGCACCCACAGGAGGGAGGTGCTGCTCCCTGGATAGCTCCTCGGGGGCCAACCAGGGCTGCCAGCTACCTAGGCTGGCTCTCTCGAGGAGGAGGAGGACACTCTAGGATTCAGAGGGGTTGAGAGGTAATGGGTCTATCTGGCGGCCTTTTTCTGGAGCCCACCCGGGCTCTGGGAGAAGCCGTAGCGTGGATCTCTGCTTTTCCCTTTTGGTTTCCTTGAGAGGGCCCCGTTCTTTGGAGGTAGGGGACTGTCCTTCTGGATCTACATGGCCCTGGTCACCTCACCGGGGGTTCTTCAGGGCGCAGCCTAGGCAGTTCCAGTTTGGTTGATCAGCTGTCTGCTATGGAGTTTTCCGGAGCTCCTTCTTTCTCCAGGGCTTCAGGTGCACTCCTAGCCCAGGCGGAGTTCAGCCGATTTCTGTTGTCAGCTCTGCCCCCATTCCTCTGCCATATTCTCCTGTGCGCCTGAGTATTCTTGGTCTCAGCGGTCCTCTTTCCTGGGAGCAGTTCAGAGCGGTGGCTGTTCAATTTCCCGCTTACGTCAGGGCCATGGACAGACAGGTTTTCAGCCTCCCCTGAGCAGTCAGCTGCTGAACTTGAGGTCCTCTAACCCCTCATCCCCTCTTCTGGGGAGAGGGCTGTCTGTTCACATCTCTCCGGCTGCTGATCTTGCCGAGTAACAGTGATTCCCCGTGGAGGATGTTGGAGGACCTGTGCATCCTCCACCCACTCAGCACAATCCGAGCACAAAGTGGCGCACCTTTCTGGAAGATTTCAGTGCGGACACCCTTTGGTGCCCCACCCGGCCTGCTCCCTTTCAGGAGGCGTCATTGCGCTCCTGGCAGAGACCCTTTTCTGGAGTCCTAGTCCCTAGGGATCTCTGCCAGCGGTATTGTGCCCCGAGTCTCCGGGATCCATGCCTCATCCTCAGTCAGGATTGATGCATTTGGATACTCCAGATGGGCTTCACACCTGCACTGTGACTGGCCCCAGATCAAGATTCCTTGATTTTGACTTCTGGGGGAGGAGGACATTCTAGTCAGCACAGTTGCTACTTTCTACTGAAGAACATCAGGCCCACTATGCATCCTATGGCAGGTTCTTGTGGTCCAGGCTAGGTCAACTCCTAGCTTCGATGCCCGACATGGAACAAACCAGACAAGCCATTGCACTCTCTGCACGTGGCCTGGAGCTAGCAAGGCACCAAGCAAGGGCAACATATGATGCCAATGAGGTGGCTATCAGGGACGTAGGGACAGTGATCTGCTCTAGGCAGATGACATGGCAGCGTCTCTCCCGGTTGTCACCCTTGGCCCAGCGTAGGGTGATTAACTCCGTTCACCAGAGAATCTTCCTTTTCTCCCGTAGGGTGAGCCGGCGTCTATCGTGGCAACTTCCTGCCCCCCTCTGGGGGGTACCTGTCTCACTCCCCACTCTTGGGCCTCTCCAGACCCATGAAGGTTCTCCCTCTTAGTGTGTCACCCACTGATAGCTAAGGGACTCTGCCCCTTAGGGTTAAAAGCCCTCTTGGCGCTCAGCACTTACTCAAGGGTGATGAATGGTGAAGATTGACACAGATAAAATATGGAAATTACGTACCTACCATAATTCTGATCTTTCTGTGTATCTTCACCAGTCATCACAATCCCACCCTCCATCCTCCTGGGGCCTCAGTCTCTGGGTTCCCCTTCCTCTCTGTGCCCATCCTCTCCCCCCTCCTTTCTGTTGGTCAGGAGTGGGGTAAAATGGGGTACATAGGGGGATAATTTTCTTTAGGGGCATAGTGAAAAGGATGGGGGGCACTCCTTCAGTGCTTCTGCTCCACTCCTGTGGGGTGGGGGTTGGCAGTTGCCCTCCTTTCTTTCCTTCTCTCTGTCAATCCTTTGATTTCCTTGTCCTTTGGACATAACCTCAATTAATTTAAGAAACTAGGTTTCTTAACACCAAAATCTCCCTTGAGAGGGAGATATCCCTGTATCCTGTCTCTTCTTTCAGACTATAGCATTCTGCATTGTGGGAGTTATTGCCCGTGATTCTGTGCCTTGTATTCTGGCAGTTAGCCTCTTGGCTACTCCTTTGCAGTTCCTATACAAACTTGAGACTTGTCAAGGTTACAGGGTATGGTGCTCCTGTTTTTTCCCCTTCTAAAAATCCTTTACCCTCCCTCCTCCTTTCTACTTCCAGACCTGGGGCCCCTACCCAATCCCCTTAGTCTTCAAAATTGTTCTGTCCTCTCTCATTTATTTCTCCTTTTAGTTTATATATCTTTTCCTTTGTGTCCTCTTGGACTTTCTTGTCCCACCCTCCCAACCCTTTTTCTCACCTGTACAGCGACTCTGAACTGGTGGGAGGGCCGATCATAACACCTGTCGGCCAACCTGCATCCCACTTGGTCCTTGACCCGAGCGGGCGCCAATGGTGAGTTGACGCCACCTCCAAAAGCTCCAGCGGGGTCATGACCTCCAGCCAAGTACCCAAAGGTGATGAATGGTGAAGATACACTGAAAGATTAGAATTACGGTAGGTATGTAATTTCCATTTTGTTATGACAAAGCTGGCAAGCTGCAGGGTTTTAAATGAGCTGTAAAATTGATTAGCAGTTTTGCTCATGAAATTGCTAATCAGTTGATCTATAGCACGTGCCTCAAATGGATTAGCAAAATTAAAATGCTAAGGATGTATGTCTTTTAAGTTTAACCTGAATAAAATTCAATTATCTATCTTCTTTTGTTTGCTGAAAGTTTATCTGTTTCAAAATCTCCTAACACATACTACAAATAAAATTTACGTTGTCCAGTGGTACACTGTCTCCCCCTCCCCCCCACACCCACACCCTGGTATCCAGCAGTGGTACCCACCCACATATTGCCCAGCTAACATTTTCCTGGCATCCAATGATTTACCACCATCACAAACACTTGCACCTTCCTGTATATTACAATACTGCAATACAGTACTGTAGTATACCAGTTCGAAAAATACCATCCTGTGATTTGCACCCCCTGCCTCTCTGTATTGTTAAAAACTCACTAAATCATTATTTTGGCCAATTCAGGGCTATATTTCATATTCTGTATCACAGACTTGGTTGACACATTAAAGACCGCATGGACTGCCAGGGTGGGGTCAGATCCGACTTGTAAGTGTTGGTCCACGGGGGGTCAGTGTCTCATACAAAATCAAGCAAGTTTCTGTATTATTATTAAGGCGCCTGTACCAAATTTTATGGTGTTGATGTTAGCAAAGTGAAACATGCTGTGATGGGTACAGTAGCCCTGTATAGCACTTCTAGCATTTCTGTGTAAGTAATTGCTCAAGAAGACAGACTGACAGAAAAAAATGTGCCAGCTTGTCATACTGTGTGACTGAGAAACGTTGTTACTTGCGACGTCTGTCAGTCACTGGAACTCGGCAGCAGCAGACATCGCGTCAAACCAGGTCATGCCATTTTTAAAATGCTGAAATTAAACAAATGGCCACAAACCAAATAAATACTTGTATCTTTCAGCTAAAATTGTACTGTTGCTCACCTAAACATGTCTCCAGGGTGGAATGAGGGTGCAAAAATGGTGCTTCTATATCTCTGCTCTCAGTGGTGTGAAATTGACAACGTGTTGTGGAGATCCTCCTGTTGCAGCTTCTCCTTGCACTGTCTCCTTCATTAGAGCAGTATACAGACAGCCAATAGAATTGTAGAGTGGGCAGAGCTTGTAGGAAACAGCATTATACTGAAGAGAAAACATCATTCATAGGCACTTTTAAATGGATCCAATTTTTTTTTTTTTTGTGATCCATCCAGTAGATTGATTTGCACGACCAGCTGGATTGCATCGCAGAGTGATGTGATACCAGCTATTTAAAACCCTGAGCTGTCACCTGAAGGTCATGGGACGACTCCACAAGGGGCACCTCTGCCTCTGTGGAATCATTAAGAGGTGTTTCCTGCAGGAAATCTGTAAAGCATCTACCCGAAATACCATACACACTTTCACAAAGCACTGCTGTATGGACATACAGTCCAGAAGGGATGCCGGCTTTGGGACTTCTGTCTTATGCCAGCTTTGGCACAGCTGTCTTGCAGAACCTTTTCCCTCAGTGGGTTCGTATCCAGCCTCCCAAGGTGCTCCTAAGGAGTCTGCAGTTGTTACTAATAAGTGACAGATTCTGGGGTTGAAGAAAATTACTTACCATAGAAATGTTGTTTCTTCCAGCAGGATCCCTAACTATATAACAATCCCTGATCCCTAACTCACTTTTCAGAACCTGGAAAAGGGTTCAGTACCTTTACAGTTGTTGCTCAGTGGTTTCAGCAATCTAATTTTTCATAAGTTAGAAATTGTTCTGGCATGTTTAAATTATTTTCAAAATTTTGAAACAATTGTAGTATTTTTTTTTTTTTGGTAGTCATTTAGCTTAGTTTTAGTGGTCACGGCTTACTTTAGCTTTAGTAATAAAATCTGTCAGTTTAAGGGTGAGTATGATCAAGACAGCAGAGTTTGAATTGCATTCTAAGTTTCATGATTAGCATTCAATTCTGAAAGCTCCAACTCAGCTCTTTCCAGAGGAATTGTTGCAGTTAAGCATTGTAGAGGGATCCTTTGGAAGAAACATTACTGCGGTGAGTAATTTTTTTCTTACCAATGTACCCAACTTAGAGTTGGTAGGGAATCCCTTACGAATTTATGCATTTGTGCACTAGATACTTTTTATCCCTGTGTATAAAGTGGTGGTTGTTGGGGCTGAGATGGTGGGCCCTGTAACTATGTATGTTGCTATGTACTCACATTTACAATATATTTTTTACAGGATGGAGAAGTAGATGCAGACGAACTTAGCGATGTTTAACACAGTCTGGATCCATGGTTCTTACTCTCGTAAGACTAACTTGTTTGCTATTGTGTGTGTGTGTGTGTGTGTGTAATATTTACTTATTTTTATTCTTTAATAGAATTTGAAATAACATTCGTTCTTTCCTAGTTTATCTTTAAAAATGCAGTGCTTAACTAAACAAGTCTTCAATATATCATATGGCTTTTGTGGTATTGGGTTTTTGTGGAGATGGAATGTTGAGTTTGTCTTGAGACTGCTACTAAGTCACTTGGACGGTGGTAGTTGCCAGATTTTCATGAGCAGCCAACTCTAAAGTTCCTAGTGCCACAGAGCTCCTTATAAAAAAAAGCAGCATGTCTGTTGCAGGATGTCTTTTTATAGTTTTGTTGCCTTTTACTCTGCTCTGTCATTCTCTTCCTGGTTTTCTCCTTTTTCTATTTTTTTTTTGTTTGTTTTTTCAAGTTTTTTCCTCTCTGTTCCATTCTTCATTGTCATGTCTACTTATTCTTTGCTGGGGTATACATGCCTTCCTAATATAAACACTGATGGCGTACACATACATGTAAAGGGATGATGTCACTGTGGAACACTGGAGCTTTTTGAGGACCCCCATAGAGCCACTCTTTGGAACTGAAAGCCATCAGTGTCAGGACCACAAGAAACATTTGCCTATCTGGGGCTGCCCACATTGACATTCTGGCCCAGATATTCAAAGGGTTGCTGGTGCAACAGTGTTAGCCCGGCGTGATATTCAAAGGAAAAGTGCACGGCACAAATCCTGATGTGCCAGGCGCGTGGTAATGTATCTTGAGGGGGTGTGCCCGCATACCCTGCACAGCCCGACATTCAGCCCGGGATGTGCAGAGCCATGCATGCTAACCCCTACCTGCGCCCAGCACAAAGTTGATCCAAAAAAAAAAAAGGAACAAGGATGGCCACCCACAGGCGAGCGCCGTCAGATTGCAGGGCGCAGCATGGTAGCTGCCACCTGTGGGCGGCCACCTGCTCCGGCCGCTACCTGGCGGCGCCCCCCCATTCCCAATCACGGGCATCTTTAAAAATAAAAGAATTCTGTACAATATCTCTGGTGGTCCAGTGGACTGCTCTCTGCCCGATCGCGGGTATTAGTAATACATTAATCCATCCAATATCCCTGGTGGTCCAGTGGACCACTATCTGCGTGATCGCGGGCATTTGTAATAAAATACAGATTAATGTCCAATATCCCTGGTGGTCCAGTGGACCGCTGTGTGCCCGATCGTGGGCATTTGTAATTGAAAAAAATATATATGTCCTATATCCCTGGTGGTCTAGGGTACCATCCCCACCCGCCCACTGAGCCCCACCGCCCCACCCCGTCAGCCCCGGAAGGCGGCAGCACTCCACCTGCCCCGCCGACTGACACCGCCGGTAGGGCTGTATGCCCATTGGTTCACAGCGCCAGCTAATAGCAGTCGTATCAGATTAGACATTCCAGATATGTGAATGATTCATTCACATATCTGAAAGTTTAGTACGGCATCGGAGCTGCACGCTCATTGGCTCACGCCTGGAACCATCGCTGATAGCCCTGACCGACAGTGTCGGCAGCAGGTAGGTGCTGCCGGCTGACCGAAGCCGGGCGGTGGGGCTTAGTGGGCGGTGGGGAGGGGGTTACCTAGACCACCAGGGATATAGGACATATCTTTTTTCAATTACAAATTCTATGATTGGGCAGATAGCGTCCACTGACCACCAGGGATATAGGACATTTCATTTTTTCAATTACAAATGCCCGCAGTCGGGCACACAGCGGTCCACTGGACCACAAGGGATATTGGACGGAATTATTTTTTTATTTTTTTTTTTTTAACAAATGCCCACGATCAGGTTGTGGAGAACATTGCCGGCTGCAGGGGGCGTCGGTCCCAGGCGGCTGCTGCCTGGCAGGGCGCCAGGTGCAAGTCGTCGGGGATCGGCACACCTGCATGCAAATGGGGCCATAATGACATGCAGATGGCTCCATTTGCACCTTGCATACATTGTGGCCCCATTTGCATGTCAAGTTTTGAATATCGCGGTTGCTGTGCATAGCGCAATGGAACTTGCGATAGAGCATCCCCATGCTCCACTCTGGCCACTTGCGCAGTGCCACTGTGCCATGCACACTGCGGGTGGCCAGGTGCAATATTCAACGATGCTGTACCATGGCGCGGCTCCTGAATATCACCCAGTCCACACCCTCGCAGCCAAGTTGCGCTTGTGCCTAAGCTATGCGTCACAGCTCTGCTTAGTTTGAATATCTGTGCTTCTGTATATAGGCATTATCTATATAACAGGGGATCCCCATACCTCTTCAGTTTGTATCCCACCATCAACTAGTTATTGAACCATGGAAGATGTAATCGCCGATTTAGGTCTGCTGAAAAAATGTTGTTGTTGAATGACATCAGTTCCTCAGAGGAAGACTCCACTTTTGTGCTTCTGTTAGTGCAACGTGAAGCTGTTTAGAGACTACATTCACACACTTTGTGTTTGCTGTCTGGGCCTTTTGCATGACATGGCTGCGCCATTTGTCAAAGCTGGAACCAGGCCACAAAGAGACGATGCTAAAAGGTTTTGGACATTTCCTTGGTGTCTTACCATGGATCTCTGGCATGCTGTACCGGATCTGCCACTTAGAAGACCTGCAGATCTCCACGGGCAGTCGCGCTGTCACCTTCATGAGAAAAATGCCCTTCATCGAAGGAGAAGTTGAAAAAAGTCTCTTCAGAGCATCACCGCAAACATTCAGTCACCTTCCTGGTCCAGGTCTTCACAGAAGTGTCTCAAGATTGTTGGTGGGCATCTGTTTCTGGCGTAACTGTCATTCAAATAACAAAGTATGGCTCTTGCTCTCCCGCCATCAGCAGTGTGCAGCCCATTCCCAGTGTGTCATCGATGGGCACTGTCCTAGCATTGCTTTCTTCATCGACTCCACCGACCGGCATGGTTGACACTAGTGCTGTTGTCTTGGCTACTGTCTGAGTTGCTTCAGTGACTCTTGCTGACCCAATGGATGATTACTGTCATCAACGTCCACTGTGGGTAGCTCTGGAACTGCTGTTTCTGCTACTGTGCTTTTCTTACTACTGCCTCAGCAGCCTGCAGCCCCTGTGGTCCCTCTTACATTTCCTGAGCCTGAGGAAGAGGATGGATAAAATTGTGACCTGGATGTGGAGGAAGGGGATATAGAGAAACCTGTTTACGGGTTTGACTCTAGCGTAACAGTCTCCTCCTGTAGTGAAGTCACTGTGGGCTATACACCCCCATCAACCCTTGAGGATGCCACATTTCAGGCTTTGCTATGCCTCATGCAAGATGAGCTGGTCTTTGCTGTTGAGGAAGGGGACTCCACTAATTGAGGAAAGGGACTCCACTAAAAGGAATTAGAATGAATTTCTGGCTGTCGTCTCATCTTGGATGAGAAATTCAATTGGTGGAGGAATTAAAAAATGTATGAGACAGATATAAGGGAACCCTGGTGATAAGGAAGAAAGGGATAGCTGCATATTGAGAAGTAGAAGGCATGACAAACAGACAGACTAGGTAGACCAGGCGGTCCTTATCTGCCAACAAATTCTATGGATCTTCCTCCATGATTCCTCCTGTTTACCCTACTTTAAGGATGGCTGTCCTGGCTGCTTTGCACAGACAGTACATTACATGCTGTATTCCTTATGATGGATAAACAATATACTGCCCCCTCTACAGAGGTTTTTCCCATGACTCTGCCTAAACTCTGGTTATAGTATGGCTGCTTATAATTCATTCTTGTCTATATGAGTTATTTGCCACCTGACAAGAGTCCAGAAATTGGAAATTGTGGGCAAAGGAAGTATTTCACTCTATGGGCCCATATTACCAAACTGCTAGGCTTAAATGATAAAATATCAAGATAAATGGTTAAGGAAGGCAAATTTTGCAGCAGTGAGGGAGGAAATTAATAGCTGAAACTGGGAGTGAGTTAGTGGACTCGATATTAATAGCATGGATGTGCTTGGAGGCAAAAATAGATTTAAGAGTGTAGGTTTATCCCCACAGTTAATAAATATAAGGGTGAAGGCAAAAGGCCATGGTGGTTAAACGAGAAAATTAATAGTATGATCTTAGAAAAAAAGGAGTATGTACAAAAGGGGAAAAGAAACAGGAGACCCTGCATTATGGAATGGTTTTAATGCAGTTGCAAGAGAATGTAAGAATGAGATTAGAAAAGCTAAAAGATTGAATGAGCTAAACATAGCAAACAATTCAAAATGAAATACCAAGATATTTGGGTCTTCATGCATGGGAAGGAGTTGACAGGAAAGTAGGTCCTTTGATAGTGGAGGGCAGTAAAATAGAATATGAAAGGGTATGGCTGACAGCCTCTAACTTTTGTGGTCAGTTTTGAGAAATCAAACCTGATTGAATATTTCTACATGGCATTGATACACCATCAATAAATTACTGAGGGTGAGGTACTTGATGTTAAAAATCTGGATGTCAGCAAATCACAGGGACCAGATGGTGTACATCCTAGGACGTTAAAGGAATTGGCATTGGTATTGGCTGGTCTAGAGACTAACATATTCAGTTTGTCCCTTGAAGGGGAGAGGGTCAGATGGCTGGAGAGTTGGACATAGTCATGCCCATTCATAAAGGTATTAGGGCATAGGTATTCAACTACAGGCCTGTAAGCCTGATATCAATATTGGGTAAATTACTAGAAGGATATATACTGTATATAAGGGAAAGGATAGAAACAACTATAGCAAGTAATTGATCTGGTGGCTAATTCACAGCATGGATGTACTAGAGGTAGATCTTATGTCACCAACCTGGATGACTTTTTAAAAATTCCAACCAAGTAATAGAGGATGGAGTGCAGTAGATGTGGTTTATCTGGACATTGAAAAGGCATTTGACACGGTTCTACATACTGAACTCATAGAGACATTACTGTAATCCAAAATCAATTCTGTATAATAAAATGGATAAAGAAATGGCTCATGGATTGTGAATAGATTATCAGAATTAATGGTTTTGACTCTTGAGGAGGTTAGTGACATGGATGCAGCAAGGGTCCGCTTTGGGACCAACAGTTTCAGTGTGTTCATCTCAGGACTTCAGTTGAAAGATGGAGTTTGTATGGCTAAATTTCCAATGACACACAAAATAGTGTACAGGGTATTTACCAGTGGCGGTATGTCAAAACTGCAGGCTGAGCTGGACAGCCTATGTACATGGACTATAAGTAACAAGATGAGGTTCAGTCAAGACAAATGTGCAGTTATGCACTTTGGGGGGACAATAAAGCATTCAGATATAACATGGGTGGAGTAAAGTTAAGGGTGCCAAACTGTGAATGTGACCTGGACGTAAGAGTAACAAACCACTTCAGGAATTCAGGACAGTGTGATGAAGCTATATCTAAATGCAACAAAATAAATACATAGATATCTTGTATTAGGAAGAACTTCACAAGCAGGGATAGGTAGGTGAATTTATAAATTTAGGGCATTTGTGAAACCACATGCTGAGGGTTTTATGTGATAACGGCGACCCGCTTTATCGGGGCGGCAAACAATTCCGCCACCCTGACATCCACGGGCGCCGGGGATTTGGTTTCTATTTCTTTCTTTTGGGGGACGCAGCTACTCCCCACTACAGGTTCTCCACCCCCAATCGCCATTTGGGCTTTTGCCCACATTGCGCCGCTGTTTCGGACGGCGCCTTAATTCAGGTGCTGATGTCACAGGCTACCCATGCTGAGTACTGTGTGCAGTTTTAGTTATCTCAAAATAGGTGCAACATTGTTAGGGTGGAGGGTATACAAAGAAGGATTAACAAAAATGGTAATGGGGCTAGAGGGACTGACACATGAAGACAGATGAGAGAGCTTGGGCTTTATAGCTTGGAGACGAGTCTGGTGTGAGGGAACATGATTACAGTGCTCAAGGCTTTACCTAGTCCAGATACAATGAAGTGCTTATACCTAGAACTCGGTAAGAAGGAAAAAAGACACAAGGTGACAGCAGACAAATTAGAAAAGGTAACCATTATAAAGCAGAAAGAGGAGGGTGGTTCTGTGAAACAGAAGTGAGTAGCTGGAACTGCTTGCCAACTGAAGTTTGTAAAGAATAGTAACTTGAATATGTTTAAGTTGAAACTGGACAGGTATCTACAGGACGGTGGCTTCTCTGGTGTTTTCGGATGAACGGGGGTGGACAAGCTCACTGGGCACATGCCTACTCTTGTGTGTAGAACCTATGACAGTTGAGGTCTTTTATCTACTTTGGTAGATAAATTGCCCAGCAGCACTGCTACAACTGAGTCCAGCAGTGTGTAGTGCATGGATTGTACAGTGCCTCTGATGCTTCCACTCATGCAGCTACATCTGTTTTTGCCAATATTAATGTCTGCCAGTTGCTGGTTTTGCTACTGATGTTATACAGGTGGTCCTTAACTCGCCTTCTTGTGGCCAGAAATTATTTGGCCATGACGAACAACTCATTTTGACGAGTTAGTCTTCAAAAATGACCCTTTGCTTCTTGAAGTCCCTTGCTCCCCAGCCTCATGTGGGGGTGGTACTTTTTTCAGGTGCTCCTACTCCCCTCCCATTTCTCAGACTCCTGATAGGTCTGCTGCTAGGCCACTGCCCCAACCAAGTCTTTGTTCTCGGGTGCCCTTTGAAGACCTTTAAAGGTTTGAGTGTCAGCAGTATCACCGCCACCCTCTCCCAATGTGTGATTCCATTCCTCCCACCCCTCTGTTGGAGATTCAGGTAGGGGGCAATCAGGATCTTCCTGTTTCTGACAAAATGGCAAGAGATCACACCACATCTTGCGAGTGGATACTCAGCATTATATGGGAAGGTCATACGCTGGCATTAACACCCCTTTCTGTGCATCCTCCCAACACATTTCACTACCCTCCAGAGAGCTTACTGGTCTGTTTATTGAAGTATGTACTGTCTTGAACAAGTGGGCAAGTCAGCCTGTATCCCTGGCTAAACTAAACTTGGGTTTCTGTTCAAGATATTTCCATATCCCAAAGACGACGTGCAAATTACTCCCCTGTCTTAGACCTCAGAGGCCTGAAAAAATGTTGCATAGTTTTGCATGATCTCTCTTCAGTCTTTCCTCCTTCCACTGTGGCGGGGGGGTTGACTTTGTACTCTGGATATACAGGATGTATACGTGCCTTTCTAGATTTGGCCCAGCCATCTATAGTACATGCTCTGCCTTTTTGAGGGATAGCACTATCAATTTTGTGTCTTGCCATTTGACTTATCTTCGACACTGTGGATCTTCAGTAGTCTCTTCTCTGTAGTGGCTATGGCTTTAACTTGGGAGAGCTGTACATATTCCCTTACCTAGATGACTGGGTCCTTAATGTGTCTTTCAGGGAAGTTACTATAATGGACTTTGTACCAGACTTGCCTGTTGTTCAGCGAACTGGGTATCCTGGTCAGTGAATTCAAATTGATTTGGAACCCTTGCAAACACTTTTTTTTTTTTCTTTTCCCCCCACTCTGTCCTAGACACTGCTCAAGCACAGACATTTCTTCTGGACTCCCATGTTAACACAGTGATAGCCAAGTTGACCTTGATCACCCCCACAGTGCCTGGGTCCCTGTGAGATTGGTGCTTCAGCCTCCTGGGCCTTTTGCTGCCATTGTGACTGTTCTGATGGCCCACTTCAAATGAGTATTCCCAGTGGATGATTCATGCACAGTGTGCACAGGCTTCAATCTCTGGATCATTCTTTGCTGGTCACAGGCCCTTACCCAGGGCTGTTTGTTGGTGGCAAGGCTTCATCTATCTGCATTTCTCTGTCCATCACCATGGGAGGTCCTTGTCATGAATGCCTCTGGGATGAGTTGGGTGGCCCATCTGGGTGCACTCAAGGCCCAGGGTGTGCAGTCCTCCTCATACTGCTCTCTCCACATCAGCACTCGGATGAGGGCTGTCGTCCTTGGCCTACAGGCCTTTGCCCCCTCACGTTCAGGGCCATCTTCTGTTGGTACAGGCGGACAACCTTTGTCATACACCACCTCAACAAGGTGGTACCCACTCCTCCATTTGCAGAGAAACCATGCGAATGGACTCTGGCATACACGTTGTGCACAGCTGCCACAATTCTACCTGGCATTCTGATTGCCCTGGCAGTGGTAGAATTTAAGAAAAAAAGTATTCTTGGCGGAATGCCAGATGCAGAATTTTGTATTCTGCCTGGAAATGTAGTATTCTGCCCAATTTTAATTTTTTATATGTTTAAAGCTAGAATACTTGAGATGCAACAATCACTTTAAGACGCCTCAAAAAAAAAAAACCCATCTGAACACACTGCTAAACCCCATCTCTACAGGTCCTCACATGCTGGTCACTATAGCAGACTCCCACAACAATGGGAGTACTCCTGCACATAGCAACTTGCTTGTTATGCCCTGGTATGGGCAAGCAGGTGGACAGCATGGACACACTGTGACTAATACAGGCAAAAGTTGCAGTCCTGACCCCCCAAAAAAAAACAGCCCTTCACACAAGTTACAGTTCCCCATACCCCAGCCACACCTAATGAGGCACGACCTGCTGGTGCTTAGAAGGAAGAGACTTGCCAGCCTGCACTACCCTAAAACTCCGCCACAGTGCACTTTAAGCTGCACCTAATAAAACTGCAGCACATAAACTCCACACTGGATAGCTCCCAGACAACCAGTGCAGCTAGCTTGAAGAGGCCAACAAGTGGGGCAGACTGCAACCAGGTGCTACATGCGCCATGAGGGTGACAAACTGAGCAAGTTCCTTCATCCTTGAATTGCTCCCTGACTTCCTGAGTCAGCCTCTGAGGACAACGATGAGTGGGGCACACTGCAACCAGGAAGAAGAATCAGCATTTATATAGTACTTTTCATACACAGTGTATCCAAAAGTGCTTTATAAGCAGTACTAATCTGGTAGTGAAGTAACCGAATGGGAAGTGGCGGCCATATCGCACATCAACACCCACACACAGCCTGGACAATTGCATGAATGTTGGCCAGGACATGGGGAATGTCTCCTACTCTTTGCGAAGAATGCCCTGGGTTCTTTCACTTTCCCCTTGACACCCACTAGGACAGCACCAGGATGGGTAGAAGGGACTTCGGTTTGACATCTTATCCAAAGGATAGCACACCCCAGCAGTACAGTACCCCATAATACTGCACTCTGATGCCAGCGTTTTAGGTACAAGTCCAATCCCGGTGTGGACGAGAACCCACAGCTTGGTCCAGAGGGTGGATGTAAGTACCGACTGAGCCACGCAGACACCTGCAAGGCGTAGGGTTACACACATGATGAGCCCAGTTCCTCCAACCTTGAATTGATCCCAGACATCCAGTGAGCAATCCCCGCACCAACAACCAATGGTGCAGACTGTAATAGGCACTACATGCGCCATGTGAGGGTAACATTGCGCCAGCTCCTCCAGCCTATTCTGAGCTTCTCCCAACACTGAAGAATATAAAATATTTTATCTGTTCAAATATGAAATATTTAATTTGTTCACCCATTCCTTGCTTAGCTCACCTGGCCTTTTCTTCGTTGCACTATTGTAAACAGAAAGACTGCCTTTTAAACCCAACAGCCACATTTAATTTTATACTTAGCCAAAGCGCCTCCTGAAGCATCAAGACTCCGCCAGAAAGATGAGTTGGAGCGGATGAATCATACACCTTTACTGCTGCCAAAGAGATGTCCACTGCACCATAAACGATGACAGAATACTGTGCAGTTCATTACTTATACTGTATGTGCTAAACAAATGGAAAACAAAAAGCCTAACAGTACTGCAGTTGTAGCCGCAAAGATTTTGTTCTCATACTGACTGAACGTTCCGGGGAGGGGGCTCCTCTGAACTGAATAGCAGCTGCTGGTACAAAAAAAAAAATCCTAGGGAAAACTACACTATACTTCTCTGAAGGCAATCTGTAAAAAAAAAAAAAATACCATTGTGTTAATATGCAGTACCTTTTTTTCTTTAAAATCTGGCCAGGTTGACCCGTTTTCTCCGCTCCATGCTTTCTCATGCAACTTTCTTTGATCTAAAAACAGAGAAAAATCCCGCCGTCTTGAGTGCACATTAGACAGCTCACATAGCTGCCTGCATTCACAGAGCAGGAAGTGCTGTTTTCTATTAAGAATTTTGCTCATTTTATGTATAAACAGCGCCACCTATTGTTCAGGAGCCAGTACTGCATATCCACATCAGGGGGGGAAAATGGTATTTCAGGCGGGATACTAGGGCTTGAATTTTGGTATCCTGACATGAGTGTTGGTACCCAAAATGTACTAGAATACCACTAAATTCAAGCCCTGTCTGGTGGATTTCCTGAGCCAGTGAGATGGCTCAGTACCATGAGTGCAAACTCCTGGACAGTGTAGTTGCAGATATCTTCATCCATTGGAGTTGTCTAGAGTTGGAAGTTTTTGCAACCCACCCAGTGCAAAACTGTTGCATTTTTGCTTGCTTACTCCAGGGCCTGGAGTTTTCTTGACAGGAGGCATTGTATCTCTCCTGGCAGTGGAGGTGTCTGTATGCCTTTCCTCAAATCCCTCTGATTCAGTGGGTATTGGTCAAGCTTCTGATGGACAAAGCCATAATGCTAGTGGTAACCCCCTTCTGGCCCAGATCAATTTGGTTTATACTGTTCCAGCATGTTGTGGTGGACCCTCCTGTCCTACTCCTCTTCCAAGATGGTGTCACAGGACAGCAGCAGTCCGTTGCACCCAAATCTGCAGTCCCTTCAGCTGCACGCCTGGCTGATGTACAACTATCCCACTTCAGGGTCTTCTAGACAGTTTTGGATGTTATACCAGCGGCTTGTAAACCTACTCAATGCACTCCTTGAAGTGGAAAAGTTTCAATATTTGGTGTGCCTCTTGTTCTAAGGACCCTTTTTCGTGTCCAGTGCAACAGATCTGAACAGTCTCCTGTCCTCTGGCCTCCAGTACTCTTCTGTGAAGGTACATCTTTCAGCCTTTTCGTGCTGTATTAGGACACAAGACTGTGGCCACCTAGCTGGTGTACTGCACATCGAGCTAATCTGCTGCAACTGTCACACTTTTGTATTCATTCAGAATCTTGGACACTTTACACAGAACACTTGCACATATGCACTGTACTGCAGCAAATCCTGCTGTCACACCATGTCCGCTGTGAGATCATCCTCATGAAGATCCTGCTGCTGGTTGACTACTTGGATGTGGCATACAGTGCTGCCCGAAAGTCTACACATACTAGTCTGAATCTCCCCTTTGTCACTCTTTGTAATACTTATCCCTCAGCGCTCCATCTTTCACCCGTCACTGCCCACCATTGAAACCTCCCTTTCTGGAGGCCCTGTCTCTCTTGTACTGTTCCTCCTTCATGGCCAAATATTGTTTGTCCAAACTTCCCACCTACTTCTCCTCTCTCCTTCTGTCCTATTTTCCTACTCAGTCTGACATCTGAGGCTCATACCCTCCATATTCCTCTCTCTGGAAATCTGTCGAGGCCATTCTAACCCCAGTAATACTCAGGTATTCATAACTTCTGCAGTGTCCCTTTAAGACTGAACTGCCCAGAGAGAATTTGGAATGGTATGCAAATGATGGAATCTTTGCGCGTGCTATTTTTATTAATTTTTTTTTTAAACTGTGCTTTTTGCCCCATGCCAGTGCCGAACCATCTGCACGGTCACTGACCTCGCTGCCTCCCACTCCCACATGAGCAGCAACTCCCCCTGGCTTGCCCCCAAGGGCAGGGCTGCAGCACCGGCCAAAGTGTCGTGAACGTCTGGTCGGGGGAGCTGGCCTAGGAGCTGATCAGAGGCGGTGAGGCGGGCATCATATAGGCATTGGCTGGGATTTTTCTGTCCCTGAGAGGATGTGTTCTTGGGGGTGGGGATGTGCAATGACATCCACGTCTGCTCCACCCTAGGCGTCAGATGCGGCTGCTAGGGTGCCCCACAACCCTCCATGAAGTCTGTTGTACGCGAACATTACACTCTCCCTCAGAGAAGAGCGGTCAATGGACGCTTCTATCCTTCTCCCTGGCCTGCCCTCCGTGACCTAGGTCCGTCTCCCAAACCCGGTTGCCGGCGCGCAAGCGAAATCCAACCGCTGCACCGACAGGCCGGGTCTGCGCGCTGTTTTCAGATGCTGCCTTGAAATAATTGTGTGGGTTCTAAACCCTCAGATTTAACTCTCCGCTTGTCAAGAAGCTCTGAGATATTCTCATCTACCTGTCCTGACATGATGAAACACATAAAAATATACAAGTATTTTCTCGTTTTCATTTGCTGCCTTTTGCTATTTGTTATATTTAGCTAAACTGTTATTTTTATATTTCAATTCTGTTTTTCTGTTTCTGTCGGTTTGGTATAACCGATGGGGAACTAGGGTTTACTTTGTAGTTATCGGAGTTCCTGACTAAGGAACTCTGCTAGTTTAGTGTAAATATGTTTAGAAATATTTATTTTATGAACAGCTAGTTTCAGTTCTTGAACCGCTAGGCCCGGTTTATTTTCTGCTCGGTTCCTGGTTCCAATCGGTTTCTTATCGATTCAGGAACCAACTTAAAGCACTAAAAAATCTTTATTTAGCAGTTGTTTGTTTGGGTATTTTTTACCCACAGAATGTCTAAAAACCTAAAGAAGAACGGTGAACCCGGTTTACAACCTTGTACCGACTGTGGTGAGATTTTTGCCAAGGCAGACAAACATAATTTATGTATTGTCTGCTTGGGCTTTGAACATTTAAAACAGACTGTGATATTTGCAAACTTTTCCTGAAAAACTGTTGAAAAGTGCCTTGCAAGGGTCAAGAAAAAGCTCTGTTCTTCGGGGTCCCCGAGCTCTGACCAGCCGACACCCTCTGTTTCTGTGGGTGAAACCACATTGATAACAGCTGTAACTGCCACCCCTGAGACCAGTACACAAGCAGTTCCAAAGAGGCTTGCTGAACTGGCTGACTCTCTGGTTCCCTCTAAAAAATCCAAGAAAAACAAAGCACTAGAAAAGCAGCATTTGGGAACTTCTGTACCTGCAATAAAATGCCAACTGCTGATGAGATTGCACAGGCCTTTCGAGTAATCCAGGCTTTACAGGGGCTGGCTGCTTCTCTGCCTCACACTTCTGCCAAACAGACTGGTTCTTCTCAATCTTCCCTTTTTGAACAAGAAGAGTATGTGGATATTGATGTGGAGGATGATGGGGACCCCATTGAACTGGAGGTTTCCCCTGAACAAGACTTTGGTTCTCCTCCTAGGGCATCAGAGGGTTTTTCCTCACAGTTTACTTTTGTAAGAATGATGATGGATGCATTAGACATCCGCACAAGTGAGGTGATTTGGGGATGAAGAAGCTGAATATATGGAAATGATGAGGCTGACACCCATGAAAAAGCTTCTCCTTCCTGTTAAGTTTCTCTACAAGCCATTCATCTGCCTGGCAAGGACAGTACCTTGGCAGGCATCTTGAGTCTGATCAACCAGGCCCATTACGAATGGACTGTGAACAGGCAAGTGGTAGAAGTGATTTTCAGGAGGTGGGGCACTCCAGAGGTAGACTTGTTCACATCCCACCAGAACCACCACCAGCCAAAATACTGTTGCAGACCACCAGAGTGGGGAACAGTCCCCGGATGCTCTACTTCTGGATTGGTCAGGGAAACATCTGTATGCTTTCCATCCCTTCCCCTTTGTGTACAGGGTTTTGCTCAAGCTCAGGTCCCAGTCAGCATCCATGATCTTGATAGCTCCAGATTGGCCCAGGCAGCAGTGGTACTCCTCTACTGCTCTCTGTATGTGGCTGAGCCGATGCACCTTCCCAGGAGGCACAACCTGTTAACCTTCAGTCAGGGGAGGCTCCTGTACGCGAACCTCAGATCACTCAGACTCAAGGCCTGGCTCTTGAGGACCTAGAATATGCAGGCCTACACTTTTCTAGAGGTGTCCTGGACATTTTAAGGGGTTACAGGAAGCCCTCCACTAAGAGAACCTATGCTGCAAAATGGAGACTGTTTTCTATTTGGTGTTCCACCCGGAATATCGTGCCAACACAGGCTGAGGTACCAGCCATGCTGGATTATCTTACTTATTTGCATTCTTTGGGCCTTCAGTCCAATACCCTGAAGGTACATTTGGCTGCAGCATCTGCTTACATTTCAGCCAGGCAAAGGATTTCTCTTTAAGAGGTTCTTTAAGGCTCTTTCCCATTTGCACCCCCCTCACAGGGAGCCAGTGCTGGCATGGGACCTCAATGTATGTATAGCCAAACTCATGGGGGTCCTTTTGAGCTCATTTCTTCAGCTCGTCTAAAATATGTCACATGGAAAACAGTTTTCCTAGTGGCAGTGACTTCTGCGAGAAGAATCAGTGAGCTCCAGGCTCTCTGCATAGACCAGGACTATATTTCCTTCCACAAGGACAAAGTGGTCCTGAGAACAAATAGGAAATTTATCCCAAAAGTGGTTTCTGATTTCCACTTGAACCAAACCATTACCCTACCTGTCTTTTTCACTGAGCACTCTACTTCTGGTGAAAGGAGGCTCTACAGTCTGGATGTTAAGAGAGCTCTTAGTTACTACATGACAGCCACTAAGGACCATAGGCAGGACAGAAAACTGCTGTTTCTAGGGTCCTGTACTAATCATTCACTACATAACAGTTATGATGCCTCTAATCTGAGGTATAATACTCACTAGAAAATATATTCTAAATAGATAAAAGGATTATGAAAAGTGAAAGCTGATGCTTACATCTAGATTGATATCTAGGCTAGGACAGTATTAGTCTAAAATTGAAATAAAGGAATTCTAAGATAGCCCATTCACAAAAGGGGGGGGTGGGATTGAGGGTGATGCTGGGAGTTTGCAAAAGACAAATTGAGATAAGGTTCCCATCTGTTGTAGTAGAGGTGCATATTGCCCTTCTGAAGGTGAGAAAGTCTTCAAAGATGGAGAGTTTGGCCAGTGCCGCATGCTTAACGAACGTGAATGGCTGACTGATTGAATCTGAGGAGAAGACGCTTGGCTTCTAGAATGGCCACCATGCACCAGTCCCTGCTTGGTTTGACTAATTGACCCAAGGGGTAGTGTCTCCGTACAGAGTCTGGGGTCCAACAAGACTGATGATTAAGTACTAAGGAAATATCAGAGCTACCATTTTCCAGTATGGAAATAACTTTGGGCATGACCAAAGAATATGGAGAATGCGTGCCTCTGCTTGTGAGCAACGCCAGCACTTATTGTGGCTAAGCAAACCATGTGCAAAGAGGGCTGTTGGGGTTCGATGCCACAGCAGCAGTATTTTAAGCTGCAGGAAGTGGCTGGTGGTATCCCATAAGTATGGTGTATACCTTTAAGATAAGAATTCCATTAGACTTTAGTAATAGGTGTGCCAATATAAGATTCCCATTTCTTTCTGCTGGACAGAGTTGACATTGGGTTGAGTCTCCATGAGGAATAGAATCGACCCATGACCCCTCGGGTGGTAGGGGAGCTGGTGCAGGTTAGCTAGCCAGGACCATGGTGTAGTTTCTCAAGGCCAGGGAGAAGAGGCTGCAGTGCACTTCTAATTTGTAAGCATCTCCAAAAGTCCTCATGTGGTAATGAGAATTGCCTCTGAAGCTGATCAGAAGGGAGCAAGGGGTACGTACCTGAAGGCGAAAGGTCCTGCACTCTATGGATTCCTGAGTTGTACCATGAGGGCCAGTATACAGGTGCCCTATCTATTTTAATAAGACTATTACGCCATGTGGGAGCATACTGTATGGGGGAAGTCCAGGACTTCATTTTACGGCATGATTTGTTCCTAAGGCATTTCCAGGAACGAGCTGTGATAGACACTATTGGCGGGAGGGAGTGTGGCAAGCCTGCAGGCGGAGTGAGGAGTGTGTAAAGGCGTATATCTCCTATCAGGTAAGCTTCTAGTTGGACCCAGCGGGGATCCAAGTGGTAGGGACAAACCATTTAGTCGCCTGTGAGCAATACAACATAGGTGATAACCAACGAACCAAGGGACGCCCAGGCGCCTTTGTGACTTGTATGCCTCAGTTTGTGCTTACTCCACCTTGAATCTAGAATAATCCTAAAAAAAAAAAAAAAAAAAAACTAGTTATTAATTTTTCTAAGGAGTTAGAGCTTGGGTGATGTAGTGATAGGGAGGTGATTGAGGAGGTACATAACTCGAGGAAGCATCAGCATACAGATGGCTGCTACTCGTCCTGGTAGGGAGAGTTGCAGCTTTTGCCATCTCTTTCTATTTTCAATTGAGCCACTAAGGGAGAGAAATTGGAGATTCAAGTGCCACCCAGCTCCTGGGTATGCAAATACCTAGGTAACTAAACCCATGATCTGCCCAGGTCAGATTAGTGCCTTGGAGACAGGACTTGAAGCAGTGGCGGTTTAAGGGAGCCAGAGTGGTTTTCCTTTGATTGACACGTAGCCCAGAGAGCATTCCAGATGCATCTAGGAGTTGAGTACCAGAAGAAGAGTTTGTTGGGGTTGGTCAGAGTTAATAGCAGGTCGCTCGCGTAGGCCGCTACTAGTATGAATGGTTGGCAAACCAGTATTCCCCTGAATTTATGGGGAGGCCACAAGGTCCTGATTAAAGGATCCAACGCTATCAAAATAGCAAGGGGATAATGGACAGCCTTGCCTGGTGCCACGCTGTAGTTCAAGGGGAGGATATCTCACTGTTGATAAGAATGTGCAGTGAGTGTACCATAGAGAGTACGTATCCATTGTATGAAATGGGTGCCAAATCTGTATTTAGAGAGGATTTCATAAAGGTACACCCACTAGTCAAAGGCTTTTGAAAAATCAATCGCCAGGGCTGCTAAAGGGAGGGGAAATTTAGAGGCAAACCACTTGAGATTAAGCAGGGGCTTAGTATTGTCTATGCTTGACTTGCCTCGCAGAAAGCCTGTTTGAGAGGGGTGTATGATTGAGGGAAGAATGGAAGCTAATCTGGTGGCTAGCGCTTGGCAAGTATTTTGTGTCCATTGACAGAAGGGATATTGGATGAAAATTGGCACAATCTAGTTGGTCGGATGATTTTTAGGCGAAGAGAGATGATTGCCTTTTCATAGTGGGGGAGAGTTCGACAGCGTGAACCGACTGGAGGGCACATTGAAGAGGCTGGGTAAAGGCAGTGCCATGAGCCTGGTATAACTCCACCAACATACCCGTCTGGGCCTGGGGCTTCCCGAGCATTTGGGAGACGTCAGTTGGAGTTCTTCACAAGAAATTGGGGACTCTAGAAGAGTGACCTGCTCTGTAGTGAGGGTTGTGTGCTGACAAAATTTAGCCAGAGCCTGTAACTCTGGGCTGTGTTCGAGGCTCGGGATTGATAGAGAGTGTGATAAAATTGCTGCATAGTGGCGTTGATTAGCGTGACTAGTTGCTACCGCACCTGACTAAGTGCGGAGAGCATGTATTGCGTGGTTTCTTGCTGCGTGCGAAGACGATATGCAAGAGCTTCCTGCACGCCCTCCTGCCCAGAAGGCTTGCTTCTGTCTCAAGAGGTGCCATTCTGCCTTTTGATGTAGTATAACATTTATTTGGTACTTGAACAACTATTTGTTGGCGAGAGGATTTTCTGGTTAGTACTGGCAGCAGATTTAAAAGCGGTGCTCTAGGACCACCAGTTCAGCCTGAAGTCGGCTAATGGTTGCTTTACGCCTCGATCCCTAGCAGCTGAGAAGGCTGTAATTTGTCTCCATCACTGCTTGAACACTTCCCACACTGTACCCGAGCTACCCACAGTCCGTATTCACAGAGAAGTAGTCCTGGCCACTTGTAGTATATGGGGCGGAACCGAGCTTGAAATAGGAGGGATTGCAGCGCCAGCGAAGGGCCATGTGGGCGAAGGTCTGGAGGGAAAACTTAGTGAGAGAGTGGCATGGTCTGATATTACTATCGAGCCAATTTGGCATCAGATAAACATCTAGCTCGCGGGCTCATTGGCCAACCAGAAGTCTATGCGACTATGGGAATTATGTGGTGAACGAGAAATCCTCACCGGTAGGATGGTCCCTACGCCAAATGTCTGTGAGGGCCCATTCCTCTATCATGGTTTGCAGGGATTGTCTAGCCTTAGGGTTGGCATGTGGTGTGGGTTGAGATTTATCCCAAACTATGTCTCCCACCATATTAAAATCTCCAGCCAGTATTACAGGGAGCACCGGCCCGTCTGGCTGTAAATCAGACAGTGCCTGACTTAGAGCTGGGAAGAAGTCAACATGCTCCGTATTAGGGGCATACATATTCCCTAGTAAAACAGTACTCGTGGGGGAGTATAATTTCACCACAAGCCATCGACCATGAACATCTTTTTTGACCTCCTTCACCACCCAAGGTGAGGCACGTCGGATAAGAATGGCCACACCTTTTGATTTGGTGACAGGGAGCTATGAGAACTTCCCACCCACATTTTCTTTAATCAGGTGGTACATTTAGCCATCAGGTGGGTTTCTTGGAGAAGGGCAGTATCCACCCGTAGCGATTTCAAGTGCTGAAGGACTTTTGTACACTTAACTGTATGGTTAAGTCCTTTTACGATTCCAGTCGTATCCCTGGGGCAGGGAAGGGGCAGCAGGCATCTTCTCACACAATAGACAAGAGGAGGTAATTACAGATTGTCCTGTTAAAGAGTCGGAGGAGGAGATATTAAGTGCCAAAGCCACTAGATACCGGAGAAAGAGGAAGGCTACCAGTATCTGCCCTAATTCAGAGGGCGATGTAAGCATCGCTTGCTGTGTTCCACCTACAGGTCTTCAACTATTCGGAGGCTGTAACAGTATTAGCAATTCTATAAAAGAAGGGAAAAAACAAACAAATGATACATACAAAAAAAAAACTAGGATGAGTGGGCAAATAGCCTAAAATTTAACAAATGTCCACTGAGAGAGACTACAATACACTATAATAACACTGTGAGTCTGAAGGTCAATGCACGAGAGGTTGATACACACGAATGTGTTCCCTACAGCTGCGCTAGCTTCAGCACTCAACTGGGGTATAGGAGTAAGTTATCAACCCAACTCATCCTAGACCCACCTAACAGTAGGTCGGACAATGCGACCCTTGGAGGAGGAAGGGGATGTAGAAAAGGGGAGGGTGGTGGGTACACCCACCTGCTGGTTACTAATCAATCACCATTGAGCCAGCCTCATGGTGTAATGAACGAGAAAGGGGCGTAGCCCAGAAGCAAGCCTGAGGCTTAAGCACTAAATTGGAAGGCCTTTATATGGCACAGGTTGAGGGGGCGCTATAATCACCTGTAAGCTCTTGAAGTAAGAGCTACACCCTGATTAGGGCGTAAGAGATTGTTTGTAGATTCAGTATAGCGCAGTGATCTGAGGCTCTGAGCTGCAAATCTGGTGACATCCAGCAGACCAGACCTGGGTTTGAATCCCACAGCTTCCACTTGCATACTGTGTGACCCTGAGCAAGTCACTTAACCTCCTTGTGCTCCCAGGTCGCTCCTGTAAAAAAGCTTTCAGCATAGTGTGCTATACCTGGTTAAACTAAATAAAAAAAATGTCACACTAACTATCCAGGCATAGCATATAAACCACACCCGGGGTCCTAATTAGTGGTATAATGCTTTTAGTAAGGAGCGTGTAGCCTTGTCCCAATGGGGAGGGGGGGGGCAGGTAGATCAAGGAGCCACTTCTGCTATGGCCACTGTATAGGGGGTAGTTAGGGGAGAAATCTTAATCGCAGCCCGCCACCCCTCAGATATGGAACAGCTGATAATAAAAAATAGAAAGAAGTTAGGGTCCATCGTTTGGGCGTTTGACTGACTTGGGGGTGCTGAGGGTACATCCAGGTTCTGTGGTCGCCTTCACCACCGCAGCTGCATAACTGATGAGTCCAGGTCTTACGGGGAAAAAGTATCTGCAGGTTCCACCAGCAACGTCTCTGGCAGATGAGCCCAGTCGGTTGGGTGCCCTGTATCCATATCGAGGGAGTCGCTGTAAAGTTGGTCAGGCGGTGGAGAGAGATCCTCCCGGAGATCTTTGCAGGAGGTGCTGCTGAAAGTTTAGAAGGCGACGCTGATGCCCACTTCTAGGTCTCTGCCTAGATTTAGGAGGAGGGTGTTTAGTGCGTGCTGAGGAGAGAGTTGCTAGAAATTGTAAGGCGGGGCAAGCTTTGGGCCACAGTGTGAGCAGTATGGAGTAGCTTGAGGGCACCACTCGGTCGGGACTGGTGTGTCATGGGACCAGTCCTGATGGTGTAACAGTGTCGTGGGGGAACCATAGCTAGAAAAAGGCTCTACCAGGAGGTGCAACATGGGAAGGCTCCCAGAGCTTTCTGGGATTTGCAGTGGGACACTGTAGGCCTGGCCAGAATCTATGAATCCAACGCTCAATCTCTCCAGGGTGATCAGCTGTGAGTTCATGACCATCCTTAAAGATGCTCAGTCTAGTAAGATTTTAAAATTTGACACTAAATTCATGCCAATATAAAAATCGTTTGTGGCCAAATGATCTCCTTTTTGCAAATGTTTCTTGAGCAAAATCTCTCTAGATAGCAATTGCAGTGCCTTACCAAGAAAGTTCCCCCAAGTCCCGTGCTGCCCACAGTATCCTCTTCTTCATAGTGTATCTTAACAGGTATACCACGATTGGCCTGGGGATATTGGTGTTCTTGTTTGAGTGAGCTGAGACTCTATGGGCCCTTTCCACCTCTGTTGGTCCCTCCATCTGTCTCCTAATATGTGGAAGATTATAATTTAGAAAATTCTCCATAGACTGACCCTCGGCTCCCTCTGGGAGCCCTATAATCTGGAGATTGTTCTGGCGGCTCCGATTTTTATGATTCTTGGCTGTGTCCCAGAGTTTTGCCAACCTCTCCTCATGTTGTTGCAGATGTTGCCAAACCAGTGCTTGCTGCGCTTCACAGGCCTCAGCTCTTTGTTCTCCCAACATTCATCCTGTCCTGAAGCTGTTGAACATCGTTTGAGTGCCAGACAAAGAAATGTTGATGACATCAACTCTGGTAATTGGGGTTTTCTAAAAGTTTGGTAAAGTGCTGCAAAGATTCCCCCACGGCCACTGGTGGTTCCATTTTCTTGTATTACAAGACGGTCCGAACCCTGAAGAGAGGGGTATTAAAGGATGCGATCCGATGGGTAGTAGCAGCCCCACAAAGTCTTAGTTGTGGATGCAGGAGCTCGACCTGCAATGCTGAGTAGTCGAATTGGCTTACGTGAGGCTTCAATGGCCTAGACGGGTCCATTTAGTACCAGAACCCAGCGCCACCAATAAGTAAGAAATTCTCCAACCGCTGAAAGAACGACTGCCCAGCGATGGGGGTATTACCTGTGCATCAAGCAATTGTTTTGTAGTAGGAGCTCCACGGATCGCGGGCGTCCGAGTGTGGATAGACTGGCGCCTGGATGGAACTAGAGGGTTATGCTGTTATCTTCATCGGTGGCTAGACCACCTTTTCTTTCTTTATCTGTTATTTGGTTGTTGTATTGTGGTGTGATGTTGCGTTTGTTTTTATTATTGGTACTTGTCTTGATGTTTGTGTATATTAAAACTGAAAATATTTACATAATGAACAAAAACAGTGCAGGGACTGACGAGATGATGTTACTCCCTGGACAGTGCACTAGAGAGGGTTTTGAATGCTTACCTGTCACATTCCCTCTCATCACAGCTTTTATTTGTATTTGTTTATGGTTTACATTGCTATTTGTGACTTAATAGCTCTGTGCCATTTGCACTGCTGCAGGGTCTGGCCAAGCGCAGTACCCACATCACAGAGGCGTCAGGCTGGTGGCCTATCCATACCTCCATAGGCTTATAAATATTCATGAGCAGCCACTTGCCAGATAACACGAACAAACTTCTGCTGCATGTTACCATCAGGGCATTGAGTCTTGCATACCACAGTAAGCAGACAGTGGTAGTTATACTGGTAAATTATGGTGGGATGGCTTAAATGCCTGAATCCAGACCATTTATTTTTGACTGCATCACTAGCACTGTAGAAGGCAGGGGTAGATTTGTTCTGCTTTGATTTCCGAGATGCTTTTGATTTGGTATCACACAGGAAGCTGCTGAAAAAGCTGGAGGACTTGGGAGAGCAGATGCAGAAAAGGGTTTAGCCAGGTGGGTAGGTAAATGGCTAGGGAAGAGGTAATAGAAGGTACTAGTAGTGAGTGGGGATAGATCAGTGGACAGGGTGATGAACGGGGTTCCATTGGGATTGGAGTGTCCTATTCAATATGTTCAAGTAATGACTTAGCAGAGGGTATCCAGAGAGATGCATATTTTGCTGATGACACAAAGCTATGTGGCAGTGTAGACAGCTCAAAGATCTGGCTGTTGAGATTCAGTGCCAGTAAGTAGAAGGTGATGCACTTGGGGGGAAAAGAACCCACGCACAGCGTACTGGATGGGAGGGTTAGGCTGGCTACTACAACAGAGGAGAGGTATCTGGGTGTCATCATGAATGACTCCCTTGAGCACACCAGCTAGTACAGTAAGACATATACAGTAAGGCATTGAGGATGTTGGGGTGTATTCAGAGGTGTTTTGACAGCAGGAAAAGCAAAGTACTACTGCCCCTTTATCTCTAAGCGAGACCACTTGGAGTATTGTGCCCAGTGCTGAGTCCTTGCCTGAGACGGAACATAAATAGGTTAGTCTGCACAGAAAAAGGGCAACAAAATTATCCGAGGCCAGCAAGGCATATCCTATAAGGAAAGACTGGTGGCCCTAAACATGTACTCACTGGAGGCCAGATGCAAAAGGGAGGATATGATAGAGATGTGTATGTTTCTTTGGGGTATAAACGGGGTGAACAGTGAAGACACGTTTGTTAGAAGTTGGGATGCAGTCACAAGACAGCACAATTGGAGATTGATGGGTAAATTCAGGAAGGTTGTGAGTAAGGTCTACAGGGGGAGTATGGTGGAGCATTGGAACCTATAACAACTGGAAGTGGTGGTCACAGGTACCCCAGATAGGTTCAGCACAGCTGGGACAGAGCAAGAGGACTCATAGTTTCTAGGGGGGAGTACTGGAGGGGGGTGCAGGGTTGAAGGAGGGACAACCCACCAGGACACTATGTTTGGATGGCGGGTAGTATAATGTTGGCAGCTTCAGTGGACCATTAGTCTGTTTCTGCCAACAGATCCTATGTTCTAGGAGCGTGATATGTTGTTCATCCACAGTCTTTGGCATGTCCCTTCCCCCTTAAATGTGACGGAAGTCTTCAAGCTGACTCCTCCCACCCACCCGGGTAGTAAATATCTCTGCTCCGACCCATGACATCAGATCTTCCTTCGTGCTACTTCTGCAGTATCGTAGGCCCTGGATACTAATCGACGCTTTCACCGCATCGCTTTCTTTGAAACTTCGTGAGTTGAGCACGATTCGAGTGCATCGGACATGGAGGACAAGTCGCCCCCGGGTTTCGCTGGTGTCTCTTCGGACAGAAAATGTCACGCACCGATCCCCACCTCTCGTGTGTTTATTGTTTGGGTGTCGTGCATGACACCTCTTCGTTCACCATCTGCTTGGCCTTCCATCCCAACGTTCTGGACGACCGCAAGGTGCGCCTTAAGCTGGGGAGACCAGAGCTTCGCAATCCACCAGTGAAATCGAAGGAGGCAAGGTGGCGGCTTCCGTGGCCATGGGATACGCCGAGCAGCTCCGACCAGATGGCGGCATTTGAAGAAAGGTTATGCAAGCTCCGCCAGCCGAGGTTTTTTTCGTACACCAAACCCTTGGCTCTGCCTTCACAGGATCCTTTCGAGCTGTGCCAGACTCTCCCCACCAGGAGTGAGGCGCCATCGGGCATGCACCTCCTGCCCTAGAAAACTGGACAAAGACCTTAAGTCTTCTTCTCAGAGAAGATGTTCCTGGGGCTGAGAGAGGTCTGAATCCCAGGACCTTGCAGTCTCGGCCTCGGTCGAGATTGCTTCCTCAGCCGCTGGCTTTTCAGACCTTCCGTCAGGCCAAGGCACTGAGGCCGCGGAAACGGCCAAGATATCTCTCGAGCAGTTGTTGCTGACCCGGGTCGATGACTCATTGGAGAGGACACCTATCCTTTCCTTCCCCGACGAGGAGACCCAGCCCTCGGGTATCCTGATCAAGGGACAGGAGCCGGAACCTCTGTTTTCACTGACTCCGGCTTCTCCCGATCGAACAAGCTGACCCAGTCTCTCGATCGAGGACCAGGACCCATTCGGTTGAAATACCGAAAAAAGGTCACAGACACTCTCGGAAAAGGCGTCGCCACCGATCCTCATCCTCTTCAGATGAGGAGAGACTTCGACGGAAGCTCCGTCGGCGTTATGAGGACCTTATGTGGCAACAGCTAATTCTGACCGGTCATAAGTCTGCTCCGCTGGCTACACCAGCCATTACTTGGCCCCAGCCTCTTAGGCTGACGCCGACCCCTCAGAACCGAAGACTCCGTTTCTTCCTCCAGTAGGACCAGCACACATTCCTGTTCCGGTCTCCCCACCAATTTTGGTGGAGCCACTACCTAAGCAGCCTCAGGAAGGGGCTCCCTCGAAAGACGACCGGACAGATATGGGCCTGCCCCGTCGTCTGTCAGTCACTGTTGTCCCCGATCGCCCTCGGCGTATTGAAGGGGACATAGGCGGGAGACCCTTAAATCCTGACTCTTCGGACTCGGATACCACTGGTCTACACTCGCACCCCTATGATGAGTTGTCAGTGACGGGCTTGGAGGAAGGTCCTTCCTCTTTCCAGGGCATCCTCCACCCTATTTCAGTCAACCGGTATGCGCTTGGAGCCTAGCCAAAAGAAAGCAGAATATCTTCTCACGGATATCCTTAAGAGGGGGGATACCCCGATGGAGGCCTTCCCAGTGGCTGAAGCCATTGTTGGCCCGCCCTTGAGCTATGGCAGCGCCCTGCCTTTTGCCCGCTCCGTCTGCCTGCATGGCTCGCAAGTACACTGTACCCATGGGGTCCTTGGTGGGTTTCACAGAGCATCCCTTGGCAGAGAGTCTTGTGACTGCCTCTGTATTTAGACGCACGAGTAGCTCAGTGGATACTGACCGCCCTCCGAACAAGGAATCCAAGAATATGGACCATTCTGCCCAGGTGTATGCGGCCTCCTCCTTGGGCCTTCGTCAGGCCAACTCGGCAGTGATCATGGAACACTTCCCTCACGCCCTCTTGGGGTCGCTAGATGAAGTCCTCCCTCTTCTCCCAGCAGACATGCAGGTCTGTGGGCCGTGATGTTGCAAAACAGCAGCTCCAGACAGCCTTGGATATTGGAGATTCCTGTGCTCGCTCACTAGCAGCCGCAGTGGCCACTCGCCGCAGGGCCTGGCTGAGGTTATCCTCTTTCCTGGCGGATACTCGGCACAAGTTAGCTGACGTGCCCTTCCTTGGCACCGATCTCTTAGGTCCGGGAGTGGCAGGTCACCTCCAGCAGTCCAGTGCCACCTTGGATGCCACTTCTGCAAAGGGTTATTCGGGCAAGAACCAGCAGAAGCAGAAGAGGAGGCCTTTTCGGCACTCTTCCCTTGCGGTTAGACAGCCCTCCTTCCAGGGAGGTCAGCAGCACCAGCAGGCTCAAGCTTTGCGCCCTAGGCCCAAGCAGGGTCCCCAACAGCCCTGCAAAGGAGGTCGAGGTGCCGGTCCAGGAGCCACCTCTTCCTCTAAGCCTGCTCAGTGACGGGTCGGTCGGCGACTGCCTCTAGAATTCGAGCAGTACCCTCCCTGCCGAGCCCGTGCCCCTCAGGAGGAAAGGATCTCAGTTTGCACTCAGTCGGCCCTTCTGGATGACATTGCTCAGCTTCTCCATAGGGAGCGGTAGCCCAGTGCGGATCCTCCTACAAACCGAGGCTTCGTGTTCAAGTACTTCCTGGTGTCCAAGCGGACGGGGGGTTGGCGCCTCATCCTAGAGCTCCACGGCCTGAATCAATATCTCGGGTGTCGCACCTTCTGGATGGTAACTCTGAATCAGATCATACCATCTCTGGAGCGAAACTTGTGGTTCTGTTCACTGGATCTCCAGGACTTGTTTTTCCACATCCTAATCCGTCCGTCCCACCAGCGGTTCCTCCACTTCAGGGTGGAAGGGACCCTGTATGAGTTCCAATCCATGCCGTTCGGCCTGTCATCAGCCCCTCTGGTCTTCACCAAGTGCATCGCAGTGGTGACGGCCCATCTACGGCTTCAAGGCGTTTGGATATACCCCTACCTCGACGATTGGCTCCTGGCAGGTTCCTCCCTGCAGGAGGTGGAGAGATCAAGGGGCCTGGCCCTCTGAACCCGTTCCCAGTTAGGCCTCCTGATCAACGAGGCCAAGTCAGAACTCGTGCCCTCTCAGGTGATGGGCTTTATTGGGGCAGAGCTTGACTCTCGTCAAGCCAGGACTTGGCTCCCGGCGGACAGGGCAGAGGTTCTTCCTCCTTTGCCCAGTCATTTCTGGTTGGGCTCTTGCGCCCTGCCCGGGACTTCCTGCGCCTTCTGGGTTACGTGGCTGCGTGCACCTCAGTGGTCCTTTGGACCAGATTGCTCGTCTGCCCCCTCCAGTGGGAGCTGGCAGCTCAGTGGACTCTGACGTCAGGGTCATTTCAACCAGCTGGTCACTGTCACCCAGAAGATGTGGGACGCCTCCAGTGGTGGACCGTCCCAGGTCGCCTGCAGGAAGGGATCCCGCTTGTCCGCCTCAGCCGATGGTCGCTCTCACGACCGATGCTCTCTTGGGCTGGGAGCCCACATGGGGACAACAGAACCCAAGGGTTCTAGACCCCGAGGAGTTCTGATGCCACATCAACCTGCTGGAGCTCAGAGCAGTCAGATTGGCACTGTCATCTTCGCTCCTCAGCTCCGGGTTAGTGGTTCAAGTCCAGACGGACAATACTATGACCTTGTACTACCTCAACAAACAGGGCGGCACGCACTCCCGCCTCCTATGCAAGAAGGCACTCCAGATCTGGATTTTCGCCAGACGGTTGGAGGCGGATCTCCTGCCATCCATGTGGCAGGAGTCTCGAACCAACTGGCAGATGCCCTTAGCCAAATAGGCCAGACATCCCACGAGTGGTCTCTCCATCCAGAGTAGCTTACAATCTGTTCTCCCGCTGGGGCAAACCATTGGTGGACCTGTTTGCCTCCAGGGAGAACACCAAGCTGAGGCTGTACCATGCCTGCCCCACTCAGCACGGCTCGCTGCAGGGGGGTGCCTTCTCGAGGCCGTGGACCCCAGGCCTCCTCTACACCTTCCCTCGATCCACAAGGTGTTACTCAAGGTGAGGAGGGACAAGGCGAAGGTGATCCTGGTAGCCCCAGATTGGCCCTCACAGTTCTGGTATCCAGATCTCCTCAGCCTCAGCTGCAGGGCCCCGGAGCGGCTTTGTACACTCCCGGACCTGATATCATTGAACCAGGGGAAGGTATTCCATCCGGATCTTAAATCCCTGCACCTCTCAGCCTGGTACGTGAGCGGCTAGAGTTCCAGGTTCTGGGTCTTTCCGAGGATGTCTACACAGTTGTGCAGGCATCTCGAAAGGAATCGACCAGGAAATGTTATGCCTTCAAATGGAAAAGGTTTTCAATTTGGTGTCTGGGTAAGAGTCTGGACCCCTTATCCTGCTCTGTGGCTAACATTTTAGACTACCTTTAGTCTCTCTCCAAAGGGGGTCTACAGTCATCGACCCTTAGGGTGCACCTGGCAGCCATTTCCGCTTACCGGGCGCGGGCCGGTCAGTCGACATTGGCACAGGAGACGGTGGTCGGGTGCTTTTTCAGACCTGGATCACACATCCCCTCCGGTGTGTGAACCTCCACCTCCGTGGGATCTTTTGCTGGTTTTGGCAAAGCTCATGGGCAAGCCATTCGAGCCCATGCACAAGTGTGAGCTCTCGTGAAAGTGCCTTCGTGGTGTCTATCATGTCAGCCAGAAGGACAGGGGAGCTCCAGGTGCTTTCGGTGGACTCCCCTTATCTGGTCTTTCACAGGGACAAAGTTGTCCTCTCCCACGCGAAATTCCTTCCGAAGGTGGTGTCAGAGTTGCACCTTAACCAGGTGTTGACTCTGCCGGTATATTACCCTAACTACACCTTGGACGCAGAGTACAGGCTCCATACCCTTGACCTTAGACGTGCTCTCTCCTACTACCACGAGAAGACGGTGGAAATTCGGGGAGAGGTTCTCCAGCTGTTTGTCACCTACGCTGAAGCCGCTTCTGGCAGACCTGCAGCCAAACTGACCATTGCAAGATGGATTGCATCATGCATAGGTCTGTGCTATGAGTTGGCGGGCAAGGCCTCCCAGAGGATAGGAACTCATTCTACCTGCCATACTGCTGCATCAGTGGCTGCTTCCAGGACATCCTTATCCAGGAAATCTGTCGGCTGCTACCTGAAAGTCAACAAACACCTTCATTACCCATTACTTCATCAACCTTGAGTTACGCCGGGATGCTGGTTTTGGGGCCTCGGTTCTCCAATCTTTGTTTTTCTAAGTAGGGGTGTGCCTTGCTCCCTCCTCCCTCCTCCCAGAGAACTGCTAGGAGTCTGCCAAAGAGTGTGGATGAACAACATATCCACGCTCCTAGAAAAACAGGTTACTCACCTGTAACAGTAGTTCTAGGAGTGGTATATGTTTCACACTTACCCATCCGACCCTCTCCGGCTTTAGGCGCATCACCTTCGCCCAGCAGGCTAAGATCTGGTGTCATGGGGTGAGCAGAGGTCTTTATCACCCGGGTGGGTGGGAGGAGAGCCAGCTTGAAGACTTCCGCCAGATTTAAAGGGAAAGGGACATGCCAAAGAGTGTGGATGAACAACATATACCACTCCTAGAAGCCACTGTTACAGGTGAGTAACCTGTTTTTTCTGTGCTTCACTAATGAATGCTCAAGCCAGTGCCTTTTCCTGCCTGCTGAGATAACCTTAAAAGAAATTGTGTCTAAGGGTGTAGACTAGCATTTTTGAATATTAAACCCCTTTCTTGAAGCTTTGAAATAGTATAAGCAGAATACTTTACATTTTCTCAGTTTTTGACGTGTGAAAGTATATGTAATGGGAATAATTTACATTTTTTCTGCAAACCGGTTGCATCCTTTTTCAGGTTTAGTCTTGCATCTTGAATGAAAAAGTGACGCAGGTAAGGATTTGTTTTGGTTTAGTTTTTGTAGACCTTAGAAACAACCCTTTCTCTGTCCTTACAGTCCCTAGGAGTTAAACATGTTGGTTGTCATATAAAAACTTTTTCTCAAACAAGATGTCTCCCATCTGTTGTACACATGGCAAACATGTTTGAGAGTAGAGGCCAAATAACTTTATACCACAGATTGACTTTATATATTCTTTAAAATATTTCTGACCAGCCTTGTATGCCTCCATGGATTTGTTTTTCGGTATTTAGAGAAATCTCTAAAATATAAATTTCACATTTTCATGTTTGGCCTTCTGAGTGCAGTGTGTCTTGATCTTGCTTCAAGAGGGCTTTTGCAGTAGGTAATCATCTTGACTGTGCTCCTGGCGTCAGGACCACATGAAACTTTAGCTAGCAGTGTCTGGCAGAGATGTACACCAGACATCCACGTGACCCGGCGTCGGCGTGACACTATATAGTGGGCGATCCCACGACCGCCTTCCAGTTCTTTCCGCCATGAATCTGAAACACGTCGAACCTCATGGAATTATCGCACTGCGTAACGCTTTTTCGGTTTAGTATCTGTGTTTTTTTTCCCTTGTTTTTCTGTGAAAACCTTTATTTTGTGTACTTCTTCGACTGCCTCTGTTGAATAGCATAAAAATAAGTGCAATTCTTGCAGTGTACAGCTACTGCTTAAACTCTGATTCCCTGCCCTCTTCTGTTTAGCCCGAGCAGAAAGTTGAGGATTGTGAGACCTGTTCCAGCTTCAGCAGGGGCCACACAGAAGCTGCCACAGTAAGCCCTCAAAGCCAATCTTTGAAAAGAAGATGGCATCCTTGGAGAAAGACCTACAGAAATTAAGGAGCTCTTCTTCCTTGCCGATTGACTACCACAAACATAAGAAAAGAGGGACAGAGAAGCATCGGGACCAGGAATGGTCCCCTCTCACCCGCAGCTGCCCTCAGGGGCCCCTTGGGTGAACAGAAGCCCTCATCCTCCGAGAAGACTGCCGCTACCAGCAAATCTCCCCACCTTCCCAGGAGCAGCCCTTGGTTCTCCCGCTGCCACTGGCCGATTCTGAGAACTTCGCATCCTTAGATCCTCTCCACCACCGGGTCTAAGCAGGCTGGTGGGGCCGATAAGCCGCTCGTCTGACCCACTTGTCGGACCCTCCGACGAATGCCTGGCCTAGTCTGATAAGTCTGGCTCCAGGGACTCCAGTGCCTGCTTGACCAAGCTTGATAAGCTGGTCGTCGGACCCTCTGATGACCGCCTGACTGTTCTACTCATGTTGGGTTCCGGCGCAAGCCCCGACAACATCTGGCTGGATGAGAGCCAGCTGCCGGTCTCTGGGCAGCATTCTCTGGTGGGTTCTACCCACGGAGATGCTCCCTCTTCTCCCGGTGTAGAGCCACCTCCACCCTCCCCAGACCAGCGGGAGCCGGAGAATGGGGTTTTCCTGGGTGCCATAGTTCCTGGTTCACCCTGGACCTAATATCTGAGCCTCTGCAGGTCCCTTCCCAGTTTTTTCCATCTGGACCGTTGGCTGCCTCGCCCCGTGCCTGAGACTGTTCCTTCGGGCCCTTCCAGTCCGAATTTCCGACTTCAGGGTCTCACGTCTGCCCCAACAGCTCCCTCCATCGAGGCCTCTGCTGGGTTACTCTCTGGCCAGTTACCGCCCTTTCATCAGGTTCCCAGGTGTCCTCCACCAGGTTACCAGACATCCCAGGCGTGAAGCGGCTCCTTCATACCCTTTGCGGGGTTGCCGGCGTGGAGTTCCCAGGTCGGGATACCAGATGACTGGGTACCCTTTGGGGCTCCAGCCGGTTTCCCAGCCACCTCCACCCTCTCCACCTCCTCCCCACCCCCAGGCAGATTTTAGGGCCATTCTCTAGTCTTGGTGGTCCGAGACCAAATCTCAGCTGGTCTCAGAGCTGGACAGCTGGCACCAGGCGAGAACTTCACCCCCTTACCTGGATCAGACTCCTAGATCTGCTTCCCCACTGGAACTGTCAGTCTGTCTGGCCTGATGAAAACTCCATTGTCCCTGACGGGTAGTGTTCTTCCTAGGACTCTCGAGGACCCTCGCCCGGATGTCGGTCTTTCAGACTCCTTGAACTCAAAATCTGAGTCCGGGTCTTCCTCCTTGGTTTGAGACTCCTCCTGTGGAGGAACCCAAGTCGAAGGAGTCCCCAAATCCTCCGGAGGAACTTCTTTCATGAGACCTCCTGAAACACATCGCAGAGGTCTACAGATGGAATCAATGCTCAGGATTCCAAGTGTCAGAGACTTGCTGAGCACTTGGACATCCAGGAGATTGCACCTGTCCTCACTGGCTGGAGCCTCACGAGTATTTGACCTTCACTATATGGGTGATGCCTTCCTCTATTCCAGCTGTCGAAGAAGGCTGACGGACCTGCAGGACTCCTGAGGAAAGGTCCACCTCACTGTCCACCCTATGGCTGACTTGGTAGTAATTAGGTGGCCCACCATGGGTCCACCAAGCCCAGGCACATGAACACCTCACCTCCTGACAGGGAGTCGAGGCAGCTTGATCAATTTGGGAGAAAGTTTTGTTTTTTTTTATTCTTCCTCCACTCTCACCATGCGTGTCTCTTAATTATGTGGCCACATACTGGTGTATCAGAAGTTGCTGTTCCACCAGTTGGAGCCTGGCCATTTAGGCCTTGCTGGACTCTGAATCCAAGACTGTATTAGCTGACACTATCCGGTCAGCCAAAGTCGTGTGTGTCCACTCCCTGAGGGCCACCTATGATGCGGTGGACTCTTCAGACAGGGACACCGCTATGGCTGTCTGTCTCAGGAGATTTTCCTGGCTCAGGGTGTTGGGCTTGGCACCCGATGTCCAGGCGGCTGTTTAGGATGCCCTTCAGGATTTCTGTCCTGTTCGTGGGATGCCCAGGATATTACCAGTCTTCTGGATGAGGGCAAGACCCTGGTCATTCTGCTGTACTACCTAGATGAAGCCCAAGCAGTAGACGCAAACAGCAGCATACAGCCAGATGCTATGCCAAACGCCTGGCACCTTCAGCCGCAGCCACCCATCCAAAGCTCAGACAGCCTCAAGGTGGCTCTCCCCATCCTTCCCTCTGTCTCTTTATTCGTGGCCTGCCCCCCTTTCCATTGGGAGAGTGGGTGGAAGGTTTGCCAGTCACCTGCCAGGGTGGGAGGCAGTCATTACGAACTTTGGGTTCCTTCAGTTGATCAGACAGGGCCACCTCTGGGTTCTCGAAACCCCAGACAGCAACCCTCCGGGGTGTCTAATTATCCAAAGATGCACATTCCCTCTTAAGGGAAGAAATTAAGGCTCTTCTGCAAAAGAAGGCAATAGAGCTCGCCCCATCAAACCAGGTAGGAAAGGGTATTACTCACTCTTCCTGGTCCCAAAACGATGGGAGATTTGCGTCCCATCTTGGACCTCAGCACTCTAAACCTGTGCATAGAGTAAAAGTTTTGAATGCAGACCCTCTGGGTCTGCTGACCCTCTACACAAGGGACAGTGGCTTGTGCCTTGGATATGCAGGATGCCTACCTGCATATCCCAGTTTTTCAGGCCCATCACTGCTATCTCGGGTTTGCCTTCAAGGGGAGCAATGCCAGTTCAAAGCCCTCCCTTCGGCCTGTCCTTGGCACCCCAGGTTTTACCCAGTGTCTTGCAGTATTGCAGCGCCCTGAAGTTCCAGGGCCACTATGTGTTCCCTACCTCAATGACTGGCTTTTTTCAGCCCGTCGAGAAGCAGTTGTAACTTTCCCTCTTGGCTACTCAGGCCCTTTTGTAAGTTGGGATTACCGTCGCATTTTCAAGTCCCAGCTTGCCCTTCCCAACACCTCCGGTTTATTGGAGCGTGCTGGATACAGCCCAGTATATGGCATTCCTCCCTTTGGACAGGGCAGAAACCTTGCAGAAACAGGCTTGTCCAGTAGTCTCCAGCAGTCAAGTCATGGCCAGGCCAGTTCTTAGAACCCTGGCTTTATGGCAGTGGCTATCCCCACTGTCCTCTGGCTGAGCCTCCACATGCAGATTTCTTAGTGACACTCTGAATGCAGTGGGATCAGAGGTCGGATGACCTAGACCACATAGTCATGGTCTCCAGTTCGATGCAGCAGGATCTTCTATGGTGGCAGGATCTCAACAACCTCACCAAGGGATCCCTTCCAGTCCCTCCTCCCACCCAGACCCTAACTACAGACGCCCGAGAATGGGCTGGGTGCTCACTTGGAGAACCACAGGACTCGAGGGCTGTGGACTCAGTCAGAGCTCTCCCTGCACATAAACGTGCTGGAGATGAGGGCAGTGCTGTATGCTCTTTGAGCTTTCCAGCATTTGCTCTGCCAGGACGCAGTATTAGTCCAGTTGGACAATATGTGTAGTCTGGTACCTCAACAAGCAAGGGGCACTCACTGTATCCCCTTGCAGAGGTGATGTGGGTGTGGAATTGGGCACCCGTATAGAGTTCACCTCACAACTGTTCACATTCCGGGACATGCAAATGTTCTAGCGGACAGTCTCGGCTGCACCAGAGTAAGAGCCTACCTAATGGGAGCTCAAGCAAGAGATGGTTGAACACATTTTTCGCCTGTGGAGTCATCCAGACCTGGATCTGTTCGCCTCCCACACAACGCAAAACTACCCAGGTTTTGCTCACTCAGTCCCAGGCATGGTGCTTTCTGGCGAGGCAGGTTATCTCTGCTGGACAGGGAGGTTTCTGTATGCCTTCCTCCCTTTCCAGTTCTGTATGAGGGTGCTGCTCAAGCTTCAGGTGGAGGGGCTCACTTGATATCGCCAAATATAGTTTCCACTTCTTCAGTAGCTTGCTGTGGAACCTCCAGTCCCCCTGCCTCCTACCACACAATCTCCTGACTCAGGAGAGGGGCATGAGTCCATCCAGGGCTGAAGTCCTTCTCCTTCAAGTGTGGCACCTCATGACATAGCTGCCTCACGCTATGGAGTTTCCTCCAAGTGGCACAGTTCTTGTAGAGACCAGAAAGCCGCCTTCAAGACGGCATATGACATGAAATGGAAACATTTCTCCATTTGGGCCTCCTCGAGGGGTTGGGACACTTTTGGTGCCCTGTTCCTCAGCTCATGGAGTATCTACTACTCCTCTCTGACCTGGGCCTGAGTTGCTCTCTACTGAAGGTTCACCTGTCTGTTTCTTCCTACCACACCTTAGTGGAGGCAAAGCTGTGACTTGGCTGGAGGTTTCCAAAACCCATGAATGGGATCCTCCACCTGAAAACCCCTGTGCAGTCCCACGCCACCTTGGGATCTTAGTTTTATTTTGGAAAGCTGACCTTGACTCCTTTGAACCAACTGGTAGTTGTTATATGTGCTATTTATCATGGAAAGCACTCTTTTAGTTGCAGTCACTTCTGCTCAAAGGTTTCGAGCTTCTGGCCCTGATGTGTAAGGAGCCTTATTTAAGTTTTCACAGAGGTGGCTCTGTGTACCAATCCTCAGTTCTTATTGAAAGTGGTTTGAGTTCATGTTGAACCAGTCTGTTCAACTTCCAGTGTATTACCCTGAGCAATCCAGTTTGGGGGAGGTGATTCTACATACTTTAGACATTCACATAATCTTGCGTTACACCACAGAACCAAGTCTGTCCAGAAAACTGACCAACTTTTTGTTTCTTTTGCACCCAAGAGAGAAGGTGCTTGTTTTCTGTTACCAGAAATATAGTAAAACCCTCCCGGGGGAGGTTAAGGGGCATTCTGCCAGAAGCATGGCTGCATCTCCTGCTTGCTTCCAGAATGTGTCAGCCACTGACATTTGTGACATTTGTGTGGCGGCCACTTGGGAGCTCTGACCACACTTTCACCAAGCATTACAGTCTGGACATTGCCTCTAGGTGCAGGGCTAGCTTTAGTTTAGCTATCCTTCAAGGCCTCCTGTCCTAAACTCTCTGCTTCTCTGCAGATCTTTCCTGCCTCCCGTGCTTCAGTTCCTTCTGATTCACACTGCTTGGGACTCTGTCCTCAAGGTGATTACCTACTGCAAGAGCCCTCTCGAAGTAAGAGAGTACAGATCTTACTTAGAGAGGGTTCCTCCAGTAGGTCTTTACATATAGGACTGCACAGCAAATTTCTAGCTAGTAGTCATTAGCAGGGGACCGCCCCCAACATTGCCTGATAGTGTCAGTGTATATAAGGGTGGTCCTCACCGCCTCCAGTTCTTTCCTGCTGTTCACCTGAACTCGCCTGATCCTCGCAGAGTTGAACTAGCTCAGTCATCCACCATTTCTTTTTACCAAGTGCAAGTTTTTGCCCCTTTTCATCTCGGTGTATGTCTTTGAGAAAAATAAAGTGCTTGCAGTGTGGCACCCAAATCCCTCACGGGGACTACCACTCTCACTACGCTCTTTGCCTTGGCCTCAAGCACTGGATGGCAAATTGAGATCTGGCAGTCGTTTAACCAGGTGACATGCACCCATCGCTAGAAGGCCCTCGATTCTTACTGCTCGCATCGATGGCAAAAGAGCTACAGGAGCTGGGGGGAACGTGCTTCTTCACCCACTCCCGAGAAAAGACAGAAGGAGAAGCACAGGGAGTGGGATCGTTCTTCATCTCATCGTTGTCACAGCAGACGCCACTGCGACTGAGGCTTCCACACTGGAGAGTACTTTTCCTCAAGGATCTTCATCCTTTCCAGCAGATCGGACGCCTTCTCCCCCTCCGCCCTTGATCAGTGGGCAGTCAAGGGGCTCCTCTCTGGAAGACACTTCGGGTCCTGTGGAAGGTTTGGCTGCTAAGCCTCCCCCTGTTCTCCTGTCGGGAGCATGACTCAGGCACTCTCACTCCAGCACCCTGGCTGTTGTGGGCCCGACCGCCACCAATAAGTTGGTCGTTGGCTCCTCCGATGTCCGCAAGGTCTCTGCTGTTAAGTCAGTTGTTGGCTTGTTCGTTGACTGCCCAGTGGATGCCCACCAATCTGACACCTCTGTGGTGTCTGATGTTGTGCAGGGTGAGCCTCCAGACCCTCCTTCATCCCGCGAGGTTCCCTCCACGGGACTTACTAACCCTGCCAGACAACTTTTTCCCTGGCCAGGGAACCAAGCGTGGCTGTCCAGGAGAACTCTCCTGCATCGGGGACTCATTCTGAGACTCTTGCCTTTGGGCCAGTTCAGGCGATGGGGCTTATTTTCCCCTTGCCTCCCTTGCCTTTTTCAGACCGGATGTTGGGTCACCTGCCTACCCCGACGCTGGGCCATTTTCTGGTCCATACTCCTATTCCTAACATGGACCAGCACTTTCCTGCTCCTACGCCGGAGTCACCTTATGGCCTTTCCGGGGTCCCGATAGAGACACCCCAGGCCTGCTGATGGACCCTACCCCACCCAGTGATCCCTCGGCACCACCTATCCCTGGACCCTTGCCCCCCAGTTGGGTCCTACTGTTCACTATCCCGGCTATCTGCTGCCGAAGTTTTATTACCCAACGCCAGGGGGGTCATCGCCAGGGTACCAGCTGCAAGCTCCGATGCCAGGTCACTTCTACCAGGGTCACCAACCATACTACTATTGGTACCAGCCTCCGGCTACCCTCCCTACTCTTCAGGGTACCAGCCTCTGCCACCCCTCCTAGCCGGAACCACTTGCTCCATTCCAGCATGGTGGCAGGATGCCAAATCCCAGCTCCTGCAGTAACTGGGACAACTCCACATGGTTGTGGTCCCCACCCGACACATAGGGCCATTACCAGGAGCGCCCCCAAGACAGGACGTCAGACTGGTTTGGCGGGCATTCTTTAGAGCCCCCTCAGCAGCACAGGTGACGGAGACTGTCCCAGATGTTACTCCTGTGCTAAGCAGGCCAGAGTCCGCTGAGTCGGACTCTGAGTCCGCTGGGTCAATTGAACCCACTCCCCACTGAACCTCAGACTAAGGAACTCCGATGTCTCCACCGGAGGATCCATTCTTTGTGGAACTCTTAAGGTCCATCAAACAGGCCTATGGCTGGACTTCTCAGGAGTTGGATCCCAAGAGGAAATGTCTGGCCGAGCACTTAGATCTCATGAATGCGGATCCTCCTGTTCCCCATGGATGGGACCGCATGAGGATCCTCTGCAATTTGGCAATAGCTATCCTTTATCCCACTGTAGCCAAAAAGCTGATCGAACATATCGCCCCTCGGAAAGGGGTCGGTCATCTGACCAGTCAGCCAAAAACCGACTCCATGGTCATCACCACGGCCCATGACAGGTCAGCACAGCCAAAGCTCCTGAGGGCTTCTCCGGATATGTAATCCAAACAAATTGATCAATATGGGCACAAGGTCTCTTCTTCATCGAACTGTGCCATCTGGTCGTTGAATTACATAGCCCATATGGTGTGCTTCCAGAAATCGGCTTTGTCCGATTTGGAGAAGTTGCAGGATTCCGGACGAGGACCTCCATAAATCTGCTGTTGGAAAAAGTAAGACTTAATAAGTCTTATTGCCACTGTGATACAGTCGACTCAGTGGCCCGTTGCACTGCGACAGGAGTTTGCTTGAAGCGCCTGGCCTGTCTCCGTCCCATGGACTGGTGCAAGATGTCCAGAGTATCCGACTGATGCCCCTGTAAGGGCTCTCTGTCCTGTTTGGGAGACGCACGGACATTATCACAGAGCTGCACGAGAGCAGCAGGTCTCTTAAGGATGTCTGCTCCATGTACTGCTCGACAAAACCCAAGCAGTCCTTTGTTGTCCCCAAAAGAGGTGGAACAGACAGAACCACAGTAAGTACCTGGGTAAGTGTAGTGGTGCTGTTCTGGCTCCCAGACTCCTCAGGCAAAACTCCAAAAGATCACTGGAGGTGGTAAAGCGGTACTTCCCTCAGCATCCTGACCCACGAGGGTCCCCACTACTCTTCCTGTGTCTCCTGAGGAACCAGTGAGGGGAAGGCTCCCCCTCCACCTGGAAGGGTGGAGGACGATAACCAAAGATGCTTGGGTCCTTCAGCCAGTAGCCAAGAGGACACACTATCGAGTTCCTGGACAGACCCCCAAACAACCCACCGGGCAGGTCTCACTACACGTCAGGCCATCTAAGTCTCATCCATCAGGAGATCCAGGCTCTATTTCAAAAATCAGTGATGGAGCCGGTTCTGTAAAGGCAAATAGGAAGTGGATACTATTCCACTTCTTCCTAGTTCTCAAAAAGACTGGAGATCTTAGACCTATTCTAGATCTTGGTCTACTCAATCTCTTCATAGAATACAAGAGATTCTGTATGTTGACACTCCAGGAACTCTTACCCCTGCTCGAACAGAACCAATGGCTGTGCTCCCTGGATATGCAGGATGCTTACCTGCATATCCCTATGCTCCAGGCCCACCGTGGTTTTCTGAGATTCTCCTTCCAGGAGAACCATTATCCATTTAAGGTTCTCCCATTTGGCCTCTCTTCGACACCTCAGGTTTTTTACCAAGTGCCTAGCGGTGGTGGCTGTGGCCTTATGCCGCAGGATTTATGTGTTCCCTGACCTGGATGACTGGTTGGTGTCAGCACCGTCACAGGACAGTCTGAGGGTTTCTCTGTCCTCTACCCTGGCTCATTCTTCAGACTTGCATCACTATGAATGTTCCCAAGTCTCAACTTTCACCCTCCCAGTGGCTCCAGTTCATCAGAGCAGTGCTGGACATGGTCCAGGGCAGGGTCTTCTTGCCTACAGACAGGGCAGAAACTCTGATGCAACAAGCGGCATTGGTGTCCTTCTCTTGGTGGACCAAGGCATGCTCTGTTCTCAGACTGTTGGATCTAATGGCAGCTGCCATACCCACAGTCCTTTGGCCAGACTGCACATGAGGGTGACCCAGTGGTCCTCCGGTCCAGTGGGATCAACTCCTGGATGACATGGACCACATGGTCCTAGTCTCCAGCAGCCTGAAGAGTATTTCCTATGGTGGCAGGCTCTTTCCAACCTTTCGTTGGGGATCCCTTCCACTCCCATCCCCTCCATGACCCTGATGATGGATACCTCCGGCCAGGGATGGGACACTTCACCTGGGAGACCACTGAATGCAGGTACATGGTCTCCACTAGAGGAACATCTGCATATCAGTATTCTGGAGATGAGAGCGGTGCTCTGTGCCCTCCAAGCATTACAGTCCCTCTTGATTCCGGGAACACTATTGGTCCAGACAGACAACTCTGCTACAGTCTGGTACATAAACAAGCAGGGAGGTACCCAATCATACCCCCTTTGCAGGGAGGCAATGAGCGTGTGGTACGGGGCAGTCCAGCACGGCCTGTTATTGCTAGCAGTCCATGTTCCAGGAGTTCACAACGTCCTGCCGGAGAGTCTCAGCCGCACTATTGCATGGGCTCACGAGTGAGAGCTGGAGCAGGAAGTAGTGGAAGATCTCTTCCTTCAGTGGGGTTTGCCAGAAATAGATCTGTTCGTCTCCCCATCCAATGCAAAACTAACCAGCTTTTGCTCGCTGGTTCCTGGCATGGTGTTTTTGGCAAGACGGCTGTCTCTGTCCTGGACAGGGAGATTTTCACGCTCCTCCCTTTCTGATTCTGCAGAAGCTTCTGCTGAAGCTACAGGCGGAGGCAGCTCATATGATCCTCGTAGTCCCCTTTTGGCCTGAGCAGATTTGGTTCCCTCTGCTACAGCAGCTGACTGTGGGACCCTCAGTACCTCTTCTCCTCTCCCATGACCTTCTGACTCGGGAGCAGGGCAGCCTGGTGCACCCGAGCCTCAAGTCTCTCCACCTGCATGTGTGGCAGCTGTGGACATAGCTGTGTCTGTTATGTTGTCTCTTCTTGAGTCGCCCAGGTCCTAGTAGAGGCTAGGAAACCTCTACCAGATCCACATACACCATGAAGTGGAAGAGATTCTCATCTGGGCCACTGCCAAGGCCTGATCCATTCACTTGCTCAGCTCTCCAGGTCCTTGAGTACCTTCTGCACCTGTGATTCGGGTCTCAGTTCTTCCTCGCTGAAGGTCCACTTAACTGTGGTTTCCACCTACAACCTTCTGGATGGGGGCAGGGGCAAACCATTGCTCAGCTGGAGGTCTCCAGAACTTTTTTTTTTAATATCTGTTTTGTACTCCCCTGCCAGCCGCCCGACCGCAGCCCGGTTATGCATGGGCCACAGCTTCCACCTCTACAACAGCCATTGCCCTCTGATACCCAATAGAGGCGGGTGCAACACTATACTCCCCAGTGCCCACACAGTGGGATAGGTCAGAGGGCTGGCCTGGAGGCCAGTTGAGGCCGTGGCGGGCTTCATCTAGGCGACCAGCAGCTGCTCTTTTCCTGGCTTCTGGGCGTGGGATGTGCAGTGATATCCCGCGTCCGCCCCACCCCATGAGGATCCTCTGCATCGGTCACTGCACTACCCTCTGCCTCTACCAGGGGTCTCTCGAGCACTGGAGACACTCCCCACGGAGAAGGAGAGCAGTCCTCGGATGCTCCATTCTTCTCCCCTGGCCGGCCCTCCAGTGTCCCTTGATCCGCTCTCAACCGGGTCGCCAGCGCTGCAAGCAGAAATCCAACTGCTGTGCTGACGGGCCAGCCCTGTCTCCAGAACCTTTCTTAAGAGGATCCTCCACATTAAGCCTCCAGTCCGAATCTGTTTGTTTCCGGATTTAAATTTTGTTTTAGAAAAACTTACTTTGCCTCCTTTTGAACCGCAGTAAATTGCACTTGCGTTATTGTATCGGGAAAACTCTTAGTCACCATAACTTCAGCTTGAGGATTTCAGAGCAGGCCCTCGTCTATAAGAAGCCTTATCTGATTTTCCACAGAGACTGAGTGACTCTGAGGACTAACCCTGCCTTCCTTCCTTCCTTCTGAAAGTTGTTTTGGAATTTACTTTGGTCCAGAATATTGAACTGCTGATATTTTACCCACAGTATTTCAATGGGGGGGAATACCTCTTGCACATTTTAGAAGTGCACAGGATTCTGAGATGTTGCATCTCTAGCGCCAAAGAGGCTTGGAAGTCTGACCAGTTGTTTGTGACCTTTGTTCCCAGATGTCTGGGCAAGGCCATCTCCAAAAAAGTTAGTCAAAATGGTTGGCTAACTGCTTCTCTTACATCTGTCACAAGTACAAAGCTACTTCCAGGGAGGTGAAAAGCCATTCTACTCTGGGCATGGCAGCTTTGACAGCCTTTCTCAGGAATGTGTCCACTGCAGACATTTGCACAGTGGCCACTTGGTCCTCTGCATACATTCACCAAGCATTACAGTTTGGACATTGCCTCTAGGCATAGAGGCGGTTTCGGCCTCGCCATTCTGCAAGGCCTTCTTTCCTATGTAGGTTTCTAGTTGGCAGGCGCTCTTTCCTCCCGGAACCTAGTCTCAGACTCCTTCATTATTTTTGACTGCTTGGTATTCAGTCCTATATGGAACTACTGCTGGAACACTCTCTCAAGTAAGATATGACAGTTACGTAAGAACTTACCGCAAACAGTAGATCTTCGAGAGAGGTTCCTGCAGTAGGTCTAGATTTCTTACCCACCTTCCCCTCAACTTCTGTTTTATCTTTGCCAAGGCTTCATTTCTGGAGCCCAGGGCCTTAGGAGATTTTTTTTTTTTTTTTTTTTTAACTCGTTTCTCCTGTTCCTCTTCAGAGGTCTATGGCTGGAGAACTGGAGGGCGGGCGGGGGTACTGCCCCCTATATACTGTCACGCTGACGCTCCATCAGGTGACACTGGGGCTGCCCACTGCTAATGATTGTTGGCTAGAAATTTGCTGTGCGGTCCTGATGCCAGGGGGCACAGTCCTGTATGTAAAGACCTACTGCAGGAACCTCTCTCAAAGATCTACTTTTGCGGTAAGTTCTTACAGAACTGTCATTTACGTAAGAACTTACTACAACAGTAGATCTTCGAGAGAGGCTCTTGCAGTAGGTAACATTTTTCCCACCCTCCTTCCCACAAGTGTCTCTGCTGCTCTTTCTCTATGGACTCGTTTTGGGCTCCAGGAGCCTCTTTTCGTTCTCCTGTCGCTCCTCCTCGGAGGTCTCTGGTGGGAGAACTGGAAGGCGGGCATGGGGATCACCCATTATATAGTGTCACGCTGATGTCTGTCACGTGACCTCTGGTGGGCGGTCCCCCATCAGACATTGCTAGCTAAAGTTTCCTCCTGGCCCTAAGGCCAGAGGGCACAGTTCTCAAGCTGATCACCTACTGCAAGAGCCTCTCTCGAAGACATACTGTTAAGGTAAGTTCTTACATAACTGTACATCTTACTTCGAGAGACAGCTCTTGCAGCAGGTAACACCATTAGGACTGAAGCCGGCAGGCGTCGGGACCCCACGGAAAATTTCTAGCTAGCTGTCTTCAGCTGGACCACCCCCGACGGCCGGTCCCACCTCCCACGCCGGGCGTAGTACAAAAGGGAGCGTCCCCCAGATTCCCAGTTCTTTCCCGCCGTTGACTTGCAAGTCTCGACCCTTCTGTTCCAATTCTAGCGCGCGACGCGTGGTAAAGTTTTTCCTTCGGAAAATTTGTTTTTTCTTCGGTCAGTTTACTGTCTGATGTCCTCTCCAACCTCCGGTCATTCTTCGACGTGCGCCTGTGGGAAGCAGATACCTTTTAAGGATCCGCATTTGGCTTGCGTCCGGTGCTTAGGCCCAGACCATGACACCCGGTCCTGCTCCTTTTGCCTAGGTTTCGATAGCAGAACCCGGATCCGTCGCCAGAAGGCCCTACAGGCGTTCCTGCTCGAGGAACATCTCAAGACCATGGCCTCCAAGGGTGATTCTTCAGAGAAGGCCCGCAAACATTCGGAGAAGCATAGGGAGAAGGCCCCTTTCAGGTCCCCGTCTAGGGCCTCTGATTCTCGTAGCTCTGGCTCCAGGTCCGACTGCTCGCCTTCCCGGGCCAGTTCTCAGCTTCCCCCTGCTGCGGTTAGAAAATCTTCGGGCTCCTCTTCTCAGGCCAAGACTTCCAGGCCTCCTTCGTCTTCCAAGGCCCTGGTCAAGTCGGGGGACCGCCACCATCACCACAAGTCGGGTTCCCGCCATTCTGAACCCGATGTCAGGTCTGCCTCCTTGCCTCCTCCTCCTCCCCAGCGAAAGACCAAGGAGCTCACCTCTCTTAAGAGACCGTCGGCCGCCCGGCCTCTCCCCAAGTCCCCCAGAGCCGTCGACGTCGCCGCCAGCCACACACCCCCGGACGCCGGTAGGGGGGCCGGGCCCGAGCCTGTCAGGATCGAGAAGAGGACCCAGACACCTCCGACCGACGTCGGTCAGCAGACCATTACAGAGGAGGAGTTGACACAGCCCGAGGACCAGACGGGCGACCCCGGCCCTGTTGAGCCTCCCAGGGAACCCTCCCTGCAACCTGAGGCCCCTGCGGAGCCGACGCCGGAACCAGACGACCGACCACCAGCGCCCGGTCCGTCGTCGGGTCTTTCTTTCTCAGAGGTCAAGGAGCTTTTCTCTTACTGGTGGGATACCATCAAAAAGGATGTGGTCCCAACTCCACCTCCTCTACCTCCTCCTAGACCGGTTACTCCTCCAGTTCCTGCGCCCCTTTCTCCATCCGGGTCTGCAGGCCGGTTACCTCCTTCTCGGGAGCCCAGGATCCCTCCAAAAGGGAGACCAGACAAAAGGAGACCTCCGTCCAGATCCTCTTCTAGGTCACCCAGCCCTAAGAGACCCAGAAGATGCCGCCGTTAGCCTTCGACGGAGGACACGGGATCAGAGAGTTCAACAGGATCTAGATCCCCATCTCCTCGACATCCCTTCTCCGGACCCACGTGAGCTTTCCAGGTCCTCCGGATGACCCTTCATTCTCGGACATCATGAGACACATCCAAGAGAACATGGGTTGGGATGCGTAGAGTTAGACCCGAAAGGCTACGCCTGTAATATCTTTGGCAGAAAGACCCCAAGCCTGTGGTGGTGCCACCCTTGGTAGACACTTTCGTGGACGTCACCAAGGCAGCGTGGAAGCGTCCACATTCACTCCCGGCGATGCCGAAGAAAGCTGACCGCCTGTACAAGGCTCCAAAGGAAGACCAGTACTTGGCTCAGCATCCTCGGGCTGACTCTCTGGTCATAACAGCCTCTCATGGCCAGTCCCAGAGACCGCAACATTTGAGCACTCTGCCACCGGACCCGGAGTCCAAACAGTTGGACGCTATGGTAGCAAAGAGAGCATGCCCGCTACTTGTGCCGTCAGATCCCTGAATTACTTGACCCACATGGTGCAGTTCCAAAATGCCCTGTGGGAGCAGGGTCTGGATCTGGCTGAGAAGTTGCCAGAAGGTGAGCAGAAGGAGGAGATGTTGCAGCTCCTCCGGACGGGTTCGGACGTGGGGGCCCAAGTGCTATGAGTCAGTGTCACGACTCCAGCGGACTCCTCAGCCCGAGCAGCAGCTTCAGGTGTGTGCCTCCAAAGGCACTCTTGGCTCCGTGTCTCCGGCTTTACCCCGGACGTCCAGAAAAACATCATGGGCCCCATTCGAGGGAGAAGTTCTCTTTGGTGAGCCCTCTGAGAGGGTCATCACCAAGCTTCAAGAGGCCGGGAAGGCGGTGAGGTCGGTCCAGGCGATGTACCGACTGAGGCTTAGTTCCTTTCGTAGGAACCAAAGCCGTTTTCGTGGACAGGCACAGAGACAACAGTCCCGCACCGGTCCACAACAGAGGGCTCCGGTTTCGCAAGAGCCCAGGGTAGACAGCCAGGGCAGAGTGTCACGCCCAGCTAAACTGCCCAGCCCGCAGGCCCCTCCGCCACAGCCTGACTCCTTTCCGCCCCCCCTCAGGATCAACGGGACATCAAGGTCGGGTGTCGATTGCATTACCTGCCAGGATGGCAGTCCATAACCACCGACCGTGGGTTCTGCAGTTGGTCGAAGAGGCCACTTTATAGAATCTCGAGAAAAGCCACCCCGAGGCCTCCTCTGCTCTCCTGTTACTTGGGTCAGCACAAGTCTCTGATCAGGCAAGAAACACTCGCTCCTACAAAAGGGGCGACAGAGTATGTCCCAGGGAACCAGAGGAGATACAGGTATTACTCTCACTTCTTCTTGGTTCCAAAGAAAACAGACCACCTCCATCCAATTCTGGACCTCAGCGACCTCAATATGTCGGTCGCTACAAGATTCCGCGATGGTGACTCTTCCGGGTCTTATTCCTGCTAAAGAGGGACGATTTTAGCGTCCCTAGACATGCAGGATGCATACCTGCACATCCTCAGTAGCTCAAGCGCACAGGAGGTTCCTGCTTCGAGTTCCTCGCCATTTTCAGTTCGAGCACTTCCATTCAGACTGTCATCGGCTCCCAGGGTCTTTACCAAATGCATGGCAGTCGTGGCGGCGTCTCTAAGGAGACAGGGCCATTATGTGTTCCCGTACTTGGATGACTGGCTTCTCATGGCAGCCTCCAAAGAGGCGTTGTTAAAGGCTATCCAGAGTACCCAGGATCTGTTTCGGTCTCTGGGCATCTTAATCAATTACGAGAAGTCTCTCCTGGTACCGTCGCAGAAACTGTAGTTCATAGGCGCAGTCCTGGACACCGTTCAGGGAAGAGCATTTCTTCCAGACGACAGAGCGGAGTACATCAGATCCCTCATCAGAGATCTTTCGTCAAAGACCATCCCAGCCAGGTCGGTCCTTCGCTTGCTCGGACACATGGCTGTGGCCATTCCGACCGTCCCTTTCGCAAGGCTCCACATGCGGGTAACTCAGTGGATGCTCAAGGTGCAATGGGACCAAAGGCAAGACCATATGCAGCATCCGGTCAGAATCACGAACGCTGTGATTCGAGACTGGCAATGGTGGCTAGACCCAGGACACTCTCACGGGTGTCCTTGCTTATAGCCTGCCTCTGGAGGTAATCCTCACCACAGACGCCTCAGGACTAGGGTGGGAGCACACCTGGATGGGTGAAGTCCCAGGAACATGGACCCCAGGAGGCTCACCTTCATATTAACGCTCTAGAGATGAGGGCGGTCCTTTATGCCCTGCAGGCATTTCAGTCAGAGATCCCACGAGTACTCTCCTGCTCCAGACAGACAAAGGCGGTGATGTATTACCTCAACAAACAAGGAGGACACACCCTTACCCCTTTGTAGGGAGGCTATGAGGTGTGGGATTGGAAGTAATCCGACACGGCGAACCTGATCACAGTACATGTTCCCGGGGTGGACAGCACAATTGCAGACGGCCTGAGTCATTCCCAGGCCAGAGTCCACGAGTGGGAACTTCTTCAGGAGGTAGCAGAGGATCTGTTTCTTCAATGGGAAACTCCAGAATTGGACTTGTTCACCTCCCCATCCAACGCAAAACTGCCCAGTTTTTGCTCGCTAGATCCAGGGCCTGGTGTTTTCTGGCAAGACGCGTCGTCCCTCTCCTGGGCAGACAGATTCCTCTATGCTTTCCCTCCCTTCCCGTTGATCCAGAGAGGAGTTCTCAAACTGCGCAGGGAGCATGCAACAATGATCCTGGTGGCCCCTTTCTGGCCCAGACAGATCTGGTTCCCTTTGCTAATACAGCTATCCCGGGAACCCCCGCTCCCGCTGCCTTTCAGCTCCCATCTCTTGTCTCAGGAGTAGGGTTCACTGGTCCATCCGGACTTACGCTCACTGAACCTGCATGCATGGCTCCTAGAGACATAGCCATTTTGCGACACGGGGTCTCGCAAGAGTTTGTGGAAGTTCTTTCTGCAGCCAGAAAGCAGGCAACGCATGCGACGTACGCCATTAAATGGCGCCGTTTTTGTGTCTGGTCGCAAGCACGTGATCTTTCCCCTTTAGGTTGTCCGGTGAAAGCGGTGTTAGAGTACCTGCTCTCCCTTTTCCGTTCGGGTCTCACCTACTCCTCTATTAAGGTGCACCTCTGTGTCATTTCAGCTTATCACCTTCCGGTGGGACAATGCACAGTGGCACAATTAGATGCCTGTCGAGAGTTCCTGAGAGGGTGGGCATCTTAGGCCGCCCATTAAAGACCCAGTGCCTCCATGGGACCTACTCTTTGTCCTGGAACAACTCCCCCCCCTTTGAACCTGCCGGATTGCGAGCGCTTTTCTGTCGTGGAAAACGTTGTTTTAGTTGCTGTTACGCTAGCGAAGAGTTTCCAGCTCATGCTCTCATGTGTAAGGAGCCTTATTTGATTTTTCACCAGGACAGAGTATCCTGAGGACGTAATCCAAAATTTTGCCTAAGGTGGTCTCCCACCATTCTCAATCAGGACATTGACCTGCCTGTCTACTTACCTAATTATTCTAATAGAGGAGAGGCGCTGCTCCACACCCCGGATGTTCACCGTCAGCTCAAGGTACTACCTGTGCAGAACTAAGCAGCCTGTAAGTCGGAGCAACTTTTGCTCTTTTTCTGAAAGGATGGTGGGCCAACCAGTATCGAAACAGTCCTTTCTCGCTGGCTTGTCCAGTGCATATCATACTGCTATGATATCAAACAAAAGCCCCTTTCGGGTTCAGTGCGGGGCCATTCCACTAGGGAGTGGCCACATCCTTTGCAGCACTTCGTAACGTCTCCAGCTCTACCATTTGTGCTGCAGCCACTTGGAGCTCTGTACATACCTTTATCAGGCATTATAGCCTGGACATCGCTTCACGGCGAAGAGCCGGCTTCGGCCTGGCTGTGCTACAGGGTCTCCTGTCCTAGAATCAAGACTTGGAATGAACTTTCTAGTTTCCTCCTCCCAGAATGTTTGCAAGCGTTACTGCTTGGGAATCAGTCTTAATGCGTTACCTGCTGCAAGAGCTGTGTCTCGAAGTAAGATAGTACAGTTACGTAAGAACTTACCGTAACAGTAGACCTTCGAGAACAGCTCTTGCAGCAGGTACCTTCCCGCCCACCTTCCCCTTGGAGGAATGGCATAGCGAGCCTTTGGCAGGGGCTTCGCCCTTTTGTCTTCTGATGGGTGGATCCTCGGTCCTCCCATTCTACAGTGTCATCCTGCGGCGGAAGTCTCGGCGGAGAACTGGGGAATCTGGCGGGACCGCCCCACTTATCTACTAAAGCTTGACGTCTGAGGCGGGACAGACGCCGGGGGCGGTCCCCGCTGAAGATAGCTAGCTAGAAAGTTTCCGTGGGGTCCTGACGCCTGCCGGCTTCAGTCCTAATGGTGTTACCTGCTGCAGGAGCTGTTCTCGAAGATCTACTGTTACGGTAAGTTCTTATGTAACTGTACTTTTTTCTTCTGAGTTCAGTGCTCACCTTCCCACATTACAAGAATGTTCAGTTGTGATGTTACCCTCCTCTCTTCTTGTGTGCTGTGAGAAGGCTGTCATTTCTTAGATGAAAGCGTTTCCTTAATCAACTAATAAGGGCCCTATATAGAATACATTTCCCTATTATGAAAATGGAGACGTGGTGTATTGCTAGATAGGGTCCTAATTCATTCTCGTGCATCTTACTGTCTTGTGCTGTGAACAGAACTGCGAATCTTCAAAGATCTCTTCGTTGGTAGATCCTCACTCTGTGGTTCTGGTCTGGCAGGCGCTTGAGTCACTCGGTAAGTTTTTTGGCACTAGTATCCAACAGTGTTGATGCATGGTACCATCACATGCCTTACCGTGTAACGGGACCCAGCGTCACCAAAGTTCTCCAGTTCAATCAGTCAGATCTGCTGTCGGAACATTAGGGTGAGTGTGAGCATTGAGTTTGAACTTTAATATTCTAAAGTTCTGTCTCTGGGGTAGGAACTCAGAACTGAGATGATGAAATTTATAAGACTTACTAATGCACCCACTAGAAGAAAACACCATTATTATAGTGAGTAAATGTTTCTTGTGGTCAGCACTGGGAGTACCCTGCTCTAAGCCAGAGACTGATGCATGCTGTCCAGCAGTGGACTGGGCTGTATGTTTCAGCAGTGAGACAAAGAATGGAGCTGGGGAGAAACTAGGTAACTGTCCATGAAGGCCGAATGTGACCTCAACCCCATCTTTGCTTTTATGGAGTCTTCATGATTCCACTTGGAAGAATAATGTCGTGGTGGTGATGTCTAGTAATGTGTGTGTTAGTGATATCGTACAAAGCACCATCTCAGCCGTGAGGTGTTGCCCAAAGATATAACTTTAAAGGAAGTTTAGCTTTTGTTAAAGTTTAGACTGCAATACAGTCACGCTCCCTTTGTTTAGTGGCAGATTGTTTCTTCGCTGAAGAGATCAGCCACCCAAAGGGTACGTTTTCTTTGTTTTGACTACCTTTTTGTTATTTTATATAGTTTGTTTATTCAATACTCTATGCTAATTTTGCTAACTTTTTATATTTTCTTAACTTTTTCATTCCTTTACGCAAAAAAGGGATTTTGTTTAAATTAGACTTTGTTAAACAGTTGCATTTTTTCTTCAATAAAACCTTACCACAAATTCTTATCTTTCTGTGAAATTGGCATGACAGAAAGTTATAAAGATGAATGGAGTTTACATGATTTTAAAGTGTAGATCCCGTAAACATTGATTATGATGAACTGTGAGACAATAGATGGGGCATGTTTTTCAGAACCCCCCCAATAATTTGTACATATACAAACATACGAAAATGTCAGCAGAAACATGCCTCATGGTCTATCGAGTCTGCTGGTGTATGCAGCTAGCATACATACTATATAGACACACAGCTAGATACACACCTATGTATGTGTGTGGCGCGCACGTGTGTCTGTAAGTATTTTTAGGTGATATGCAGTAATCTGACCAAAATATGCAATTTATCTTCGTGTGTGTGTGGGGGAGGACCATAACTCTAGTGGCGGGAGCCACGAGCAAGTTGTGAAAGTCCTGCCCTCACACAAGTTATGATAAATTGTATATTTTAGGGGTGTGTATATATTTCACTTATCTACACTTCGGCAGTTCCACTAGCATGCTGTCATTGGCTGGAACATTTTTAAACTAAGCTTCTCCCACCACCCGGGCAGTATATCCTCTGTCTCTGCCCTGTGATGTATCTATCTTTCTGCTGAAAAAACAGGTCACGTCCTTCATGATCTTATTAGGATTTTTCTGTGCCATAAGTGAACCTTTCCTTTCAAAGTTTTTTGAAGTCATTTGTCCGCAGTTTTGTGGTTCTTTTGAATCTTTTTGAGGACCAGCAATGGAACACAAACCAGGATTCAAGTTCTGTGTTCAGCCCCATTAGAAGATGGCAGTCCCTGATCGGCGACACATGCATGTACTGCCTGAAAGGGCAACAAGACAAGGCTGGGTGCCTATGCTTATCCATGCTTCTTGGGTCCCTCCAGGACAGGAAGTTCAAGCTTTTGCTGGGACAGCCTTGAATGGGATCCGAAGGATCAACCTGAGGGCCACATAAAGGCTTTGGCTATGGCCAGGTCTGCTGCACAGCTGGCAGCTTTGAGGATGAAGCGGTGGCTGCTGTAGAAGGCACTTCCTCAGTCTCTGTGCTGTTCCCACCTGAGGCCAACATCAGAGTGACTTTCACGGACCAGTTCCATGACATGTGCCAGTCCCTCCAGACCTTGGGGGAGTGCCCTGCCCTCCATGGTTCTAAATCTGAAACTAAATCTAAGCCTCACCACTGGTCATGGAATAGGAGAGATTGTGGTCCTCTTGGTCTCTCGACTCTGCTGATCATTTGGCAGCTTGTCTAGTGCCCCTCAGCTGAGGGGCAGGTCAAAGCTCTTAGCTCCGCTGTCTAGCTAGTCAACCTTGCTCTGGTCACCAAGCTGTCAGATTTTCTCAACTCTGTTTACCAGTTGTCAGATGAGGCAAAGGAGTCAGCCTTGCAGACCACGGTGATCCTGGTCCTCACTCAGGAGGACGAGGATTAATCTGGGACCTGCCTCCACCTGGGGTTGGGTCTTCACCGTTGTTGCTTAATGTCAGTAGGCACCTAATGTATGGTCAACTGTAGAAAGACCCCTCTCGCCGTTGAACGGGCAGTCAGCAGTTGAGGTTGCAGTCGAGGCATTCACACACTTGATCCCTCTAGACTGAGAGGTGCCGCCATCGATGCTTCTCATCGTTCTTATTCTCGGGTGAAGAGAGGCACTGGTGGAAGATGCGCCGGTGCTACAAGGAGTTCCTCTAGCAGCTGTGGGCCATCATGAGGCAGGGCTCTACCCCAGAGACCTCTGATCCTCTGGCAGCAGCCAGCGTTGCCCAGCTGGTTCCAGTTCAATAGGTGCTCCCCACACCAGCTTCTCCACTGATCAGGGTAGAGCTGCCACCCATCAGCCATTTGGTGCCCGACTAAGGAGGCCAGCCATGTGGCTCCTGTCTTTCCAGGCTGGTTGTCAGTTTGGATTACCCTGGGTGAGAATTCTCAGGAGGTCCACGATGAACAGCAGTCGAGGGCTCTCTTGAGGAGTAATCAGGCGGCTAATCAGGAGTCCATGGCCTCCTCAGGGACTTGGCACTTTGCCCATGGCTCAGTCGAGGAGCCTTCCGCTGACCATGGGCCAGTGTGTTTCAGTGTGCTCCGTGGTTCAGTCGAGGAGCCTTCCGCTGACCATAGGCCAGTGTGCTTTGGTGGGCTGCTCCGACTTATCTTGGAGTCCATGTCGATCCTGTTAGAGCCAGTCCAGAAGAGGGCTAGGTCCCCTTTCGTGGGCGTTTTGAATCGGGTATAAATCCTTGCGGGTTGCCTTCCTGGTGGCTGAGGCCATTTGGGGGCTTGCCTTGGAGCTTTGGCAGCATACTACCTTCTGCTCAGCATCCTCTGCCTTTTTGGTCCGCAAGTAGGCAGTCCCTACAGGCTCCCTTTAAGGGTTTTTGGACCACCCTTTGGCCAAAGGTCTGGTCACGGATTTGATGTTCTGTAAATCCAGACACCAGCGGGACATGTACAAGACTCTGGATAGAGTCCCATAAGGTTGACCATGCTGCAGCAAAAAAATTGTACACTGCAGCTTTTCTGGGGCTTCGTCAGGCTAACTATGCCATCGTAATGGCCAATTATAGTAATTCCATGATGGGGAATTTTTGCTGTCCTCCCCCACCTCGATCCAGAGCAGTGGATGGTGGTAGAGCTCATCAGAGACCAGTCAGTCGCTGGCTAAACACTAGGCAGCCTTGGACGTGGGCGACTCTTGTGCCAGTGCGGTGGCAGCTGCTGTCTCCATGCATCATGGGCTTGGCTGTGTTTGTCCACCTTCACTGTGAACACCCAACAGAAGTTGGCTAATGCCCTTTCTTGGGCACTGACCTCTTTAGCCCTGGGGTGGAAGGGCATCTCACTCTGAGACGTCCAGCACTACCCTACTCTATGATTTTTGTCCCAGAAGGACCAGTAGAAAAGGCTCAAGATGCTGGCTTTTTAATCACTGGTCCTTTCAGTTCCAGCCTCTCTGGCAGGAGTCCCCAGCAGCGGCAGTTTCAGGTCTGGTGCCCCAAGCAGAAGTCCAGGGCCCAAGTCCTGAAGGGGGGGGGGCGGCGCAGAGGTAGTGGTGCCTTTCTGGCAGCAGCTACCAGTGCCACAGCAAAAGCTGCCCCTGCCTGGTCGTCTGGTCAGAGGCTGGCTACATTACTTCTTGCCACATTGGTCCACTATCACAATGGACAAGTGAGTGTTGGATGTAGTGGGTAGAGGACTGTTTCTAGACTTTGAGGCCCTCCCACCTTACCATCTCCATATGCCTTGAGAGTCTGAGGGGTCTCGGGACAAACTGACAACTTAGAATTGTATGTCTTGTTATATGTCCTGAAACATTAGAGAATGACAACACAGGTCTGTCTTGTAGACTGGACAATAGTCCAAATGGCATGTATTACCTGTATAAAAATAAAATGTTTACTACTACAGCTACGCGGTCTGCACTCAGGGAGGACATTGCTTGGCTTCTTGCAAAATGAGAAATCGCCCATGTCCTGGATGCCATGACCAGTCAGGGTTACATGCCAGCTACTTCCTGGTCCCGAAACGGACAGGGGCCTGGCATCTCATACTGGATCTACACAATCTCAACCAGTACATGTGGAAACGCAAGTTCTGGGTGGTCACTCTGACTCAGATTGTCCCATCCCTGGAGTAGAACGTGGTTTTGCTCCCTGGATCTCTAGGATGCGTTCTTCCACATTCCTGTTCACAGGTCCAACTGCCAGTACCTCTGATTCAGAGTGGAAGAGGTCCTGTTACCAGTTCAGGTCATGCCCTTGGCCTCTTCTCTTCACCCAATGCATGGCAGGGTGGTGGCCCAACTATGGCACCCTAACGATCCAAGTGTACCCCTACCTGGATGATTGACTTGGTAGCCAGTTCATCCAGAGGCCGTGGAGAGATCCACAGACCGGTTTTCCAGACCTGCTGAGACTTGGGTCTGTTGGTCAGCCGAACAAGCGCAAACTGGTACCAAAGTAGGTGATCAAGTTCATTGGGGCAGACTAGACTCCTGTGGGACAAGGGCTGCCTCCTGGCGGACTGGACACAGTATCATACCTCCTATGCCCCATCATTTCAGGTTGGACTCTGCGCCTGTCCCGGATTTTCTCGGCTGCTGGAGTGCATCCTGCACCAGCATGGTCCTCTGAGTCTGCTGGCAGATGCATCACCTTCAGCATGATCTTGGTCATCAGTAGTCCCAGTGCCTAGACCACTAGGACTAGCGGTCATAGTAACCTAGCTGATGTGGGACACTATATCCAGTGGTGGCTTGTCCCAGATCATCTGGAGGAATGAATCTCATTTGTCCACGCAGAGCCGATCACCATGCTGCTGATGGATGCATCTCTAGTAGGTTGGGGAGCACACCTGGGAGACCACACGGCCCATGGTTTCTGGTTGCAGAGGGAGTCCCATCATCACCTAAATCTGCTGTAGCTACATGTAGTGTGCTTGGCTCCGATGGAATTTGCTCCGCTAGTCAGGGGTAAGATCATTCAAGTCCAGATGGACAACACCATGACCATGTTTTACCTGAACAGACAGGGCGGCACACACTCCCTTCTTTGTGTCTGGAGGCACTCTGCACCTGGACCCTCATGTGCAGCCTTGGTGTCGATCTTCTGGTCATGCACGTCACGGGGGAGCACAGTTAGCTGGCAGACACAGCCAGGTAGGAGAGATGTTGCGGGAGTGAACACCTGTACTCAGTGTGGGAATCTCCCACAGTGGACCTGTTTGCCTCCTGCAGGGGTCGAAATTGGCACCAACCCATTAGCCAAATGCTGGTAGATTTTGTATCGTGCTAGTAAGATTTTCCTTTAACTAGCCCTGCGGGCTTGTACTGGAGAAGGTAACATTTCAGTAAGTGCACCAGCTGGGCCAGTGGAAAAGTCTGTGGGGCTAGTGGATTTTCCCAGTCACTAGCCCTGTTGGCTAGTGGCTACAAAACGTAATTTTGACATCTGCTCCTGGGAGAATACCAAACTGAAGCTGTTTGGTACTCGCTCTCTGTCTGAGACACTGATGGGGGAAGCCTTCATGATTCCCTGGACCCCAGGCCCAGTGTATGCCTTTCCCTTCATCCACAGAGTACTGGTGAAGGTCAGGAAAGACAAGACTTGAATGATCCTGATCTCTCCAGACTGGCCAAGGCAGATTTTTGGTGCATCTCAGTCATCAGGTTACACCGTAGTAACTTCACCGTCGGTGAATGGGGAATCCACACAGAATTTTCAGCAGCACAACTGGGCCCACCCGAGCCCTCCTCCGTTCTTTCCTAGCACAGTCTCCGCGGAAGAGCCATCGCGGTGTTTGCACCTTTTTGTGGCCTACAGACTTTTTTCTCCACAACCCTCTCAAATCTCTTCAAAGGTTTATTTTTTTTTTATTTCTGTCGAGAGTTAAACCTTCAGCTTCTCTTTTGTCACTGCTGTGGAAAGAAGATTGCCTCCTAACAACGAACACTCTGTTCACCAAACCACCCTTGGGCGACTCAGAAGGCTCCATACCTTCACAGAACAGCAGGTAGCCAGCTCCAAGCTGGGGTCCTCCAGTGCTAGGCCAGCCAGTTGCTCTCTGGGTCAAAGAGCTCCAAGGCTTCCCAGGCCAAAGACAGTTCCTCGGGGGGGTCATAAAAGACTGTAATTGTGGCCATTCCATTCTACGTCAGCCTTGCCTTTGGGGGCTCTTTGTCATGAGTGACCACCCCAATGAAGAGACCTGCTGTCCATGTCCTGGTTCACCCCAGGCCCATGCTGACATGCTCTCCACCCACTTGACCGTTGACCTACGGGTCATCTGTCCCTCCTCTGTCGACGACGGGCTTGTTGTCATCGTACTCAAGATCCGACCCTTCCTAGTCGAAGGCTATGGGCTCGTCTGGCATGCAGTCTGGTGCAGCTACATCAGTGCCATCAAACCCTCCAATGACCATGGACTTAAACGAAGTTCTAGTCTGCTTCACTAATGTGATTGTGGAGTTGTTTGTGGCCTTTAACAGGCCTTCATCACCAGTGACTTCTCTGACACCTTTGTTGTCTACTCCTGTTGGTCTGCCCCGGGAACCAGCCCGAGGTCCATCGATGGGGCATTTGATGCCAGACCTAGATGAGGTCGATTTTTTTAGGAGGAATACCACCCTGACCTCGTACTTTCTGATGAGGTAGAGGAGGTAGGCGAGGAAGAGCAGTATTACACTTCAGATAAATCCACTGCCTCTTCTGTCAGTGAAGAATCTGTTAAGCATACCCCCAGGTCTCCGCATGAGGATGCTTCTTTCTTTAATATTATGAAGCAGCTATCTTCCACTATAGGGTTTCAGACCGAGGAGGAGGATGCCACCAGGAAGGACCTGGCAGACTACCTGGAGATCCCTGAATCTCCCCCAAAAGATTATTCCTCCCATGCTTCCAGCCCTCCAGAATGCTACCACAGCAGCCTGGCACAGACCAGATATGGTGCCAGCTATGCCCGCAGAGCTGGTATGATCTACAATGCCCTCAGGGCATTCCTTACTTGCTGCCCAGGCTGAAACTGACTCGTGATCATCAAGGCAGTACATGACAGGTCTCAGGTGCCCAAGCGCCTTGAGTTCCTTGCCCCCAGACAAAGAATCCATGGGATAGATCTTTGGGCCAGGAGGCGTGATGCTTTTTCTACCCTTGGCCTGAGAATAGCAAATTACCTGTTTCACGTGGTGAAATTCCAGAACAGCGATGCCAGAAAGGGTAAGACTGCTGCCCAAGCTCTTCCTGATGGTGCCCAGAAACAGGAATTGCTCCAGTGCTTCCAAACTGCAGAGGATATTGGGAGACATCTTCTAAGAGCCATCTGTGATTTTTCTGATACTGTTGCCTGGGCAGTGGCCACTGGAATCTGCCTCCGTAGGCATTCATGGCTCAGGGTTTCTGGTTTTGCTGCTGATGTGCAAAACAAGGTACTGAACACACTTTTAATGGCACTAAAATCTTTGGCCCTGATGTCCAGGACATTATTAATGATCTGCCCGGGCCTCGATGCGGCCATTAAGTCTGTCCTTTCCCTCTGCCATACTCAACAGTGTGGTAGGGCGCCTGTGTTTTGTAAGCAAGTTAACAGACCAGGCTCTGGCTCTGGTCCTCAGGGCAAATGCAGAGCCCAGCCTTACTTGCCTACCTCTTCCCTATGCTGGTGCGGCAGTCAAGTGTCCAGGACTGAGGGTCCAGTCTCTCTGCCTGCCCGCCTCAGCTTGACTCCTTGCTGGACCCCTCTCCTCTAGTCCAGGCCCAGGAGGTGGCAGTCGGAGGTCGGGTCTCCCTCCATTTGAATCTGTGGAGAACCGTAACATTAGATGCCTGGATCTTGCAGATCGTAGTGCGGTCATACTCTGTAGCTCATCCAGCATCCTCCAGGTACCCCGCCACCTCCCTTAAATTACCCCCCAGCTCATCTGTCTCTTCCCTGGGAGGAAGTGCAGTCTCTCCTGTGCAAGCAGGTGATGTAACTGGTGCCAAAGAGGCAGAAACCAGGGGTTCTAGTCAAGATTCTTACTGGTTCCCAAAAAGACTAGAGATCTGAGACCAATTTTGGAATTGAAAGGCCTAAGTCTTTATGTCCAGTACAAAAAGTTTTGAATGGTAACTTTACAAGGCCTGTTTCCCCTCCTCAAGTCTGGGGACTGCCTCTGCTCACTGGAAATGCAGGATGCTTACCTGCACATTTATTTATTTGAATTTTGTTGACCAGGTTAGACCGCTGAGACAGTTGCAGTCCCTTTTTCAGGATCTACCCAGGGTCACATATTACATAGCAGTACAACAAATATCACAGAGCAGTACAGCGTACAGGCAGGTAAAATGCAAGACATCAGTGAAGCATAATCAACTCCATATACAATTGGTATATGGACATATAGAGCTATGCACAGACATAAGTGCTACATAGAATGAGCACTGTGACAAGTGGATGTGGGCATAGTACTATAGATGTGTAAAGGGAGAGAGTTGGAGGGAAGGAAGAGGAGTAGGATAGGGTGACAAGGACTGGAGAAGTATAGGTGCATCAGTGAAGACAGGAACAGGAGATGGGGGAAACAAGGGAGGTGTATAGGCTGGACTTAGAGGAAGAGAGGTACTGTTCAGGACACGTGGAGGAAGAGAGTTCCAGCTAGAGATAGCAGCAAATGAGAAGGACCTCCTAGTGGTGGTTAGGTGCAGTTTGGGTATATCTAGGATGGGTAGGGATGCTGAGCGGAGAGTGTGAGGAGTTTGTCTTAAGCTTATTATATCCCTTAGGTGGGGGGGCGTGAAATAGTGGACAAATTTATAAATAAGGCACATGGAGAAATACTTCAATTTAGGTTTGTAGGTTAAGCAGCCCAAAGAGGAGAGGACTTTGCAGTGGTGCAAACAGGAGTTGGCTCCCAGAGTGAACCTCCTGATCCTATGGTAGGCCTGGGAAAGGAGGGAGGGAGAGAGAGAAGGGATTAGTAGTCTGCATCAGAGGGGCTCAGTAGGTCAGGAGGGGAGTGAGCGATGTGGAAGCAGTTCTTAAGCTGGAGGCAGAGGTGAGAAACGGGCAAATTCGATAGAGCAACCCAAGCTTCTGGTTCATAGTTTTGACAGTGTTGGAGACATGGAGATTGAAAGAGAGCGCAGTGTCCAGGGTGAAGCCCAGATATTTGAAGGACATGACTGTCTCCAGGGAGTCATCCTTGTTTGATATTAAGGGAGGGTGGAAGATCCTTTGTAGAAGGGTGTCGGGAGAACAGCATGCATTTAGTTTTCTTAGTGTTGAGGATCAGCTGAACCAGTCCTCAAGGGAAGCAAAGTTATTGGCAAGATCCCTATTAATTTTGTCAGTATTTGATGAGGAACAATAGATAATGGCATCATCTCCATAAAGGTGCATTGAGGCACCACCACAAGAGCTGGGGAGGTCATTAATGAAAAGGGAAAATAGAAGTGGACCTAAGATGGATCCCTGCGGTACTCCATGTGTTATATGCCTGGGTTCAGAGAAGGAGCCATTCCATTGGACTCTATGAGAGTGTCAGGATAGGTAGCTTTTTACCCAGCTCTGGGCATTATCCAAACCTAGAGTATGCAGCTGGTGGAGCAGAAGATCATGGTTTACCAGATCGAATGCTTTAGTAAGGTCGACAAAAATGTCACCTGTAGCAAGGCCCACATCCATGGCATGGTATATGTCTGTTACTTTTATCAGAGCAGTTTGGGTGCTGTGATTCCTTCTGAATCCATGCTGATAGGGGGATTGTAGGTTGTGTGATTCAAGGTATTCTTGGAGGTGGTTGTAGACTATGTGCTCCTGTATTTTTGTCAGGTGGTAGAGTAGGGATATAGGTCTATAGTTGTAGACAACAGTATTGGATCCCCCTTATGTATAGGTACTACCACTGCTATCACCGACTTATCGGGTACTATGTTGGACAAGAAGGACCGTTGAAGAGATCTCGGGCCGGGCAAGCAAGAGCTGGTGCTCCCAACTTGAGAAATTTTGCTTCTAGAGAGTCGTGTCCAGCCGAACTATCAGGATTAAGGTTTAGGAGGAGCTTCTGGACCTCTTTGAGCATGACAAGTTTCAGGTGGAACTCCGGGCACCCATCAAGGGCCACTTTATAAGGTGGGGCTGAGTTAAGGGTGGAGGAATTATAGAAAAGTGATATTTTTCAAGATCTGTGAAGAAGTTATTAAATCCTGTTGCTATGGGTGCAGAGTTGGTGAGGGTAGAGCCGCAGGCGAGGACTGAGCTGGGGGTGGAGGCAGTTGTCCCTTTCAGCAGCGAAGTTAATTTGACGTCGGAACAACTTTGGGTTGCAGAGATTTTCTGTTGGAGAGATTTAAAGTTGAGAGCTTGGCCTTATGAAGGACTTTTTGCATTTGTTCCTGAGATGTCTGTATGCTTGCCAGTCAGAGGGTCGGTCACTCTTTTGTAGGCTCGCCAGGCTTTGTCCCTATTGGACATAAGCATCCTGATTTCCTAGTGAGCCATGGTGCCTTAATAGCCTTTGACCTACATTTTTCAGAGGTGTATTTTGGTTAATTATGTGAGTAAAAGTTGTGATGAAGAAGTCTAGGCATGATTCAAGTCCAGAAGGGCACTAATGGGTGTCCAGTCCATGTTAGTGATGGAGGTGACAAAGTGGCCTCGTCAAATTTAGACATGTCACGGACTAAAGATATCTTGGGAGGGGGTTAGGGTAGTTGTTTTCCAACACAAAAGGTAGGCGAGTGATCGCTTAGGTAGTCAGGGAGTACACCAGCTGCTTTTATTCTCATTGGGCAGTTTGTAACTTCAGTCAGTAATGTATGTTTCCGATTTTAGTGTTTATGCGCAGGGGGCTTGTATGAGCTGGGTAAGGCATGAGTCAGCCAGCGCAGCATGCAATTTCACTGCATCTGGGTGTAGCCAGTCCTGGTTAAAGTCTCCACAGAGTATGAGGTCATGGCCAGGGAGATTGTCTATGGAATCAGGGAGGGAAGACTGGAGGAGGCTGTAGTAGGGGGCATGCAGACACTACAATGGTCAGTTTCTTGACATTTCCAAGTGTTAGAGAGGCAAAGAATGAGTCGGCTATGGGTGTATCCCCACCCGGATTAGGGAGCTCCGTGACATCCTGATTAGACCTGAAGTATAGTAGGACACCACCGCCCCTTTTTCTTATCCTATCTTTTCTAAGACAGCTGTAGCCATGTATGGCCACCTGCAGAAGCTTTTATGGCTGGCTTGAGCCAGGATTCAGAAATACAAAGAACATCTGGTACCATCTGCGGACCCAGGCCTCCAGTTCCGCCCATCTTGGGGCGAATATCATGGATGTTAATATGAGCAATTTTAGTCCCTTAATCTGAGGTATAGACAGTGTAATGTGTGGGGAAGGAGTAAGACAGGCAGACCTAGGGTTGGTTTCAGTGTCGCCTGCACAAGCAAGGAGGAGGATGGAGAAATGGAGCCTTAGAGACACATGAGGAGAGCATTCCTGTTGCTGTTGAACCTTGAGGTATGTGGAGGTGCTTATAGAGCCAGGGCCCCAGTAGAGCAGTGTCCTGTTGTGGGAGACTGGATGTAAAGGAGCACCAGAGAGGATTCCGGCCATATGAGGCATTTGGGGGGGGAACAGTTCCAGGAGTTGTGATGTGTTGCATTAAAGACTGTTATTTATGCTGTAACTGAGGAGAATAAGACAAGTCAGGGATGAGATAGTATATAAATTTTTCATGACGATGTCCTATCCAGGGCATAGTGACCCAGAGGTAAGGAGCTAGGGCAGCGCCGGGAGGCATCTGTATTATGGGAGAGGTGCAAGACAGTACTGAGCCCGAGGTAGACAACATTTGTACCTGACGATTGGGGCTAGTTCAGGAGGTTAGAGAGTTAAGTTTACAGAGGAGAGAGGATCCAATGCAAGGGCTACGGCCAAAAAAGCAGCTTTGAGGGGCTGGAATGGGAGGTGAGATAGCTGAGGAAGACTACCAATGATCAACGGAGGGGCGGACTTTATGCGTATTTAAAGGCCGGGCAGGCGTGGTTGGAAAAATACAGATTAATAAATCGAGCTCCGCTCAGAGAATTATAGAAACAGAAAATTAGTTGACCAATCAGGAGAAACCATAGAAGTTCGCCAATCCAAGGTGTGCTGGCGACTCCTGAGCCAGTCGGCATTCAGGAAAAGTCCCGGGGTGTAGAGCAGTCTTACCCTGGCGCTGTTGTCTTCCCTCCTCACAGGAGGCTTCTCCACTTCGCCTTTCAGGGAGAACATCACCAGTTCAAGGTATTGCCCTTTGGCTTATCTTCTGTGCTGCGTGGTTCTTTACTAAGGCTAGTAGCGAGTCATAACAGCCTCAGAAGAGAGGACTGTATGTCTTCCGCACCTGGACAACTGGCTTCTCAAGGCCCTGTCCAGGGAGCAGCTGTTGTCCACTCTGGAGCGTACCCTTCAGCTTTTTCAGTCCTTGGGCATAAGTCAGTCTGCCCAAATCTGTGCTAGTTCCATCCCAAAGGCTACAGTACATTGGCGTGGTCCTAGACTTCAGGCAGGGGAAGGCCTTCCTACCCCAGAGCAGGGCAGAATGCCTCATATCCCAAGCGTAGGAGATCACCCAGAGTCTACATCCCTGCCAGGCTATATCTACAGCTCCTAGGACTCATAGCCGCAGCCATTTCTATGGTCCTGCTAGCCAGACTCCACATGTGCACCCTGCAGTGGACACACTGGGTGCAGTGGGACCAGCGGACAGATGAGTTGGACCAACTAGTCTTGGTCTGCTCCCCAGTATGCAGGGTACTTCAGTGGTGGATGGTCCCCTCGAACCTCCTTCAAGGTGTCCCTTTCCAGCTTTCCTTCCCGAGTTGGATCCTGACCACAGATGCCTCTGGTCTGTGCTGGGGAGCCCACCTGGGTCCCTTCCAAACTCTGGGTTCCTGGTCCCAGTGGGAAGCCACCCTGTATATCTGTGTCCTGGAGATGAGAGCGGTGCTCTATGCCTTACAGGCCTTCCAGAATCATCTGGCCCCAGGCCAGCTGTTGGGGCAGTCGGACAATCTTGAGTGTTGTCTACTATATCAACAAGCAGGGTGGGACTCTCTTCACCCTTTTGCATGGAGGCCATGCAAGTGTGGTATTGGGCACTGGACCACAATCTGACACGATCTGATGTTCATGTGCCAGGTGTTCCTAAACACCCTGGCGGACAGCTTCAGTAGGACTCAGTCCAGCATGCATGAATGGGAGCTTCTCTCATCTGTAGCTGAAGATCTGTTTGACAGATGAGGTTGTCAAGATTTGGATCTTTGCATCCCCACACAATGCAAAACTGCCCAATTTCTGCTCGCTAGACCCAGGGCCTGGAGTTCTTCGAGACATGTTGTCCCTCTTTGGGGCGGGAGATTTGTGTCACGAGTCCTCCCATTCCCACAAATACAGAGGTGCTGATCAAATTGCAGATGGAAGGAGCCAGCGTGATCCTGGGGCTCCATTCTGGCCTCACTAGATATGGTTCCGTCTGCTTTAGCAGCTGGCGAGAGCTTTGGTCCCTCTGTCCCTTTGCAGGAATCTGCTGACCCAGGAGCGGGGATCCTGGTCCATCCCAAGCTAAAGTCCTTCCATCTGCATGCATGGCGCCTGAGGATGTAGCCATCACCAGGTTTGCATTTCCAGCAGGGTAGCAGCGTCCTACTGGCCACTTGCAAGCCCTCCACTTGTGCCGTGAAGTGGAAATGGTTTGCCATCTGGGCTGCCAGATGTTCCTTGACCCCTTCACCTGCCCGGTGAAGCATGTTCTGGACTCCTGATCTCTATCTGACTCAAGCCTCCAGTCTTCTCTCAAAGTCCACGTTTGGCTAGTTCTGCCTTCGCAGCCCGTGGGTGGCCACACTATTGCTTAACTGGATGTCTCCCATACCTTCTTCCAGGGCATCTTGTGTCTGAAATCTCCAATCCATGTTCCTGTCCTGGCTTGGGCCTTGAATTTTATTTTGGAAAAGTTGACCGTCTCCTTTTGAGCCAATTGCAACTTGCGGTTTGCGCTTTCTCTCTTGGAAAGCGCTCTTTTTAGTTGCAATTACTTCTGCTCGAAGAATTTCAGAGCGTCTGGCCTTCTGGTGTGAGGAGCCCTATTTGATTTTTCTCAAAGACAGGGTGTCTTTATGCACAAATCCTACGTTTCTTCCTAAGATGGTTTCTGAGTTTACACTCAGTCAATCCACCACCTTGTTTATTTTCCAGAGCATGCCAGTCCAGGGGAAGCACTGCTCCATATGTTAGATGTGTGCAGAACTTTGAAGTATTACCTGCTCAGCACCAAGGAGTCCAGAAAGTCTAAGCAGCTGTTTCTTTTGCCCCAGGTAAAGAAGGTGCTTCAGTTTCTAAACAGTGTTTATCCAGATGGTTCCAATTGCATTGTGTTCTGTTACAAGTATCGCAAAGAATTGCTTGGTGCTGTCAAAGCTCACTCAAAAAGAGGCATGGCTACCTCTGTGGCTTGTTTCAAAGAGTCTCATCCACCTACTTTGCGCTGCTGCCACCTGGAGTACAGACCACACCTGCACCAAGCATTGCAGTCTGGACATTGCTTCTAGAGCCCTGTAGGATTTGGCAGGGCTGTTCTCAAGAACTCCTGTCTTAAGTTTATGGAGATCCAGTCTTCCAAACTATTGTCACTGCTTGGGACTCGTTCCTACGGTGTCACCTGATGACTGAGATACCCCTAAAGAAGATAGAACAGTTGCGTAAGAACTTACCATAACAGTAGATCTTACTTCGAGAGGGCTCTTGCAGTAGGTAATTACATATAGGACTGATGCCGGCAGGTGGCAGCACCCAACGGAAAAATTTCTAGCTAGCAGTCCCTGGCGAGGGACCGCCCCCACGTCAGGTGACCGGTGTCGGTAGACGTCGGTATAAAGGGGTGGTCCCAGACACCCACCTTCCAGTTCTTCCCCGCTGTTAGCTCGTGCAGCGCCTCGCGGAAAAGTTTGTGCCCGTCAGCCTACCTTCTTCGGTTTTGAAAAAACTCTTATGTCCCGTTACTAACGTCAGTACTAAGCGTTGGTGTGTTGCTTCACCCTCCGAGGCACTAAGAATAGCATCTGCAAGGGTGCCCAACTACCGCACAAGGACGGCCACCCTGTGCCTGTTCTGCCTAGGCCCAGATCACCCGGTCAAGAAGTGCCAGCACTGCCTCAGTTTCAACGCTGCTACCCGGAAAAGATGGCGAGCAATCCTGAAGCCCATATTCTAAAGAAAGAGTTTTGGAGAAGGATCTCAAAACTGGAGGCTGGCTCCACTTCCCAAGTACATCGGAAGAAGGAGAGGCACCGGGACAAGGGCTCCTCCACGCATCTCCCTCGGCAGTCGCCGGGATGCAGGTAACATCCCTTCCAGGGGATCGCTCCTCGACGGCCGCCTCGGAGGTTTCTGAGGAGGTGTCGGCCCGCCCGTCTGGCTCGCGCTCGGGCCTTGCGGGCGCCTCCGGGCAATGGAGGTCTGTGCCCCTGGTTTGGCCGCAGGCTCGCGGACTACCACTGTGGGCGACTCCGGTAAGCCGGGCGTTGGCTCCTCTGACGTCCGCCCGGAGAGGGCCGGTGAGACGTCCAACCCTCCGGGGCGATGCGCGGCCTTCTCTCCACCAGACCAGGCCGATCACTCTACTTGGCCTTCCTCCGGTAACGGCTGTCATAAGTCGGACGCCGGCTCCTCCGGCGCCCACCAAGAGCTGTCCACTAAGCCTCACGTCGGCTCGTCCGATGTCCGGACGGCGAAAGGAACAGACGACGGACCTCCCAACGTCCGTCATTCCCGGTTCCCCGCAGCCTTCGCTGCGCCTGGGGAACCGAGCTCTAACCTGATCCCGACTTTACCCTCCCTCCCAGGCGGTTGGGGATCTTTCCTCACAGTCCTTCCTCCACCTGGAGCACGGACCTGATGTTGGCTCCCGGATGCCGGCTCCAACGCCGGCCTACCGACTCCAGGAGATATTCTGCTCCCATCAGGCCTCGGGATCTCCACTATGGACCCGCCTGTGAGGCCTCCGGCTGGGCCGTCCTGCTCCAACACCCCGTTTCGGGTATCTTCCATCTTATTCAATGCAGTGCCGGGGAACGCAGTATCTGACGCCGGGCTTCCGACGCCGCAGTACTAGGACGCCACAATACCAGATGCCGGGTTTGGTTACGCCCATACGGTTATAACCCGTATCCTTATCTCCCACCTCCTCCTCCTCCACCACCTCGTGACTACGGTGGACCTGCAGGAGCTCTGGCCTCCTGGTGGGCTGAGGCCAAGGCTCAGCTCCCAAAGAGGTCGAGCTGCCTTCCAGCGCGTGCCATCCCAGGTTCCTGTGCGCCCGAGGCGGCGCACTCCCTCATCACCTCCGGACTCCAGGGTTCTTCTGCCTGGATCCAGAGAAGGGCAGGACATGCTTTCCCGGGGACTTCCCAAGGGGTCCGTTCCTCCCCCAGGTCGGAAAAGGGAGTCTTTCTCTTCTTCATCCTCCTCTTCACTCTCGGACTCTTCTGACGGCTGCTCCGAGAGGGACGACAAGCCTCGCTCTCTGAAGCCCAGGCCAAGGACTCCTCCGAAGTCGTCTCCGAAGGATCCTTCTTTTACAGAGTTGCTTAGGAAAATCCAGGAGGTTCATCAGTGGCACTCCCTGGAACCAGATCCTCAGCGTGTGAAACTCCTACCTTGGTGCCACTCTGGATAGAGCCTCACGCCAATCTTGTTACGCAATATAGAAACAGCCGTTGGCCTTAGCCCCACTTTCTAGGAAGTCGAACCGGCTATATCAGGCTTCAGAGGGTGTTGATTACCTGGATTCTCGCCCTCGTGCCAACTCGGTTGTGATTAGCGCCGCTCATGGCCGGTCAGCGAACCCTAAACATCTTAGTTCGTCACCTTCTGATAAGGAATCTCGCCTTCTGGACCAGTATAGGAGAAAGATTTACGCTTCCTCCACACTGGGAATCGGGGCCCTGAACTATGTTGGCCACATGGGGGACTACCAGAAGGCCATCCTGACTCAGGCGGAAGCCAAACTGGACTCCTTGCCTGATTCCCAAATCAAGCAGGAGCTGGCTGATCTCGTCTACTCTGCTCGTTCGGCCAGTCGACACATGCTACGTGCGACATGCGATGCAGTGGACACTGCTGGGCAGAGCTGGAAGCTTTATTTGCTGAGCCTCAGGCGTCATGTAGCTCCACATGTCAGGTTTGGTCCCAGAAGTGCAATCTGCTATCCAGGAAGCACCCTTCCGGGGGTCGGTGCTTTTCAGGGATGATGTCAAGGACATCACCGATTTGCAAGAGAAGGGGATGGCACTGAAGTCAGTTGATTCCATGTACCATCCCCATCAGCAGCAGCAAGTCGCTCTCAGATGGAATCGGCCAAAGAAACCCAGAGAAGGTGGGCCAAAACGCCGGGCCCCTGCAGCTGCCAAGCCTTCCCCGCCCAAAAAAGCAGCGGGTGTTTCAGCTGCGGCGCTGTCCCACACCACCAGACTCCTTTCCTCTCCCACTGCCTCTGGACTCCCCGGAGGAACCGGTAGGAGGGAGATTTTCCCTCCACCTTCTGGGATGGGAGAGGATAACCACAGATTCTTGGGTGCTCCAGCTCATAGCAGAAGGATACTCCATAGAGTTTCTTCAGAAACCACCCCACCCCCCCTCTGAAGTCGTCGTATTCACGGGAACATCTTCCTTTGGTCCAGGAGGAAATCTTGGCTCTTCTGCTGAAGCAAGCGATAGAGCCTGTCCCCCTTCATCTACAGGGGACGGGTTACTATTCCCATTTCTTCCTGGTCCCAACGAAGACAGGAGATTTCAGACCAATTTTAGATCTCAGTTCCGTGAATCTTTACGTAGAGTACAAAAGGTTCAGGATGCTCTCTTTGCAGAGCCTTCTGCTCCTCCTCCGGCCGGGTCAATGGCTTTGTGCCCTGGATATGCAGGATGCTTATCTGCACATTCCCATTCGCCCATCTCATCGCAAATACCTTCGTTTTGCGTTCCAGGGGACCACTACCAGTTCAAGGCACTCCCGTTTGGTCTATCCTCTGCCCCCCGAGTATTTGCCAAATGCCTGGCAGTGGTGGCGGTCCACCTGCGTACCAAGGGAGTGCAGGTTTTCCCTTACCTGGATGACTGGCTCCTGGTGGCCTCGTCCAGGGAGGAACTCCTGCGTTTCCTTTCCCAGCAGGTTTTTGCCTGCCTGAGTATTACCATCAACCATTCCAAGTCTCATCTGGACCCATCCCAGAGGCTACAGTTTATTGGGGCGATCCTCGATACTACTATGGTCAGGGCCTTCCTGCCTCCGGACAGGGTGGCCACCCTTCAGACCCAAATAAGTCTGTTGTCCGACCGCAGGATGGTTTCTGCGAGGTCGGTCCTTCGCCTTCTTGGGCTCATGGTGACTGCTATGCCGACGGTACCTCACGCTCAACTCCACATGAGGCTCTCTCAGTGGACTCTACACACTCAATGGGATCAGATAGTGGACGACTTAGATCACTCAGTTCTGATCTCCTCACCGATGATGCGAGACTTGCAATGGTGGATGGTTGAGAACCTTTTCAGGAGTTCCTTTCTTTCATCCTCCCCTCCCAGACTCTAACCACAGGCGCCTCCGGCGAGGCTGAGAGCCCATCTAGGCCTCGCATCGGACCCAGGGCTCCTGGTCCAAGCTAGAGCAAGCTCTCCACATCAGTGTGCTTGAGCTTCAGGCAGTGTTGTACGCTCTCCAAGCCCTTCACCAATACATCCTTCCCGACCACCTAGCCGTCCAGACAGACATGTGCGTGGTGTGGTATATCAACAAGCAGGGAGGGACTCGGTCCTACCCTCTATGCAGGGAGGCAATGAGGGTTTGGGATTGGGCAACACAACACGACCTTCACCTCATGGCGATTCACGTTCCGGGAGTCGACAACACCCTGGCAGACAAGCTAAGTCGCTCTTCTGCTCTGACTCACGACAGGGAACTGGACCAAGGGTCGTAGACAATAACTTCCAACTTTGGGGAAGACCACAGGTGAACCTGTTCCCATCCCTGAGCATGAACTTCCGTCTTCTCGCTTTCGTTCAAGCGGCGCTTTTAGAGCGACGCTCTGTCTCTAGACTGGAAGGACAGATTACGTCTATGCCTTTCCCAATTCCACTTATCCCACAGGTCTTGCAGAAACTAGCTTCAGAAGCTGTGCGAATGATTCTGATCGCTCCTTTCTGGCCCAGGCAAGTCTGGTTCTCTCTTCTACAACAATACCCAGAGGATCTTCCTCTTCCTCTATATCAAGGTTTGTTGACCCAGGATCAGGGACCCTGGTCCATCCAGGCCTCAAATCCCTTCATCTGCATGCATGGCTCCTGCAGACCTAGCCCAATCCCATTTTGGAGTGTCTCCCAAAGTGGCGGAGATTCTAGTGGAGGCCAGAAAACCCTCCGCCAGATCCACTTATGCCATGAAGTGGAAAAGATTCACTATTTGGGCACTTCAAGAACGTGGAACCTTTCTCCTGTTCAACAGGGCTTCTGCTGGAGTATCTACATCATCTGTTTGACCTGGGTTCAGCCATTCTTCTCTGAAGGTTCACATAGCGGCCACTTGACCTATCATGTTCCCTTCGCAGACAAGGCTTTTGCTCAACTGGAGGTCTCTAAGACTTTTCTCAGAGGGGTCCTCCATCTGAGGCCCCATCCCTCCTGCTCCCCCTTGGGACTTGAATTTTGTTCTCGAGAAACTTACTCTCCCTCCCTTCAAACCTGCAGCTTCTGTGGATTTGAAGTTCCTTTCGTAGAAGACGCTCTTCCTGGTGGCCATTACTTCGGCTCGAAGAATCTCCGAGCTTCAGGCCCTGATGTGTAAAATTCCCTACTTGATTTTTCACAAGGAACAAGTTGCTCTTCGCACGAATCCTAAGTTTCTACCTAAAGTAGTAGCAGAGTTGACCTTAAATCAGTCCATAGAGTTGCCTGCCTTTTTTACGCAGTAATCTAATCAAGAGGAGTATTTACTCCATACTATGGATGTTCACCGGATTCTGAGATACTACACTAACAGGAAAAAGGATCTCGGAAAGACTGATCAGTTGTTCGTCTCTTTTGCTCACAGAAGGGAAGGCAATGCTGTTTCCAAGCAATGCCTGTCTAAGTGGTTGGCTCATTGCATCACTTTCTGTTATGACAAATACAAGACCCTCGGGTCAAGTCGAAAGCCACTCCACAAGAGGAGTAGCTGCCTCTGCGGCTTGTTTCAAAAATGTGTCTGCGGCAGACATCCGCGCTGCCGTCACCTGGACTTCCGTCCATACCTTCATGAAACACTACAGTTTGGATGTTGCCTCTCGCCGTAGAGCAGACTTCGGGCTGGCTGTTTTGCAAGGCCTCCTGTCTTGAGACTTGCACAACCAGAACTACCTTTGGGAGTAGTTTTCCTCCTCCTGGTGCCTCTTTGTTCCAGACTGCTTGGGACTCGGTCCTATATGTAATTACCTACTGCAAGAGCCCTCTCGAAGTAAGATAGTACAGTTACGTAAGAACTTACCGTAACAGTAGATCTTCGAGAGAGGCTCTTGCAGTAGGTAATACCTTCCTGCCCTCCATCCCCCTAGGCTTGTTCAGCTCCTTTTCCATTGGGAAAAATATCCGCTCCTCTCTTGTCCGGCCTTCTTTGGCCTGTGATGGGAAAGAACTGGAAGGTGGGCGTCCGGGACCGCCCCTTTATATCGACGTCTCCTGACGCCGGTCACCTGACGTGGGGGCGGTCCCTTGCCAGGGACTGCTAGCTAGAAATTTTTCCGTGGGGTCCTGCTGCCTGCCGGCGTCAGTCCTATATGTAATACCTACTGCAAGAGCCTCTCTCGAAGATCTACTGTTACGGTAAGTTCTTACGTAACTGTACTATCTTCGAGGGGATCTCAGTCATCAATTCTTTTCCCTCCCACCATCCCCCTTTTTGGGGCTCCTATTCAGGTCGTGGCTGTCTGCTGTTTCCATCATTTCTGTGAGAGCCGGGTACCTCACTCGCCCCAGGTCCGCGAGGCATCCTTGCTCCTTTCACCTCTGGAGAAAAGAACTGGGAGGCGCAGGCCTGCCTGAGCCAAGTTAGGGTTGGCGACATCGCTGTCGACAGCATGGGCGGGCCCAGCTGTACTGCTGAAAATCTTCCATGAGGATTACCCATTTACTGACGGTGAAGTTCCTACGGTGTAACCCGATGACTGAGATCCCCTCCAAGATGTACTGTTTCATTAAGTTCTTACGTAACTTTTTTTTTTTGGTCCCCGGATCTCCTCAGCCTCAGCAGCGGGTCTCCATGGTGACTGCTGCTCCGCCCATACTTCAGGGGATGGTCCTGCATCTCACGACCTGGTTTCTGAGCGGCTAGCTTTCCAGGCCTTCGGTCTTTCTGAGGATGTATCCACATCATGGTGCCATCTACAAAGGAGTTGACTTGAAGGTGCCATGCCTTTAAATGGAAGAGTTTTCATTTGGCATCAGGGCACGGCACTTGATCCCCTTGCCTGCCCTTTGGGTAGCATCCTATACTACCTCTGGTGCCTTTCTCAGCTGGGACTGTGAGCAGTGACCCTTAAGGTGCACCTGAAAGTCATCTCTGCTTACCAGGTGCAGGCCAGTATGCTGAGAGAAGCCCCATAGAGGTGGTCAGGCTCAAGGGCCTCTAGCGGTTCTCTTCCCCATCCCCACCCCCATGTGGGAACCACCTCCACCATGGACTTACTGCTGGTCCTGGCTGTGCTCATGGGCAAGCCTTTCAAGCCGATGCACAGGTGTGAGTTGTCACACCTGTCGTGAAGACTGCCTTCTTGATGGCAGCTGACATCTACACAAGTATTGTGAAGTTCCTGCCAATCTTGGACTCTCCCAGTCTGGTCTTCCACAGGGACAGAGTTTTACTTTGCCCCAACCTGAAGTTGCTCCCAAAGATGGTATTAGTTTGCCTTAATCAGGTGATTTATTTTGCCAACCAGTCTTCAGAGGCCAACCACAGGCTTCAAACCCTGGACCTGTGGTGAGCAATCCCTGTTATGTTGTGCACATGACTGGAGTTCAGGAACAGGCTCACCAGCTGTTCGTCACCTACACTGAAGTCGCACCTGGCAGACTGGCAGCAGAACAGATTATTGCAAGGTGGATCACATCTTGCATTGGCACACGTTCATTTCCTACTACCTCATCTATCTTTAATCATGCTGGGATGCATGTTTTGGGACCTTGGTTCTCCAGTCTCTGTTCGCCAACTAGGGGCACATGCTGTGCCCCTTGCTCCTGGAGAACTGCTAGGAATCTGCCAGAGTGTGGACAAATGAACCATATCCACACCCCTAGAAGAATAAGTTACTCACCTGTAACCATAGTTCTAGGAGTGGTATATGCTTCACATTCACAGAACCCATGCAGCCTCCCCTGGCAAGTGGCACATGGTATCCTGCTTCCAACCTGTAAGATTTGACGTCACGGGGCAGAGTTGGTGGGAGAAGCTTAGCTTAACGACGTTCTGGCCAATGACAGCGTTTCAGTGGAACTGCCAGTGTGTGAATGTGAGCCATATACCACTCCTAGAGCTACGGTTTCAGGTAAGTAACCTATTGCTTTTAGTCAGGCCATTGTATATTTGATTTATACAGCATCAGTTTACTAGTTATATCTTTTTTAAATATGCTCCTTTTATGAAACTACAGTATAACCGTTTACTGGCTTCAGTGCTGGTCTTGGTTGTTGTGGTGTTATCAGGATTTTGAAGTTCTCCGATTAGTTTGGTATCCATTGTACCATACCCAATTTTGCAAGATGTTATCTTGCTTTGTTGAATCATTGGTATATAAAGCAAACATAAGAGATTGGCCTCCCCATGAGAACTTTTGCCATGGGCCATCACAAAGCAACGACTAAAAGAACTGGAAAGTCCAGCACCAAGAACAGCATTATACACTGAGATAAATGTGTACAAAACATTATTACTGAAAGCTACAGACTGTAGCCCGAACTTCCGTGACACAGTCCACCAACGTTTTAACCAGACACTCTGCTCTTATAACAGCCATAGCTTAAAAGCAGGATGTTATAGCCAGGATGCACTTATAGTGACAGTGCAGTACAGCAATGTACTGTGAAACATTGTATACTTACTGGAATAGATAGAAAATGCGCAAAACTGCATACTTGTGCAAATTGAATGCTGTGCAATTATTAAAGTACGAAGAGTAAAGTTTAGATACAGTGGTTTGCAAAAGTATTCAACCCCCCCTTGAAAGTTGTCAGATTTGTCTGGATTACAAATGAGACTTACATATATTATTCCAGTCAATATTTGTACTGCAAACTCATATGCTCTAACAGTATATTGTCAAAGCCAAAATTAATTATCCGTCAGCAGATCTTTTAAAGAAAATTAAAAAGTGGAAAATGCTGCTTGCAAAAGTATTCAATCCCTACACATTAGTAATTGGTAGAGCCACCTTTTGCTGCAATAACAGCTTTAAGTCTTTTGGGGTAAGCATCTACCAGCCTTGCACACTGTTCGGGAGTGATTCTTGCCCATTCTTCTTGGCAGATCTGTTCCAGGTTGTTCAGGTTGGTTGGGTGACGCCAGCACCGCAAGTTTCAAACAGTGCCACAGATTCTCGATGGGATTGAGATCTGGACTTTGACTTGGCCACTGTAGGACATTCACCTTTTTGTTGTTTAACCACTCCTGTGTTGCTTTGGCCTTGTGCTTGGGATCATTGTCCTGCTGAAAGGTGAAGTTTCTCCCAAGCTTCAGTTTTTTAGCAGACTGAAGCAGGTTCTCTTGCAGTATCTCCCTGTATTTTGCTCCATCCATTCTTCCTTCAATTTTAACAAGATGCCCAGTCCCTGCTGATGAAAAGCATCCCACAACATGATGCTGCCACCACCATACTTCACTGTAGGGATGGTGTTTCTCGTGCATGGGCAGTGTAAGTTTGCGCACATATAGCGCTTGAATTGTACTACAAATCTCTATCTTGGTCTCATCAGACCACAAACCTTGTGCCACATCTTAGCTGGGTCACTCTCATGCTTTCTGGCAAACTCCAGATGTGCTTTGATATGGTTCTTTTTGAGTAATTGCTTCTTTCTAGCCACCCTCCCATACAGGCCAGTATTATGCAGAACTCTTGATATGGTTGACTGGTGCACCTTCACTCCACTCTCAGCCACTGAACTCTGTAGCTCTTTCAAAGTGATTGTTTGCCTCTCTCTGGCTTCCCTCACTAGTCTCCTTGTTCGGATGCTGAGTTTTGAGGGACGGCCTTGTCTAGGTAGTGCCTGGGTGGTGTGATGCAGCTTCCACTTCCTCACTATTGATCCAACAGTGCACACTGGGATATCCAAACACTTGAATATTATTCCGTACCCTTTTCCTGATTTATGCATGTCTATTACTTTATCTCTAACTTCCTTAGCATGCTCTTTAGTCTTCATTTTCACACCCTTCCTTCAGATTCACAGTCTGACCAATGGTCATTAAACTGAAGGGGTTTTATCCAGAAAATGTGAGCTACTTTAATGTTTCAGAGGAGGTGAGGCCAATTGTAAGCCAATTGTGTCCTCGTTAGGGCAATATTTTTCATCTTTGTAAACTTGGAGCTTCCAGAGCACAGGGGTTGAATACTTATGCAAACAGCATATTTCAGTTATTTCGTTTTCTTAAAAATATATTCTAACATGAAACCAATGTCACTTTACAATAATTATTTTGAGGGTCAGTCTTTTAAATAAAATATTACACAGAACAAAATCTCAGTGTATCATTTGTCATTCAGACAAATCGGACAACTTTCAAAGGGGGGTTGAATACTTTTGCAAACCACTGTATATGGCTGAATACCCGGATTGTAAACACCCCTTGTTACATATAGACACTCACACCTAACCATGTTGTACAATATTAAGTTAATATTAATATTGTACAACATTAATAAGTTAATTTACAGGCAGTATACTCACATTTCAAATTTCCTTTGCTTTCATTTTCATAGGTATGTGCCTATAAAGAGAAAGCACACTTGTTTCAGTTCAACCAAGATAAAAAAACTCTGATTCAAAGAAGTTAATAGCTGCAAACACATGGCAGAACATTATATAAAAGTCTAGAATACAGTATTGAAACACGGTACTAGACACTGTTGACTGACTTAAATCGACGTATCCGAATATAGTGAAGTAGAAGGAACCTGCCTACTTTGTAGGCACTTACACTTGTGGGGTAATATTACATGTTATATACCACCTTAACATGTGTAAGTGCCTACAAAGTAAACAACATGAATTTACAAGGCGCCGCTGCTCCCAGCTGCTGTCTGTAGCCATTAGCAGTCGTGTAGCCCTTTCCTAATTAGCATCATCAAACTGCTGTTTCTTGGGGTAGGGTTCTGGTTGGAGAAAAGGTCATCAAAATGAGAAGTGAAATCGCCAGTAATGTAACTTAAAATTCTTCTAAATGTCTGTATAAAAAATAACAAACTATGTGCAACTTGGGTCCTCGTCCAGCACCTCCTTGCTGTGAGTTGCCTGACCCAAGGGTGTCAGTAGCTCTTTAAACAATTGCACTGAACATTTTCAGCGGCATTTCTTCTTGCCAAAAATGCAGATTTGTTTTTAATGGAAAAAGGTTTTATTTTTCTAGGTAGTTGCTAGGTGGAATAGGTGAGTTTGGTAATGAAGGATGTGTGGCTGTGAATTAACCCAGGAACTGTATTTATTTTGAAGAAACCTTTTATGGAAAAAGTAGAATTAATGGTGAAAGGTCATTTTCATTTGGTTAGGTTGTTGCTAGGTAGATTATGGCAGGTTAGTTACAAACTTTGTTGTTTCTAGGTAAATCAGTGGTCAAGTGCTATGTATAAACCAAAGAAGTAGTTTGTCATTTTTTTAATATATATATATTTTTTTGTAACGCTATTGCCTGTAGCCTCCTGTCCGAAGCACAGTGTTAACAGTGTACAGCTCCAAGCCAGTGCCTCATAGGTGTATACTCTTTGGAGGCAGAGAAGAATTTATTGCCACATGTAACCAACAGAATCCGCTGTTGCAGGCCCTGTGAAGCAGGAGATCATATTTGCTGACTGGATTGGGTGGGCATTAAGGCTGACCTTCCAATGAGCACCACACCACCGATTTGCCAAGACTCCAAACCCTAGTGCTTTTCATTTCCTTACTTTGTCCTCTTCATGTTCTTCAACCTTAATGTCTGCAGTAATGTAGTATTTTGCAGTGAATTTCCATTCTTTTGTATAGTGGTGTCGTATCCTCATTCACTCTAGTCCCTTCCGGATGTGCACAAATAGATGCACACACACAGGGTAAGGGAGAGTCCATGTGCCTGTCTCGGGGGTCTGCGAAGTGTAGGGTCATCTGCACATTGTGCTTTCCTGATGCAGAGGTGCAGGGCACTCTGGGAAGTATGCCAAGAAAAGAGTTTTCTTCCTGTAATTACTTTTTAACCTGTGCAGCCGACATTGCACCGTCCCTGTTTATGCTGGAGTGGTGGCACATGGTGGCATGATTCCCCAGCCTTGGCCCATCTTGCTGTCTCCTGAACTCATCTCACCTCACTTTAGGATTATAATCGCTACCCCGGACCAACTGCTAGCGCCCCCAACACACACAACCTTTTTCATCTTTTTTTTCTTTGACATTTTGATTCCAAACTTTCAAAGGGTTTTATAACCCCCACCCACGCATCTGAACATGACAGGTGTAATTTATAAAATACTCGCTGAAATGCCATTTCGTTTCACAAGTGTGAAAACTCTATTTGGGCAAGAAGGAGGGGACTGTCACTTTCATGACATGGTTTTAAAAGAAGGCAGTGTTGAAAATTTGAGTGAAAATAGGAAAAATTAGTCAAGTTATGAGAAAACATTGAAAAAATGTTAATGTTTACTTATAACTTGGCCATCTTAGCATATTTTTTCACCAGATTTTCAACATAGTTTTCCTTATGACCCTACCTTATGAACCCTGTTAGTGAAAATTTTCAGATCCTGTCTGAAAAGTGACTTTGCGGAGCAACTGTGAAATCACCTTTCAGCATGGATTTGAAGAATTTCACCTGTCTTGTTCATGATGTGGGGTCCCAAAAAGGCCATGCTGAAAATTTTCTGGAAAAATATTTAAAAATGACAGTTATGAATAAAAGTTCAAAACACATTGAAATACATTAAATGCAATTACCTTACTTCCTCATTTCCTGGAGGACGACTGCTTTCAGCTCAGAGGGTAGATTTGAGGGGGGGTTCATTCAGTGATACCGATGGTGGGCACCCTGGTTTGTCTGAAAAGGAAGAAAAGATATGTTCAGGGTATGAAATTCATTTTGGGAGGTACCTGCCTATTTAGGCATGTAAGTAGTTAACAAATTATATGATATCAGCCCTATTTATGTTGCATAATTTCCATGGTACTAAGTGGCTTGCACAAGAGTGAGGCTTCCTGTCCTAATAGTATTGAAGTTTTAATTTGTTATTGTCCTGTAATTAATAAACACATGATAAAGGTGTGTGTGTGTGTGTGTGTGTGTGTGTGTGTGTGTGTGTGTGTGTGTGTGTGTGTGTGGTGAGATTTATTTCAGTACTAAGATCAAGACCAGGTCAGAGAGGGTATCCTTGAGTAGCCAGCTGGCCTTTTTAAAAGAATCCCTATATTTGCCTTCAGATTGCCTTAACAATAAGTTGTCTCTTGCTGTGTGCCTTAAAAAGGCCTTATCCCCTCCGGCCCTCAAGCTGTAAAAGTTTTTTTTTTCCCCCCAGAAAAGGGCTGCCAGTTAATGTTTAGGTAACTCTTTGGCTCACAGAAGCCTTTTTTACTTAGATTTACATACGAACATATGAAACTACCAGCAGAAAAAGGCTATTAGGTCTATTGAGTCTGCTTGATTTTTTTTTTTTTTTTTAATTTAGTTGTTTAACCAGGTATAGCACACTAAGCTGAAAGCTTTTACAGGAGCGACCTGGGGCAAAAAGAAGGTTAAGTGACTTGCTCAGGGTCACACAGTATGCAAGTGGAAGCTGTGGGATTCAAACCCAGGTCTGGTCTGCTGGATGTTACCAGATTTGCAGCTCAGAGCCTTAGACCACTCGCTATACTGCCTAGTGCCCCTACTCTGCAGGTGCCCCTCCCACCACCCCCATGACCAACTCTTTTGCCCTATGCCAGCCCTCTTTAAGCATCCCACTGTTTTACAGGCCACCACCTCTGCCAGTAGTGCGTTCCACTCTGCTACCACCCTTTGGTAAAGAAATGCCTCCCATCTTCCTCCTAAACCTTCCACCTTCCAATTTAGTGTCATGATGTCATATCAGATTTGGAACACTATAGCTCTAAAAAGTATTGTCTTTCAGAAACTTTAGCTTCTATTAATGAACAGAACTCTTAAATAAGCTTTTAGTTGCTCCCTGATCTCCTGTCTAGGGCTGGTGCATAGCTGTTTATGGCATTGCACACAGTCACTGTTGGTCACGAGAGCTCTTAGGTTTTTTTTTTTTTTATTTATTATCATTATGTTTAAAGAAAAGTCTAGACTTCAGGACTCTGAGTCCAGACTTAATAGTCCTGTAACTCAGGCTGCTCTCAAGTCTTGACTCCTGCTCCAACCAAAAGAATTGCTGATCGTTGCAAGCATGCCATGAATCCCCCATCTCACCAAGTGAACAGATGAGTGGTATGCTTTGCATAGGAAAACAACAAAGGAAGAGGTGGGAGAAGTAAGAAAAAGCGAGTGCATCACTGGTGTCTGTCTGCAGCCACCTTCCAACCACTTACTCTTCGTGAACAAGCTCCTTTGACTGCTCTGCTGGCTTGTTCATCAGGAGGAGGGGACAGTCACTCTAATCTCAGTCACTAATGTAATGCTTCCCAGACACTCATCATCTTGTCATTTGCAAAAGATTATTTCTGATCTGGCTTGTCTGGGGCCAGCTTCCGAGCTGTACAGCAGCTCCGCCGATCCTTTCTCCTGATTTCTCTCTTGCCTGCGCAAGATATCCACGCCTCCTTGCGCGTGACCAGGTGGGTGCATGAACGCTGGTGTATGTACAGGGCTGCAAGCACTCCTCCTGTTGCTGTGCTCCAACTTGGGAACAGTCTTTCGGCAGCTCATCTTGTCCACTCAACCCGCCCATGTCCACTGATCCTGGAGTTGGGTCTCTTGATCAACCACCCTATCAGTGCTTCTCTGATGGCCCTCCACCTGGCAAAAAGGACAAAAGCTAAAAAGCAGACCAATACCTTGGGTGCTCCAGTGGCAGAGCTAGATAGATAGTAAATAGGTATCCTGAGAGAAAAGTGCCTGCCCTGGGGCACCTAAGGTTTAGGAATTCGCACCCTGGATATATTCTTTATAGCAAGAGACATTCTGCATCAGCCCCGTCCCCACACACACACTATCTCTCTCTACAGGAGTGGAGGATGGGTGGTCTTCTCAGGCAGCTTCCATTGTCCAACCATCTCTCGCTCTCTCCTCCATCTCGGCTGCTGAACAGAAACTTACAAAATGGACAACTCTGACTTTATCTGTCAATTAACTCCTCTTGCTGTCTACTTAAAAAAACAAAAATAATATAACCAGCTAAATGGTAGATATGGTGGCGGGAGGCAGTGCACACAGGCAAACACTGCAGTGCGAGTGCTTTTCAAAGGGCTCCCCTTGCTGAGTTGGGCACCCAAGTTTTGGGGTGCCCAGAAAAGGTATTCTGGGCTGAATTTGAAAAAAATATCAGAATCTAGGTAAACAAGTCTCGTTTACCTAGGTCAGGAGTATGTTCTTTAAGAAATCATTATGTAAATACTAGTTATCTTGGTTAACAAAACAAAAAAAGATGACGGCTGTCATGACCCAAATGTTTTACATGACTGAAAAAAGCAGTTACATACCTACTGTAACAGTAGATCTTCAAGACAATTTCTTTCATCAGGCCACACTTTGAAACTTATAGCTGACAGGCACAAGGACCACATGGAAACTTTTGCAAGCAGTTAGCCAGGGGCCACCCACGACTACGTCGGTCTGCACATACATAAACGTTTGGCAGCCTCTCCTCAGGCCCCTGTTGGAGGTCTGCTCGGAGGATCTCCATGTAGGAAACCAGAAGACACGACCTCTCCACATACCAGGTGAGAAAGAGGGCTGGAAGATGTTGCAATGTAGACTGCAGCACACACAGCCTTTGTTGCAACCCTTGGGGGGGGGATTCTCTCAAAGATCTATTGTTGATGTATGTATGTAACTGTTCTGTCTTCATCAAGGATATATCTGTCATCAGGCCACATGGAATGAGTACCGAGTAGTACCAAAAGCTAGTTGTCTGAGCCAGTATGCTTATGATAAAATGCTTTATAGTGCAGCTAGGTCAAAGCCAGCTCATTAGCTAGATACAGTGTCCAGACTGTAGTGTTTAGTGAAAGTGTGGACAGCACTTTAGGTAGCAGTTGCACTGATGTCTGCAGTGGAAACCTTCCGAAAACAGGCAACAGAGATGGTCATGCCTCTGGTGGCGTGACCAGAAACCATGTCAGGAAGTTCTTACCGTACTTCCTGTAACGGAACGTAATACAGTTCGCTAGCCATTTGGACAAGCATGGTTAGAAACTGGTGCGCCCTCTTTTCCCGGGGTGAACGAAACAGAAAGCTGTGAAGACTTTCTACAGTCTTGTTTTGGTGTGTATTGTACCTGATTGTCTGGTCAAAAAAGTGACAGCCTATATGTGCAGTCAAAAAATGCACAGGTATAACAGTATGTACGATTTCGGAGTTTATTTAATCTAGCACGGTTTCAGACCCTCTGTTTTGTAGTGATCGTGCGGCACTGTTTTTGGCCGTGTGTTATTGACCCAGTGCCTAAACGTATGGAGCATTGCTTCCCCTGGATTTGCGTGCTGCGGATAATAAACTGGCAGGTGCATGGTTTGATTTAAAACTCTTGACACAACCTGTGGGAGAAACTTAGGGTTAGTATGCAAAGACACCCTGTCTCGGTGGAAAATGAAATAAGGAAGCCCACACATTGGAGCCTGTAGTTCTGAAATCTTTCGAGCAGAAGTGATTGCAACTAAAAATAACCCTTTACAAGAAAGAAAGCTTAAGCTACAGGTCGCGGCTGGCTCCAAAGGAGCAACAAGTCGACTTCTCCAAAACAAAAATTAAAGTCCCAAGCCAGGACCGGATTACAGATGGGAGGCTTTATGTGTAAAATGCCTTGCAAAGACGTACAGGCTACTTCTAGCTGAGCAACCTCATGCCCATCAGCAGGCACACGGAAAGCTGATATGGCAGCCAGGTGCACTTTGAGCAAGGAATACTGCAGGCCTGAATTCGATAAGGACAGCATGTACTCTAGAACCTGATTGACTGGATAGGTAAATGGCTAGCAAATGTTTCCGTGTGGTCCTAGTGCTGACATGGGTATAATTCCAAAGGGGGGTCCTAATGGAAGAGATTCTCTTAAAAGATCTATTCTAACAGTAAGTGCACAACTGTTCTTTCTCTGGATTAAACCTCTGAGAAGGTGATGGAAATGCTTAAGGTTTCCAGGAAACCAACAACAAGGAAAATTTGTGTTTTTGAAGTGGAAAAGATTTTCCTTGTGGTGTTCCCCTAGACAGCTCCACCTTTTTGAGCAAGTCTATCTGCAATCCTGGACTAAGTAGTCCATTTCCAGTCCTTAGGTCTCAGGCCTTCAGCCCTGAAGGTTCATTTGGTAGCAATATCAGCCTACACTTCAGCTGGAAGAGACAGGTCAGTGGCCTGTAACCCATTTTAAAGGCCTTAATCACCTGTACTCTCCAATAAGAGATCTTGTCCCTTCATGGGACCTAAATATGTGCACTGCTCAGCTGATGGAGCTCCTTTTGCACCTGTGGAACTGCTGCTTTTGAAGTATGTCACATGGAAGCAGTTTTCCTGGTGGCTGTGACATCTACCAGAAGGGGTGAGCGAGCAGCAAGTCTCTGCACAGATCCTAACTATGTCATATTTCACAGGGACGAAGGTAGTTCTAAGAAATAACAAATCCCTCCCCACAGTGGTGTCTGAATTTCTTCTGAAGGAGTCAGTAACACTTTCTGTTTTCTTTACAGCAAAATCCAGCTCAGGAGAGCTGAAGCTCTAAAGTAAGATCTCTGACCTGTTATTTAGACCACACAAAGGATTTAAGGTCCACTAACACTGTTATTTGTCGCCTGTGGTGAAATGGGGCAAGGGAACCAGCATCCAAGGGAACCAGTTCTCGTTGGATAGTTTCCTGTATACAGATATTATCTGTGTCAATCTTCACCATTCATCACTTTTGGGTAGTTGGCCAGAGGTCATGACTCCGCGGGAGCTTTTTTGGATGGACGGAGTCACGCACCATTGGCGCTACCCCAGGTCGGCCACATTTATGCGGTGCTCGAGACACTAGGTGTTGTCGACTCCACTGTCCCGCCAGTTCTTCATCTCCTGCTGTCGAGGTCACCTCGTGGGAAGCTGCTGAAGAAAAATCTCTTGAGACCTACCTTTGAAGTCTGCATGTCATAGTTTCGACTCTGACTCCATTTATCGAGACTGTGTCGAAGTTCGTCGGCTCAGAGTATCCTGCCAGTTCTATTAGCCCTACTCAACGTCGCCTGGTAAGACTGTTCTTTATTTTATTTTGTGACGCCGGGTCTTGTTTGGTGTTCTTTTTCCGTGGGTCATGTTCTGGTTGGGGTCAAGAAAACTGAAGATGGGACGGCCCCCCATGCGTCAGTGCTCATGCGGCCGTAAGTACTCGGTCACCGACCAGCATGACCATTGCCTCGCGTGTCTGGGCCCGCTACATGACATGGATTAGTGCTATGCCTGCATCTCCATGGACTGCTGTGCCGTTGAGCAACGTGCGTGGAAAGTGGGATGAGCTCCGCCGACTTTTGGGGGACGGGCGCGCACTCGGGCCAAGCCGCATTTTCTCTGCCTTTCCTCCAGGTCCCCTCCCAGTTCTATACAGACCGCGAAGTAGGGGGCCTCTGCCTTTTGTAGCCTAGCCGTGGCAGAGGCCCATTCCATGGTGCAGGAGGCCCAGGCTCCCCCAGTGTCATACTCGTGGCTCGGAAGGCTTGGGTCAGCACCGTCTGTCAGTGCCGTCTTGGGCATTCGTGGCACTGTGGGCCCTGATGGCGCCGGTTAGTGTCTCGGCATCATTGCTGCTGTCAGCACCATCGTGGTGCCGATGGTGCTATCGGCGCTGTGAGAGGCTTCATGTACCGCCCTGACTGTCTCGCCCCTGGTGCGTCTGTGGCACCATGGTTGAGCTCTGCACCGTGTCCAGTTCTGGAGCCGTTTGCGGCTCAGAGCATGGACAGACCATGTGAGCGTAGTTGGGGCCGTCATCAGCGCCGTCTCTGTCCTCGGCACCATGGGGCGGGTCGGTGCTGTGGGGGTCTCTGACCTCGGTGCCGTTTGCAGTACAGAGAGCGCGGTTGGGACTGTCATCGGCGCTGTCTCTGGTCTCAGTGCCGCTTGCAGTGCTGTGGGCCGAGACACCACCGTGACAAGCTTAGACTCTGAGGCTGCTGCCTTCGTCGCCGTGTCTTCTTCTGGTACCGTTCACGGTGCTGTTGGCCGACTCTGGTGCAGTCTCGGTTTCTGGTGCCCTTTTCAGTCGTGATGGTAGTGGGCATCCACGCACTGTTTGGCACAGAACTTCGGTCTCCACCTCTTCAGAGGAGGAGTCAGACAGGCAGTCTGACTCCTTGGAGTTGGCTGCTCATGTGGACACCTTGATAGTGTCCTCGAAAAACTGGGGCCAACCCCCCTCTGAGGAGCTGGCAATGACTTCCGGGACCAGGGTCAGGGATGCTGACCAGCAGGCAGTGGTGCAGGCCTCTGTTGCTCTGCATCTTGGTCACAGAGGGTTCTCTGATCCCTCAGTGGTGGTACCCCCTCGGGTGGTGTGCCTGGATCACCCAACTTTGGGGCCAATCGGGGCACCCACAGGAGGGAAGGGTGCTGCTCCCTGGATAGCTCCTCGGGGGCCAACCAGGGCTGCCAGCTACCTAGGCTGGCTCTCTCGAGGAGGAGGACACTCTAGGATTCAGAGGGGTTGAGAGGTAATGGGTCTATCTGGCGGCCTTTTCTGGAGCCCACCGGGCTCTGGGAGAGAACCGTGGCGTGGATCTCTGCTTTTCCCTTTTGGTTTCCTTGAGAGGGCCCCGTTCTTTGGAGGTAGGGGACTGTCCTTCTGGATCTACATGGCCCTGGTCCACCTCACGGGGTTCTTCAGGCGCAGCCTAGGCAGTTCCAGTTTGGTTGATCAGCTGTCTGCTATGGGTTTTCCGGAGCTCCTTCTTTCTCCAGGGCTTCAGGTGCACTCCTTAGCCCAGGCGGAGTTCAGCCGATTTCTGTTGTCAGCTCTGCCCCCATTCCTCTGCCATATTCTCCTGTGCGCCTGAGTATTCTTGGTCTCAGCGGTCCTCTTTCCTGGGAGCAGTTCAGAGCGGTGGCTGTTCAATTTCCCGCTTACGTCAGGGCCATGGACAGACAGGTTTTTCAGCCTCCCCCTGAGCAGTCAGCTACTGAACTTCTGAGGTCCTCTAACCCCTCATCCCCCTCTTCTGGGGGAGAGGAGCTGTCTGTTCACATCTCTCCGGCTGCTGATCTTGCCGAGTAACAGTGATTCCTCGTGAGGATGTTGGAGGACCTGTGCATCACTCCACCCACTCAACACAATCCGGAGCACAAGGCGCACCTTTCTGGGCGATTTCAGTGCGGACACCCTTTTGGTGCCCCCCCGGCCTGCTCCCTTTCAGGAGGCGTCATTGCGCTCCTGGCAGAGACCCTTTTCTGGAGTCCTAGTCCCTAGGGATCTCTGCCAGCGGTATTGTGCCCCGAGTCTCCAGGATCCATGCCTCATCCTCAGTCAGGATTGACGCATTTGGATACTCCAGATGGGCTTCACACCCTGCACTGTGACTGGCCCCCAGATCAAGATTCCTTGGATTTTGACTTCTGGGGGAGGAGGACATTCTAGTCAGCACAGTTGCTACTTTCTACTGAAGAACATCAGGCCCACTATGCATCCTATGGCAGGTTCTTGTGGTCCAGGCTAGGTCAACTCCTAGCTTCGATGCCCGACATGGAACAAACCAGACAAGCCATTGTGCACTCTGCACGTGGCCTGGAGCTAACAAGGCACCAAGCAAGGGCAACATATGATGCCAATGAGGTGGCTATCAGGGACGTAGGGACAGTGATCTGCTCTAGGCAGATGACATGGCAGCGTCTCTCCCGGTTGTCACCCTTGGCCCAGCGTAGGGTGATTAACTCCGTTCACCAGAGAATCTTCCTTTTCTCCCGTAGGGTGAGCCGGCGTCTATCGTGGCAACTTCCTGCCCCCCTCTGGGGGGGGTACCTGTATCACTCCCCACTCTTGGGCCTCTCCAGACCCATGAAGGTTCTCCCTCTTAGTGTGTCACCCACTGATAGCTAGGGACTCTGCCTTAGGGTTAAAAGCCCTCTTGGGCTCAGCACTTACTCAAGGGTGATGAATGGTGAAGATTGACACAGATAAAATATGGAAATTACGTACCTACCATAACTCTGATCTTTCTGTGTATCTTCACCAGTCATCACAATCCCACCCTCCATCCTCCTGGGGCCTCAGTCTCTGGGTTCCCCTCCCTCTCTGTGCCCATCCTCTCCCCCCTCCTTTCTGTTGGTCAGGAGTGGGGTAAAATGGGGTACATAGGGGGATAATTTTCTTTAGGGGCATAGTGAAAAGGATGGGGGGCACTCCTTCAGTGCTTCTGCTCCACTCCTGTGGGGTGGGGGTTGGCAGTTGCCCTCCTTTCTTTCCTTCTCTCTGTCAATCCTTTGATTTCCTTGTCCTTTGGACATAACCTCAATTAATTTAAGAAACTAGGTTTCTTAACACCAAAATCTCCCTTTGAGAGGGGGGAGATATCCCTGTATCCTGTCTCTTCTTTCAGACTAGCCGATTCTGCATTGTGGGAGTTATTGCCCGTGATTCTGTGCCTTGTATTCTGGCAGTTAGCCTCTTGGCTACTCCTTTGCAGTTCCTATACAAACTGGAGACTTGTCAAGGTTACAGGGTATGGTGCTCCTGTTTTTTCCCCTTCTAAAAATCCTTTACCCTCCCTCCTCCTTTCTACTTCCAGAAGCTGGGGCCCCTACCCAATCCCCTTAGTCTTCAAAATTGTTCTGTCCTCTCTCATTTATTTCTCCTTTTAGTTTATATATCTTTTCCTTTGTCTGTCCCTTGGACTTTCTTGTCCCACCCTCCCAACCCTTTTTCTCACCTGTACAGCGACTCTGAACTGGTGGGAGGCCGATCATAACACCTGTCGGCCAACCTGCAGCGCCACTTGGTCCTTGACCCAGGACGGCGGCCAATGGTGAGTTGACGCCACCCCCAAAAGCTCCAGCGGGGTCATGACCTCCAGCCAAGTACCCAAAGGTGATGAATGGTGAAGATACACTGAAAGATTAGAATTACGGTAGGTATGTAATTTCCATTTTTGTTATGACAAAGCTGGCAAGCTGCAGGGTTTTAAATGAGCTGTAAAAATTGATTAGCAGTTTTGCTCATGAAATTGCTAATCAGTTGATCATAGCACGTGCCTCAAATGGATTAGCAAAATTAAAAATGCTAAGGATGTATGTCTTTTTAAGTATTTTAACCTGAATAAAATTCAATTATCTATCTTCTTTTTGTTTGCTGAAAGTTTATCTGTTTCAAAATCTCCTAACACATACTACAAATAAAATTTACGTTGTCCAGTGGTACACTGTCTCCCCCTCCCCCCCACACCCACACCCTGGTATCCAGCAGTGGTACCCACCCACATATTGCCCAGCTAACATTTTCCTGGCATCCAATGATTTACCACCATCACAAACACTTGCACCTTCCTGTATATTACAATACTGCAATACAGTACTGTAGTATACCAGTTCAAAAATACCATCCTGTGATTTGCACTCTGCCTCTCTGTATTGTTAAAACTCACTAAATCATTATTTTGGCCAATTCAGGGCTATATTTCATATTCTGTATCACAGACTTGGTTGACACATTAAAGACCGCGGACTGCCAGGGTGGGGTCAGATCCGACTTGTAAGTGTTGGTCCACGGTGGGGGGGGGGGGGTCAGTGTCTCATACAAAATCCAAGCAAGTTTCTGTATTATTATTAAGGCGCCTGTACCAAATTTTATGGTGTTGATGTTAGCAAAGTGAAACATGCTGTGACTGGTACAGTTGCCCTGTATAGCACTTCTAGCATTTCTGTGTAAGTAATTGCTCAAGAAGACAGACTGACAGAAAAAAATGTGCCAGCTTGTCATACTGTGTGACTGAGAAACGTTGTTACTTGCGATGTCTGTCAGTCACTGGAACTCTGCAGCAGCAGACATCGCATCAAACCAGGTCATGCCATTTTTAAAATGCTGAAATTAAACAAATGGCCACAAACCAAATAAATACTTGTATCTTTCAGCTAAAATTGTACTGTTGCTCACCTAAACATGTCTCCAGGGTGGAATGAGGGTGCAAAAAATGGTGCTTCTATATCTCTGCTCTCAGTGGTGTGAAATTGACAACGTGTTGTGGAGATCCTCCTGTTGCAGCTTCTCCCTTGCACTGTCTCCTTCATTAGAGCAGTATACGGACAGCCAATAGAATTGTAGAGTGGGCAGAGCTTGTAGGAAACAGCATTATACTGAAGAGAAAAACATCATTCATAGGCACTTTTAAATGGATCACAATTTTTTTTTTTTTTGTGATCCATCCAGTAGATTGATTTGCACGACCAGCTGGATTGCATCGCAAAGTATGATGTGATACCAGCTATTTAAAACCCTGAGCTGTCACCTGAAGGTCATGGGACGCACTCCACAAGGGGCACCTCTGCCTCTGTGGAATCATTAAGAGGTGTTTCCCTGCAGGAAATCTGTAAAGCATCTACCCGAAATACCATACACACTTTCACAAAGCACTGCTGTATGGACATACAGTCCAGAAGGGATGCCGGCTTTGGGACTTCTGTCTTATGCCAGCTTTGGCACAGCTGTCTTGCAGAACCTTTTCCCTCAGTGGGTTCCGTACCCAGCCTCCCAAGGTGCTCCTAAGGAGTCTGCAGTTGTTACGAATAAGTGACAGATTCCTGGGGTTGAAGAAAAAATTACTTACCATAGAAATGTTGTTTCTTCCAGCAGGATCCCTAACTATATAACAATCCCTGATCCCTAACTCACTTTTCAGAACCTGGAAAAGGGTTCAGTACCTTTACAGTTGTTGCTCAGTGGTTTCAGCAATCTAATTTTTCATAAGTTAGAAATTGTTCTGGCATGTTTAAATTATTTTTCAAAATTTTGAAACAATTGTAGTATTTTTTTTTTTTTGGTAGTCATTTAGCTAGTTTTAGTGGTCACGGCTTACTTTAGCTTTAGCAATAAAATCTGTCAGTTTAAGGGTGAGCATGACCGCACAGCAGAGTTTGAATTGCATTCTAAGTTTCATGATTAGCATTCAATTCTGAAAGCTCCAACTCAGCTCTTTCCAGAGGAATTGTTGCAGTTAAGCATTGTGAGGGATCCCTTTGGAAGAAACATTACTGCGGTGAGTAATTTTTTTCTTACCAATGTACCCAGCTTAGAGTTGGTAGGGAATCCCTACGAATTTATGCATTTGTGCACTAGATACTTTTTTATCCCTGTGTATAAAGTGGTGGTTGTTGGGGGCTGAGATGGTGGGCCCCTGTAACTATGTATGTTGCTATGTACTCACATTTACAATATATTGTTTTACAGGATGGAGAAGTAGATGCAGACGAACTTCAGCGATGTTTAACACAGTCTGGGATCCATGGTTCTTACTCTCGTAAGACTAACTTGTTTGCTATTTTGTGTGTGTGTGTGTGTGTAATATTTACTTATTTTTATTCTTTAATAGAATTTGAAATAACATTCGTTCTTTCCTAGTTTATCTTTAAAAATGCAGTGCTTAACTAAACAAGTCTTCAATATATCATTTGGCTTTTGTGGTATTGGGTTTTTGTGGAGATGGAATGTTGAGTTTGTCTTGAGACTGCTACTAAGTCACTTGGACGGTGGTAGTTGCCAGATTTTCATGAGCAGCCAACTCTAAAGTTCCTAGTGCCACAGAGCTCCTTAAAAAAAAAGCAGCATGTCTGTTGCAGGATGTCTTTTTATAGTTTTGTTGCCTTTTACTCTGCTCTGTCATTCTCTTCCTGGTTTTCTCCTTTTTCTATTTTTTTTTTGTTTGTTTTTTCAAGTTTTTTCCTCTCTGTTCCATTCTTCATTGTCATGTGCTACTTATTCTTTGCTGGGGTATACATGCCTTCCTAATATAAACACTGATGGCGACACACATACATGTAAAGGGATGATGTCACTGTGGAACACTGGAGCTTTTTTGAGGACCCCCCCATAGAGCCACTCTTTGGAACTGAAAGCCATCAGTGTCAGGACCACAAGGAAACATTTGCCTATCTGGGGCTGCCCACATTGACATTCTGGCCCAGATATTCAAAAGGGTTGCGCATGGTGCAACAGTGTTACGCCCGGCGTGATATTCAAAAGGGAAAAGTGCACGGCACAAATCCTGATGTGCCAGGCGCGTGGTAATGTATCTTGCAGGGGGGGTGTGCCCAGGCTACCCTGCACAGCCCGACATTCAGCCCGGGATGTGCAGAGCCATGCATGCTAACCCCTACCTGCGCCCAGCACAAAGTTGATCCAAAAAAAAAAAAGGAACAAGGATGGCCACCCACAGGCGAGCGCCGTCAGATTGCAGGGCGCAGCATGGTAGCTGCCACCTGTGGGCGGCCACCTGCTCCGGCCGGTACCTGGCGCCCCCATTCCCAATCACGGGCATCTTTAAAAATAAAAAGAATTTGCACAATATCTCTGGTGGTCCAGTGGACTGCTCTCTGCCCGATCGGGGTATTAGTAATACATTAATCCATCCAATATCCCTGGTCCGGTGGACCACTATCTGATCGCGGGCATTTGTAATAAAATACAGATTAATGTCAATATCCCTGGTGGTCCAGTGGACCGCTGTGTGCCCGATGCGGGCATTTGTAATTGAAAAATATATATGTCCATATCCCTGGTGGTCTAGGGTACCATCCCCCACTCACACGGAGCCCACCGCCCCACCCCGTCAGCCCCGAGGCGGGCACTCCACCTGCCCCTGCCGACTGACACCGCCGGTGGCTGTATGCCCATTGGTTCACAGCGCCAGCTAATATGGCAGCTCCGTTTGCATTAACATTCCAGATATGTGAATGATTCATTCACATATCTGAAGTTTAGCACGGGTACGGAGCTGCACGCCCATTGGCTCACGCCTGGAACCATCGGTCGATAGCCCTACCGACAGTGTCGGCAGCAGGCAGGTGCTGCCGCTGACCGAAGCGGGCGGTGGGGCTTAGTGGGCGGTGGGGAGGGGGTTACCCTAGACCACCAGGGATATAGGATATATCTTTTTTCAATTACAAATTCTCATGATTGGGCAGATAGCGGTCCACTGGACCACCAGGGATATAGGACATTTCATTTTTTCAATTACAAATGCCCGCAGTCGGGCACACAGCGGTCCACTGGACCACAAGGGATATTGGACGGAATTATTTTTTTTTTTTTTTTTTTAACAAATGCCCACGATCAGGTTGTGGAGAACATTGCCGGCTGCAGGGGGCGTCGGTCCCAGGCGGCTGCTGCCTGGCAGGGCGCCAGGTGCAAGTCGTCGGGGATCGGCACACCTGCATGCAAATGGGGCCATAATGACATGCAGATGGCTCCATTTGCACCTTGCATACATTGTGGCCCCATTTGCATGTCAAGTTTTGAATATCGCGTTGCTGTGCATAGCGCAATGGAACTTGCGTGGAGAGCATCCCATGCTCCACTCTGGCCATGCGCAGTGCCACTGTACCATGCACACTGCGGGTGGCCAGGTGCAATATTCAACGATGCTGTACCATGGCGCGGCTCCATGAATATCACCCAGTCCAACCCCCGCGAGCCAAGTTGCGCTTGTGCCTAAGCTATGCTTCACAGCTCTGCTTAGTTTGAATATCTGTGCTTCTGTATATAGGCATTATCTATATAACAGGGGGGATCCCCCCCCATACCTCTTCAGTTTTGTATCCCACCATCAACTAGTTATTGAACCATGGAAGATGTAATCGCCGATTTAGGTCTGCTGAAAAAATGTTGTTGTTGTTGTTGAATGACATCAGTTCCTCAGAGGAAGACTCCACTTTTGTGCTTCTGTTAGTGCAACGTGAAGCTGTTTAGAGACTACATTCACACACTTTGTGTTTGCTGTCTGGGCCTTTTGCATGACATGGCTGCGCCATTTGTCAAAGCTGGAACCAGGCCACAAAGAGACGATGCTAAAAGGTTTTGGACATTTCCTTGGTGTCTTACCATGGATCTCTGGCATGCTGTACCGGATCTGCCACTTAGAAGACCTGCAGATCTCCACTGGCAGTCGCTACTGTCACCTTCATGAGAAAATGCCCCTTCATCAAGGAGAAGTTGAAAAGTCTCTTCAGAGCATCACCGCAAACATTCAGTCACCTTCCTGGTCCAGGTCTTCACAGAAGTGTCTCAGATTGTTGGTGGGCATCTGTTTCTGGCGTAACTGTCATTCAAATAACAAAGTATGGCTCTTGCTCTCCCGCCATCAGCAGTGTGCAGCCCATTCCCAGTGTGTCATCGATGGGCACTGTCCTAGCATTGCTTTCTTCATCGACTCCACCGACCGGCATGGTTGACACTAGTGCTGTTGTCTTGGCTACTGTCTGAGTTGCTTCAGTGACTCTTGCTGACCCAATGGATGATTACTGTCATCAACGTCCACTGTGGGTAGCTCTGGAACTGCTGTTTCTGCTACTGTGCTTTTCTTACTACTGCCTCAGCAGCCTGCAGCCCCTGTGGTCCCTCTTACATTTCCTGAGCCTGAGGAAGAGGATGGATAAAATTGTGACCTGGATGTGGAGGAAGGGGATGTAGAGAAACCTGTTTACGGGTTTGACTCTAGCGTAACAGTCTCCTCCTGTAGTGAAGTCACTGTGGGCTATACACCCCCATCAACCCTTGAGGATGCCACATTTCAGGCTTTGCTATGCCTCATGCAAGATGAGCTAGTCTTTGCTGTTGAAGGGGACTCCACTAATTGAGGAAAGGGACTCACTAAAAGGAATTAGAATGAATTTCTGGCTGTCGCTCTCATCTTGGATGAGAAATTCAATTGGTGGAGGAATTAAAAAATGTATGAGACAGATATAAGGGAACTCTGGTGATAAGGAAGAAAGGGATAGCTGCATATTGAGAAATAGAAGGCATGAAAAACAGACAGACTAGGTAGACCAGGCGGTCCTTATCTGCCAACAAATTCTATGGATCTTCCTCCATGAATCCTCCTGTTTACCCTACTTTTAAGGATGGCTGTCCTGGCTGCTTTGCACAGACAGTACATTACATGCTGTATTCCTTATGATGGATAAACAATATACTGCCCCCTCTACAGAGGTTTTTTTCCATGACTCTGCCTAAACTCTGGTTATAGTATGGCTGCTTATCTATTCTGGGCTCCCTGTTATATGAGCTATTTGCCACCTGACAAGAGTCCAGAAATTGGAAATTGTGGGCAAAGAGAAGTATACTTTCACTCTATGGGCCTCCATATTACCAAACTGCTAGGCTTAAATGATAAAATATCAAGATAAATGGTTAAGGAAGGCAAATTTTGCAGCAGTGAGGGAGGAAATTAATAGCTGAAACTGGGAGTGAGTTAGTGGACCTCGATATTAATAGCGCATGGATGTGCTTGGAGGCAAAAATAGATTTAAGAGTGTAGGTTTATCCCCACAGTTAATAAATATAAGGGTGAAGGCAAAAGGCCATGGTGGTTAAACGAGAAAATTAATAGTATGATCTTAGAAAAAAAGGAGTATGTACAAAAGGGGAAAAGAAACAGGAGACCCTGCATTATGGAATGGTTTTAATGCAGTTGCAAGAGAATGTAAGAATGAGATTAGAAAAGCTAAAAGATTGAATGAGCTAAACATAGCAAACAATTCAAAATGAAATACCAAGATATTTGGGTCTTGCATGCATGGGGAAGGAGTTGACAGGAAAGTAGGTCCTTTGATAGTGGAGGGCAGTAAAATAGAATATGAAAGGGGTATGGCTGACAGCCTCTAACTTTTTGTGGTCAGTTTTTTGAGAAATCAAAACCTGATTGAATATTTCTACATGGCATTGATACACCATCAATAAATTACTGAGGGTGAGGTACTTGATGTTAAAAAATCTGGATGTCAGCAAATCACAGGGACCAGATGGTGTACATCCTAGGACGTTAAAGGAATTGGCATTGGTATTGGCTGGTCTAGAGACTAACATATTCAGTTTGTCCCTTGAAGGGGGAGAGGGTCAGATGCATGGAGAGTTGGACATAGTCATGCCCATTCATAAAAAGGGTATTAGGGCATAGGTATCCAACTACAGGCCTGTAAGCCTGATATCAATATTGGGTAAATTACTAGAAGGATATATACTGTATATAAGGGAAAGGATAGAAACAACTATAGCAAGTAATTGATCTGGTGGCTAATTCACAGCATGGATGTACTAGAGGTAGATCTTATGTCACCAAACCTGGATGACTTTTTTAAAAATTCCAACCAAGTAATAGAGGATGGGAGTGCAGTAGATGTGGTTTATCTGGACATTGAAAAGGCATTTGACACGGTTCTACATACTGAACTCATAGAGACATTACTGTAATCCAAAATCAATTCCTGTATAATAAAATGGATAAAGAAATGGCTCATGGATTGTGAATAGATTATCAGAATTAATGGTTTTGACTCTTGAGGAGGTTAGGGTGACTATCGGGATGCAGCAAGGGTCCGTTTTGGGACCAACAGTTTCAGTGTGTTCATCTCAGGACTTCAGTTGAAAGATGGAGTTTGTATGGCTAAATTTGCCAATGACACACAAAATAGTGTACAGGGTATTTACCAGTGGCGGTATGTCAAAACTGCAGGCTGAGCTGGACAGCCTATGTACATGGACTATAAGTAACAAGATGAGGTTCAGTCAAGACAAATGTGCAGTTATGCACTTTGGGGGGACAATAAAGCATTCAGATATAACATGGGTGGAGTAAAGTTAAGGGTGCCAAACAGTGAATGTGACCTGGACGTAAGAGTAACAAACCACTTAGGAATTCAGGACAGTGTGATGAAGCTATATCTAAATGCAACAAAATAAATACATAGATATCTTGTATTAGGAAGAACTTCACAAGCAGGGATAGGTAGGTGAATTTATAAATTTAGGGCATTTGTGAAACCACATGCTGAGGGTTTTATGTGATAACGGCGACCCGCTTTATCGGGCGACAAACAATTCCGCCACCCTGACATCCACGGGCGGCGGGATTTGGTTCTATTTCTTTCTTTTGGGGACGCTGCTACCTCCTACTACAGGATTCTCCACCCCCCATCGCCATTTGGGCTTTTGCCCACATTGCGCCGCCTGTTTCGACGGCGCCTTAATTCAGGTGCTGATGTCACAGGCTACCCATGCTGAGTACTGTGCAGTTTTAGTTATCTCAAAATAGGTGCAACATTGTTAGGGTGGAGGTGTATTCAAAGAAGGATTAAGAAAAATGGTAATGGGGCTAGAGGGACTGACACATGAAGACAGATGAGAGAGCTTGGGCTTTATAGCTTGGAGACGGTCTGGTGTGAGGAACATGATTACAGTGCTCAAGGCTTTACCTAGTCCAGATACAATGAAGTGCTTATACCTAGAACTCGGTAAGAAGGAAAAAAGACACAAGGTGACAGCAGACAAATTAGAAAAGGTAACCATTATAAAGCAGAAAGAGGAGGGTGGTTCTGTGAAACAGAAGTGAGTAGCTGGAACTGCTTGCCAACTGAAGTTTGTAAAGAATAGTAACTTGAATATGTTTAAGTTGAAACTGGACAGGTATCTACAGGACGGTGGCTTCTCTGGTGTTTTCGGATGAACGGGTGGACAAGCTCACTGGGCACATGCCTACTCTTGTGTAGAACCTATGACAGTTGAGGTCTTTTATCTACTTTGGTAGATAAATTGCCCAGCAGCACTGCTACAACTGAGTCCAGCAGTGTGTAGTGCATGGATTGTACAGTGCCTCTGATGCTTCCACTCATGCAGCTACATCTGTTTTTGCCAATATTAATGTCTGCCAGTTGCTGGTTTTGCTACTGATGTTATACAGGTGGTCCTTAATCGCCTTCTTGTGGCCAGAAATTATTTGGCCATGACTTAACAACCCATTTTGACGAAGTTAGTCTTCAAAATGACCCTTTGCTTCTTGAAGTCCCTTGCTCCCCAGCCTCATGTGGGGGTGGTACTTTTTTCAGGTGCTCCTACTCCCCTCCCATTTCTCAGACTCCTGATAGGTCTGCTGCTAGGCCACTGCCCCAACCAAGTCTTTGTTCTCGGGTGCCCTTTGAAGACCTTTAAAGGTTTGAGTGTCAGCAGTATCACCGCCACCCTCTCCCAATGTGTGATTCCATTCCTCCCACCCCTCTGTTGGAGATTCAGGTAGGGGGCAATCAGGATCTTCCTGTTTCTGACAAAATGGCAAGAGATCACACCACATCTTGCGAGTGGATACTCAGTATTATATGGGAAGGTCATACGCTGGCATTAACACCCCTTTCTGTGCATCCTCCCAACACATTTCACTACCCTCCAGAGAGCTTACTGGTCTGTTTATTGAAGTATGTACTGTCTTGAACAAGTGGGCAAGTCAGCCTGTATCCCTGGCTAAACTAAACTTGGGTTTCTGTTCAAGATATTTCCATATCCCAAAGACGACGTGCAAATTACTCCCTGTCTTAGACCTCAGAGGCCTGAAAAAATGTTGCATAGTTTTGCATGATCTCTCTTCAGTCTTTCCTCCTTCCACTGTGGCGGGGTTGACTTTGTACTTGGATATACAGGATGTATACGTGTTTTCTAGATTTGGCCCAGCCATCTATAGTACATGCTCTGCCTTTTGAGGGATAGCACTATCAATTTTGTGTCTGCCATTTGACTTATCTTCTACACTGTGGATCTTCAGTAGTCTCTTCTCTGTAGTGGCTATGGCTTTAACTTGGGAGAGCTGTACATATTCCCTTACCTAGATGACTGGTCCTTAATGTGCCTTTCAGGGAAGTTACTATAATGGACTTTGTACCAGACTTGCTCTGTTGTTCAGCTTAACTGGTATCCTGGTCAGTGAATTCAAATTGATTTGGAACCCTTGCAAACACTTTTTTTTTCCCACTCTGTCCTAGACACTGCTCAAGCACAGACATTTCTTCTGGACTCCCATGTTAACACAGTGATAGCCAAGTTGACCTTGATCACCCCCACAGTGCCTGGGTCCCTGTGAGATTGGTGCTTCAGCTCCTGGGCCTTTTGGCGGCTGCCATTGTGACTGTTCTGATGGCCCACTTCCAAATGAGTATTCCCCAGTGGATGATTCATGCACAGTGTGCACAGGCTTCCCAATCTCTGGATCATTCTTTGCTGGTCACAGGCCCTTTACCCAGGGCTGTTTGTTGGTGGCAAGGCTTCATCTATCTGCATTTCTCTGTCCATCACCATGGGAGGTCCTTGTCATGAATGCCTCTGGGATGAGTTGGGTGGCCCATCTGGGTGCACTCAAGGCCCAGGGTGTGCAGTCCTCCTCATACTGCTCTCTCCACATCAGCACTGGATGGGGCTGTCGTCCTTGGCCTACAGGCCTTTGCCCCCTCACATTCAGGGCCATCTTCTGTTGGTACAGGCGGACAACCTTTGTCATACACCACCTCAACAAGGTGGTACCCACTCCTCCATTTGCAGAGAAACCATGCGAATGGACTCTGGCATACACGTTGTGCACAGCTGCCACAATTCTACCTGGCATTCTGATTGCCCTGGCAGTGGTAGAATTTAAGAAAAAAAAAGGTATTCTTGGCGGAATGCCAGATGCAGAATTTTGGTATTCTGCCTGGAAATGTAGTATTCTGCCCAATTTTAATTTTTTTATATTTTTAAAGCTAGAATACTTGAGATGCAACGAATCACTTTAAGACGACCCCCCCCCCCAAAAAAAAACACACATCTGAACACACTGCTAAACCCCATCTCTACAGGTCCTCACATGCTGGTCACTATAGCAGACTCCCACAACAATGGGAGTACTCCTGCACATAGCAACTTGCTTGTTATGCCCTGGTATGGGCAAGCAGGTGGACAGCATGGACACACTGTGACTAATACAGGCAAAAGTTGCAGTCCTGACCCCCCAAAAAAAAACAGCCTTCACACAAGTTACAGTTCCCCATACCCCAGCCACACCTAATGAGGCCACGACCTATGCGGTGCTTAGAAGGAAGAGACTGCCAGCCTGCACTACTTAAAACTCCGCCATAGTGCACTTTAAGCTGCACCTAATAAAACTGCAGCACATAAACTCCACACTGGATAGCTCCCAGACAACCAGTGCAGCTAGCTTGAAGAGGCCAACAAGTGGGGCAGACTGCAAACCAGGTGCTACATGCGCCATGAGGGTGACAAACTGAGCAAGTTCCTTCATCCTTGAATTGCTCCCTGACTTCCTGAGTCAGCCTCTGAGGACAACGAGTGAGTGGGGCACACTGCAACCAGGAAGAAGAATCAGCATTTATATAGTACTTTTCATACACAGTGTATCCAAAAGTGCTTTATAAGCAGTACTAATCTGGTAGTGAAGTAACCCGAATGGGAAGTGATGCCATATCGCACATCAACACTTCACACACAGCCTGACAATTGCATGAATGTTGGCCAGACATGGGAATGTCTCCTACTCTTTGCGAAGAATGCCCTGGGTTCTTTCACTTTCCCCTGGACACCCACTAGGACAGCACCAGGATGGGTAGAAGGGACTTCGGTTTGACATCTTATCCAAAGGATAGCACACCCCAGCAGTACAGTACCCCCATAATACTGCACTCTGATGCCAGCGTTTTAGGTACAAGTCCAATCCCGGTGTGGGACGAGAACCCACAGCCTTCTGGTCCAGAGGTGGATGTGCTACCGACTGAGCCACGCAGACACCTGCAAGTGCTGCGAGGGTTACACCCATGAGCCCAGTTCCTCCAACCTTGAATTGATCCCAGACATCCAGTGAGCAATCCCCTTCGACCAACAACCAATGGTGCAGACTGTAGCGAGGCACTACATGCGCCGCGAGGGTAACATTGCGCCAGCTCCTCCAGCCTATTCTGAGCTTCTCCCAACACTGAAGAATATAAAATATTTTATCTGTTCAAATATGAAATATTTAATTTGTTCACCCATTCCTTGCTTAGCTCACCTGACGCACCTTTCGTTGCACTATTGTAAACAGAAAGACTGCCTTTTTTTAAACCCAACAGCCACATTTAATTTTATAATTATGGGGCCAAAGCGCTCTCCGTTGAAGCATCAAGACTCCGTCAGGAAAGATGGAGTTGGAGCGGATGAATCATACACCTTACTGCTGCCAAAGAGATGTCCACTGCACCATAAACGATGACAGAATACTGTGCAGTTCATTACTTATACTGTATGTGCTAAACAAATGGAAAACAAAAAGCCTAACAGTACTGCAGTTGTAGCCGCAAAGATTTTGTTCTCATACTGACTGAACGTTGGGAGGGGCCTCTGAACTGAAATAGCAGCTGCTGGTACAAAAAAAAAACACTAGGGAAAACTACACTATACTTCTCTGAAGGCAATCTGTAAAAAAAAAAAAAATACCATTGTGTTAATATGCAGTACCTTTTTTCTTTAAAATCTGGCCAGGTTGACCTGCTTTTCTCCGCTCTCCATGCTTTCTCATGCAACTTTCTTTGATCTAAAAACAGAGAAAAATCCCGCCGTCTTGAGTGCACATTAGACAGCTCACATAGCTGCCTGCATTCACAGAGCAGGAAGTGCTGTTTTCTAGTAAGAATTTTGCTCATTTTATGTATAAACAGCGCCACCTATTGTTCAGGAGCCAGTACTGCATATCCACATCGGGGGAGGGGAATGGTATTTCAGGCGGGATACTAGGGCTTGAATTTTGGTATCCTGACATGAGTTTTGGTACCCAAAATGTACTAGAATACCACTAAATTCAAGCCCTGTCTGGTGGATTTCCTGAGCCAGTCAGATGGCTATGTACCATGAGTGCAAACTCCTGGACAGTGTAGTTGCAGATATCTTCATCCATTGGAGTTGTCTAGAGTTGGAAGTTTTGCAACCACCCAGTGCAAAACTGTTGCATTTTTGCTTGCTTACTCCAGGGCCTGGAGTTTTCTTGACAGGAGGCATTGTATCTCCGGCAGTGGAGGTGTCTGTATGCCTTTCCTCAAATCCTCTCTGATTCAGTGGGTATTGGTCAAGCTTCTGATGGACAAAGCCATAATGCTAGTGGTAACCCCTTCTGGCCCAGATCAATTTGGTTTATACTGTTCCAGCATGTTGTGGTGGACCCTCCTGTCCTACTCCTCTTCCAAGATGGTGTCACAGGACAGCAGCAGTCCGTTGCACCCAAATCTGCAGTCCTTCAGCTGCACGCCTGGCTGATGTACAACTATCCCACTTCAGGGTCTTCTAGACAGTTTTGGATGTTATACCAGCGGCTTGTAAACCTACTCAATGCACTCCTTGAAGTGGAAAAGTTTCAATATTTGTGTGCCTCTTGTTCTAAGGACCCTTTTTCGTGTCCAGTGCAACAGATCTGAACAGTCTCCTGTCCTCTGGCCTCCAGTACTCTTCTGTGAAGGTACATCTTTTAGCCTTTCGTGCTGTATTAGGACACAAGACTGTGGCCACCTAGCTGGTGTACTGCACATCGAGCTAATCTGCTGCAACTGTCACACTTTTGTATTCATTCAGAATCTTGGACACTTTACACAGAACACTTGCACATATGCACTGTACTGCAGCAAATCCTGCTGTCACACCATGTCCGCTGTGAGATCATCCTCATGAAGATCCTGCTGCTGGTTGACTACTTGGATGTGGCATACAGTGCTGCCCGAAAGTCTACACATACTAGTCTGAATCCCCTTTGTCACTCTTTGTAATACTTATCCCTCAGCGCTCCATCTTTCACCCGTCACTGCCCACCATTGAAACCTCCCTTTCTGGAGGCCCTGTCTCTCTTGTACTGTTCCTCCTTCATGGCCAAATATTGTTTGTCCAAACTTCCCACCTACTTCTCCTCTCTCCTTCTGTCCTATTTTCCTACTCAGTCTGCACATCTGAGGCTCATACCCTCCATATCCTCTCTGGAAATCTGTCGCAGGCCATTCTAACCCCAGTAATACTCAGGTATTCATAACTTCTGCAGTGTCCCTTTAAGACTGAACTGCCCAGAGAGAATTTGGAATGGTATGCAAATGATGGAATCTTTGCGCGTGCTATTTTTATTAATTTTTTTTTTTTAAACTGTGCTTTTTGCCCCATGCCAGTGCCGAACCATCTGCACGGTCACTGACCTCGCTGCCTCCCACTCCCACATGAGCAGCAACTCCCCCTGGCTTGCCCCCAAGAGCAGGGCTGCAGCACCGGCCAAAGTGTCGTGAACGTCTGGTCGGGGGAGCTGGCCTAGGAGCTGATCAGAGGCGGGAGGCGGGCATCATATAGGCATTGGCTGGGATTTTTCTGTCCCTGAGAGGATGTTTTCTTGGGGGTGGGGATGTGCAATGACATCCCACGTCTGCTCCACCCCCTAGACGTCCAGATGCCGGCTGCTGCGGTACCCCAGCCCCGCCAGGGGTCTGTTGTACACCGAACATTCGCCTCTTCCCCCAGAGAAGAGCGGTCAATGGGACGCTCTATCCTTCTCCCCCTGGCCTGCCCTCCGGTGACCTAGGTCCGTTCCCAAACCCGGGTTGCCGGCGTCGCAAGCGGAAATCCAACCGCTGCACCGACAGGCCGGTCTGCGCGTGCTGTTTTCAGATGCTGCCTTGAAATAATTGTGTGGGTTCTAAACCCTCAGATTTAACTCTCCCTGTCAAGATCAGAAGCTCTGAGATATTCTCATCTACCTGTCCTGACATGATGAAACACATAAAAATATACAAGTATTTTTCTCGTTTTCATTTGCTGCCTTTTGCCATTTGTTATATTTAGCTAAACTGTTATTTTTATATTTCAATTCTGTTTTTCTCTGTTTCTGTCGGTTTGGTATAACCGATGGGGAACTGGGGTTTACTTTGTAGTTATCGGAGTTCTCTGACTAAGGAACTCTGCTAGTTTAGTGTAAATATGTTTAGAAATATTTATTTTATGAACAGCTAGTTTCAGTTCTTGAACCGCTAGGCCCGGTTTATTTTTCTGCTCGGTTCCCGGTTCCAATCGGTTTCTTATCGATTCAGGAACCAACAGCAAGCACTAAATAAGTTTTAAAAATCTTTATTTAGCAGTTGTTTGTTTTGGGTATTTTTTTACCCACAGAATGTCTAAAAAACCTAAAAGAAGAACGGGTGAACCCGGTTTACAACCTTGTACCGACTGTGGTGAGATTTTTGCCAAGGCAGACAAACATAATTTATGTATTGTCTGCTTGGGCTTTGAACATTTAAAAACAGACTGTGATATTTGCAAAACTTTTCCTGAAAAAACTGTTGAAAAGTGCCTTGCAAGGGTCAAGAAAAAGCTCTGTTCCTTAGGGTCCCTCGAGCTCTGACCAGCCGACACCCTCTGTTTCTGTGGGTGAAACCACATTGATAACAGCTGTAACTGCCACCCCTGAGACCAGTACACAAGCAGTTCCAAAGAGGCTTGCTGAACTGGCTGACTCTCTGGTTCCCTCTAAAAAAAATCCAAGAAAACAAAGCACACAGAACCCCCCAGCTAAGCAGCATTTGGGAACTTCTGTACCTGCAATAAAAATGCCAACTGCTGATGAGATTGCACAGGCCTTTCGAGTAATCCAGGCTTTACAGGGGCTGGCTGCTTCTCTGCCTCACACTTCTGCCAAACAGACTGGTTCTTCTCAATCTTCCCTTTTTGAACAAGAAGAGTATGTGGATATTGATGTGGAGGATGATGGGGACCCATTGAACTGGAGTTTCCCTGAACAAGACTTTGGTTCTCCTCCTAGGGCATCAGAGGGTTTTCCTCAGTTTACTTTTGTAAGAATGATGATGGATGCATTAGACATCCGCTGAAGTGAGTGATTTGGGGATGAAGAAGCTGAATATATGGAAATGATGAGGCTGACACCCATGAAAAGCTTCTCCTTCCTGTTAAGTTTCTCTACAAGCCATTCATCTGCCTGGCAAGGACAGTACCTTGGCAGGCATCTTGAGTCTGATCAACCAGGCCCATTACGAATGGACTGTGAACAGGCAAGTGGTAGAAGTGATTTTCAGGAGGTGGGGCACTCCAGAGGTAGACTTGTTCACATCCCACCAGAACCACCACCAGCCAAAATACTGTTGCAGACCACCAGAGTGGGGAACAGTCCCCCGGATGCTCTACTTCTGGATTGGTCAGGGAAACATCTGTATGCTTTCCATCCCTTCCCCTTTGTGTACAGGGTTTTGCTCAAGCTCAGGTCCCAGTCAGCATCCATGATCTTGATAGCTCCAGATTGGCCCAGGCAGCAGTAGTACTCCTCTACTGCTCTCTGTATGTGGCTGAGCGATGCACCTTCCAGGAGAGCACAACCTGTTAACCTTCAGTCGGGGAGGCTCCTGTGCGAACCTCAGATCACTCAGACTCAAGGCCTGGCTCTTGAGGACCCTAGAATATGCAGGCCTACACTTTCTAGAGGTGTCCTGGACATTTTAAGGGGTTACAGGAAGCCCTCCACTAAGAGAACCTATGCTGCAAAATGGAGACTGTTTTCTATTTGGTGTTCCACCCGGAATATCGTGCCAACACAGGCTGAGGTACCAGCCATGCTGGATTATCTTACTTATTTGCATTCTTTGGGCCTTCAGTCCAATACCCTGAAGGTACATTTGGCTGCAGCATCTGCTTACATTTCAGCCAGGCAAAGGATTTCTCTTTAAGAGGTTCTTTAAGGCTCTTTCCCATTTGCACCCCCCTCACAGGGAGCCAGTGCTGGCATGGGACCTCAATGTATGTATAGCCAAACTCATGGGGGTCCTTTTGAGCTCATTTCTTCAGCTCGTCTAAAATATGTCACATGGAAAACAGTTTTCCTAGTGGCAGTGACTTCTGCGAGAAGAATCAGCGAGCTCCAGGCTCTCATAGACCAGGACTATATTTCCTTCCACAAGGACAAAGTGGTCCTGAGAACAAATAGGAAATTTATCCCAAAAGTGGTTTCTGATTTCCACTTGAACCAAACCATTACCCTACCTGTCTTTTTCACTGAGCACTCTACTTCTGGTGAAAGGAGGCTCTACAGTCTGGATGTTAAGAGAGCTCTTAGTTACTACATGACAGCCACTAAGGACCATAGGCAGGACAGAAAACTGCTGTTTCTAGGGACATGGATATGTTGTTCATCCACACTGTCTGGCAGGTATCCTTGCCGCTTTAAATCTTGCCGGAAGGTCTTCAAGCTGGCTCCTCCCACCCACCCGGGTGGTAAAACTCTAAGCTCCATATGGCCTTAGATCTTCCTTACCGCTTGGAAGCTCAGGTTTCCCTCCTTAAGCTCTCGTATAAGACTGGTTTCTAATTCTAAACTAAATTTAAAGTTTTTGCATAGACTTGGTCTTCTATCCCTCACGGCTGCGATGGACAAATCGACTCGGTTTCGGAATGCCCTTGCGAGCAGAAGATGTCTCGGACAGAATCCGCACTCCACGTGTGTCTACTGTTTAGGCCTTGTACGCGACCCGCAGGCTTCGACCTGTGCTCTTCCTTCTCAGCCTACATCCCTCGAAGACCGTGCTGCCGTTTACAACAGGGCGCCCTGAGGAAGCGTTTTCCTCGGTGAAGTCAAAAGAGGCCGGTCGGCGGTTTTCAGCGGCGGCGGGCTCGGCGGATCAGCTAGAGCAGATGATGCGCCTCGAAGAGGAAGGCGGCGGCGCATCTTCCTCGACTGCGGCATTTATCCCGCTCTCCCTGGGTTCCTCTTACACAGCTTCCTTTAAGGAGCTTTGTCTGTCCCTCTCCACTAGAGGAGAGGGACCAACGTCTGCTGGACCTTCTTCTCGGTCCAAGAAGAAAGACAAGGGTAAGTCCCTCCGTCGATGCTCTTGGGAGCGGGAAAGGTCCCTCTCCCCGAGTTGTCGGCCATCGATTTCGGTCGATCGTTTGGCTTCGGCCACTGGTCTCACGGTGTCCCCGTCAGGTCAGTTGACCGAGACTCCCGTCGACGCAGTAGAGATCTTTCTCGACCCATTGGACGGGTTGTCGACTGGCGAAGCCGAAAATCCTCTCACCGGTTCCCCCGGTGGGAGTTGAGGATCCCGTGGGCTTGCCAGTGCCTCCGGTTCCAGAGCCCTCTGGTGAACCCTCCGAGCCGAGGGGGCGGTTCCACCGTCCTCCCGCTGCGTCCTCGGAAAGGCCGAGGTCTTGGTCTCGGACTTCTTGGCGGTCAGCCGATCCGCCGTCATAGGCGGTCTCGACACCAGCAGTGGCCAGCGCCGCCGCTCATCCTCGTTCTCCTCCTTGGATGAGGGAAGCCGGCGTAAGTTCATCGTCGGCGATCTGAGGACCTCATGTGGCAGCAGCTCCTTCTGACCGGGGAACAAGCCGGCCGTATCGCCTTCCCAGCCATTAAGTGGCTGTCACGGGCGGCCGCGAAACAGCCCCTCGTCTTACCGAGGAGCCTGTTCCCAGGCGGTTCGTACGCTCAACTGCTCCACGATTCCGGTGGAACCTCGCGCCTCCACAGCCGCTGTTTGGGGCTCTGACCAAGAACTCTCGGTCGGCTCAGGATCTGCCCATAGGCTGTCGGTCACCCTCACTCCCGATTGCCCTCGGCAGGTGGAGGGTGGCTCAGGCCCGAGGCAGCTCTTTGCAGACTCTTCGGAGTCCGACGATTCCTCCCTTTTCTCCAGGCGAGTGGACTTGGAGTCCTCTGGAGGTCAGTCGCTGGACGACAGCCCTTCGTCCTTCCTGGGTTTGCTCATGCTCATCTCGGAGTCCACCGGGATGCAGCTCGAGCCCGTATCCCAGCGGGCCAAGTATCCCCTCACGGAGATATTGGACCGGCGAGTTCCCCGGAGGCCTTTCCTGTGGCCGAGGCCATTGTGGGCCCGGCCTTGGAGCTCTGGCAGCGCCCTGCTTCCTGCCCTGCGCCTCGGCCAGGATGGCCAGGAAGTATCACGGTCCCCCGGTTCCCTGTCCGGTTTCTCTGAACATCCCTCAGCCGAGGGTTGAGTTACCGACAGCGTTTTCTGGCGTGCGAGCGCTAGAGGCGTGGACAAACCTCCGACAAGGTCAGAAATTGTACTATGCGGGCGAAAAGTCTCGCTCGTCCTCGCCAGCGCCGTCAGGCCAGCTCGGCCGTGCTTATGGCACATTTCTCCCATGCCCTGTTGGGCTCCTGGACAGTAGTCCCTCATCTCCCGGCTGACCTGCAGACCACGGTTAGGCAGGTGTGGGACCAGGGGCAGGCGGTGGCCAAGCAGCAACTTCAGACTGCTCTGGACATTGGAGACTCATCGCCAGGTCAGTCAGCGGCCGCGATGGCTATGCGCCGTCGGGCATGGCTGAGGATATCCACCTTCTGGCGGATACCCACAAATGGCGGATGTCCCTTCCTGGGGACCGACCTCTTCGGCCCTGGGTGGAGGCCACCTCAGAGGATCGAAAAGTCCAATGCCACTTTAGACTCTGTCTCATCCGCTCAGAGGGACAAGGGCCGCAGACCGCAACCCAAGCCCTTTCGTCCATTTGCGCCCGCGGCACGTCCAGCCCAGCAGCATCAGGGCCAGCAGGCTCGCGCTTGGCGTCCCAAACCCAAGCCCGCGGCTTCCTCCTCCAGGAAGCAGGGAGGTAAAGGCCCTGGAGGTCCCTCGGCCGGACCTTCCTCCAAGCCTGCCCAGTGACGGGTTGAGGGGTGTCGCCCCCAACCCCATCACCTCACCCCAGGTGCCCCCATGGGGGCAGCTCCGCCACTTTCTTTCCTCCTGGTCCGTTATCACCACAGACCAGTAGGTGTTGGAGGTGGTGGGAAAGGGCCTGCCTCTGGAGTCCGAGCAGGCCCCACCCTTCAGAGCCGTTGCACCTCGGGGTCAGAAGCCTCGCTGTCAGCTCGCCGAGCTGACATCGCTCTCCTCCTCGAGAAGGAGGTGATAAGAGGTGGCGGACCCTCCCTCAAACCCAGGGTTCATGTCTAGGTACTTCCTGGTTCCAAGGGACGGGGTGGCGCCCCATTCTCAACCTACACGACCTAAACAAGTTCCTAAGGTCTCGAACCTTCAGGATGGTCACTCTGGCTCAGATAATACCATCCTTGGAACACGGCGTGTGTTCTGCTTTCTTGACCTGCAGGAAGCGTTCTTTCACATCCCTATCCGTCCGTCACATCAGAGTTTCCTTCGCTTTCGAGCGGAGGGATCCCTTTTCGAGTTCCAAGCCATGCCCTTCGGCTTATCTCCAGCTCCCAGGGTCTTCACCAAATGCATGGCAGTGGTGACAGCATTCCTGCGGCGCCAAGGGGTCCGGGTTTACCCTTACCTGGACGATTGGCTGATAGCAGCCCCCTCCATACAGGAGGTGGAGCGGTCCAGAGATCTGGCCCTCCAGGTTTGCTCTCAGGTCGGCCTCCTCATCAACGAGGCCAAGTCGGAACTCGAGCCAAAGCAGGTGATTCTTTTCATCGGGGCAGAGCTCGACTCTCTTCGAGCCAGAGCACGGCTCCCGGTGGACAGGGCCGAGGTTCTTTCCTCCTTTGCCCAGTCATTTCTGGTTGGGCAATTGCGCCTTGCCTGGGACTTCCTGCGCCTCCTGGGTCTCATGGCGGCCTGTACCAGCGTGGTCCGTTGGGCCCGCTGGAACATGCGCCCCCTTCAGTGGGGGCTGGCCAGCCAGTGGTCCCAACGCTGTGATCCATTGGACCAGCTAGTGACGGTGACCCTGGGGATGTGGAACGCTTTCCAGTGGTGGACCGTTCCAGTTCATCTGCAGGAGGGCATCCCGTTTGTCCGCCCCGAGCCGACGGTCTCTCTATCGACCGATGCCTCTCTGATGGGTTGGGGTGCCCATCTGGGGGTACACGGATGCACGGCCTCTGGTCCCACGGGAGTCCCAATGCCACATCAACCTGCTGGAGCTCGAGTGGTCCGCCTAGCTCTCCCACCGCCTTTGCTCCGTTTCTTGAGGTCCAAGTGGTCGGTCCAGGCGGCAATACCCACGACCATGTACTGTCTAAACCGCCAGGGCGGGAGCGCTCCATGCTTCTATGCAGAGAGCTCTCCGCATCTGGTCACTAATGCGCAGCCTGGGGCGGATCTCCTAGCCATTCATGTGGCAGGAGCCTCCAACACCCTGGCCGATGCCCTAAGCGGATAGGGGCTGCGTCCCCAGTGGTCTCTCCTGCTGGAGGTAGTATAAGATCTATTCTCCCATTGGGGCACACCTCAGGTGGACCTGTTTGCCTCCAGGGAGAATGCGAAGCTGAGGCTGTTCCATGCCCGCCCCCCTCAGCAGGGCTCGCTGCAGGGGGATGCCTTCTCGAGGCCATGGACTCCGGGCCTCTCCTACGCCTTTCCCCCATTCCCCTTGATGCACAAGGTGCTTCTCAAAGCAAGGAGGGACAAGGCTAAGGTGATTCTGATAGCCCCAGACTGGCCCTGCCAGTACTGGTACCCAGATCTCCTCAGCCTCAGCTCCAGGCTCCCGAGGCAGCTTCCAGCTCGCCCGGACCTGCTCTCAGTCAATCAGGGGAAGGTATTCCATCCGGACCTTCAATCCCTGCACCTGATGGCCTGGTTCCTGAGCGGCTAGAGTTCCAGGCCTTGGGTCTTTCCGACGAGGTCCTCAACGTAGTTGAGGCGTCCCGTAAGGAGTCGACCAGAAAATGCTACGCCTTCAAATGGAAGAGATTTTCCATTTGGTGCCAGGGCAAGGGCCTGGACCCTTCCTCCTGTTCCTTGGCGAGCATATTGGACCACCTTTGGTCCCTTTCTCAGCAAGGGCTTAGGTCGACGACTCTTAAGGTGCACCTGGCAGCCATCTCTGCTTACGGCGGCGGGCCGGGAAGCAGTCGGTGGCGCAGGAGAAGGTGGTCTGGCGCTTTTTCAAAGGCCTTGATCACATTTCCTGTCCGGTGCGAGAACCTCCACCTCCGTGGGATCTACTGCTGGTACTGGCAAAGCTCATGGGCAAGCCATTCGAACCAATGCACAGGTGTGATCTCTCTCACCTGTCGTGGAAGACCGCCTTCTTGGTGGCTATCACGTCAGCCAGAAGGATGGGAGAGCTCCAGGCGCTCTGCATCGAGTCTCCTTACCTGGTCTTCCACAGGGACAAGGTTGTCCTGTGCCCCACCGAAATTCCTTCGAAGGTGGTGTGGTTTCACCTTAACCAGATGTTGACTCTGCCTGTGTTCTACCCCAATCACACCTCGGAGGCCAAATATGAGGCTCCATACTCTGGACCCTAGAAGGGCACTCGCTTACTATATAAGGGCCGCGGCTGAAATTCGGGGAGGTTCGCCAGCTGTTTGTCACCCTACTCTGAAGCACGCACCTGGCAGACCTGCAGCCAAGCGGACGATAGGCAGGTGGGTCACCTCCTGCATAGATCTCTGCATAAGCTGGCGGGCATGGAGCCTCCCAGAGGGATAAGAGCTCATTCTACCCGCCATACTGCTGCATCGGTCACTGCTTCAGGGCGTCCCTATCCAGAAATCTGCAGGGCTGCTACCTGGAAGTCAGCACACACCTTCATCACCCATTACCATCGACCTTGAGTCACGCCCGGGATGCTGGTTTTGGGGCCTCGGTTCTCCAAGTCTATTCCCTAAGTAGGGGTGCGCCTTGCCTCTCTCCTCCCGGAGAACTGCTAGGAGTCTGCCAGACAGTGTGGATGAACAACATCTCCATGTCCCTAAATACAGGTTACTCACCTATAACAGGAGTTCTAAGAATGGTATATGTTGTTCATCCACACCCATCCTGAACCTCCCGGCCGGACGCACAACCTGAGCTTCCAGCAGGCCAGATCTGGCGTCATGGGGCGGAGCCGAGAGTTTTACCACCCAGGTGGGTGGGAGGAGCCAGCTTGAAGACCTTCCGGCAAGATTTAAAGCAGCAAGGATACCTGCCAGACAGTGTGGATGAACAACATATACCATTCCTAAAACTCCTGTTACAGGTGAGTAACCTGTATTTCTGACTTGTGGGGATGTGGGCATGGGTAACCCAGCATCTAAAAGGTCCATTTCTCACTGGATAGCACAGTTAAAGCGATCAACAGTCCCTATTTTCCCAGGACAGTCCCTATTTTAGGCAGCATGTCCCAGTGTCCCCACAAGTTTTGCAAAATGTCACTTTTGTCCTGGTTTTTGCCTACTTGTCCCAGTTGTGTCCCTCTTTTTTTTTTTTTGTTTGTTGACTGCTAATCTGTGAGTGACCGTTATTTCAGTGCCACTGCGGTGCTGCTCGAGTGGGACAACAGTTTGCAACTTAAGCCCCTGCGCCTATGTTGCACCGCAAGCATGGTAAAGTATGTTCTTTCCTGTTAGATTAGACTGGGTAGTAGTGCAAACAAGTGCATGTGGACGTCTGCCTGCCAGCAGCAGAGAGGGACTCCAGACAAGAGAGACCGGCAGCAGTGAACTAAGGTACCTGAACCTGATCAGCTGTAGGGAAGCGTGTGAAAACAATCTGGTATGGTGTTGGGAGTCACTGAAGTGAAGGTTGCTCAGCAAATGAGGGGAGCATAAGCAGGTTGGGATGGGACTGTCAGGAGGAGCAATACATACAGCTCAAATGTCTGAATGCAATTAAATGCAATTTTGCTTCTTATGAATTTTCTGTATGTCATGGTTTGGAACTTGCTGCAGCAGAATGATGTATTGTTTTAATCTGGATGTTTGCTACTGGTGTTACTGTGGGGTGGCATGGCCTGAGCAAGCAGCAACATTTAATTGATTGTGTGCAGCGTTGACTGCAGCAGTGCCCAAGGGAGTGACATGGTGGGGGGTGGGGTGGGAGTGACACGGTGGGGGGGTGGCATGGTAAGGATGGACGCTGTCCCAGTTTTAGGCCTTGGAAAGTTGGTAGCTTTCAGCACAGTGCATCCAGTTTTGTTATAAGGCAGGAAGAGAACCTCCAACAGGATTGAGGGTGCATTCCACAAGGGGCACAGCTGCTACCATAGCAGCTGCCAGAGATGTCCCATTAGTAGACATCGTAAAGCAACTACCTGGGAAACAGTACACACCTTTACAAAGCATTACAGTTTGAACATCCTGTCCAGGAGTGATGCCAGGTTTTGCACAGCAGTCCTGCAGAGTCTGTTTCCAAAGTAGGTTCCGTGCCCACTTCCAAAGGTACTGCTTCTTAGTCTGCTGAAGTTATGAATACTTGAGTATTACTGGGGTTATAAGAAAAAATTACTTACCATAGTAATCTTGTTTTTTCCCAGTGATACTCAGGTACTCAGAACTTCCCACCCTGCCTCCCCTTCAAGCACCAGTAGCCTCTACATTCCTGGGAATGTTTTTGTGGCCTACTTTATGGGTGCCACAATCGGGCACTGTTGTTTGTGATTTGGGTTCTTTTTGTTGTTTTGCCCCTTCAGGTGATTTCTGACATTTTAGAAGTATTGTTACATTTTATGGCCTCCAGTTTTGGTGTTTTCCCCACTCTTGGGGGCATTTGGGTGTTATTCCATCATTATTATATTTCTGATTACTAAGGGTTTTATATATAGATGTTTAGTTTTTTGAGGCCTGTCTTTCCAGGCTTCAAGGAAATCTGAGGGTTTAGAACCTAGGTAGTTCAAGGCAGCATTTGAAAATGGCACGCGCAAAGATTCCATAATTTGCATACCATTCCAAATTTTCTCCGGGCAGTTCAGTCTTAAAGGGACACTGCAGGAGTTCTGAATACGTGAGTATCACTGGGAAGAAACAAGATTACTGTGGTAAGTAATTTTTTTCCCCATCTACTGTCACTTTGGAATAATATCTTCATCAGTCTCTTATTCTCTCTGCGCTCTGTCAAACCACTACTGCTAGCTCACTTCACAAAAGCTTGCACCTTGTGCTAGCCATCTCCCCTCCTCCCAGCATTATACTGTCAAATGATTTTATATATAGGCAATTTTTTTAACTTAATGTTGAGTATCACTGTATTCAAGGGTTTTGCACTTCTGCCCGTTTTTGTGATTTATTACTTGCACCTTGTGTTACATTGTAACTATTCATGCAACAGTTTGTCACCATATTTGTTACTGCTGTTGCTGTTCCATTCTGTAACTCGTGCATTTGCACATTTTATGCACCGTTTTGCATTTATGTAATCTGTTTGTACAGTGCTCCCTCTTTTATCAGTTAACTTCCGTACATCCCAAATTGTGGCGGAAAACCATTCTGTTCTGGACTGTCACAAATCGAGTTGACAAAGTTCTCCAGGCCGGCACCATGACAGACTCAATAAATGATCACTCCCCCACTTATACTGACCACCAAAACCAAGCCGCCCCCAACTTCTGTCCTTCAGAAGAATCCGTTGCCATGACCTGGCCTCTGTCCTTAGGGAAGAGACGTCCATAAATTGGACTACCCTATACCAGCAGAGCAATGCCTCTTCTGCTGTATCTTGTCTAACGGACACCCTTCGTGCATTACAGGATAAACTGTTCCCTGCCACCACCAGAAGAGTCAGGGGTGGATGTACTCTTTGGCTGTCCAAAGAAATTCCTCTCCAGAATGAAGCAGGACAATACATGGAAACTCCATAAAGAGTCACCTGCCCCTCAATTATGGGATGCCTACAGACAGCTGTGAAACTATTGCAAAAAGACTGCCAAATCACTAAAAAGAAAATACTACATTAACCAGCAAAAAAATGCCCTCAGCAAACCTCGTGATTTCTGGGCCATCATTGGGTCATTCCTAAATCCCAAATCCAGCAAGCAAATTACGCAGCTTATATCAACCTTGGGTCCCATCTCCGATCCCGTAAAAATTGCAGATCTTTTCAATACTATGTTCACTGATCTTACCCCACACCTAAGTAACCCCACTCATCCCCCCTTCCCAAGCCTCCCACTAACCATGTAAACCTCCCCTGCAACTCCCAGGCATCAGCAGATGGCAACCTTCCTCCATTATTCTACTTTAGGGCCATCTGCCACAGCGTAACCATCAAACTACTAAAGAGACTCCCAGCCCAAGGTAGCCCTGGAAGTGATAGATTATACCCAACATTTCTGAAACTAATCTCCCCAGCCATCGTCAAACCCTTGACCTTTATATTCAGCCTTGCTCTTTTAACGTCCACTGTGCCTAACACATGGAAACATGCACATGTGGTACCCATCTACAAAGCTGGTGACCCCCTTGCCTCGGAAAACTATAGACCTATCTCTCTCCCCTCCCTCACCTCAGTAAATTACTGGAAAAAATTGTCCACCATCAGCTGTCCGAGCATCTCGGAAAATATAATATTCTGTGTCCGCTCCAGCATGGTTTCCGCAACATCATAGCACCACCTCTGCCCTCGCTCTTTTTTCCAGCCATGTCCTGAGAAACATGGACATAGGCAAGGCCACAGGTGCAGTATTTGTAGATTTATCAAAGGCTTTTGATCTAGGGGACCATCACGTCCTTCACTCCACCTTGCACCACTTTGGTTGCTCACCAGACACTGCTACGTGGTTCCACAGCTACCTATCCAGTAGGTCCCAATCTGTTCTGATCAGAAAGGTGCCCTCTGCATCACTACCCATATGCACTGGAGTACCACAAGGCTCCATTCTTGGCCCACTGCTCTTTTCAGTGTTCATTAATGCTGTCTCCTCGGAAAGCCTAAACTGCAGTGCAGTCCTCTATGCGGATGATTTGGTATTATACCACAGCGACAAATCCCTGGAGAAAATCTCATCTACCCCAACTATGAACTATGAAGCTGCTCATGACTGGTTCCTCTTTAGGAAACTGCTTGTGAATGAAAACAAAAACCAGAGCCATGCTGTTTGGCTCAAAGCCCTTTCTTGCCAAGGTTGACAAGTCAAACACATCCCTACTCATCTACTCCCCAGTTGGTCCACCGCTTGACAGTCTCCTCCTTCAAATACCTAGGGGTGACACTAGATCCCTCCCTAACATTCAGTGAACACGTAAACATCCTAAGCAAAATGCACCAAAAACTTGGGGCAGCCTACAGAACCAAACTATTCCTATCTTGGGATGCCCGCTTGACCATAGCGCAAGATAACATCCTCCCTCTGCTTGACTACTGCTCCCCTGTCTACTCCTTAGCCTCTGCCTCTTTGCCTCGCTCTCGCATCATTACTACGTACAACTCCATCTGCTGCTTTGTTCTCCAAGCACCCTACTCTGCTCACCACTGTACACTTTACAGATCCTTAGGATGGCCTAAGGGACGTTTTGACTATGCTACGGGCTGCCTAATTGATAGCTCTCTTAGGAATCGCCACCTGTCCTCTCTCACCTCTCTACTCGTAGATAAGGTTGTGCCTAGAACCCTCCGTTCTTCCCCCACTCTTTCTCTGGATGTCACGTGCACCCATTCTGCCATGGGCAGTAGAGCCTTCTCTGTGTCTGCCTCCTTCTTCTGGAACAGGCTCCCTCTAAAAATCCGCTCCTCCCCCTCACACGTCCCTCAAAAACAACCTATGAGCCTGGCTCCTGACTGAATCCTCCTGCAACTGTTCCTGAGGCCATGTCCCGGCCCAAGATCCACCCTAGCCCCCTCACTGCACCGCTCTTCTGCACTGCCTCTACTGCATACCTTTACTCGTCAGCCTCCATCCTTGCCTTCTAGTCCTGATTGCACTTACGTATTTTTGTTTGTTGTCCTTGCTGTCATATTTCCTCAGGGTAAATCAGGGCTGTCTCTGACAGGATAAACTGCTATATTATAGCTTAATGTTTCTTGGCACCTCTGTTTAATGAACTGCAACTCTGCTTTTGTAAACCAGCCTTTTCTGTGTGTTTTGTACATACTTTATTTTTTGCTCTGTAGACCAAGACCTACATATAGGTACCCAGTCTCTACTTCTCCGTACCCAGACTGTCACTGTCCTTACATGTATTTGTACTGCTGCTTGGATATGCACTTTGTATGACTACTGATGTTCCACCTTGCTGCCTCATTGTTGTGGCCCGGGTCATGGCTGAAATCGGTCCTTATGGATCAGCCCACTCATCCGGTTATCAAAGACATGCATAAATAAAATAAGAGGGTGACAGATAAAGGGGGGAGGATAACATTTCTGGAAAATGGGGACAGGAGCTCCCACTGGCATTAAGTGAGGATGGTGGATGGCAGGGGTGGATAAAGGAGGAAGCACTGTACCTTGCATTTTACTGTTCCTGTACATTCACTGTTGCCATTTTGTTTCAGTGCACCCCCTGCATTACCCATCCCCTGTGTTGCACTTGCAAACAAGCTCTAGCTAAGAATGTCTATCGCAGTCACCAGATTTCAAATAAATATGCCCTGAAGCCTGGCCACTGTTAGGCTGTTACGGTGAGAAACCTTGCAGTGGACTTGCTACTTTTTGCAGCCAGTGAATGCTGTTGTGCATCAGTATACAGAAGGCATGTTTAAATGTGGGTAGCATTATGTGAAATAAAATCAGTCTCTCTCTCTCTCTCTCTCACAGCCTTCAGTTTGGAAACCTGCAGAATCATGATAGCTATGCTGGATGTATCCTTTTGTGATTAGCTTGTGAAGTATAAAATGCTGCAGTCAAGTGCTATACATGTGAGTAAAATTGAAGTGTTAAGAAGGAAGTACATTTAAGTGATTAGGGTCCACCTGGTGGTCCAACTCGAGCATCACATTACCAAGTAGGCCACATTGGTTTGAGTGAGCCCAGGAGATCAACACTAGGACAGCCAGGGCTGGAAAGTGCTGCTGATGGCAGTACGTCTTAGTCAAGGGGGATAGTGCTGTGCCCACATCCTGCTGCAGCAAACACACTGGTGAGTTGGAGAGCTTGTTCCCCCCACAGTGGCAGGCTGTACGCAGATTAGACCAACACAAGGCTGGGGTATAGTGCCTGGTGAGTGAGAGAGATGTGGACACACAGCACCAGGACACCACACATTGAGGTGATGCAACTTAAGAAATTTCCACAGCACCATTGTATGATGCACCCAGTATTCTCTTGCCACGCACCACAAACCCCACTGTACTGGATTGTGTGTAATGCTGCAGTGGATGCCCCCCACAGGCACCGTCACAAGGGGCAAGCCATGGTGGCCTTTGATAGAGGTAAATGTCAGGGCAAGGAGGTCACTGGACCTGGCCTGAGGGTACCGTGATGTAGGGAGCCAATAGAAGAATATAGAAAAATAGAACCTGTCACAGAGTGACTCTATGATGGATTAGGGGCCCTGGAACTTTTGGGCTTGGTGCTTTACTTAAAGCCTTTCGATACTGTAACTATGTAAAATCAGAAATTAAATAAATAAATGTAAGCTTTAAAAGTTGAGGCTAAGTTAAAAGATAGTGTAGTGGAGACTAGCAAGGTAGGAAAAACAAAAATAAAGCAAAGGGGAGGACAGAAGTAAGAGTGAGTCATTTAGTAAACCCCCCCCCCCCAAGGTAATTCAGTTAGAGTTAGGGAGAACACATTATCATTTCCCTGTATAAAAGGACTGTCATTTGAGATTGTTAGTTAAAATTGTGCTCCTGGGTCTGGAGGTGAACTCCAGGGAGCTCTGTGAATTGTTCCAGCAGGTGTTAGGAGAACAACACCTTTAAAGCCATGTAAAGTCATGGGATAAAGTTTATTTGCCATTCTGATTATTTTGTTTTGTCCTACCAGTCCGCTGATGTTACATTTGTCCTGCTATGAAGAAATTTTGAGATAGAACTGAATAAATTTCATTCATTTACAACTGCAGCTGTGTCACGCTACCAATTAGTCCACAGAGACCTGCTCACAGAACCGATTTTAAATCCACAGTGGCTGTCCTTGTAGCTGCAAATTATAAAAATCCTGGCAGGGCTCGTGTTAATGCATTACTGACGGCCCCCTAGGGCAAAATGGCCATTTCTGATGCACTGTTCTGCGTGCCCTGCATCTGCATTTGACGCAGCACTTATTTGCTGGTCCAAGTCGTTGCCAAACGCAAATGGTGCACTGTCACTTTAAATTTGCCTTGCCTCCACTTGGAGCGCTGTGATCAGCTGCACTTCGGGATTCTCCATGGGACACGAGTGAGAGGGGGTTGAGATTGATTTTTTTTTTTTTAATCTGCACATTGGCGCTGTGATTGGCGAGGCGAGAATAAGGGAGTTAAGGGGGTGGGGACCCAGCTGTGCAGGAGTGGCTAAGGAATCTCAGCATGGGCAGAGATTTGTTAAGAAAGCAGAGGGCGGAGTCCTGTGGGCTTGCATTAGATTGTTTACAGGGTCTCCTTGTGGCGGGTGTACCGACAAGCATTTCTCACAACCAGTACTGTGTGCCAGAAGAGATGGGTATGGAGACTGGCTAAGAAAGAAACCACAAGTCATTCTGAAGGCAGTGGAGAATCCAAGGAAGAAGATTAAGTCAAAGGACGCCCTGGAGAGAAGTGACAGTACAGTGGAGCAATAAGGAGCAGAATAATGCCTGTTTCTGACCGTGTGTAATGAGGTCGGACGGAGCAACACTATTTAGTAATTTATCACTTTGTGTGGGCTGGGGAATGTGTCTGGACTGATGCGGGGGAAAGAAGAGTAGGTCATAGCATAAACAGGTATGACTGAGGGACTGGGGAATGGCGCTGTGGATATCGGGTGAGCACGTACATTCGTGTATGAGGTCCTTGAGGCTGCAATTCAAAGTGACAGCAAAGAATGATTTTTTTTTTTTTTTTAGGTGGGGGAGTGTGAGGTGCACTGGCCATATCTGTAATTGCCACACACTGTACTGGAGCTGTCTTATTTCCTCTTACTCCGGACCAAGTACAGTCCTGTGCTGCCTGGCACACAAAGGAAAAAGTAAGCAGGATATCACCAATCATACTGATGTGCTTCCTGTAGGCTGAAGCGCCTCCTATAATGTATTTGTAATCCGTGCGTCAGCCCTACAGGAAGCACATCAGTACGATTGGCGACACCCTTCTTACTTTCACTTTTGCATGTCAGGCAGGACAGTACTGTGTGGTCCGGAATTAGATGCAATAAGTGACAGATCAAGTTCTGAGTTTGGAACAGCACTAGTCCTCTGTTTAAATGGGCTGCATTATCAGCCAAATGTATCGGGGGTAGAAACAAAGCATGTCTTGTCATTACCATGGTTATGCCTCTTTAGCCTTCTCCCGACATTTATCCTGCCTACAGCCTGGATCAGTGTACCACATGGTGTTTCTATGTCACACACTTGGTACACTGATCGGATTTATCACGGGTTTTCACTGAGCGGCATATCAGTTCGTTGCTAGCAGTCAGTCAGTGCAGACAGATTGTTGTGCAGCATGGCTCTCTGACTTGTGTGTTTCAGACCTGTTAAATTAAACGATTTTCTTATCAAATCATTCTCCAGTTGTGGAGGACTCTGTAGCATTCCTGTAAATCTTTAATATCTGGTGAGGCAGCATGAGCTTATCTTGAAGGACATGCAACTAATTTAATCAAGTCCACAGCCTGAGAGGGCCACGCGGGCTGGGCATAGGGCTCCACTGTGTTCCTTTCAGAACTGGACATAAAATATCACAACTCTTACAATTTATTTTTATTGTTTTCTTTATATTCTGACAAATATTGTGGTTATATTTATTTCGTTATCCCATTGTTGCAGTAGGGCAAGCAGTTGACAGTACCAGTGGATCCAACATCTGAATAAAATTATCTTTTTTTTTTTTGGGTGGTGAGGGGAATACAAGAGAACTATAATATCTGAGAGCCTGCCTTTTATGTTAGGTTTCAGCCTCTCATGCTGTTGGGCCTGTGGCTAATACATACAGGACCCAGCTTAAAAAAACAAAAAAAAAAAACGATACTTTAGAACACATTTTTTTTTCCTCCCCTAATAGGAAATCTTCTGAAGAGGCTGAGCTTATTTGCAGCTACTGGGTAGCAGGCAACAGTAAAACATACTTAAATACCTGGGGCTCGGCAATACTACAAGAAATTAAAGAAATCTTGTGCAGTTCTCTCTTGATTGCAATGCAAGTTTTACATCAATTATTTTTGTCCAGAAATGTAAAAAAAAAAAAGGCAGATATCCAGTTTAAAATAGTTTTCTACCCACAGACAAGTGTGACACAAATAGGCCATTTTAAATAGGCATTTTATTTCTTTTTCGACAATTCAAAATTTGTATGCAGTGACCCCCCAGCTTTTTGCTTCTGACCCCCTACTTTTGTAGCAGGGGATCAGACGGACCCCCTGATTTGCAACCCTAACGTAAGGTCTGTCCTGGGTCCCTCCAGACATTAGCCATCATAGCACTCCCTAATCAGTGTGATATTTTTCTTACAGCTGTTAATTCAAACAACATGAAGTCTTGCTATATTATGATAATTGCAGTTTGTCCCACCATTAGAACTGCTCCGGAGGTGAAAGGGTTAACTACCATTCTGAGAATGGAGTTTAGAGCACGAGTTCAGTTAGAGAAGCTCTGTCTGGATAATTTCAAACTGAAACTGTCAGATTCTTTACTCCGCCTCACTGAACAGTCGCTCCGGAATTTCCCCTACTGCTCGGTTCATTTCTCGGTTTAAACAGTATTTTCTCGGTTAAATTCAACATGAGTATTATTATTTTTAACATAAACTGATCGGTTCAAGCTCTGTCTGTGGTATTGTAAGTAATAGACAGGTTTTATTTCTGTGTGGAACTTGTAAATGTTTGTCGGTTCGGTTCGAACCTGTCAGGTTAGTTAAAACTTTAAAGTTTAAGCATTTTAAAAGCTTTTAGAGTGCGGTTCGGTTCTTATCGGTTCAAAAAAGCGGATTTCATTACGTTTTTCCGCGACCAATGACACGGTTGGGAACCGATAAGGGTGTCTTGCCTGGCACTGCCGTTAAAGGGCAAGTTTGTTGGTTAGGCTGGCATCATGTCTGAGAAACCCAAAGAAAACCGTGCCACTGGGTTTCAACACTGTAGTGTCTGTGGGAAGCCTTTGCCAAGGCTGACCCACACAGTACATGTGTCTATTGTCTGGGGTTTGACCACCTCAATTCAGACTGCCAGATTTGTAAGAATTTCCCTGCAGCCACCATGGATAAGAGAGTGGGCAGGCTCAGGGAACGAGAGGCCAAGAAGTCCGCTGACCCGGATGGCCAGCCCGGTTCGGTGCCAACCGAACCAGAGAGAGTGCCCTCTGACCAGGGAGAGACTTCCTCGGGCAAACGTAAAGCTGGCTCTGAGGAGCCAGTTCCAGCAAAGAAAACTAAAAAATCAGCAGGTATGGAGTCCAAAATTCCTTCTCCAACTGCTGCAGAAATAGCAAAAGCTATACAAATTGTACAGTCACTTTCTCCGGTTCCGTCCGAACCGCCACTGTCTGGTAGGAGGTCGGTTCGGTCGGTTCCACCGGTTCAAGAATATGATATTGGAGATTTTTATGAACCAGAGGAGGGAGGAGGATTATGAACAGTGTGAATGTGACTTTGAGAGTCTGGATGTGCCCATTGAACGGACATCTCCCAGACAGACCTTTAGAATCTCCCCCTATGCTTTCTGAGTCCCCTTCTCATTTTTTGTTTTACAAAAAGGTTGCTGAAACCCTCCAGCTCCCATTAGAGGAAGCTGTGGATGAGCAAGAGGAACCTGATTTTGTGGAAATGATGGATATCCCAGAGTCTAGGAGATTATCCCCTTACATAAGTCTTTTAGGAAGCAAACAATAAAAACCCTAAAAGCCCCTAATTCTGTGCCCCATGTTGACAAAAAGATGGACAGGAGGTACACTTTGTCAGGTCCTGATACAGACTTTCTTTCACAGCAATGCAGTCATGTTGGGGTAGTTCAGGCTGCAGCCTGTGATAAAGCTAACATTCCCCTGGCTTCACATCCTCCTGACAAGGACTCCAGGAAGATTGATGTCATGGCTAAAAAACAATACATGGCAGCGTTCTTGGGACTCATACAAGCAAATTACATGGCTTATGTGGCAAGATACCAAAAATCTGGATGGGACACTGTCATGGCTTTGGCTAAACAGGCCCTGGCCAGCTTGCTTGAGAGCTGGAGCAAGTGGCTTCTGATGTATGAGGCTTCAAGGTGCAGTTCCATGCTGTGGATTCTAATGATGTATCCTCTAGAGTCATGGCTACATCTGTGGCCTTTTGTAGGTTAGCTTGGCTCAGGTGTACTAACTTGTCACAGGATACCCAGTCTAAGGCTATGGATTTTCCTGTGGTGGGGAATTCTCTGTTTGGGGAGCAAACAGAGAATTACATGAAAAAAATGGATGAATACAGAACAACTTATAGGAGTGCACAAGCCAAGGAGTGCAAGCCACTCCTCAGAAGCAGACCCCAGGGTAGAGGTAGGCCCTTCCACAGGCCTTTTACCAAACCCAGGCTTCTTCTGCTTATGCTCAGAGGGGTTCTTCAGAGGCAGAGGCAGATGGGGTGCAAGTAGGTCTGCTCCCACCCCTCAGACTAAAGCCCCTGCCAAACAGGCACCCTGATGGGGTGCCCAGGGCCGGTTCTCCACTACCTGTAGGGGGCAGGCTGGCTTACTTCGCCCAGGACTGGGAGTCTCTAACGTCAGACAAATGGGTCCTGGAAGTAGTAAGCCAGGGTCTGGTTCTTAGCTTCAAAACATTTCCAAAGATGAGAGCCAGATTTTTTCCACCTGCAAACCCTTTATAGACTTTTACCTTAGAAACAGAAGTCTCAACCCTTCTAGCTCTCAGGGCTGTAGAAAGGGTTTCCCCCCTACACCAGGGCAAGGGTCTGTACTCCAGATATTTCCTTACCCCAAAAAAGACAGGAGAATGGCGGCCCATTTTAGATCTAAGATGTCTGAACAAGCACCTTTTGAAACCAAAGTTCAAAATGGTGACTCTGGCAATGATTTTACCTTCTCTAAGGCCAGGGGACTGGCTAGCTTCCCTGGACCTCAAGGATGCCTATTTCCATGTTCTAATCAGAAGCTCTCACCGAAAGTACCTCAGATTCGAACTGCCCTCAGGTCACTACCAGTTCAGAGCAATGCCCTTCGGCCTCACCTGCCCCAAGGGTATTCACGAAATGTCTGGCAGTAGCAGTTGCTCATTTAAGAAGGCAAAGGATTGCTGTTTTTAGCTATCTAGGCGACTGGCTCATTGTGACCAGTCTCCAGAACAGGTCAAATCACACCTGCAAATTACCCAGCAGCTGCTCTCCTCTCTGGGCTTCTTGCTCCAATCTTCCAAAGTCCGTTCTGGAACCTGTTAAGGTACTCACCTTCATAGGTGCAGAATTGGACACAAACGAGCCAGAGCCTTCCTACCTTAGAGAGGTAAGGAACCTGGTGGCCTGGCACGCCTCCTTCCCTCTGCAGGTCTCTCGACCAGCAAGGCACTTCTTACAGCTCCTAGGGCACATGGCTGCTTCCACAGCTGTAGTGCAAGGAGCAAGATTTCAGAGGAGAGACATTCAGTTTCACTTGAGAGCCTTTTGGTCTCAGAGAAAGATCCCCTTTCCAAGTTGGTCCCAGTGACTGAACCCTGATCCAGGCCCTTCAGTGGTGGCAGGATCAGAGCAATTTAAGACTGGGGGTCCCCTTCATCCCTCTGTCTCATTCCTTGACCCTCACTACGGATGCATCCCTTCTGGGATGGGGAGCTCACATGGGCGACCTCTCCACTCAGGGAGTGTGGTCCCCTCAGGAATCTCTGCTCCACATCAATTTGCTGGAACTCAGAGCTGTCTTTCTAGCACTTCAAGTGTTTTCTTTGTCTGTTCAGAACAAAGTGGTACAAGTCAGAACAGACAACACCCCCACAATGTGGTAAATCAACAAACAAGGGGGCACTCGGTCTTCGGCCTTGTACACCGAAGCAATGAAGTTATGGTCTCTGGCTTATTCCCTGAACACTTCCCTCATAGCAGTTCACCTCCCAGGAAAGGACAATGTCCTGGCAGGTGCTCTCAGCAGGATTTCCCAGGGCCATCACGAATGGTCACTGGATCCCCAAGTACTGGGGATAGTTTTTGCCAGATGGGGCACCCCTCAGATCTTTTTGCAGCCCGAGACAATCACCAACTTCCACTATTTTGTTGCAGGCCCTCAGTGATGGGCTCAGTCCCTCTGGATGCCTTTCTCCTAGATTGGGAAGGGAAGTTTCTATATGCTTTTCCTCCCTTCCCTCTCCTATTCAAGGTGCTAGTCAAAATCAGATCCCAGCCTTGCAGGATGATTCTGATTGCTCCAGATTAGGCCAGGCAGCCCTGGTACCCACTCCTTCTGTCCTTAACAGTCCATCTTCCCCTGTGCCTCCCCAGGAGACACAATCTGTTATCTTGTGCCCAGGGGAGGGTTTGGTATCCGAATCTCAAATCCCTCAACCTCAAGGCCTGGCTCTTGAGGAGTTAGAGTTTGCTGACCTACACCTTTCTCAAGGTGTTCTCGACATCTTGAAGACTTCCAGGAAGCCTTCCACTAGGGCCACTTATAATTCTAAATGGAAAAGGTTTTCCATCTGGTGCTCGGGGAAGCATATTTCCCCGGAATCTGCTGATTTGCCCATTGTTCTGGACTATATGGTCCATCTTAATTCTTTGGGCCTGAGACCAGCTACCCGAAAGTTCATTTGGCAGCTGTCTCTGCTTTTACTTCAGCAGGAAAGCCCTCTTCTCTTTCCACTCACCCTGTTTTTTCCAAGTTTTTCAAGGGATTACTTCATACTAATCCACCTTTCAGGGACCCAGCCCCTGCCTGGGATCTTAATGTTTGCATTGCTCAGTTGATGCAACCTCCCTTTGAGCCTCTGTCTTCTGCAGAGCTCAAGTATTTGACTTGGAAAACTGTTTTCTAGTAGCCATCACTTCTACCAGGCGCATAAGTGAGTTACAAACCTTGTCGGTGGAGACTGACTTTATTTCCTTTCACAGGGATAAAGTAGTCCTTAGGACTAACAGGAAGTTTTGCCTAAGGTGGTTTCAGACTTCCATCTTAACCAATCTATCTCCCTTCCAGTGTTCTTTACTGACCATTCCTCCTCTGGTGAGAGGAGGTTGCCAGTTAGATGTTAGAGGGCCCTTAGTTACTATATAGACGTACCAAGGGTCATAGGTTGAATCCTCCAACTTTTTCTCACTTTTGGTGAGGTTGGAAAAGGTAAACCTGCCACTAAGAGATCCATTGCCAGGTGGATTGTCTCTTGTATCCAATTTTGCTATCAAAAACTGGGTAAGGTTCCCCCTTCAGGCCTGAGGGCTCACTCTACCAGAGGTACAGCTGCGTCTATAGCTGCTGCCAGAGACATTCCTATTTTAGAGATATGTCAAGCAGCTACCTGGAAAACGGTACACACTTTCACCAAGCATTACTCCTTGGATATCCAGGCCAGGAGGGATGCTAGATTTGGCACAGCCGTGCTTCAGAGCCTATTCCCTAAGTAGGTTATGTCCCTCCTCCATGGAGGTACTGCTGTGTATTCTGCAATTGTCATAATATAGCAAGACTTCATGTTGTTTGAAGAAAAATTACTCACTTTAGTAATGTTGTTTCTTCTATGGAGTCTTAACTATATCTCGAACCTCCCCAACCTGCTCCTCTCAGAACTTCTACTTGGGTATAGGGGTGTACAGTCCAGTGTGGGCACCAGTTATGCCATTATATGTTTTCACCTTTTTGGGGTTTTGGGGTGTGGTGTTTTATTCTGCCTTATTTTATTGTTTTCTGGTTCCCTGACTTGAGTCTTTGTGTTGGGACCAGGAATATGTGTTAATATTTAGGTAGCCAGTTGGCTAGTGTAGGTTACAGCTTCCACACAGAACCTTAGTGAGTTTTTGCTCGTAAAGATCTGACAGTTTCAGTTTGAAATTATCCAGACAGAGCTTCTGTAACCGAGCTCGCGCTCTAAACTCCATTCTCAGAATGGTAGTTAACCCTTTCACCTCCGGAGCAGTTCTAATGGTGGGACAAACTGCAATTGTCATAATATAGCAAGACTCCATTAGAAGAAACATTACTAAGGTGAGTAATTTTTTCTTTTCTGCTATACTGTACAGGAACATTTTCATTTTTTATCTTTGCTTGCACGCATGTGCAAGAAACATCTTGCGACAGTACCACATTTCAGAGGTGTCAGTGTTGTGGCCAGTGCAGCGGATGCGTTACTGGTTGCATCCCTCAACCACCAATCAAGGGGGAAGCTGCTCGATGGCAGCAGCTTCAAAGAGAGCCAAGGCATTGGAACAAATCTGCCGCTGGAGTCACGAACAGTTTCATCATTGCAGCGGCACCTCCCTCGCAACCTTGTCAACTCCTGCCACCCAGCACTCCATCCTTGGCCCTTGCTTCACGAACAACTTGTTTGTTCCGTGTGCCTTTCCTGGTGAAACAAGTAATGAGCCTGCCCACACACTCCAAGGAAAGCCAGCTGACATCGGGGTGCCCAGTCCCGTGTCTGCATGTATTCCCCCCCTCCCTCCATTAATGTGGCACACTGGGAGCCCACTCCAGTGTGCCAGAATGTTTCTGACACTGGGATGCGCCCCCCTTCAAAAAAAAAAAGTCTAATCTGCTGACATTGGGCTGCTCAATCCCTGTGTCACCTTGCCCCCCCACACCACCACCATCATTGCGGCACACTGGGAGCCCACCCCAGTGTGCAAAAATGTTTTTTGAAATCTGTAAAAGAAAACCGTCTCCCCAGTGTCCTTTTTTTTTTTTTTTTTTTTTAAACCTGTAAAAAAGAAAACTGTCCACTATCATCTCCCCAGTCCCCCCCTCTCCCCCTGAGCACCCCCCACCCATACTTTCCTTCCGGAGGTCAGGAGCAGCGATCTTTTATGGACCAAGACACATCTGCACTCTTCAAAGCTGAACTGAGGAATCGGGTAAGTGCTGTATAATGGGAGTCAGTGGGGGATCAACAAGTTGGTATCTCAGCAATTTTAGGAACTGTGGCCAAAAATTTTCAACATAGAGGTTCATGGGACCCCACCTCGTGAGCTATGTCACTGTTACTTCATTACTCTTTCGAAAGGTGATTTTTACGGTCCTCTACGAGTCACCTTTCGGACCGATAACGAAATGACAGTGCCACTGTTCATGAGGTGGAGTCCCAAAAAATGTTGCAAATTTGGTGAAAAATTTCCAAGAAATGACTGCAGTACGAGCGTGTATTCTGCAGTTTCTACGCACGCTCTTAACTTCTCCAAATTTTAATATTTTTACTCCAGATTTTCAACATTGCCATTTTTGCACACTTCCTTATGAAGAGCACAGCTGTCATTCAGACATGAAGTCTTGCTGTATTCTGACTTATTGCAGTTAGCCCCAGCACTTGAACTGCTCCGGAGAGGAAAGAGTTAAATTCTATGCTGAGCATAGAACGTTGAACTTGAGCTCGGTTCAAACCCATGTCTGCTGCACTTTGAAGTGTAACCGTCAGATTCTTTACTCCGCCTAACTGATCAGTTGCTCCGGAGATTTCTTCTTCGCTCTCGGTTCGCGGTTTAAAGACAGTCTGTTTTACTGGTATTCTTGCTTTGTTTTTTCGGTTCAGATCCCTGTCTGTGGTACAGTAAATAGGTAGTGGACTTGGCTAGAAAAAGTGTGTGGAAATTGTATTCTGAATTTGTGTGACCGGTTCGGCTGAACCAGTCTCTGGTTTAGTGAGTGCTTTCTTTTTCTTTACAGGAATTTTAGTGCAAGGTACCGGTCCTTATCGGTTTAAAAAAAAAAAAGTGTTCTCGTGTTTTTTTTTCCACATACCCGTAACACTGTTAGAAACAGATAAGGGTGTCTTGCCTGGTGGTTGCCATAAAAAGGGTAAGGGTTTAGTTATGGCTTTGTCTGAGAAACCCAAGAAAAAAAAACAGGCCCACTGGGTTTCAGCACTGCAGTGAGTGTGGGAGGCCTTTGCTAGGCCGACCCCCCCACTGTGTTTACTGTCTAGGTTTTAGTCACCTAGAGTCAGACTGCCAAATCTAAGAATTTCCTAAAGCCACCCTGGATAAAAGGTTGGGCAGACTTGGGAGAAGGAGGCCGAGAAGTCCACTGACCGGATGGCCAGCCCGGTTCAGTTCCGACCAAACCAGAAGGAGTGCCCTCTGACCAGGGCGAGACTCCGGGCAAAAGGAGAGCCGATTCTGAGGGATCGGGTCCTTCAAAAAGAAAGACAAATCAGTCGGTTCGGATCATCTGACCTCTGAGGAAATTGCCTGAGCGATTCGTATAGTAGAATCACTTAGTTCAGACCTTCTGGCAGGTGTTTGGTTCGGTTGGTTCCTCCGGTTCAAGATTATACCCCTGAAGATTTTTATGAACCAGACTGGGAGGGGGATAATGATTATGATGATGAAGGTAGTGGTGATGATGGAATTGAAGGTCTGGATGAGTCTATCGAACCAGACGTCTCCCCAGACAGGCCTTCTGGTGTTTCCCCTCCCAGGCTTTCTGAGTCCTCTTCCCACTTTATGTTTTACAGGAAAGTGGCAGAAACCCTTCAGCTGCCTATGAAGGAAGCTGTTGAACAAGAGGAGCCTGACTTTGTGGAGATGGACATCCCAGAGTCCAAAAGGTTGTATATTCCCTTTCACAAGTCTTTAGGGAAATGCACAAAAGCTGTTAAAAACTCCAAATTCATTACCTCCTGTGGACAGATGGATGGACAAGAGGTACATGCTGTCAGGCTCTGGTACGGAGTACTTGTACCAGCAGTGCAGCCATATTGGGGTCGTGCAGGCTGCAGCCTGTGATAAGGCTAACATTCCCCTGGCTTCACACCCTCCAGATAAAGACTCCAGGAAACTGGATGCCATGGCAAAAAAGCAGTACATGATATCCTCTTTGGGACTCAGGCAGGCTAATTACATGGCCTATACAGCCAGGTACCAGAAGTCCAGGTGGGACACTGTACTGGCACTGGCTAAGCAGGCCCCTCCCCAGCTTGCCAAGGAGCTGGAGAAGGTGGCTGCTGATGGTACTGAAGCATCAAAGATTAAATTTCATGCTGCTGTGGACTCCGATGTTTCATCTAGAGTCATGGCTACATCTCTATCTCTTCAGAGACTGGCTTGGCTCAGGTGTACTAGCCTTTCTCAGGATACCCAGGCTACGGCCATGGATTGTACTATGGTTAATAATTCCCCGTTTGGGGAGCAGACGGAGAATTATATGAAGAAAATGGATGAATACAGGACCACTTATAGGAGTACACATGCCAAGGAAAGGCAGGCAACTCCTCAAAGGCAGCAAGCTAGTGGCAGGCCTTTTCATAGGCCTTTTCTACCAAGCACAGGCTTCCTCCTCTTTTTCTCAGAGGGGGTTCTTCAGAGGGAGAGGCAGAAGGGTGATGAGCAGGTTGATATACAAAAGATAACTATGTAGGTAGTCACTTTAAAGTAACTTAATGGGTTACTGTAACTTGATTTCTTTTATTTAATTCCAAATTGAAAAAATGCACTTAAGCATATATTCATTCTTTCGGTTATAAAGTTTCTGCCTAGATTTGGTTTACAATCCACACTTCAGCAGTCTTCCAGGGAGCATACCTCGTCACCAGAACAGTCTCCAAGCCTGACTCCTCCTACCACCCAACCTTGTAGTCCTCCGTGTTCAACCCCTTTGCACTCAGATCTTTTCTTCAGCTGATAGGAGTAGGTCTTCTTCATAGCTCCTAGTGATTAGTATTCTTTTAGTTTACAGGCTTTTTAGAAACTTTATTTTAATTTTGCTTTGGTTTTTTGTCTCGTACTGTAACCCCCCACCACTGGTATCCTGCTCCACTGTCGTGTTTAGCTGTGCATCACTGGAGTAAATGCGCATTTGCTGAAAGTTTCTGGGTGCATTCCTGAACAGCAAGCCCCAAACAGCAGGGGAATTTAAACTGCTGGGGTTTGAACTAACCTGTTTGCTTTTTGCAGCTTTTTTCATTTTTGCAGCTTTTTTTTTCATTTTTGCAACTTTTTTCATTTTTTTTTGGGTCAGAACACCAGACTTAGGAGTCAACAAGTGTTTGGGTGGGAAGGTGGAACAAAGGGGAGAGTGAACTAATAAGGGCTGACCAGGAAGCCCAGCACTGAATAAATTCCCATCCATCCAGCATGTCCCAGTATGTTGTGTCCCAGCGAGTGAGTGGAACTGTGAAGGAGTAGAACAGGTGTAAGACCGGCATCTTGGGCATCGATGGGCATCAACAGGGGGGCGCACTGGACTCTGCCAGTCTACTAAGGTAAGGAACCTGTTCGCTCTTTTTGTTGCATTCACTGCTGGGATGGGCAGAAGGTAAAAAGTAGGTCTAAATTGGGAGTGGGAGCAACATCCTATCTAGGGTAGCATTATAAGGGGATTTAAACCAGGTATGGGGGAACAAGTAGTAACAAACCAAAAAAGGGGAAAGCTAGGCCTACCATAACGGGTAAGGTTACATAGGTACTTACAAGTAATACAGGGAGAATAGTAATTGAGAATGCTGTGAATGGTGCAGTGGCTGTGGGGCAGCAGTTTTCAGAGACCTTCTGGAGACTGATGCTCTCCATCTGCATGTACCTCTCGGGGTTTAGGGAGGAAGACAGTAGACACCAGGCATAGTTGGCTAGGATTTGGGCAACTTCTCCCACCCAGGGGCCACCAAGTCTGCCACCGTTACTTCAGAAGATGGCGGGGACAAGGCTTGGCTGGACTATGGTAGGCTGTGGGAGTGGTGGGTCGGGCACATTCCTCAGCAGATACCATTATGCAATTCCTGTGCTGCTTTGGTGAGGCGGGACTGCCAGGAGGAGGAACTGTGGTAGTGGCCAGGGAGGATGTGAGGGTCTTCTATAGTGGAGACTGGAGGAGGAAGCAGTTCCTGGTGGGGGACTTGATTGTGAGGGGGATTGATTTTAGAATAGGAAGGGGGCAGAGAGGGAGGTTATGTGCTTGGAGGGATGTGAAGCAGATCCTGAGGCTCACTAGTGCAGCAGGACAGGAGGCAGAGCTAAATGTCATTGTCCACCTGGGGACTAAATGACCTGGCTAGGGATAGGGCTGGGATAGTGCAGGGGGAGGTTAGGGAGCTGGGGAGGGGTCTTAGACGGGTAGTGCGTTCAGTGGCTTTAGCCAAGGTTCTGCCTGTCTGCAACAAGAGGAAGGAGAGGGATCTCAGCACCAGGACCTTCAATTTGTGGTTGAAGGAATGGTGCTTGGAAGTGGGGTTCAGCTACATTGTGGACTGGGTACCCACCTGGAGGGATAAGGGCCTTTACAGGGGTGATGGCTTGCATCCATCTGGGAGAACTGCAGCCCACAGTGAACGGTGTAAATGTTACTTTGATTAACATTTAAAGTAGCTGAGGGTGGTGGTGGAAGAAATCGGGTAGGTAGAAATTGCACCCCCCCCCCACAGGCTGAAATAGAGAGTAGGGAGAACCCAAGGAGAGTGTAATTCCAGTGCAAATTAATAAAGGAAGCAGGATGGTAAAAATGAAGGGAGGCGGGAATGGAAGTATTAAAAAGATGGGTAAGGAGAGAGGGCAAGAAAGGGGGTAACAGAGTGGTAAAATCTGGGAGGCCAAGGGTGCGGATGCTAGAAGTCTGATTAATAGGATTCTGGACCTAGAGGTCATAATGGTAAATTCTGACCTGGATATTGTGGCCATTACTGAGTCATGGTGCACTGAAAACCATGACTGGGACATGGCCATACCAGGCTGTACTCTGGAACGACAGGGTGGGAAGGAAAGGAGTGTGGTGCTTTATGTGAGGGAAAGCATTAAAGTGACAGATGCAGGGAATACAGGGGGGGCAGAGGCACTTTGGGTCACTCTAGAAACAAGGAATGGAGCCTCTGTTCTCTCTGGCATGATCTACAGACCTCCATCACAGGAACAGGAGTTGGATAAGGTACTGGTGGATGCCATTGGCAAGATGGTAGAAAAGGGGGGGTGCTGCTGGTGGGGGACTTCAGCATGCCAGATATAGATTTGACCCTCCCAGCTGTGTCTTCAGCTAGAAGCAGGAACATCCTGGACTCCCTGCAGGGGACAGTCCTCAGGCAACTAGTCTGTGAACCCACTCTCGATGTTGCAGTACTGGACTTAGTACTCACTAACAGGGACAGTATTGCAGACTTCAAGATGGGAGGTTATTTGGGGACCAGCGAGCACTATAGTGTGGTTCAATATAAGAATGGCAGCAGAATTGAACCACACAAGGGCAAGGGTCCTGGACTTCAGGAGGGCAGATTATATAAAGATGGGTAAATGCCTCAAGGCTGACCTGGGGGATGTCCTGGGCTGGGAGGAGGAACAGTGGGTGAAGCTGAAAAGGGACATAATGAAGGCAACAAACCTCTCAATCAAACAGGTGAGCAAAAGCATGAGGAAAAAGAGACTGCTATAGTTCTTCAAAGAGGTGGCAGAACATAAACGTTAATAGGGTAGCCTTCAGAAGGTATAAGGAGAAGCAGGAGGAGGAGGATAGGGAGGTGTTTCAGGGGAAACGGAGTGAAGCAGGGAGAGCAGTAAGGAACACATAGCTTAAACTGAAGAGAATAGCCCAGGTGGTAACGAAAGGGGATGTCATTTTTTAGGTATGTAAGTGAGGAAAACCAGGGGTGGGATTGCAAAGTTAAAAACGGATGGGAGGGACTGTGCAGAGTAGGACCAGGAAAAGGCAGACATACTGGAAACATTATTTTGTTCAGTGTTCACAGAGGAAGAAGATGGGCCACAAAAAAGTTACAGGAGTTATGGGGGGGGGGGAGAGATGGACACTAATCCATTTTCAGAGGAAAGAGTCCTGAAAGGACTCGCTGATCTGAAAGTGTACAAAGCTATGGGGCCAACAGGGTACATAATGGTATTGAGGGAACTCAGGGAGGAACCAAACCACACAAAAACACGTATCCTGGATTTTAGGGGGGCAGACTTTGGGAAAATGGGGAGATACTTGAAAGAGGCATTAAGGGGAATGGGACAGGAATCGGGGATTGAGGAACAGTGGGCAGTATTTAAAATGGGGATTATAAGAACAACAGAATTATGCATTAAGCAGGTTAGCAAGAGGAAAAGAAAGAGGAGACCATTATGTTTTCAAAGAGGTAGCAAAGAAAGTGAAAGCCAAAAGATTACATTCAGGCAATACAAAAGACACAGGCAGAGGGATAGGGAGAAGTACCAGGAGAAACAAAGGGAGGCAGGAAGTCAGTAAGGGAAGCCAAAGCTCAGACAGAAGAACACATTGCAAAATCAGTGGTTAAGGGACAAAACCTTTACAGGTACATAAGTGAAAAAGAAGGAGAAAGGGAGGATAGTGAGACTGAAGGGGAGGATGGGAGCCACGTGGAGGATGACAACAGTAAAGCTGACATATTGAACAGGTATTTCTGCTCAGTCTTTACTAAGGAAGAGGGGGTAATGGGTCTGAAGGAGTACAAGGGATGAGAATGGTGCAGAAATGGACACAAGTCCCTTTACACGAGAAAGGGTCCTGAAGGAACTGGAAGTAATAAGAGCTGATAAAGCAATGGGGCCAGATGGGTGCACCCAGGGTCCTTAAAGAACTAAGAGAGGTGGTGGCTGAACCTCTGGCTATCCTGTTCAGCCAATCACTGGAAACAGGGAGGTACCCAAAGACTGGAGGACAGCAGATGTAGTCCCTTATACAAAAGTGGGAACAAAGAGGAAGCAGGGAACACAGACCAGTCAGCCTCACCTCGGTAGTGGGAAAGATCATGGAAGCACTACTGAAGGAGAGATTGGTGGAACATCTGGTTGTCAGTGGACTGCAGGACCCAAAGCAGCATGGTTTCACCAGGGGAAGGTCATGTCAGACCAACCTCATTGAATTTTTGACTGGTTGACTAGGGAGGTGGATCAGGGAGGCAGTGGACATGGCCTATCTGGACTTCAGCAAGGCCTTTGACACTGTGCCACATAGAAGACTATTACACAAACTGGGGAATATGGGTGTGGGCAGGACAGTAGTGTGGTGGGTAGGTAACTGGTAGGTGGCAGGACACACAGAGGGTGGTGAGCAAATGGCTGTCCTCCACAGAGGGAAAAGAGTGACCAGTAGGGTACCTCAGGATCAGTGCTGGGACCGGTCCTATTCAACATCTTCATCAGTGACATTGCACAGGATATAGAAGGCAGAATTTCACTGTTCGCTGATGACACAAAGCTCTGTAACAGAGTAGACACACCAGAGGGTGTAGACAGAATGAGAAGGACCTGCAGAAACTTGAAGAATGGTCAAGGGTTTGGCAGTTGAAATTCAATGCAAAGAAGTGCAAGATAATGCATATGGGGCACAAAAACCTGGCACAATATATCAGTTGGGGGGTGAGGATATAGCATGCACCAAGCAGGAAAGGGATCTTGGGGTTGTCATCTCTGATGACCTCAAGGTAGGGAAACAGTGTGACAAGGCATCAGGTAAAGCAAATAGGATGCTGGGATGTATAGGCAGGGGCATCACCAGCAGGAAAAGGGAGGTCATAATTCCGCTATACAAGACACTAGTGAGGCCCCACCTGGAGTACAGTGTACAGTTCTGGAGACCATACCTACGTAAGGACATAGGGTAGAGAAGGTTCAGAGGAGGGCAACAAAGATGGTGCATGGGTTGCATCACAAGTCCTATGAAGACAGGTTGAAGGAACTGAACATGTACTCCCTGGAGGAGAGGAGGGAGAGAGGGGATATGATAGAGACATACAAGTATCTTACAGGGAGGAACAGGGTGCAGGAAAACACTATTTTTAAGCGAAAAAGATGTTTCGGGACTAGAGGGCATGGGATGAAGTTGGAGGGAGGACGATTCAGAGGAAACATGAGAAAGAATTTCTTCACAGAACGGTTGGTGGACAAGTGGAACACCCTGCCAGAGGAAGTGGTGGGGCTGAAACAATCACGGGATTTAAGAATGCATGGGATAGACATAAAGGAATTCTAGAGGTCAGGGGTAAGGGGAAATAGACTTCTAGGAAAACAAACTGAACTTACAAGCTCAAATGGGCAGACTAGGTGGGCCATAGGCCCTGATCTGCCGACACTGTCTATGTATCTATGTATCTATGTATCTGTGTACTGGCTGCACCTCTGACAGTCCTATTTCACAGCTCATTGGAAACATGAGTGGTTCCACAGACTGGAGGAGGGCAGCTGTAGTCCCACTTCACAAAAGTGGTAGTAGGGAAAACGCTGGCAACTATAGGCCAGTCAGTCTGACACTGGTGGTTGAGAAGTTAATGGAATCACTGCTGAAAGGACTGTGGAGTATCTTGAATTTAGTGGGTTACAAGACCTGGGCCAGCATGGATTCATGGGGGGTGGGAGGGGGTCATGAAAAACTAATGTGAGAGTTCCTTAACTGGGTGACCAAGGAACTAGATCAAAGAGGAGCGGTGGTCATAGTCTACCCTAGATTTCAGTAAGGCTTTGGACAGTGTTCCAATAAGAGACTAGTAAACAAGCTGGGCAGCTTAGGAGTGGGTTCAAAGTTGGTAAACGGGATAAGAAATTGGTTAGGGGATAGGAGGCAGAGGGTGGTGGTAAATAAGAGTTCTCTTCAGGGAAGGGAGGGTGACCAGCGGGATGCTTCGGGGATCAGTCCTTTTTCATGTCTTTGTAAGTGACATTGTGAGGAGCTGGAAGAGGAAGGTCTGTCTCTTTATGGATGACACCAGAATCTGCAGCGGGGTGACACTCCTGGGGTGGGTGGGGGGTGTCTTTCAGGCACAGGTCAGGAAGCGGAAAAACAGGAGCAGTTGTAAAATTCACAAAAAAATATTTACACTAGCAGTGACACAAAAAAAATAAACTTGTTCAGAATAACTATCTACAAAGGCAAAATAAAATGGAGATCATCCATCAGAGTTTTCTTTCGGTCTCTGTATGTCCATCTGCAAGCCATTGCAGCTGTGTCTTTTTAAAAGTCCTTGCAACAACCCTCATCTTAACGAGCATCCTGTTTTTTTCTAAAATGTCCTTGTAAGTACTAGGCAGGTGCTGCTAGAAGAGTGTCCCAGAACAGAGGCTCCCTTTTCCCACAGCTCTTCTGCAAAAGGCTTAAAAATTGCACTCTGGTAACCTCCTGATTTTCCAATAGCTTTTTTGTAGTCATCTCAAACCATACTATAAAACTATACATTTCAGAAATTAACACTATATAATTTCTAAACAAAGGGATCCCAATATCAGTTACATTTCCACATAATGATTTGCATATTTTTATACCAGCAAGATATGCAAAGGAGGAAAAAACAAACAGCAAGGGAAGACTGAGAGATAGTGAGAGGCAAATAATTGTGAGACTGTCGAGGTGATCAAGTCAGAGGTCTCATGAGAAAATTTGGTTGCGTAACCAGACAGACAAGAGACAGGAAAGTGGAGAATAGAACAGATCTTTGCATTTAAACTCTTTCTATAACAACTGGGATAGGGTCCTATTCTACCCTGTCACATACACCCCCCCTCCTTAAGAGGGAACCTGTTTTTATCAGACAGGTTTCCAAAACGTTCTATTAATTCTCTAATAACTTTAGCTTCTTTCAGAAATGAAGCATATGTACGTTGCCCATTTTTTTTCTATAGCAGTACAGCAAACAGTAAAGTTCAAACCCATACATTTATTTTTCAACCTTCAGAACTCTCAATTCCTGATCCATATCTTGACAGAAAATCAGCATTGCTATTTTCTTTAGCAGATTTGTGTATCACATTGAATTTAAATGGCTGTAGTGCCAGGTACCACCTTGTGATTCTGGAATTTTGATCTTTCATTTGGTTAAGCGAAGAGAGGATTGTGACCTTTTGTAAGTACAAAGTCAGGTCCTAGCAAATAAAACTTAAGGGACTCCATGGCCCACTTTTCTGCTAAACATTCATTTTCAATGGTGGAGTACCTTTTCTCTCTGTCATGCAACTTCCTACTTATGTACAGAATAGGATGTTCTTTCTCATCTATATTTTGATTCAGGACTGCACCTAGGCCTACCTCTGATGCTCCTGTTTGTAACAAGAATGATTTCTCAAAGTCTGGGTGTCTTAAAACAGGCTAAACATAATGCAGCCTTAATGCCTTGAAAAACTTCATCACACTCTGGGGTCCATTTCACATTATTTGGGTACCGTTTTTTTGTGAATTCAGTGAGGGGAGTAGCTAATTCTGCAAAGTTGGGAACAAATCTCTGATATCCAGCTAGCCCTAAAAAATGACCTGAGGTGTTTCTTTGTTTTAGGGACAGGGCTGCTAACTGCAGCTTCTATTTTAGAAATTTCTGACTTAACTCCTCCATTTTCCAACACATAGCCCAAATATCTGGTTTTCTGCATGTCCAGTGCACACTTGGTAGGATTAATTGTCAGACCTGCCTTTTTGATTGATTGGATAACTGCTTGTAGGTGTTCCAGGTGGCTTTTCCAGTCTGGACTGTACACCACATCATCATCCAGGTACGCAGCACAATTACTGAGGGGATAAAATTACATCCATGTACAGCTGGAATGTAGCTGGCGCACCATGTAAACCAAACGGCATGGTGGTGAACTGATAGATTACAACAGGAGTGGCAAATGCAGTTTCATCTCTGGATTCTGTAGCGAAAGGTATTTGCCAGTAACCCTTGGTGAAATCGAGGGTACTGATATACTTTGCACTCCCCAGTCTGTCTACCAAATCATCTATTCTAGGCATAGGATAACTGCCAGATTCTGACACTTGATTGTTTCCTAAAATCAAGGCAGATTCTAACACCCCCTTCTTTTTTGTTTACAGTTACCATTAGAGATGACCAAGCACTCCTTGACTTCTCTATGATGCCCAATTCTTTCATTTTTTGTATTTCCTTAATCACGTCAGCTCTTAACCACTCTGGTAACCTGTATGTCTTTAGCCTAATAGGACGAGCATTCCTTGGCACTATTACATTCTCGATCCCTTTTGCTCAGCCTGGTACTGTGGTAAAAGTACTGTCAAATGTCTTTAGTACATTACGAATTTCTGTAGTTTGTTTCGAGGTTAAGGAAACATTCACCTTTACAGCATCAGCATTTACAGTTTGTTCCAGTCTATCATAAGCTACATCAGTATCTTCTTTATCAGTTTCTGATAAAACTAGCAAAGCAGCTTTTGGCATTTTTTCAACCCATTTCTTGAGGAGGTTAGCATGATATATCTTAGTAGGATTTTTCCTGTCCAGGGTCTCGATCTTGTAGTTAATAGTGCCAGTAAGTTTAAGAACCTTGTAAGGCCCTTGTCACTTCATTAACAGTTTTTCTGTTCTGGGTAACAGTAGCAAAACCTCTTCACCTGGCTCAAAAACTTTCTTTTACCACATGGTCATAATATACCTTCTGCTGGTTTTGGGCCTCTTACTGATTACTGTGGGCAATTTCAACATATTTTGCCAGCTTCTTTCGTAGGGCACATATCTAAGATGTTATCGATTGTTTCTGAGTGGGGTTATCTTGCCATATTTCTTATCACATCCAGTGGCCCTCTTGGCTGCCTATCATACAGCATTTCAAATGATGAAAACCATGTTGATGCCTGCGGCACTTCTCTGTAAGCAAAAAGTAGGTAAGGCAAGTATTAGTCCCAATCTTTCCCTTCCCCTTTTACAGACCTTTTTAACATACGTTTAGGGTTTGATTAAAACGCTCAACAAGACCGTCTATCTGAGGGTGATGGGGAGAGGTTCGTATGGCAGTGATACCTAGTAGTTTGTACAGCTCCTTAAGTAATGCAGCACCAAAATTAGTACCCTGATCAGTAATAGTTTCTTTAGGTATGCCCACTCTGCTGAAAATTTTTGCCAGCTCTGCTGCAACTTTTGAAGCTGTGACAGTATGCATTGGAACTGCTTCTGGGTATCGAGTAGCATAGTCGCTTACTACCAGGATAAATCTATTACCCTTTTTTACTTTTGTCTAATGGACCGACTACATCCATTGCAATTCTCTAAAAAGGCACATCTGTCAAGTGTAGGGGCACCTTGTCTTTTCTAGTGACTGGGGCTACTTCCTGACGCTCTGCACAGGAATTACAGTAGGTAACAACATTTTCATTAATTCCAGGCCAGTAAAATCTATACAGCAATCTGGCAAGGGTGCGATCCCTCCCTGAGTGAATAGCCATAGGACTATCATGTGCTATCTGTAGCAACTCTCTCCTATACTTCTGTGGTACAACCAGTTGTTCTGTATGTTTCTGTGTCTGAGGTTTAACCCAAACTCTGTACAGTAACCCGTTACATTTTTTAAACATTAATTCACCCTGTTTTGGTTTCACCTCTAGCTGCTTAAAATAACCCTGGAGAGAAACATTGTCAGCTTGTTTTGAAAGAAAATCACAATTGGTTATCAATTTAGTTTCAGGATTTTCATATGTTAACCCCTTATGGCCATCAGTCATTTGTTGCCACAGTTTCTTCAGGCACCGTCTTTCTTTCCTGGATCTTGGAGCTATGCTCAAACAAGTCCGAATCAAAATCACTGAAAGGAAGTGTCCCCATCATCTGAAATTTTCTTTGCCTGAGCTCTTGTCATCACAGCTGCTGAAACATCAGGATTTACTACTTCTTTGATTAACTCAGAAAATCCTGGAAAGTTATTTCCAATAATCACAGGTACAGGTAGCTTAGGTACTACCCTCACTTTCATTTGGTACGACACACCCTTAATGGTCAGTCACTTGGGTGGCGGGGTAGTATCGAGCGTCCTCGTGGATGTAGATGACACCAGTACCTGGTCCCTTTGCACAGTGTTTTCCCAGCACTTCAACATGCACTAGGGTCTGTCTGCTGCCCGAATCAATGAGTCCCTTTACAGTCTTATCCCCCACCTTCACATCTGTGAATTACTTTACCCAGTTTGTCAAGGACAAATCTGCTCCAGTGCCACTCTCCTTACTACAGCAGTTGCTTGCAGTATGGCCTGGCTTATTACAGTTATAGTAAATAATGTCTTTGGGTACAGATTTGTTACCCCCACCAGAGTTCTTATCAGACTTGCAGTTTAAATGGGGAAAAAATGTCTTACCAGTGCTTGGCTGTTGGCTTGATGCATTTTCTCAGAAGAAGCCAGAAGGGGAAGGAAACGTATTCAATTCAGTGCTTTACAATAACTGGTAATTACTATTTTTCTTTCAAACTTAGATTGTGGGCTTTTAGTGACACTGTACTTTCTTTGTTGTCTTTACTTAGACTTGTTTTAGGGCTGTTGAAAATTTAAAACGTAGTGGTGGTGTATTTCTTTGCTGTCTTTAATTGCTACAAATTTAGTCTTGGCTTGTCTGACTTGCCCTGTAGTTTGGGTGAGGGGTGTTAATTGTCTGGCTTCTGACCTCAGCTACGTGATAACTGGAGGTGGGGCTTAGTCAGAGTTGAGGTAGCAAGTGAGTTTTATTTTCTCAGAAGAAGCCAGAAAGGGAAGGAAACGTATTCAATTCAGTGCTTTACAGTAACTGGTAATTGCTATTTTTCTTTTAAACTTAGATTGTGGTCTTTAGTGACACTGTACATTCTTTGTTGTCTTTACTTAGACTTGTTTTTGGGCTGTTGAAAATTTAAAACGTGGTGGTGGTGTATTTCTTTGCTGTCTTTAATTGCTGCAAATTTTCGCCCCCCTCCCTCCCCTTCCCCCAACTCTTAATTATATGCCCTGTTAAATCTGATTGACAGGAGCTAAACACAGGGTATAGTAAGGGGTGTGGAGTAGGAGGGGCATAAGGGTGAAGAAGCCCACCCTCAGCACAAGTGTTTTGATTCATTTATTGATTTCTTGGTTTATTTTCTTTTTTTAAAAAGAAAAGTATCTGAGGATCAGTGGCAGGATTTTTAGGACAGTAAATTAATGAAAAGGGAACAAGGAGAACTTCAGTAGCAGACAAGTAGTGGACTAGCAGTATAATTGCAGTATAATGTGGGGAGTGGTGCAATGCAGTGGCTGTGGGGCAGCCATATTCAGGCAGACCTTCTGGACACTGAGGTGCTGCCCTATCTGCATGCATCTCTCTGGACTGCGGGATGAGGTAGCCAGACTCAGAGCGAAAGTAAACTGGATCAGGAGTACCATCACCCCTATCCAGAGACCACCCAGTCCAATGCAACTGCCTCAAAGGATGCCGAGAACGAGGAGCACTTGGATGACAGTGGGGTCAGGGAGGGTTAGAGCGGTCAGGCAGAGGCACATCCCAGATCCTATTCCACTCAAGAACTTGTATGCCACACTGGCAAACGGGGACAGCCAAATAGAGGTACCCAGAGAAGTGGAAGGAAAGGATGTGGAGGTTAGCCAAGGAGGTGACCTCTGCGGGGAAAGCAGTGGACCCCAGAGGAGGAGGAAGCGAATCCTGGTGGGGGACTCCATCATAAGAGGGATCCAGCTAGGAACACAGGAGGGAGAGGACAGGGAGGTGAGGTGCCTACCAGGTGCCACAGCATGGAAGGAAGATCCTGGGGATCACTGGGAAGGCAAGATGGGAGAGTGAGCTGGATGTCATTATCCACCTAGGTACTAATGACCTGGCAAATGGGGAGCCAAAGGAAGTTCAGGAAGAGTTTAGGAAATTGGGGAGGGGTCTCAAGCAAGTAGCTACTTCTGTCACTTTCTCAGAAGTACTACCTACAAGAGGCAAGGGAGAGCATGGGGTGCATGCACCAGGAGTTTTAACTCATGGTTGAAGAACTGGTGCTGTGAGGAAGGGTTTGGATTCATTGGTGACTGGGATCCACCTGAGGATGGAGGTTTGTCAAGCCTGACGGCCTGCATCCATCCTGGAGGGAATCCAACACTCAATGATAAGTTTAAATGCTACATTGACACGCATTTAAACTAGCAAAGGTGGGTGGCAGGCCAGCGAGGAGGGTACCTACCTGCTCACCCCCCACAGCTAGCAGTGGAACCAGTGAACCAGAGGAGTGGCTATCTCTACAAAGCAGTGTGCAAAAGATGGAGATTAGCGCACAAGAGGTGGATAGGCAGAAAAGGGGCAAAATTCAGCAGAAGAGCAGACAGCAAGTGGAACCAGGGATAAAGGACAACCAAGGAAGGGGCTGGAGTAGAACAGCAAAACAGTCTAGGGAGGTCAAATCATGGAAAGCCATGTGTGCAAATGCCAGGAGCCTTAGCAACAAGATGGAAGATCTGGAGGCTGTCATGGTGCAGTCGGACCTGGACATTGTGGCCATCACTGAAACCTGGTGTAATAACCACGACTGGGAGATGGCCATACCTGGCTACAAGATATTCAGAAGAGAGAGGGCAGGCAGGAAGGTAGGAGGAGTGGCACTGTATGTGAAAAATGACATAAGGGCCACAGAGATCCAGGAGGAACAAAATGGGGAGAGATACTATTGGTTAAGCTGGAAAGGAAAATGGGGCCAGCCATCCGCAGAGGTGTGGTCTATAGACCACCAGCCCAGGAGGAAGAAACATAGGGAACTGTTGCTAGCCATCCAAAGGATGGCAGATAAGGCTGAGGTAGTACTGGTTGGAGACTTCAGTATTCCAGACATGGACTGGAGCATCCCAGCAGCAGCATGAACTAGGAGCAGATCTATCCTGGACTCTTTAGGGTGCCTTCCTCAAGCAACTGGTCATGGAACCAACTCGGCAGAAGGCAATACTGGACCTTGTGCTAACAAACAGGGACAGTGTGGTGGGGGTAACAGTGGGGGAGCACCTGGGGAACAGTGACCACCAGTCATTGTGGTTTGAAATCACAGAAAGAGCAGAACCAAACCACACAAAAACATGTATCCTGGATTTTAGGGGAGGCAGACTTGGGGAAAATGGGGAGATACTTGAAAGAGGCATTAAGGGGAATGGGGCAGGAATCAGGGGTTGAGGAACAGTGGGCAGTACTTAAAATGGGGATTACAAGAGCAACAGAATTATGCATTAAGCAGGTTAGCAAGAGGAAAAGGAAGAGGAAACCATTATGGTTTTCCAAAGAGGTAGCAAAGAAAGTGAAAGCCAAAAAGATTGCATTCAGGCAATACGAAAAGACACAGGCAGAAGGGGATAGGGAGAAGTACTAGGAGAAGCAAAGGGAGGCAGGGAGGTCAGTAAGGGAAGCCAAAGCTCAGACAGAAGAACACATTGCAAAATCAGTGGGTAGAGGGACAAACCTTTACAGGTACATAAGTGAAAAAAGAAAGGCAAAGGGAGGGATAGTGAGACTGAAGGGGGAGGATGGGGGCTGCGTGGAGGATGACAACAGTAAAGCTGACCTATTGAACAGGTATTTCTGCTCAGTCTTTACTGAGGAAGAGGAGGGTAATGGGTCTGAAGGGAGTACAAGGGGTGAGAATGGTGCAGAAATGGACACACGTCCCTTTACGCAAGAAAGGGTCCTGAAGGAACTGGAAGTAATGAGTTGATAAAGCAATGGGGCGCACCCCAGGGTCCTTAAAGAACTAAGAGAGGTGGTGGCTGAACCTCTGGCTATCCTGTTTAGCCGATCACTGGAAACAGGGGAGGTACCCAAAGACTGGAGGACAGCAGATGTAGTCCTTATACAAAAGTGGGAACAAAGAGGAAGCAGGGAACTATAGACCAGTCAGCCTCACCTCGGTAGTGGGGAAGATCATGGAAGCACTACTGAAGGAGAGATGGTGGAACATCTGGTTGTCAATGGACTACAGGACCCAAGGCAGCATGGTTTCACCAGGGGGAGGTCATGTCAGACCAACCTCGTTGAATTTTTTGACTGGGTGACTAGGGAGCTGGATCAGGGGAGGGCAGTGGACATGGCCTATCTAGACTTCAGCAAGGCCTTTGACACTGTGCCACATAGAAGACTATTGCACAAACTGGGGAATATGGGCGTGGGCAGGACAGTAGTATGGTGGGTAGGTAACTGGCTGGGTGGCGGTAAATGGCTGTCACTTCACAGAGCGAAGAGTGACCAGTGGGGTACCACAGGGATCAGTGCTGGGACCAGTCCTATTCAGCATCTTCATCAGTGACATTGCGCAGGACCTAGAAGGCAGAATTTCACTGTTCGCTGATGACACAAAGCTCTGTAACAGAGTAGACACACCAGAGGGTGTAGACAGAATGAGAAGGGACCTGCAGAAACTTGAAGAATGGTCAGGGGTTTGGCAGTTGAAATTCAGTGCAAAGAAGTGCCAGATAATGCATATGGGGCACAAAAACCCTGGCACAATATATATCAGTTGGGGGTGAGGATATAGCATGCACCAAGCAGGAAAGGGATCTTGGGGTTATCTCTGATGACCTCAAGATAGGGAAACTGTGTGACAAGGCAGCAGGTAAAGCAAATAGGATGCTGGGATGCATAGGCAGGGGCATCACCAGCAGGAAAAGGGATGTCATAATTCCACTATAGAAGACACTAGTGAGGCCCCACCTGGAGTACAGTGTACAGTTCTGGAGACCTTACCTATGTAAGGACATAGACAGGGTAGAGAAGGTTCAGAGGAGGGCAACAAAGATGGTGCATGGATTGTATCACAAGTCCTGTGAGGACAGGTTGAAGGAACTGAACATGTACTCCCTGGAGGAGAGGAGGGAGAGAGGGGATATGATAGAGACATACAAGTATCTTACAGGGAGGAACAGGGTGCAGGAATACACTATTTTAAGCGAAAAAGATGTTCCAGGACTAGAGGCACAGGATGAAGTTGGAGGAGGACGATTCAGAGGAAACGTGAGGAAGAATTTCTTCACAGAACGGGTGGTGGACAAGTGGAACACCCTGCCAGAGGAAGTGTTGGGGGCTGAAACAATCACGGGATTTAAGAATGCATGGGATAGACATAAAGGAATTCTGGAGGTCAGGGGTAAGGGGCAACAGACTTCTAGGAAAACATAAACTGAACTTACAAGCTCAAATGGGCAGACTGGGTGAGCCATAGGCCCTTATCTGCCGACACTGTCTATGTATCTATGTAGTGGCATCTGTCTGGCCATTTGGGTAGTCCTCGGCCAAAGAAACAGCCTTTTCCCCACTTTCTGGTTGGTGTTCCTTTACCCAGAGCTGCACATCTGTAGGCAAGATATTGATGAATTGCTCCATGGCAAATGTGTCGATCTGTGTGACTGTTTTGCTCTCTGGTTGGAGCCATTTTATCAGGAGTTGTCCAAGTCGGGTGAAGGCTTCTTGAGGATTGTCGACTGAGTTGTACTTCAGAGATCGAAATTTCTGCCTGTAGGTCTCTCCTGAGATGTTGTGCCTTTTCAAGATTTTGCTTTTTACAAGGTCATAGTTTTCTGACTGCAGTGTCCATATTGCTGTAGGCAAATTAGGCTTTTCCCTGTCAGGTAGGGTACCAGTCTGATTGTCCATTGCTGATTTGGCCATTGGCAGGCTGTGGCAACTCTTTCAAAAGTCGTCAGGTATGCCTCGGTATCATCCGAGGGACACAACTTTGTAAGTGTAATGGCTTTTAAGTTGCTTGAGTTTTGTTGCTCGTCTGGATCTGTGCCAGATTCTCTGCCTTTGATAGCTTGCAAGGCATCCAGCCATCGCTGCTCTTACGCTGCATCTCTTCTGTCATCTGCTGCTCCTGTCGCTGCATCTCTTTTCTCCTCTGCTTCTTCATCTCTTTTTGTTGTATAGCCCACCATTTGAAAAGTCCATCAGACTTTCAGGTTCTGTCACTGCCTGTTTTTTCATAACTTGTGCTGGCTGTACAATCTCAGCTTGGATTTCTGTCTCTGCTAGTTTGGCTGCCATTCTCCTGGTAACCACTCCTGGATTTCCTGCTGCAGAATCCATACCTTTTTCTGTGCTTCCCTGGTACTAGGTCCAGTACCCACTCACAAAACTCCTGACTTTGAGTATGCACGGTGTAAATCCCGCTTAGGCTGACACCATCTGTCGTTGAGGCACAGGTCAGGAAGCATAGGAAAAACTGTAACTATTGCAATGGACAGGAAGTCAAGATGACAAGCTGACACTGTGATGTGGTTTTTCGTTAGTGCCGCAGAACTTCTGCAAAATTACAGACCACCGGCACAGAAGTTCTGTGGCAAATGGTAATCTTGCCACAGAACTTGGACCCAGTGTGCCTCAGAAAAGTAGGGGCCTTGGTGGTGATCATGTCTACAAGACTCATTTCTGAGTTAACAGGCGCTGATGTGTAAGCAGCCATACTTAGTCTTTCATAAAGACAGGGTTTCTTTATGCTTAAACCCCCATTTTCTTCCTAAAGTGGTTTCAGGCTTCACTGTAAACCAATCTGTCCAACTACCAGCGTATTAGGTGTAGCATGCCGTTCAAGGGAAGCATTGCTGCACACCTTAGATGTACATAGAATATTGAGATACTGTCTCTTTTGTACCAAAGAGACAAGCAAGACAGCGCAGCTTTTTGTTTTTGTCTCCGGTAAAGAGGGCAGTCCAGTTTCTAAGCAGTGCCTATCCAGATGGCAGGCCAACTGCGTTTTATTTTGTTACAAAAAATATGGCAAAGAACTGCCCAGAGTGGTGAAACCTCATTCCACACAGGGGATGGTTGCTTAAGTAGCTTGCTTTAAAGGAGTCTGTGCCGCTGAGATTTGCGAAGTGGCTACCTGGACGAAAGTCCATACTTTCACCAAACATTACAGCTTGGATATAATCTCCAAAAAATGGGCCAGCTTTGGCCATGCATTTCTTCAAGTTTCTTACCTAGACTCCATCACCCTTCTCCTCCCAACTGCTAGGGACTCGTTCCTAGATGTGTGATCTGCTGCAAGAGATATCCTCAAAGAAGATAGTACAGCTGCATGGGTATTTACTAGTAACAGTAGATCTTAGAGAGAATCTCTTGCAGTAGGTCAAGCCAAGCTGTCCCTCGCTCCTTCCCCCTTGCCTTATACTGGAAACTGTCGCTGTAGGGGGGAGACTAGTTCCTGCTGCTGTAAATGCAGGGTGCTCCTACTTCCTCCTCAGTTCCCTTTGGGAGACCTCCGAAGTCCAGGTGGCACTTGGTTGCCGACGGGAAAAGAACGGAGGAGGGTCTGGGACTGCCCATGCTTATATGCCCTATAGCACAGCATGTGACGTCATTGTGGATGGTCCCAGATCAACTGTTGGTGAAATCCTTTATCTGGATTCGGTGCCTGCAGCTGGATGTTCCTAGATATGTAACCTACAGCAAGAGATTCAAAGATCTACTGTTACGGTAAGTACCCACAGAACTGTACTTCCTGAATGGAGGGAGGCAGCTATCATCCCAGTTTTCTTAAGAAAGGATCAAAGGCGGACTATAAAAATTACAGGCCAGTAAGTCTGACATCAGTTTTGGGCAAAATACTTGAAGTTACCACCAAAGAGTTTATAGAAGGGTTTATTAGAGAAATGGGCAAGTAAAATGGTTTTAAGGAGGAGAGATCATGCCAAACTAATTTTTTACTTCTTTGAACCAGTTAGTAAGGTATTGGATGAGGGAATGCCAGTGGACGTGTTGTATCTAGATTTTTTCAAAGGCCTTTGATATGGTCCCACATTTTGAATTCATAACAAAATTTGAGGAAATTAATATAAATAAGAACGTTGTCAGTTGGATGGCCTCCTGGCTAAACCTGTCAAAACAGAGGGTGTGTGTGTGTGTGTGTGTGTGTGTGACAGGAACCTGTTCAAGATGGGTACAGTGACAGAGTTCCGCAGGGTTCAGTGTTGGGGCCTACATTGTTTAACATTTTTGTATCATCAGTGTAACAGCTCGCCATGGCTATGCAGATTTGCAGATGATACCATGGTGGCCATCGTGGACAAATAACATGGCAATAAAAAAACTTCCAGCAGGGAATAACATCTTGAAAATTGGGAAAGCAAAACAAACTTATGTTTAACGTGGATAAATGTAAAGTAATGCACTTCAGTATTAAAAATAAGTGCTAAACTTTTTCTGAATGGAAAGGAAATAAGTCCAAAGAGGAAGAAAAAGAGCTAGGTGTTTTATCTAACAAGTTACCCGTAACATAAGTAGTATGGCCAGGGAGATGGCGATGCCTTTGTATAGTGCATTGATGAGGCCACATTCTAAGTATTACGGACAACTATGGGCTCCTAATAAGAAAGGAAATATCAAGAGAGTGGAGGTAGTTCAGAGGATGGCCAATAAGCTGGTAAATACTATAAAGGGCATAGAGTAAAAGGATAGGCTCAGAGAGTTAGATGTGTACTTCTTGAAGTATAGGAGTTTGAGAGGAGACATTTGTCTGGTTTACTGGGCCTTTAAGGATTGTGAGACTGTATATGGGAGTGCACTGATTTACAATTAAAGGAGCAGTGTAGAAATACTAGATGCCACAGCCTGGTTTAAAATTAAACGAGCAATGTAGAAATACTAGATGCCACAACCTCTAGTTAAAAGTAGGATTCTGTAAGACAAACCAAAGAGGAGCATAGATGAACCAAAGAGTAGCATCTATCTGGAATAGTTTACCACACTGTGTAGTACATAGTAAAACATGGACCAATTCAAAATTGCATTAGACAATCGCCTAATTAATAAAGGGATAACCGGACACTTCCATTGAGAAATGGCAAGTCACAGTGGCTACAGCTTACTAATACTATTCTATTAACTGGGTGTATTTGGCCCCAAAACTTATGGTTTCCACAGTGTCCTGATGCCACCAGTCGCGTGTGACTCCATGAGATGTTCGATAGTTAAGTACCTTTCCTTTATTGCAGTAACACGCTAAAATTGAGAGTAATAGATCTCGCTTCGAGATAGAGCTCTTGCAGCAGGTAATAGCTGTTAAGACTATGCTGCCAGGCACTAGGCCTCCACAGAAAACTTCTAGGTTACAGTGAGTTCTTGCATAACTGTACTTTTTCTGGTAATAGAAGATCCCATTAGAGTGCTCCATCAGTGGTGAGTGTTTTTCCTTAACCAGACTGTTTCAGAGAGATTTAACAGGGAAGATGGGATTTAATGAATTCAAGGAACTCTGGACAGTTTTAAGTGGCTGGAAGCAGAATTTCATGATGTTTGACCGAGACAGCAGTGGAACTGTGGAACCACATGAACTGAGTCAAGCTATTGCGTCAATTGGTAATGAAAGTCTGAAATCGTTTTTTTTTTTTTTTTTTTTTTTGTATTTAAAACTTATTTGTGGCAAGTTCACCATACAGTCTGTGTCTGCTAATGCAATTCAGATACTAAATTGACTATGCTTACGTTTTTCTTTATAGTTAATTCCAAGTAGAGTCTAACTTAATTTTCTTTTTTTCAGCTCGTTTTTAATCTGTCATTACTAAATCTGTGCGTGACTCTTTCTTGTACAGATGACAAGAAAAAAATAAGATAAATTTACATGAAAAGTTGTTTCTGACAAGACAAACTGGAAATATGCCCGAAGTAGATCAGGAATCCCCAAACCTGTGTTTTTTTTTTTTAAATGCACAGTTTATGCCCCCTTCCTCACCGAAACCTGCTACACTCCTTCTGGGACTCCCAAGGCATCCGCAGAGCTCTGCCAGGCTTCCAGGGAGCGTCAGTGGGCTATCCCCCATCCAGCCTTTGTTTACCCCCCCCGGGCGGGGAGAAGGGAGAGCCCGGGTCCTCCCCCTCCAACTGACTGTAGTGCGCTGGGCGATCTGCACTGTTCCCTCCCAGAGCCTGGTCTGTTGGTATAGATGCCGGGGCCCATTACCAAGAGCAGGTGCAGGGCTTTTCCATTTTTGGTCCCAGAGGACAACAGCATACCGGGAGGTCCAAGGAGGTGGGGCATGCTGAGACGTGCTGCCGCTTGGACCTCATCTGATGCCCTCCTCCCACCCACTACATGCGTCCTGGCTGCACTGCCACCCGTGGTCACCCAGGTGACAGTATAGCAGTGTGACCCGCAACCCACCCTCCCCGAGAGGAGGAGAGTGGCCCTACGAACGCAATACCTCTCCTCGACCTGCACCTTTCCTGAACCAGGGTCACTACGCTCAAGTGATGGTGCTACCGGTGGGCCAGCCTAAAACCTGTTGGTTTTAAAAACAAAAATATTATGCTACTATTGGGCCCCTCAGTAAAACGCACATATCCAGGCTGTGCCGTTATGAGGTCCAGATAAATGCACTGTAGCACTGCTTCTCACCCTTTTCAGATTTTACCCAGGTAATGCTGAGATTGCCATCTGATTTTCACTTTACTTGACTGGTGTAATATTAAATACTGTAGATAAGTTCTTTTTAATAGTATAGTATCTGCTGTTGCCCAGGGCATTGTGACAGGGAGCTCCTGCCACTCTTAAGGACCAACCTTTTCTTAAATCTGTTGCAACAGTTCTATTTTTTAGCCTAATCTATCCTCTACAGTTTCTAGTCCATAAGGTTGGTCACCTATGGGCACCCCTTCCCTTTCTTGACTATGCTATAGTGTCCTCTTTAATTTTCCTTTTCCCTCTGAGGTCCTCAGAAGTCACTGTGGCAATCAGTATTGGCTATGGCTGATAAGGCTCTTTTGGCCTGTCAGCTGACCTGGCTGAGACTGCCAGGTTTAGTTTGGAGGTTGCTAAATATCGGTTTCAGATGGCAATGACACTGCTGCCAGGTGGATGGCCCTCACAGAGGCCTTCAGGAGATTTGCATGGCTCAGCACCACCAACCTCACACAGGATACCCAGGCAAAGGCCATGGATTTCCCTTTTGCAAACAGTTCCCAATTTGGGGATAAAACAGAGGCCTACATGAAAAAGGTGGATGACTATAAGGCTACCTATAGGAGCAGTTTGGCCAAGGAAAAACCTCACCTTCCATCAGACCCTGCGGAAGGGGAGGCAGGAGTAGAGCTACTTACAGCAGACTTTTTTTTTTTTTTTTTTTTTAGGCTCGGGCTGTTCCCCAGTACCACCAGTACTCTCAGCAGACAGGGTACTTTGGGTTGGGGGCAGAAGGGAGTCTAGGCATGGGTCCCAGGCTGGATAGACCCAGCCCCAACCCAAGCAGAATTCCTGACTTAGTTACCATGGCCACCTCCCAAGTTCCAGTAGGGGACAGACTGGCTCACTACTTCCGGGCTTGGAAAAACATTACCACAGACAAGTGGGTCCTGTAAGTAGTGAGTCAGGGTTTGTCCCTCAGTTTCAAATCCTTCCCATCACTAAGAACAAGAGTATTTAGACCATCTTCCAATCCAGAGAGGAAGCTGCTGGAAAAGAAGGTATAAACCCTGCTGCTGTCAAGGGCAGTGGAACCTGTCATCCACAGCAAAAGGGAAGGATTTTTTTTACTCAAGACATTTCCTCACCACAAAGAAAAGTGGAGTGGCGGCCTATTCTAGATCTAAGATTACTAAACTGGCATTTGATAAAACCACAGTTCAAAATGACAACGTTATCTGTGATTCTGCCAACCCTCCAAAAAAGGGTCTGGTTGGCATCCTTGGATCTAAAGGATGCTTACTTCCACATCCCCATAAGGGAGTCCCACAGAAAATACCTCTGGTTCAGACTCTCTTCAGGCCATTACCTGTTTTCAACACTACCTTTCACCCTCACTTCAGCTCCAAGACTGTTCACAAAGTGTCTGGTAGTGGTGGTGGCTCACCTCAGAAGGTCAGGAGTCAGTGTTTCCCTACCTGGACGATTGGTTGGTGGTGGAAAATTCTCCACAACAGGTAAAGGACCTCCTGCAAGTAACCCAGGAACTCTTGGAAGTCCCTAGGTTTTCTAATAAACAGAAAGAAATCTGTCCTAGCATCAGTACAAGTGTTAAACTTCATAGGAGCGGAGTTGGATACACTGAAGGGGGAGGGCTTACCTGCCTCAGGACAGAGTAAGCAACATCCTACAAATTGCTGGCTCGTTCAGATTGAACAAGCCAAAAACAGCAAGGCAGTTCCTGCAGTTACTGGGCCATATGGCAGCGTCCACATGCATATTCCTGGTCTCCAGATTCCAAATGAGATATACAGTTTAACCTCAGGGAACATTGGTGCCAAAGAAGGGACTCTCTCTAAGTTGGTTCCAGTAACAAGGACATTACTGCAAGCTCTACACTCTTTGGCATGTCCCCTTTCCCTTTAAGTATCCACCGGAAGTCTTCAGGCTGGCTCCTCCCACCCACCTGGGTGGTATATACCTCGGCATCACCCCATGACTCCAGATCTTCCTTTCCGCTGGAAGATTCAGGTTGCCTCCCTCGTGCTCACGCATTTCGTAGGCCCTGGCTTTCAAAACTTCAGTTTTACTGAAATTAAAACTCGTTTGAGTTAGCGATTGCTCCTATGCGTCTTTGATTATGGAGGAAAAATCTTCCCCCAGATTTCGCCAGTGTCCTTGCAGCCAGAAGATGTTGTGCACTGATCCCCATCTCACATGTGTCTACTGCTTAGGTGTTAGCCATGACGCCTCATCCTGCAGCTTTTGCTTGGCCTTCTATCCCAATGTTCTGGATGACCGCCTGGCACACTTAAAGTTGGGGAGACCAGAGAAAAGGAATCCTCCAGTGAAGTCCAAGGAGGCTAGGTGGCTGCTTCCACGGCGGCTCAGCTCTAACAACTGGAACGATGCAGGCATTCAAGGAAGAAGCGGCTTGTGCCGCCGACACTTGGGGCTTCTTCGTTCCTCTCAACCTAGGCTCTACTTTCTCGGGCTCCTTCCGGAAGTTGTCCATCTCTTCCCACCAGGGGAGAGGCGCCTTCGGGCTCGCACTCCTCCCGATTCTATAAGCAGGAGAAGGAACAGAGTAAGCCCTTGTCTACGCAAAGGTGCTTTTGGGACCGAGAGAGGTCCCAGTCCCAAGAACATGCGGTCTTGACTTTGGTTGAGATTGCTTCTTCGGCCGCTGGCTTTTCGGACCTTCCGTTGGGCCAGATGATCGAAGATGCAGTCGATGAGGTCGTGATTGTGATCAACCCCATTGACCCACTGTCGCCGGCTCCGGCCGGCGACTTTTTGGAAAGGACTCCGGTCCTCGTCTTCCCTGACGAGGAGACCCGGCCCACTTGTGTTCCCATCGAGGACCCGGTTTCGGACCCCCAGAAGTCACCGGTCCTGCCGGTGTCTCCGGAACGACCGAGTCGGTCTGCCCGATCTTGGTCTAGGTCTACACCCTCCTCGACTGAAAGGAAGAGCCATAAGCGCTCTAAGAAGAGGCAACACCATCGGTCGTCTTCGTACTCCTCGGATGAGAAGCTCCGGCGGAAACTCCAGCGCTATGAGGACCTCATGTGGCAACAGCTGATCTTGTCTGGGCAGAAGCGTACTCCAGCTCCTTCCCCGGCCATTACTTGGCTTTCGCCTCCTAGGCTGAAGCTGATCCCTCTGGAGCCGAAATCTTCAGTTCCCCCACCCGTGGGGCCGGCAAATCCACATCTTCAGACTAAACCGGTCTCTCCACCCCTTGTGGTGGAACCACCACCTAAGCAGCCTGTGGGAGGGGCTTCTTCAAAAGAAGACAGACTGGACACTGGGCTTCCCCGGCGTTGATCGGTCATGGTCAACCCAGACCACCCTCTGTATTTCGAGGGTGATTTGGGCGGCAGGCCGCTATATCCAGACTCCTCGGATTCGGACGTCACCAGGCTTCACTCTCAACCTGGGGATGAGTCGTCCGTTGGCCTAGGGATGGAGGATGGTTCTTCCTCCTTCCAAGGGATCCTTCGCCTCATCTAAGTCCACAGAGATGCCCCTGGAACCCATCCAGAAAAAGGTGGATTACCCTCTTATGGACATCTTTAAAAGAAGGGATACCCCGATGGGAGGCCTGTCCTGTGGCTGAGGACATTGTTGGTCTGGCCCTCTAACTCTGGCAGCGTTCTGCCTCTTGTCCAGCCCCATGGGGTCCCTTGTGGGGTTCACAGAGCACCCTTTGGCTGAGATCCTGGTGACCACCTCTGCGTGCAGGTGTACTGGCAGTTTTGCCGACACAGACCGACCTCCCGACAGGCTCTTGGACCATTTGGCGAGGAAGGTCTATGTGGCTTCCTCCTTGGGCCTTCGTCAAGCAAGTTCGGCAGTCGTCATGGCACACTTCTCTCACACCCTTCTCGGGTCATTAGACTAAGTCCTCCCACATCTCCCCGTGGACATGCAGACCACTGTCAAACAGGTCCAAGACCAGGGCCGAGCTGTTGCCAGAGAGCAGCTCCAGACGGCCCTGGACATTGGGGACTCTTGTGCCCACTCGATGGCTGCTGCAGTGCCTCTCACCACAGGGCTTGGCTGAGGCTCTTCTCCTTCCCGGCAGATACTCGGCACAAATTTGCCTGGACAGACTTGTTTGGCCCAGGAGTGGCCGGGCACCTGCAGCGCATAGAACAGTCCAATGCCACCTTGGACGCAACTTCTAGCAAGGTTCATCAGGCAAGAACCAACAGAAGAAGAAACCCTTTCGGTACTCTTCCCCTGTGGCTCAGCAGTCCCCCTTCCAAGGGGGGACAGCAGCATCAGCAGCCGGCTTAAGCTTGGCGCCCTCGGCCCAAGCCTGGACCCCAACAGGCCCGTAAAGGAGACTGAGGCTCGGGTCCTGGAGCCCCCTTCTCCAAGCCTGCTCAGTGACTGGGTGGGGGCTGCCATCCCTACTCCCGTCACTCCAGCTCTGGGTCCTCCTGTCCCGGCTCCGTCACTTTTCCGCCTGGTCCAGTGTTACCTTGGACAGGTGGGTTCTTGAAGTTGTCGGTCAGGGACTGCCTCTAGAATTCGAGCAGTACCCTCCCAGCCGAGCCTGCGCCTCTCGGGAGGAATGGATATCTGCTCACACCTAGTCGGCTCTTCGAGACAACGTTGCTCAACTCCTCCTTAAGAAGGCAATATCTCCCGTGGCGGATCCTCCAGCAGACCCAGGCTTCGTCTCCAGGTACTTCCTGGTTCCCAAGTGGATTGGGGGCTGGTGCCCCATTCTAGATCTCCATGACCTGAATCAATAGCTCAGGCCTTGCACCTTTCGGATGGTCACTCTGTCCCAGATCATTCCGTCCCTGGAGCGAAACATGTGTTCTAGGAGTGTGGATATGTTGTTCATCCACACTCTCTGGCATGTCCCTTTCCCCTTTAAATCTGGCCGGAAGTCTTCAAGCTGGCTCCTCCTACCCAACCGGGCGGTAAATAACCTCTGCTCAGCCCCATGACACCAGATCTTCCTTTCCGCTGGAAGATTCAGGTTCCGTTGTGCTACTTCAGCAGTTTGTAGGCCCTGGATTCTCAACGCTTTCTCTAAAACTCGTTCAAGTTTATGATTCCAATCCGAGCACATCAGACATAGAGGACAAATCGTCCTCCGGTTTTCGTCAGTATCCCTGCGGACAGAAAATGTTGCGCACCGATCCCCACCTCTTGTGTGTCTACTGCTTGGGTGTTGTACATTACACCACCTCTTGCACCATCTGTCTGGCCTTCCATCCCAACGTCCTGGATGACCGCAAGGCGCGCCTGAAATTGGGGAGACCGGAGTTTCGCAATACACTAGTGAAATCAAAGGAGGCAAGGTGGGCGGTTTCTATGGCTGCAGGATCTGCTGAGCAGCTCTATCAGATGGTGGCTTTCGAAGAGGAAGCTGCTCAAGCTTTGGCCAGCAAGTTTTTTCGTGCCTCTTAACCTTGGCTCTAACTTCACTGGATCCTTTCGGGAGCTGTGTTAGTTTCTCCCCACCAGGGGTGAGGTGCCCTCGGGTTCGCACTCCTTCCGCCCTAGGAAAAGGGACAAGGACCCCAAGTAGTCTTCATCCCGAAGGAGACATTCCTGGGACCGAGAGAGGTCTGACTCTCAGGAACTTGCAGTCTCTACCTCGGTCGAGATCGCTTCCTCGGCCGCCGGCTTCTCGGACCTTCCGTCAGGCCAAGGCACCGAGGCCGGGAAACGGCTGAACCAGCCAAGATTTCTCTCGACCCACTCGAGCCTTTGTCACCGACTTCGGTCGATGACTCCTTGGAAAGGACACCTATCCTTTCCTTCCCCGACGAGGAGACCCAGCCCTCGGGTGTCCTGATCGAGGGAAAGGTGCTGGAACCTCAGTTCTCCCCGACTCCAGCTTCTCCCGATTGAACAAGCCGACCCCGTCTGTCTCTATTGAGGACTAGGACCACTTTGGTTGAAAAACCGAAGAAAGGTTATAAGCACTCCAGGAAGAGGCATCTCCACTGATCCTCATCCTCCTCGGATGAGGAGAGACTTCAACAGAAACTCCGTCGACGTTATGAGGATCTCATGTGGCAACAACTGATTCTGACTGGTCATAAGCCAGCTCTGCCAGCAACACCGGCCATTACTTGGACCCAGCCTCTCAGGCCAATGCCGACCCCTCCGGAACCGAAGGCCTCGGTTCCCCCACCCGTAGAGCCGGCACGCATTCCAGCTCGGCCTATTTCGGTCTCCCCACCGATATTGGTGGAACCACCGCCTAAGCAGCCTCAGGAAGGGGCTCCCTCGAAAGAGGACTGGACAGACACCGGCCTCCCTGGTCTGTCCATTACTGTTGTCCCCGATTGCCCTTGGCATATCGAGGGAAGACATAGGTGGGAGACCTTTATTTCCCAGACTCGGATGCCACTGGTCTGCACTCGCATCCGAGGGATGACGAGTCATCAGTGGCAGGTTTGGAGGAAGGTCCTTCCTATTTTCAAGGCATCTTCCGCTTGATTCTGAATCTACCGGAATGCCCTTGGAGCCTGTCCAAAAGAAGGCAGAATACCCCCTCATGGATATCCTCAAGCAGGGGGATACCCCGATGGAGGCCTTCCCAGTGGCCGAAGCCATTGTTGGCATGGCCTTCGAGCTATGGCAGCGCCCTGCCTCCTGCCCAGCTCTGTCTGCCCACATGGCCCACAAGTATTCGGTACCTGTGGGATCCCTGGTGGGTTTCACAGAGCATCCTTCGGCCGAGAGCCTCATGACTGCTTCTGTGTTTAGACGCAAGGGTAGCTCAGCTGACACTGACCGCCCTCCGGACAAGGAGTCCAAGAATATGGACCATTCTGCCCGGAAGGTTTATGCGGTCTCATCCTTGGGCCTTCGTCATGCCAGCTCGGTTGTGATCATGACACAGTTCTCATGCCCTCTTGGGGTCACTAGATGAAGTCCTCTCTCATCTCCCAGTGGACATGCAGACCACGGTGAAGCAGGTCCGTGACCAGGGCTGTGCTGTTGCGAAACAGCAGCTCCAGATGACCCTGGACATTGGAGATTCCTGTGCCTGCTCATTAGCAGCCTCAGTGGCCACTCGCTGCAGGGCCTAGCTGAGGTTATCCTCCTTTCCGGCGGATACGTGGCACAAGTTAACTGATGTGCCCTTCCTTGGCACCGACCTCTTCGATCCGCGAGTGGCAGGTCACCTCCAGCGAATAGAGCAGTCCAATGCTACCTCTGCAAAGGGTTCTTTGGGTAAGAACCAGTAGAAGCGCAAGAAGCCCTTTCGGCACTCTTCCCCTGCGGTTAGGCAGCCCTACTATCAAGAAGGCCAGCAGCAACAGCAGGCTCAAGCTTGGCGCCCCAGGCCCAAGCAAGGTCCTCAACAGCCCTGTAACAGAGGCCGAGGTGCTGGTCCAGGAGCCTCCTCCTCCGTGACTGGTCAGGGTTTGCCACCCCTACATCCGTCACGCCAGCTCTGGGTCCTCCCGTGGGGATCTGACTCCATCACTTTCTTTCCGCCTGGGCCGGTATCACTTCAGACAGGTGGGTTCTGGAAGTGGTCGGCCAGGGACTGCCTCTAGAATTCGAGCAGTACCCTCCCAGCCAAGCTTGCGCCCCTCGGGAGGAAAGGATCTCAGTTTGCACTCAGTCGACTCTTTGGGACGACATTGCTCAGCTCCTCCACAAGGAGGCAGTAGCTCCAGTGCCAGATCCTCCTACAGACCCAGGCTTTGTTTCCAGGTACTTCCTGGTGCCCAAGCGGACGGGGGGTTAGCGCCCCATCCTAGATCTCCATGACCTGAATCAATATCTCGGGTTTGGCACCTTCTGGATGGTAACTCTGAACCAGATCATGCCATCTCTGGAGTGAAACGTGGTTCTGTTCACTGGATCTGCAGGACGCGTTCTTTCACGTCCCAATCAGTCCATCCCACCAGTGGTTCCTCCGCGTCAGGGTCGAAGGGACCCTGTACCAGTTCTGAGCCATGCCGTTCGGCCTGTCATCGGCCCCACGGGTCTTCAAGTGCATTGCAGTGGTGGCAGCCCATCTTCGGCGTCAGGGAGTTCAGATATACCCCTATCTCAACGACTGGCTCCTGGTGGGTTCCTCCCTTCAGGAGGTGGAGAGGTCCAGGGATCTGGCCCTCCGAACCTGCTTCCAGCTTGGCCTCCTTATCAACTAGACCAAGTCAGAACTCTTGCCCTCTCAGGTGATGGGCTTTATCGGAGCAGAGCTTGACTCGCATCAAGCCAGAGCTCGGCTCCTGGTGGACAGGGCAGAGGTTCTCTCCTCCTTTGCCCAATCATTTCTGGCTATGCAGTTGTGCCCTGCCTGGGACTTTCTGCGCCTTCTGGGTTACATGGCGGCGTGCACCTCTGTGGTCCATTGGGCCAGGTGGCACATGTGCCCCCTCCAATGGGAGCTGGCCGCCCAGTGGACTCAGCAATATGGTCACTTCGACCAGCTGATTACTGTAACCCAGAAGATGTGGGATGCTCTCCAATGGTGGACCATCCCAGACCGATTGCAGGAAGGAATCCCGTTTGTCTGCCCTGAGCAGATGGTTGTCCTGACGACTGATGCCTCACTCATGGGCTGGGGAGCCCACAGGTTCTGGACCCCCGAGGAGTCCCAATGCCACATCAACCTGTTGGAGCTCAGAGCAGTCAGATTGGCCCTGTCAGCTTTCGCTCTTCAGCTCCAGGGTCAAGTGGTTCAAGTACAGACGGACAATACCACGACCATGTACTACCTCAGCAAACAGGGCAGCACACACTCCCATCTGCTGTGCAAGGAGGTGCTCCAAATCTGGACCCTCGTCAGCAGATTTGAGGCAGATCTCCTTGCCATTCGTGTGGCAGGAGTCTCGAATCAACTGGTGGATGCTCTCAGCCGCTTAGGCCAGACATCCCATGAGTGGTCTATCCATCCAGAGGTAGCTTACAATCTGTTCTCCTGTTGGGGCAAACCGTTGGTGGACCTGTTTGCCTCCAGGGAGAACAAGCTGAGACTGTACCATGCCCGCCCACCTCAGCAGGGCTCGCTGCAGGGGGATGCCTTCCCGAGGCCATGAACCCCAGGCCTCCTCTACGCCGTCCCTCCATTCTCCTTGATCCACAAGGTGCTACTCAAGGTGAGGAGGGACAAGGCGAAGGTGGTTCTGGTAGCCCCAGATTGGCCCCGCCAGTTCTGGTTTCCAGATCTCCTCCGCCTCAGTGCCCCAGAGCGGCTTTGTACGCGACCAGACCTGATGATATTGAACCAGGGGAAGGTATTCCATCCGGACCTTCAATCCCTGCACCTCACAGCCTGGTACCTGAGTGGCTAGAATTCCAGGCTCTGGGTCTTTCCAAGGATGTCTGCACTGTGGTGGAGGCATCTCGTAAGGAATCTACCAGGAAATCTTATGCCTTCAAATGGAAAAGGTTTTCCATTTGGTGTCAGGGTAAGAGTCTGGACCCCTTATCCAGCTCTGTGGCTAACATTTTAGACTACCTTTGGTCTCTCTCCAAAGGGAGTCTACGGTCATCGACCCTTTGGGTGCACCTGGCAGCCATCTCTGCTTACCGGGTGCGGGCCGGTCAGCCGACATTGGCACAGGAGACAGTGGTCGGGCGCTTTTTCAAAGGCCTGGATCATATATATCCCCTCCGGTGCGTGAACCTCCATCGCCGTGGGATCTCTTGCTGGTTTTGGCAAAGCTCATGGGCAAGCCATTCAAACCCATGCACAAGTGTGAGCTCTCACACTTGTTGTGGAAGATGGCCTTCCTGGTGGCTATCATGTCAGCCAGAAGGACAGGGGAACTCCAGGCGCTTTTGGTGAACTCCCTTTATCTGGTCTTTCACAGGGACAAAGTTGTTCTGCGCCCCCACCCAAAATTCTTTCCGAAGGTGGTGTCAGAGTTTCACCTTAACCAGGTGTTGACTCTGCCAGTATACTACCCTAGCTACACCTCGGACGCAGAGTACAGACTCCATACTCTGGACCTCAGATGTGCTCCCTTCTATTATAAGGAGAGGATGATGGAAATTTGGGGAGAGGTTCACCAGCTTTTGTCACCTAGGCTGAAGCCGCTTCTGGCAGACCTGCAGCTAAATGGACCATTGCGAGATGGATTACATCATGCATAGGTCTGTGCTATGAGTTGGCAAGCAAGGACCCTCCCAGAGGGATAAGAGCTCATTCTACCCGCCATACTGCTGCATCAGTGGCTGCTTCCAGGGACATCCCTATCCAGGAAATCTGTCGGGCTGCTACCTGGAAGTCAGCGAACACCTTCATTACCCACTATCACATCAACCTTGAGTCACGCCGGGATGCTGGTTTTGGGGCCTCGGTTCTCCAATCTCGGTTTCCTAAGTAGGGGGTGTGCACCTTGCCTCCCTCCTCCCGGAGAACTGCTTGTAGTCTGCCAGAGAGTGTGGATGAACATATCCACACTCCTAGAAGAACAGTTTACTCACCTGTAACAGTAGTTCTAGGAGTGGTATGTGGTGTTCATCCGCTCGCACCCACCCGACCTCCCCGGCTTTAGGCGCACCACCTTGCTTCCAGCGGGCTAAGATCTGGCGTCATGGAGCAGAGCCGAGGTATTTACCACCTGGGTGGGTGGGAGGAGCCAGCTTGAAGACTTCCAGCCAGATTTAAAGTGGAAAGGGACATGCCAGAGAGTGTGGATGAACAACATATACCACTCCTAGATCTACTATTACAGGTGAGTAACCTGTTCTTTTTGTTCACTGGATCTGCAGGACGCATTCTTTCACGTCCCAATCCGTCCGTCCCATCAGCGGTTCCTCCACTTCAGGGTCGAAGGGACCCTGTACGAGTTCTGAGCCATTCTGTTTGGCCTGTCATCGGCCCCACGGGTCTTCACCAAATGCATTGCAGTGGTGGCGAACCCATCTATGGCATCGGGGGATCAGAATTTGCCCCTACCTCTGACTGGTTTCTGGCAGGTCACTCCCTACAGGAGGTGGAGAGGTCCAGGGATCTGGCCCTCCAGACCTGCTCCTAACTCTGCCTCCTAATCAACGATGCCAAGTCGGAACTCGTGCCTTCTCAGATAATGGGCTTCATCGGGGCAGAGCTCGACTCTTGTCAAGCCAGAGCTCGGCTCCCGGCGGACAGGGTGGAGGTTCTTTCCTCCTTTGCCCATTCATTTCTGGTTGGGCAGTTGCGCCCTGCCCAGGACTTTCTGCACCTTCTGGGTTACATAGCGGCATGCACCTCGGTGTCCGTTGGGCCTGGTGGTACATGCGCCTCCTCCAGTGGAAGCTGGCCACCCAGTGAACTCAGCGCCATGGTCAATTCGATCAGCTGATCACTGTATCCCAGAAGATGTGGGATTCCCTCCAGTGGTGGACCGCCCCAGACTGGTTGCAGGAAGGGATCCCATTTATCCGCCCCGAGCCAGTGGTCATTCTCACGACCGATGCCTCTCTCATGGGCTGGGGAGCCCACATGGGGGACAAAAGGGCCCACGGGCTCTGGACCTCCAAGGAGTCCCGATGCCACATCAACCTGTTGGAGCTCAGAGCAGTCAGACTGGCGCTGTCAGCTTTCGCACCTCAGCTCCGGGGTCAAGTGGTTCAAGTCCAGACGAACAGTACCACGACAAACAGGGTGGCATGCAGTCCTGTCTACTGTGCAAGGAGGCGCTCCGCATATGGACCCTCATGGGCCAATTGGAGTAGGATCTCCTAGCCATCCATGTGGCAGGAGCCTCGAACCGTCTGGTGGATGCTCTCAGACGTCTAGGCCAGACATCCCACAAGTGGTCTCTTCATCCAGAGGTAGGTTACAGCCTGTTCTCCCATTGGGGCAAACTGATGGTGGACCTGTTTGCCTCCAAGGAAAACACCAAGCTGAGGCTGTTTCATGCCCACCCCCCTCAGCAGGGCTCGCTGCTAGGGGATGCCTTCTCAAGGTCATGGACCCCTAGCTTCCTGTACGCCTTCCCTCAATTTCCCTTGACCCACAAGGTGCTCCTCAAGGTGAGGAGGGACAAGGCAAAGGTGTTCCTGGTAGCCCCAGACTGGCCATGCCAGTTCTGGTATCCAGATCTCCTCAGCCTTGGCTGCAGGCCCCCTCAGCGGCTTTGCACATACCCGTACCTGATCTCTCTCAATCGGGAAGGTATTCCTTCCGGACCTTCAATCCTTGCACCTCACAGCCTGGTACCTGAGCGGCTAGAGTTCCAGTCTTTGGGTCTTTCCGAAGATGTCTGCACCATGGTGGAGGCATCTAGAAAGGAATCGACTTGGAAATGTTATACCTTCAAATGGAAAAGGTTTTCCATTTGGTGTCAGGGAAAGGGCCTGGACCCTTCGTCCTGCCCAGTGGCTAACATTCTCTACTACCTTTGGTCTCTTTCCAAAGGGGGGTCTACGGTCATCGACCCTTGGGGTGCAACTGGCAGCCATCTCTGCTTACCGGGCTCGGGCTGGTCAGCTGACATTGGCACAGGAGACAGTGGTCGGGCGCTTTTTCAAAGGCCTGGATCACATATCCCCTCCAGTGCGTAAACCTCAACCTCAGTGAGATTTACTGCTGGTACTGATAAAGCTCATGGACAGCTTATTTGGACCCATCTGAAGGCGCGAGTTGTCCACTTGTGGAACACTGCCCTTCCTGGTGGCTGGCCACGGCCAGCCAGAAGGGACAGGAGCTCCAGGACGCTCGTGGACTTCCTTATCTGGTCTTCCACAGGGACAAAGTTGTCCTGAGCCTCTACCCGAAATTCCTTCCGAAGGTGGTGTCAGTTTCACCTTAACCAGGTGTTAATTCTGCCGGTTTACTACCCAGCTTACACCTCGAAGGCAGAGTACAGGCTCCATACCTTGGACCTGAGACGTGCTCTCTCCTATAAGGAGAGGACGGCAGAAATTCTGGGAGAGGCTCGCCAGCTGTTTGTCAGCTACGCTGAAGCCACTTCTGGCAGACCTGCAGCGAAGTGGACCATTGCTAGATGGATTGCAACATGCATAGGTCTGTGCTATGAGTTGTCGGGCAAGGAGCCTCCCAGAGGGATAAGAGCTCATTCTACCTGCCGTACTGCTGCATCGGTGGCTGCTTCCATGGACATCCCTATCTAGGAAATCTGCTGGGTTGCTACCTGAAAGTCAGCAAACACCTTCATCACCCACTACCATATCGATCTTGAGTCACACTGGGATGCTGGTTTTGGGGCCTCAGTTCTCCAGTCTCTGTTTCCTAAGTAGGGGGTGTGCACACCTTGCCTCCCTCCTCCCGGAAAACTGCTAGGAGTCTGCCAAAGAGTGTGGATGAACAACATATCCACGTCCTAGATGAACAGGTTACTCACCTGTAACAGTAGTTCTAGGAGTGGTATATGTTCATCCACACGGACCAACCCGACCTCCCCAGCAGTGGATGCACACCACTTCCAGCGGGCTAAGATCTGGCATCATGGGGCGGAGCCGAGGTATATACCACCCGGGTGGGTAGGTGGGAAGAGCCATCTTGATGACTTCCGGTGGATCCTTAAAGGGAAAGGGGACATGCCAAAGAGTGTGGATGAACAACATATGCCACTCCTAGAACTACTGTTACAGGTGAGTAACCTGTTCTTTTCCATCAAGAGCCCCCATCAGTGAGTCTCACAACAAATGCATCACTGCTAGGGTGGGGTGCTCATCTGGGGGATCACACCACCCAAGGTACTTGGTCAGGTGCAGTCACTCCAGCACATAAACCTGCTCGAGCAGAGAGCAGTTTTCCTGGCTTTGCAGGCCTTTGCACCTGTGGTACAGGGAAGAACAGACAGTATCACAGCAGTGTACTACATAAACAAGCAGGGAGGGACAAGGTCAAAACCCCTGTACACAGAGGCAGTGAAGATGTGGAGCCTGGCTTGCTCACTTCAAGCTTCATTGTGGGATAGTCCTCTTCCAGGGAAGGACAACACCCTGGCGGATGCCTTGAATCAGATCAACCAGGACCATCATGAGTGGGCCTTCAACAGGCAGGTGTTGGAGGTAGTGTTCAGAAGGTGGGGCACCCCAGAGATCTCTCTGCATCCCACGAGAACCACCACCTGCCACAGTTCTGTTGCAGACCAAAAGCCAGGGGTACAATACCCTTGGATGCTCTGACTCTGGATTGGTCAGGGAAGCAACGGTACGCCTTCTCTCCTTTTCCACTGATTTTCAGAGTTCTGATCAAACTCGGATCCCAGCCAGCATCAATGATTTTGATAGCACCAGATTGGGCCAGACAGCCATGGTACTTTGCTGCTCTCCATGTGTGTGGCCAGATGAACAGTTGGGTTCTAGAAGTGGTCAGTCAGGATCTGCCTCTGAAATTCGAGCAGTACCCTCCAAGCTGAGCCACGCCCCACGGGAGGACTTGGTATCTGCGGACAGTCGGTCGGCTCTTCGAGATGACATAGCCCAGCTCCTCCACAAGGAGGTCGTGGTCGGAGTAGCGGAACCTCTGGAACACCCAGGGTTTGTCTCCAGGTACTTCCTGGTGCCAAAGTGGATTGGGGGGGCTGGCACCTCGTTCTAGATTTGCATGACCTGAACAAGTTCCTCCAGTCACGCACCCTCAGGATGGTAACTCTATCTCAGATCATACCATCTCTAGAGCAAAACATGTTGCTTTGCTACCTGGATCTTCAGGACGCATTCTTTCATGTCCTGATCCGGCCGTCCAACCGAAGGTTCCTCTACTTTCTAGCTGAGGCAGCCCTCTACAAGTTCTGGGTTATGCCTTTTGGCCTCTCCTCTGCCCCCAGGGTCTTTTGCAAATGCATTGCAGTGGTGGCAGCCTACCTGAGGTGCCGAGGGGTCCAGGTGTACCCCTTCCTGGATGACTGGCTGCTTGCAGGTTCCTCCAGGTAGGAGGTGGCGTAGTCCAGGGACCTGGCCTTCCAGACCTGCACCTCCCTTGGCCTCCTGGTCATCGAGGCCAAGTCTGAACTTGTGCCTTGGCTTTATTGGGGCAAAGCTTAACTCTTGCCGAGCCAGACCCCTGCTCCCCGTGGACAGGGCAGAGTTTCTCTTCTCTTTTGCCCGATCATTTCAGGTTGGGCAGTTGCACCCTGCCCGGGACTTCTTACACCATCTGGGTTGCATGGCGGCCTGCACTAGTTTGGTTTGATGGGCCCGTTGGAATATGTGCTCCCTGCAATGGGAGCTGGCCAGCCAGTGGTCTCTGCATAAAGATCACTTCAGCCGACTGGGCAATGTGACCCAGAAGATGTGGGATGCCCTCTCGTGGTGGCTAGTCCCAGAGCATCTGCAGGAAGGGATTCTGTTTGTGTGCCCTGATCGTCTGTCATCCTGATGACCGCCTCTCATGGGCTGGGGTGCCTATCTGGGGGAACACAGAGTCCATGGGCTTAGGACCCCGAGGAGTCCCGATGGCACATCAACCTGCTGGAGCTCCGGGCAGTTCGGCTGGCGCTGACTTCATTTGCTCCATATATTCGGGGTAAAGTAATCCAAGTCCAGACAGACAACGGCACGACCGTGTACTACCTCAACAAGCAGGGTGGGACACACTCCCTGCCTTTGTGCATGGAAGCTCTCCGCATTTGGACCCTCGTACGCAGCCTGGAGATGGATCTCCTAGCCATCCATGTGGCAATAGCCTCCAATCACCTGGCGAATGCCCTCATCTGGGTAGGCGAGGAGTCTCACGAGTGGTCTCTCCATCCAGAGGTAGTTCACAGCCTGTTCTCCCAGTGGGGCACCCTTCAAGTGGACCTGTTTACCGCTAGGGAGAAAAAGCTGAGGCTGTTCTGTGCCTGCCCGCTCAGCAAGGCTCGCTCAGGAGGATGCCTTCTCGAGGCCTTGGATGCCACGCCTCTTCTCTGCCTTCCCTCCATGTCCCTTGATCCACAGGGTGCTGCTCAAGGTCAGGAGGGACAAGGCATGAGTCATCCTGGTGGCTCTGGACTGGCCACGCCAGTTTTGCTACCCCAGTCTCCTCAACCGCAGGCTCCCGAGATGTCTTCCACTCTGCCTGGCCCTGCTCGCCATCAATCAGGGGAAAGGTGCTCCATCTGGACCTTCAGTCCCTTTACCGGACAGCCTGGTTCCTGAGCGGCTAGAGTTCCAAGCTTTGGGTCTTTCCGAAGATATGCTATGCCTTCAAATGGAAGAGAATTCTCCATTTGGTGTCGGAGCAAGGGGCTGGACCATCTGACCTGTCTGGCCAGCATTTTGGACTACCTGTGGTCCCTCTCCAAAGGGGCACTTCAGTTGATGAAGAAGGTGGTCTGGCGCTTTTTCAAAGGCTTAGATCACACTTCCTCTCTGGTGTGTAAACCACCACCACCATGTGATCTGTTGCTAGTTTTGGCAAAGCTCATGGGCAAGCCATTCGAACTGATGCACAGGTGTGACATGTCTCACCTGTCATGGAAGACCACCTTCTTGGTGGCTATCACATCAGCCAGGAGGATCAGTGAGCTCTAGGTGCTTTCGGTGGAGTCTCCTTATCTGGTTTTCCAGATGGGACACGGTTGTCCTGCTTCCCAACCCAAAGTTCCTCCTGAAGGTTATGTCAGAGTTTCACCTGAAACAGGTGATGACTCTTCCAGTGTTCTTCCCGAATCACACCTCGGAGGCCGAACAGAGACTCCACACTCTGGAACTGAGGCAAGCGCTCGCTTATTACAAGGGGTGCACGGCTGGAGTTCGGGGAGAGGTTCGCCAGCTGTTTGTCACCTATGCTGAAGCCACACCTGGCAGACCTGCAGCCAAGCGGACAGTTGGCAGGTGGCTCACTTTCTGCATTGATCTCTGCTATAGGTTGGAGGGTAGGGAGCCTCCCGGAGCGCTAAGGGCTCATTTCTCCTGTCATACATCTGCGTTGGTGGCTGCTTATAGGGACGTCCCTATCCAGGAAATCTGCAGGGCTGCTACCTGAAAGTCGGCACACACCTTCATTTCCCATTACCACATTGACCTAGAGTCACGCAGGGATGCTGATTTGTGGGCCTCAGTTCTCCAATCTTTGTTCCCTAAATAGGGCGTGTGCACCTTGCCTCCCTCCTCCTGGAGAACTGCTCGGAGTCTGCCAGATAGTGTGGATAGAACAACATATCCACGCCCTAAATGCAGGTTACTCACTGGTAACAGTAGTGCTAGGAGTGGTATATGTTCATCCACATGGACCCACCCGACCTCCCCTGGCTCAGGCGCAGAGCCCCTGCTTCCAGCAGGCAAGATCTGGTGTCATGGGATGGAATCGAGGGATATACCACCCGGGTGGGTGGGAGGAGCCAGCTTGAAGACTTTCCTGCACTTCTTAAAGGGGAAAGGACACTGCCAGATAGTGTGGATGAACAACATATACCACTCTTAGAACTACTGTTACAGGTGAGTAACCTGTGTTTCTGTGCACAGAGGCTATGAAAATTTGGAGTCCGTCTTACTCACTCAGTCTCACTCTCAACAGTCCACCTTCCAGGGAAGGACAGCTTCCTGGCAGATGCCCTGAGCAGGATCAACCAAAACCACCACAAGTGGTCCCTGAACAGACTGGTCCTGCAGTCTATGTTCAGGAGATGGGGCACTCCAGAGATCTTAGCGGCCCTGGACAATTACCAGCTGCCACAGTTCTGTTGCAGGCCTCATGCAGTGGGCGCAGTGCCACTGGATGCACTATTGTTGGACTGGGCAGGGAAGTCCCTGTATGCCTTTCCTTCATTCCCTCTGCTGTTCATAGTGCTGAACAAGTTCAGGTCACAGCCAACAACGATGATCCCTGTAGCTCCAGATTGGGCCAGGCAGCCTTGGTACTCTCTGCTTCTGTCCCTCTCAATCTCCAAGCCGATCTGCCTCCCAAGGAGGCACAACTAGCTGACATCCTCCTAGGGGAGAATCCTCTACTCCAGCCCCAAGTCCCTCATGCTCATGGCCTAGCTCTTGAGGACCTAGAGTATGCTAATTTGCATCTTTCGTAGGTCTTGGAAGTCCTTAGTCTCCAGGAAGCCCTCTACCAGAAAAACTTATACTTCCAAATGGAAGAGATTTGTGATTTGGTGTCAGCAAAAGGACATGGATCAGCAGCAGGTTGGTTTACCAGTCTTTTTAGAATACTTGACCCATTTACATTCCCTTGCCTTAAGCCAGCTACCCTTAAGGTGCACCTGGCAGCTGTTTCAGCTTATCTCTCAGCTGGGAAGAGATTTTCCTTTGCTTCCAATCCAGTTTTTTTTAGAAACTTTTTCAAGGGATTGCTCAATCTGCACCCTCCTCACATAGAACCAGTCCCTTTTTGGGGATCTGAACATCTGCATTGCACCGCTCATGCAGCCCCCATCTGAGCCAATGTCCTTAGCAGATCTCAAATGTGTAACTTGGAAAACAATGTTTTTAGTGGCAGTCACTTCGGCTAGGAGGATACGTGAGCTTCAGCCTTTGTCTATAGAGCCTAACTGCATTTCACTCCATAGGGACAAGGTGGTACTTGGAACCAATGGGAAGTTCCTTCCAAAAGTGATGTCTGATTTTTCACCTTAACCAGTCTGTTACCCTGCCTGTTTTTTACTGATCACTCCAGTTCAGGAGAACATAGGCTACATAGCCTGGATGTTAAAAGGGCTATAAGCTACTATTTGGATCAAAGTGCCATAGGCAGAATGCTTCTCAGCTCTTCCTGATCTGTGGGGAAAGGCAAACCAGCTTCAAAGAGGACTATTGCATGCTGGATTGTTGCCTATACTCAGTTTTGCTACAGCAAATTGGGCAAGGAAGTTCCAGTGGGCCTTAGGGATCACTCCACTAGGTGTACAGCTGCTTCTATAGCAGCTGCTAGAGTCATTCCTTTGCTGGAAATTTGCAAAGCAGCCACCTGGAAAACACCTTTACTAAGCACTGTTGCCTGGACACCCAGGCTAGAAGTGATGCCAGGTTTGGCACAGCAGTACTGCAGAGACTGTTTCCTAAATAGGTTCTATGCCCACCTCCAAAGGTACTGCTTGGTAGTCTACATATGTCGAAATGCAGTAAAGATTTCCTGGGTCTTGAAGAAAAAAATCACTTACCATAGTAATCTTGTTTCTTCCAAGGGAATCTTTACTGTATTCTGAGCTCCCACCCTACCTCACCTACCAGAACTTGGGGGCACTGCACTCCAGCTGTTCATATTGTGTTGAATCGTTTGAGTTGGTTATCCTTGGGCATCTGTGACTTGAGTCTTTTGGATGCCACTTTAATGGGAGTATTGTTACTGGATGTTAGTTTTGTTTAGGACAGCATAGTTTTTTTTTTTTGTGCATGCTTTGTACTAATCTGATGGTTGCATAGAATGCACCAGAGACAGTAGTTTGAAAACCCTGAGCTCGAGCCTATTAACATTCCATTATTTGCAAAGGTTCTTTAACGCCCTCTTATCCGGGGCAGTTGAATGGTGAAGGCTAACTGCATCTGTCAGAATACAGTAAAGGTTCCCTTAGAAGAAACAAGATTACTATGGTAAATGTTTCTTCTGAACTGTTTCTTTGTGTTTAATGTATTCAACGTAAAACATAACCCAGTACATGACTTATATCTGTGGTATTTTACATCTATAGTTTCCAATTATTTATACACCTAACATTGTCCAGATGTCACACGTGGTATAAATTGGATATAGCGGTGTTTCTCCTTGTGAACTATATTTCTTTGTGTTTAATGCATTTAATATAAAACATAACTTAGCACATTGCTTGTATCTTTGGTATTTTACATCTGTAGTTTTCCAGTTATTTGTACACCTAACAGTCCACTCTATGAATATTTATTTTGCTTTTTATTAACAGAGATTGCTATAAACACCAAATAAACAGAGCAATAGTTTTAGGTTAATGTTGTTTATTAAAAGACGAGTCATAATTAGACAGTAAAAGGAAAACATGAATGAATGTGACCATCATTAACGCATGTAACATTAACACTGTCCATTGTTTGAGCTCCTATTTTGTATTTTATTAACTTCAATAGTTCAAAATTGTAATGCTGTTTATTATGTTAATGACTGTATTTATTATAATGCTGTTTATTGATGCGGCCAGGTGGCGTAGAGGGCTAAGGTGCTGGTGCCTTACCTCGATCCACGCCAGTGACCAGAGTTCAGGAGCGAGCCGGGGTATTGGAGTTTGGTGCGGGGGCCGAGCTGGATGGAGCTGCCGACAGGCAAGCTCTCTCTCTGGGGAGGAAGTGGCGTCTCTTGGCTGATGGCGGCCCCAGTGGAGGCTGGAGGAAGCTTGGGCCAGAGGGGGCCTAGGCAGTAGGCCAGGGGTTGGGGGAAGGAGGCCGTGACTGGGTCTGCTCGGTGCATGCGCGTTGACTCCTGGGGCCTCTGGGAGGAAAAATCAGTGGAAAATCCTGGTTGGCAGGGTGCAGACCAACCCCCAAAGGCGCTGCTCCCAGGCCGGGCAGGTAAGAGCCAGTAATTCCTGGGGGCGGGGCTGGGGGGTTCCAGTCGGATGGGGGCCAACCGGCTGGGGAGAAAAAACAGTGACATGATAAAAACAATAATGTTTATTATGTTAATGATTGTGTTTATTATAATGCAGTATAAAGAGTCACAATTACAGATATTAAAAAACTTAAAAAAAAAAAAAAAATGAATGTATGACAGTTTTTAATGAATGTGTCATAGTATGAACTCCTGTTTTGCATTATTAACTGAGATAGTTAACTGCAATGTAGTTTTGTTATGTTGATGTTATGCAATATAATTAAGCCTTCATAACTGCAGTCTTCAAAAGGTTTTTAAAAAGATGAACACGTGACATTGACACTGTCCACTGTATGAACTTCTACTGTAGTTTGCATTTTTATTACTCTAGCTCATTCTTAACTATTATTCAGCTTGTTAATGAGTTTAATTAAAAAGTAATATAAGTAAAAAGGTTAAATTACAACAAGCATTAAAAACTTTCAGATGAACGCATGTGACACTGACGTTGAAAAAAGGACTAATTTGTGTATATAAAAATAACTCTAGGGCAATCTGAAAAACAATTTTGACTGATTTTATCATGAAGAATTTTTTTCTGTTTTACTTCATTGATATACTGAAACTTGCATGCAGTTAATTTAAATTAGAATAACACACATTTCACTCTAAAAAGTTTGTACGTTACATTAGTTTTGTTTAATGAAAGAAGAAATATTGTCAAATGTGACAGAAGTTATCAAGATGTAATACTGTACGTCATGTAAAACGGAACACATCAGCCAACCTGTGTTCGGGAATTAGCAGGGGCTGCCGGGAGTCAGAAGGGCGGAGAAGGATTGAGCGTCCAATGGACTGCTCTCCTTCTCAAGGGAGGGGGGTTGTCTGTGGTCGTCGGCGCCTGCCTGCTCCCTAGCGGAGGCTGGGGGACAGGGTGCCACGCTTGGAGGGAGCATGTGCACTCCTCTCCACAGGCGTCATTGCACGCCTCGACTCCTGGGAACAGAAAACCAGGAAATATGATGCCGCAGCAGAATGGTGGAGGGCACCTCACAGGCTCCACTCTCGGCCAGCCATGGCGTTGGCCTCATTGAATCCGATCTCCGGTGGGGGTTGGGGAACCCGGCCGGGTGGAGGGCAAGCCCTGGGAGTTTGTGCCAGCGCCGAATGGTAGACGCCGGGGGACTGGGCTGGGGGCTCCCTCCAGAGGACAGCCAGCAAGTAGAAAGGTACAGCAAAAAAAGAACTCATAAATGATGACATTTTCCTTAAAAAAACAAAACAAAAAAAAAACATGCGTTTCTAAAGTCTGCGCTGTGTTGGGAGTTACATTTACAAAAAATACCTTTTTACTGCAAAGAACAAACTGCAACTCCATTTAGGACCTGGAAACCTGATTAAGGCATAATACTGCAGAGCACTGGGTAAGAAGTGAGATACACTTTCTACAAAAAGTTTTATTTGTATTTTTCCTTATTGGCATTAAGCAGAGAATTGCAGGATTCCTTTAAAAGGGTAGTAATTTTATAACCAGAGTGAGATACAACTGAATTTGCTTGAGTGCGGGGTTGAGACCTAGCATTCTGAAGGATATTTTGTAACATTTAAGTGTCCTGCTGGCTGAGGAGTAAGTTCATTTTTATCCTTGGACCCAGTAGAGTGGTTTGGTTTGTGTTGGAGCCGTATGTCAGTAAATTGTGGTGTTAGTTGTATTACTATAAGGACAGTACTCACCAGGGTGGTGGAGCAGTTGTGTATCTGATTGTTTCTAACAGTCACCAGTAGCTGTGCTACCACCACCCTTCCCCCACCAGCCGTGGCATTTCCTTTATAGCCACAGTTCTGACATCACTTCCTCAATAGGTCTTGGGGCAGAACTGTCATATTCCTAATAACCTGCAACGTGCATAAAGAGTAGTTACACAAACAAATAATACATATATAATTACATATTGTATAGAATAAGGAGTGGGACATGTGGGGAGTGGTGCAATCGCTGGCTGTGGGGCAGCAGTTTTCCGGAAACATTCTGGAAACTGCGTTGCTGTCCTATTTGTAGGCAACTGTCAGCTCTGAGAGAGGAGGTTGCCCACCCAGGCTGAACTAGCAAGGACTAGGAGGCCTCCTCCCAAGAACACCACTGCCACAACCACTGAGTCAGAGGTTTGAGTATGAAGAGCAGTGGGACCACAGTGGGTTCTGGGAGGGTGCGGTGGTGGACCAGGGCGAAGCCCCCAGTTGTACCTCTACACAAATCAGATGCCATTCTGGCAGAGCAAGGTTCTCTATGATGGCACCCTCGGTGGAGACCCAGAAGAATGCTGAGGACATCCACAAGGAGACCCACAAAAGTGGCAAGGGACACCACAGGGAAGGAAACAGCTACTGATAGGGACTCAATTGTTAGGGGGTAGAACTGGGGAAGGGAGAGAAGGAAGTAAGCTGCCTGCCTGGTGCCATGGCTTGAGGACAAGAAGCGAATCTCACAATTGTAGAAGCAGCATCACAGGAGACAGAACTAGATATCATTGTCCACCTTGGACAAATGACCTAGCTAAGCATGGGATCAGTGCAGTGCAGAATGAATTTGTGGAGTTGGGGAGGGCCTCAGGCGGGTAGCAAGCACAGTAACCTTCTCAGAGGTGCTACCAGTCCATGGCAGGAATGAGGCTAGGGTACTGCCCACCATGCAGTTTAATGAATGGTTGCAAACTGGTGCAGAGCACAAGGCTTTGGCTTCATTGGGGACTGGGGGTCCACCTGGAGAGATAAAGGTCTATACTGGTATGATGGACTGCATTTGTCCACAAAGGGGACCAAGCTCCTAGGTGACGGGTTTAAATGCTTCCTTGGCAAGCTTTTAAACTAGATAAGGGGGGAGGTACTGATAAAAGGCAGGAAAAGTCAAGCCTCCCCCCACAAAACAGGGCAGGTAGTTGGGTAAACACTGAGGTACAGAGCTCGACACAGGGCAGGATGGGGGTAAATGGTAAAATAGATAAGAGCAATAAGAGCAGGGATGGGGGGAAAAAGGATCAAGCCAACATTAAATGGAGGGCAATGACTACTAATGCCCGTAGTCTGGGAAACAAGCTCTCTGAGCTAGTAGCTTTGATGGAAGATGAACAATTGGATATTGTGGCAGTCACAGAAACATGGTACACCGAGAACCATGAATGGGATGTCAACATACCAGGGTACACAATCTACAGAAGGGACAGGGAAGGCAAAAGAGGAGGTGGAGTAGCTCTATACATAAGGGAAGGGATCAAAGCTACAGAACTAAAAAGTAAAGGGGGAGGACAAGAGGCACTCTGGGTTACCTTGGAGATGGGGAATGGCATCGCAATCCACACAGGGGTTGTATACAGACCCCGTCTCAAGGGGAGGAAATGGACAAGAAAATGATAGAGGACATTCTCAAAATGGCTGAAAAAGGGGAGATACTGTTGATGGGGACCCAATATGCCAGATGTGACTGGAGGACATGTACTGCAGTCACATCCAGAGCAGGGTCATTCTCGATGCCTGCAGAGGCAGACCTTAGACAGCTAGTGCTGGAACCCACTCGGGAGGGAGCAATACTAGACCTGGTACTCTCAAATGGAGAGAGGATCACAAACTTAGAAGTCATAGACATCTGGGAACAAGCGACCACTGCACAGTGTGCTTCAATGAGCACAACCATGGAGATAAGCCATACAAAAACAAGGATACTGGACTTTAGAAGGGCTGACTTTGGCAAAATGGGTGAACACCTGAAGAATGCACTAGCAAATGGCCAAATAGGAGGTGGAAGAACAATGGAGAAAAATCAAAACTGCCATCATAGAGGCAACAAGTCTTTGTGTAAAACAAATAAAGAAAACAAAGCGGAGTAAAAACCACTATGGCTCTCAAAGAGGTGGCAGGGAAGGTTAAGGAGAAAAAGGCTGCATTCAAAAGTATAAGGAATCACAGAGGAGCACGACGGGAACTGTATCAATCAAAGCAGAAAGAAGTAGGAAAGGCAGTCAGAATGGCAAAGGCACAAACCGAGGAAAAAATAGCCAACTCGGTCAAAAAGGGGGATAAAACCTTTTATAGGTACATTAGGGAGCATAGAAAGGTTAAGGGAGGGATAGTGAAGATTAATAAAGGAGAGGGGAGGTGGGCAGAGGGAGACAGTGAAAAGGCAGAGATACTGAATGAATACTTTTGCTTAGTATTCACAAAAGAAGATGAGGAGCAGTTACCTAAACCAGACAATAGAAGCACTCTGGGTAGGGGGGTTGATACCAGTCCATTCACAGAAGAAAGAGTCCTGGAAGAACTCCTAAAACTCAAGGTGGACAAAGCAATGGGACCTGACGGGATTCACCCCAGAATCCTAAAAGAACTAAGGGGGGACCTAGTGACACCACTGACCACACTTTTTAACAAATCATGGCAGGATGGGGTGGTACCTGAGGACTGGAGGAGTGCAGATGTGATTCCCTTTACAAAAGTGGGAGCAAGGCAGAAGCAGGAAACTACAGACCTGTAAGTTTGACCTCAGTGGTAGGGAAAATGATGGAATCACTTCTGAAAGAAAGAATTGTTGAGCACCTAGAGGCCAGCGGGCACAGGACCCAAAGCAACATGGATTTACAGCAGGAAGGTCATGTCAGACTAATCTAATTGATTTCTTTGACTGGGTGGCAAAGTAATAGACCAGGGAGGGGCTGTGGATAAGGCCTACCTAGACTTAACAAGGCATTTGACACAGTCCTGCACAAAAGATTAATAATCAAGTTAGCCAGCCTGCGAGTGGGTCCCAGAGTGGTAGCCTGGGTAGCAAACTGGCTGCAATACAGGACACAGAAGGTAATAGTGAATGGAACACATTCCGAAGAAAGGGGGTTACTAGTGGAGTACCTCAGGGCTCAGTACTGGGTCCAGTCCTCTTTAACATCTTTATAAGTGACATTGCAGAGGGTCTGGAGGGAAAGGTATGCCTCTTTGCAGATGACACAAAGATCTGTAACAGAGTTGATGCACAAGAGGGGTAGAAAAGATGAGAAGGGACTTGCAAGGTTGGAGGAATGGTCAGACATATGGCAACTTAGATTCAATGCAAAGAAGTGCAAAGTAATGCACCTGAAACAAAACCCAGGAGAAGAGTACACAATAGCAGGGAGAATAACTAACAACAAAAATGGAAAGGGACCTGGAGTAGTCATATCAGATGACCTAAAGGTGGGTAAGCAATGTGAGAAGTCAGTAAGAGAGCCAGGGGATACTGGGATGCATGGAAGGGCATCACAAGTAGAAAAGGAGTGATTATCCTCTATACAGACAGTTGGTGAGACCCCATCTGGAGTACTGTGTGCAGTTTTGGAGACCTCATCTACGCAAGGACATAGACAGGATGGAAGCAGTCCAGAGGAGGGCAACTAAAATGGTGCAGGGTCTACATCAGAAACCATATGAAGAGAGACTGAGAGCTTAATATGTATACCCTTGATGAAAGGAGGGACGGGGGACATGACAGAAACGTTCAAGTACCTCAAGGGAATCAACAAAGTCCAGGAGGGTAGCATCTTTCAGAAAAAGAGATGTGTAAGAACAAGGGGGCACAGTTTAAAGATAGGGGACGGCCGGGTAATGTGAGGAAATTCTTTTTCACGGAGAGAGTGGTGGATACATGGAACAGCCTTCCTGAGGAGGTCGTTGGGTCTAAAACAGTGGGGGAATTCAAACATGCTTGGGACAGACACAAAGCAATTATAGTGCGGGGTTGCAGGAAGCAGGCTGTTGGTTAACTAGAATCTGCAGCTTATCCAGTAGGTAGGGAAATGGGCAGACTGGGTGGGCCAAGTGGTCCTTTTCTGCCGTCAAAGTCTGTGTTTCTACACAGTAAAATTAGTCCTTTTTTAAACAGTTTCTTTAACATGTCGATGACACATGCGTTCATGAATTGACGTATTCATCTTTTTAACAGTTTTTAATGGATTTAACTATGACTTTTTAATTCTATAGCATTTTAATAGCATTATTATAAGTTTCATGTCAGTTCAGTCTTTTATTTTAAGTTTTTAGCTACCTAGGATAATAACATGCAATATATGAGATCTTTATCGAGGGCATGTCTTGCAGCAGGCCACACCTGTAGGACTTAACCGCCAGGCACTAGAACCACATAGAAACTTTTCTAGCTAGCAGTCTACCGGGGGGCCACCCACAGCGACATTACTCACTGACATCGTACCTCCTCTATAAATGTGGGCAGTCCCCATGCCCTCCTCAGTTCTTTTCCTGCCATGCACCTGCACATGACTGACCTTTCAGCTACCACCACTGCAGTCGACTGCCAAAAATCTTTGCTTTCCTCGATTTTTTTGGGTTTCTTTCCCTAGTTCGTTTATCACTTTATTTTAAAGTGATTACTTACCTTTTTTATGCCGAAAGCAAATGATCTGGAGAAGCTTTTTCATTTTTGCACATGTGGGAAGAAGATCCTCGAGATGAATGAGTCACGACGCCTGTGCCCACTGCTTAGGCCTAGACCATGACGTACAGGCCTGCAACATTTGCTGCATCTTCAACCAGGCTACCTGGTGACCCTGCCAGAAGTGTCTCCAAAACTTCCTACAGGAACAGAAACTTGCCTGAATGGAGAAGGAGTTGCAAGCCAGGAGCTCCTCCACTTCCTAGCCCCATCCTTGGGCTCATTTTTCTCCAAAGCCTGGGACAAATCAGCTGGGAAGCACAAGCTCTGGGACGGTCGGTGACCACGATGGGATCATCCTCCACCTCAGTTGTGGCCCCCACACCCTAACTTCCACAAGGCTACCCATGGCAGCACACGCGCGCCCCCCTCCCCCCCCCCAGTCTTACCTGATGGAATCCGGTTCTTTATCTTTGGGCCTTTCCTTGGCCCAGCTGACTTTCTTGCCCCTTCTGTTCTGGCCTGTGTTCGCTGCAGGTCCTCAGGGTGCTTCGCTGACTGAGCTGCGGCTGGAATCTGTATGGTATCTGAGGGGACTCTGCTGAATCTCTCGTTGCTTGCCTTCAACTTCTTCTGTGGCCAGGAGATCCAGGTCCCCTTTGATGTCACCTCCAGCCATGGTGTCATCCCCATGTTTTTCCATGCAGACCTCCCAGGCTGCAGGGCAGACTCTTGGGCCTCAGCCCACACAGATGCCCTTGCCGGTGCCACAGCCCCCTTTGGTGCCGCCTGCTGCTCCCATACAGCCTGTCATTGACCAACAGGCTATGTGGTTCTCTTTCTTGGAGTTCATACACCACATGACTCCCACCGTCATGGGCGGATGCCGCAGGGCTCTGTGGGACCCAACCCCACACTTCTGCCCTAAGTGACACCGCAAACTCCCTGGCTCTGTACTTCGATGCTGCCAGGTTCTATCCCTCAACATGAGGAGGAGGATGAGTACCACCCTAACCTCATCCCCCTGAGGATAAGGAGGATGGAGCTTTGAATCCTTCTCCCCCCTCTCTACAGTCTCCTGGGTGGGGGGATGGGATACGGGCAGTTACACTCTCCTGCCCCCAAAGATGAACCCTTTTTGTCGGCATCATGAGGCAACTTCAAACGGCCATGCATACCTCTCAAGTGTCCCTCATTATGAGGGACATCCCTCATTTTGCCCCTTAAAATTGCTGTGTCCCTCATCCGTCCCTCATGGAAAGGGTGCTGCCCACACAGCGAATGTGCTGTAAATTCAGACTTGAAAGCAGAAACTCTTATTATTCTAAAATACTAAATGCAAAATAAACTTTGTACACATAAACACTATGGTTTTTGCAATGTTCTGAGCTTGTATCTCCATGTTTAAGGATGTGTCCCTCATTCTGAGGGTCTACGTGCCTCATTTTGAGTGTAAAGAAATGTCCATTTTCCTCATTTCAGTGACAAAACATTGAGAGGTATGCGGCCATGGGGTTTGAGGTTGAAGAGCAGGACCCTGCTATGAGATGTGTGACCCATTATCTGGAATTGCCAGACTTTCCTCCCCTCATCTCTCCTCTGATGGAGACTTTTGGTGATGCCACTGTTGCTGCCTGCTGTAGGCCTAGTTTGGTTCCAGCCATGCACAGAAAGGCAGATGAGCTATACCAGGCCCCAATGAGGAAACCCTCTTTTTTTTTTTTTTTTATTGAACAACTACAAACCGATTCTAACACCAGGAATCCACTAATATTATTTCTTGCAGTGCTCCTTTAAGCCAGCACTGCCCCGGAGCCAAATGGAATGCTATGCTAATTATAGAATCTTTAGCTCATGCATTCAGTTCAAAAACTGCTCAGTGTAGCTGCCTGCATTCTAACCTCAGATTTCTTCACTCCGCTGCAAAGTTTAGATGCCCTGGAGATCTTCTCTGTATCAAGAACGATTCCTGAAGTGCATTGAACAAATAAACTTAAGTATTTTTGTTTAATTTTTTCATTTACTGTCTAGTGTAATTGTATGTTAGCTCTTTTTTTTTTTTTTGTCAACCCTGTTTAGTCTCCAACACACCCGGGCATCCTTCCAGGGTGTACTCTCCACGCCAGCCTCTACTCCCTGACTGAACCCTGCCACTGACCGGAGAGACTCCCCTGACCACCCAGGCAGACCTAGTCCCCCAGATTACCCCCCCGAGGTGGGCCCGTCCTCCCACGACAGCCTTTCTGGAATTAGAGGTGTCTTACCTGGGTGGCGGGTCGGCCGTGGAGTCCTCCGATCGCAGGGCCCTCGGTGATACCTGGGCTGTGTCACTGGAACTCCCTTCATCTCCGCGAGCGTGGAGGGTTTTTTCTGGCTTGTTTGTCCCCTGCAGAGCCCAGCCATCATGGCAACATAGTGCTGCAGCTCCGCCATCCAGCATACACAGCGCTGCTATGCTGGTGTTCCCTGGCCACTGCCAGAGGTCACTCCATGAGCGGACGCTCCCCTGAGCACTCCCCGGGAAGAGAGTAGTCTACAGGATGCTCTATCTCTTCCCTCCCCTGCTGACCCTCGACGACCCGGGCTCGTTCCTGAACCTGGGTCGCCGGCATGGCATGTAGTGTTACATCCTGTGCCTCAACCCTCAGCGCCACCAGGCCGGCTGTATTTTAGCTTTTACCTCACAGTTTAAATTTTATTTTTCCAGTTCTTGGTGGTTCCAGTGAATCGAGAGGCAACCGATTCTTTTCTCTACTGAATCAGAACCTTTTTTAAAGGGTTCTGATTATATTTTCTGTATTTTTTCTGTAAAATTTATCGTTTTGAACAGATTTTTCTCGGTTCTCTGAGCCGTTTCTCAGTTACGGATCCGATGGGAACTGATAGATTTGGAGTTTTGTCGGTACCCAGTTCCTGTTTGCTTTAAAATGTCAGATGGGGGGCGTGTTCTGGCCACCGAAATGGCTGCCTAACTCTTCAGCTCCTCCAACTCTGGCAACAATCTGCGGTTGTATGGCCTGACCTTGGGGGATCACCACCCAAAATACATTACTTCAATTGCGCTGCTGATCCCCATCGCTCAGTGCGACTATTTTGCAGTCATATGGCGTGTTTCACTCGATATCAGTGCCGTCTGCTTCTGCGATTGCATGTCGCTCCGTGCACCTAGGCCACGGGAGCCGCGCCGCCTTCAATCTGATCATTCGGCCAAAGAGTTTATTTATTTATTGATTGATTGATTGATTGAAAATATTTCACCAGGAAAGGCACACTGAGCAATAAGATGCTCGTGTCACGTGCGACTCGGGGCACATGGGAGGATGGTATACATACAGCAGTCAGTAGGTTGAGCTTGAATGGAGCGTATAACAATTGTTACATAATAGAGTGAGATTACTCCTCATGTAACAAGTTAAGTACAGTACATAACATGAGCCTCAAGGAAAATGGCATACATAATTGAATACGCATCTAGGACTATAAATTATTAAATAAGTGCCAGTAACAGAGATTTAATTGAAGCAAGAAACACCAAGTTGGCAGTGGGAAATGGAAGTAGGAGATTGGGGTAAAGGAGAGGTGGCACGGCTGTAAAGTAAACACTAGGGGTATTTAGGGAGGAAGGAGGTTAATTTGGGGAAGGGGTGGGGAAGTGAGACAGTAAGTGCATTGGTTGTATAGGGCAATGTATAAGCCAGACAGTTAGGCGAAGGCCAAGCCGCTGGTTAGGCATGTAAGGAGGAGGAGGGGATCGGAGAGGTGAAGAGAATCCATCCCGGGGGTGGGAGGTCAGGGGCAGGTACAGTTAGGTGCAAGGAAGTTAGTGAGGGCAGAGGATAGTGAGTGTATGGATGAGGAATGGCGGATTTGGGCTGGCAGGCCATTCCAGAGTTTAGGAAAGCGGTAAGAGAAAGCCAATTGGCCTGCGGAGGTCCTTCGGTGAGGGATTGCTAATAGCTGGGTGTCTGTAGACCTGAGGGCAAGGGTAGTGGGGAAGATAGGGAGGATACAAGGTAGGGAGGAATTGAACTGAGCCAGAAGTTAAAAACAAATTTAGCACTGTGAAGTAAGCGTCGGTTACTCAGGAAGGAAGGGCCAGTGAATGGAAGAGCTTGCAGTGATTGGGGGTCATCGAGGGCAAAGCAGAAAGCATTAAAGAGGGAGTCCAGTCTGGCTAAGGTGGACTTAAATGCACAGCTATAAACGACATCGCAGTAATCAAAGGAGGGTAGAATAATTTTCTGGACTATTTCACGTCTCACTGGGAGCAGGAGACTTGCGTGGTTTTTGTAGAGGGCACCAAGCTTTGGGCGCAGTTTTGATAGGATGGCATCTATGTGTATGGAAAAGGAGAGGTGGCGATCAAGCCAGACCCCCAGGTACCTAAAGGAGGGCTCATCTTCAAGGGTGGTGTTATTTAGGGTATGGAAGATCAGGGGGGATGTAAGTCTGGATAGTCTGTCTAGTGCCAAAAGACACAGACCGTTTTCTTGACATTTAAGGAGAGTTGGTTGGAGTTGAACCAGTGTTGTACTTTGTTGAAGTCGGTCTGAAGAGTGGAGGTGACTTCTTCGTAGGAACGGCCAGAAGTAAAGAGGACCGTGTCATCAGCATACATGTGTATTGCGGTAGTGGAGCAAGAGTTAGGCAGATCATTTAGTAGGATGGAGAAGAGGATGGGGCCTAGGACTGAGCCCTGGGGAACGCCGGTGGTAATAGGGAGTGGGAGGGAGGTGTAGTCAGCTATTTTAGTGGATTGAGTTCTGTTTTGAAAGTAGGCACTGAACCAGTTTGTGGCGGACACTGCTAACCCAGCCCCTGATAGGCAGGATAGTAGAAGGGAGTGGGATACCATATCGAATGCTTTGGCTAGGCCGATGAAAATAGCGGCAGTAGCGTGTCCTTTGTCCATCCCGGAGAGGATGGAGTCAGTGAGTCTTAGTAGAGAGGTGGTGGTAGTGTTTTTTTTTTCTGAAACCAGACTGGAATGGAGTGAAAAAGTTCAGTTCTGAGAGAAAGTGGGAGAGTTGAGATAGTACTAGATGTTCCTGGAGTTTGGCAAGAGTGGGGAGGAGGGAGATAGGATGGTAGTTAGTTTCGGAGGTAGGGTCACCTCCTTTTGGAAGTGAAAGGATGGTAGCGTGCTTCCACTCAGTTGGGAGAGACTCTGTGATGAAAGATTTAGCAGGGCCGTGAGGACAGTAGTGATGGCGGGGCAGATAGGAAGAGGAGCTTGTTGTTGAGACCATCAGGGGAATTTACCTTTGGTGGGATTCAGGGCACGAAGGGCATCTAGGGTTTCGATGGAGATGTCTCTGAAGGAAAAGGGGTTCTGACCTGGCAGTAGGGGGGTAGCTGTCTGGGGAGTGGGTATGGTTACAGGAGGAAGGGCATCTAGGAGGGTCGAAGCACAGGTAGTGAAGTAGAAATTAAACTCGGAGGCTACTGTAAGGGGGTTGGAGAGTAGGGTGCCTTGGGCACTGAGGAGAGGTGAGGGATTTGATGTTTGGGGGAGAAAAGGGAGTTGATGACTTTCCAGAATTTAGAAGGTCTCCCGAGATTTGCGTTTAGGGTGGTGTTAAAATATTCGGCCTTAGCTAAGCAGATGGCCTTTGTGCACTTGTTGCGGAGCATGCGGTAGTTGAGATTGTCGCCTGGGAGGAGCGTGGATTTGTAAGTGCGCCAGGCCTTGTCCCAGGCTTGTTGGCTAGCACAGCGCAGAGGGGCGTGTTTGTCCCAGGCAGTAAGGAAGGTGTTCCGGAAGTGCATAAGTGCAGCGTCCATGTTAGAGCTGCTTAAAATCGGGTCCCAGTTTGAGAGCTAGTTCTTCCAGGAGAGGGGGAGAGGTTTAGGGATTTATATGACCGTTGGAATATAAATTTGGGAGGGGATTTAACTCTATGGATTTTGCAGACCAAGTAGATTAGGTGGTGTTCGCTAATGGAGTCAGGAAGGATGCCCGAGCTGACTACGTGGTGTGAGTGGGAGGTAAGCACCTAGTCAAGAAGGGAGTGGTTTCCGGTCTTATGGTTTGACCCTCTAGGTTCCGTAATGGTTTGGGTAAGGTTGAGGGCAGATATCTCGGTTCAGGTTTTGTTAAAAGTGGGGCTAACCTATTGTAGTTAGTTACCCATAACATATAGTTCACCCGACTGGGCAAGAGACGTGAGTTGGTAAAGAATGTCGGTGACTGTTGTGGTTGGAGTGCCAGGGCAGCAATAAATACCAACCACAAAGATGGATGAAGAGGAGGGAGGGGTCAATTTAACCATAAGCAGCTCATAAGCTTTGGGTTCAGCTTCTGAAAGAGACCGAAAAGTGAAGGGCTGTGCTGGTTTAGATAGCCACCCCTCCTCCTCTGGTGGGCCGAGTCTTGCTGAGTGATGTGAACCCTGGAATAGCGATGGTATGGTCTGGGAGTTTTGGGTTTAGCCAGGTTTCTGATAGGATGATTATGTCAGGGGCATGGTGGGCGGCTAGAACCTGGAGCAGATCGAGCTTGGGGGCTAGGCTACGAATGTTTGGAGTAGGCGTAAACCTCGGGAAAGGTAGCCAGAGTGAGTGTCAGTGGTGGCCATGGTTGAGGGGTTTGGCAGGGGGTAGCCGGGTCCAGGAGTTGGTGATGGGCCGGGATTGGGGTGTATATCCCCTGCAGCCAGTAGTAGTAGGGTGAGGGTTAGGTGGTGGCGTAGAATGTGGAGTAGTGAGGATTTTGCCATGCACCGTTTGGGGGAGGTGGTAGGGTAGGCAATGTGGAGAAAGTGGGCTCTGGATTGGAAGAGGGGGACCAGGAGGCAGCCAAAGGAATAGCCTGAGGAGGAGGGGTGTGTAGAGAAACAGGAACAGAAGGTGGGTAGGAGGGAGGGATGTGGTGGACTTATAGGGGCAGTTGAAGGATGAGTCAGTACAGCAAAGGGGGGAGGGGATGCAGGGTAGCAACTTAGAGGGGGAGTTAAAAGGGGAGGATAGGTGGGATGGAAAAGATTAGAAGTAGGTGGGTTGTTTGTGCCTTTTTTTTTTTTTTAGTGCAGGAGGCACAGGTAGGGAGTGAGGAGAGGTGCTGTCTAATGGGTAATGTAGATAGAGGGAGAAGAGAATCACTTGCAAGAAGCACTAGATAGATAGCTGGGCGGAGGGGGAGGGCTATGCTTGTGAGAAGGATTGGAGTAGGTAGAAAGGGCAGGGTAAGTAGTGTATTTAATAGGTGGCCTGGGAGGGTGGTGGGGTGGGACAAAAAATAGCCCTGCAGAAGAGCATATCCCCAGGCTAGCGGCCGCTCCGGCAATCCGGCTGTAGGGCTCCGCGGGTCGGGTAGCAGCTTGTCTGGCTCGGCCGAGCAGGTGCTCCAGTCGGAAGGAGCGGGCTTATCTCCAGTCCAGTCAGGGGCCATCAGCGTGATGGGCACACCGATCGAAGGAGGTGCTAGAAGCTGGGCGGTTGAGGGCGTTTGGCGGTGATTACCTTGGCGAGGATCCGGGAGGCAGGACCAGGAGTGCGGGAGGGAAGCATCGGTTGTAGTTGGTGAAGGTGGTGCTGATGCTGCCGGGCTCCGTGGGTGATGCTCGGGGCGAGAAAGCTCCTTGGAGGAGACAGAGAAGGCAGTGAATAAGTAGTTTAGGGAACAAAAGGAAGGTAGGAGACTGGTTGGAATTTAAAGAGGGGGAGTGCGAACAAGAACAAAAGGACAGGAATTAGCAATTCAGGAGGAGAGCTTTAGGAGGCAGAAGTTAGATGGGTGGGGGAAGGGGGGCAGGCTACTAAAATGGAGCTTAGTGCCGGAGTACGGGAGGTGATAAAGGCAGGGAATCAATGGCGCCAAGGAGTAAGGAAACTGGGATTTGCAGGTTAGGCAGAGGGAAAATGGCAGTCTTGTTAGGAGGGGAGAGGAGAGGAGAGTACACAGCAGTAGTAGAAAGCACAGGGTAGGGCAGGAGTACGTAAATGGCAAGTTTTCTAGTCTACAAAAGCGAGGGATACACTGGCTATAAAGTATACACAAAAAGGCTGTATCACTTCAACTTGAGCTGTAAGGTAGCATAGACTACAGTAAGCTGTAACATGAGTAAGTATTACAATTACAGGCCTTTTGTGCTAAGTAATCAGTATAATACAGTCCAAAAAATAGCCCTGCAGAAGAAGAGCGTATCCCCAGGCTAGCGGCCGCGCCGACAATCCAGCTATAGGGCTCTGCGGGTCGGGTAGCAGCTTGGCTGGCTTGGCTGAACAGGCACTCCAGTCGGAAGGAGAGGGCTTATCTCTGGTCCAATCAGGGGCCATCAGCGTGGTGGGTGCACCAATCGAAGGAGGCGCTAGAAGCTGGGCGGTTGAGGATGTTTGGTGGTGATTACCTTAGCGAGGATCTGGGAGGCAGGACCAGGAGGGCAGGAGGGAAGTGTCGGTTGTAGTCGGTCAAGGCGGCGCTGATGCTGCTGGGCTCCGTGGGCGCCGCTTGGGGCACGGAAAGCTCTTTGGCAAGGATCCGGGGAGGCAGGACCAGGAGGGCGGGAGGGAAGCCGGTTATAGTCGGGAAGGCGGGCGCTTGATGCCGCTGGCTCCACGGGTGCCGCTAGGTGCGGAAAGCTCCTGGAATAACTACACAGCTGAACTCATCCTTTTGGGTGCACAACTGTTTATCCCTACCTCAGTACACGATGGATGGCAGCAGTCTTCCTTCAGTTACCTTGAATCAGCTGGTGGCAGTCTCCCCTTCTGTATCAGTGGGAGAATCCTTGAGTTACATAACCCGTATGTTAGAAACGGTTCTGCTGAGGGTGAATGACATCAACTCCACTTTAACCGGCACCACTGCTGATGTTGGATCCTTGCAAGACCGGCTCATTGTGGCAGAACAATGAGCCAAGGCTTTAGAACTCCAGCATGCTAAACTCTAACACACAGTTATGTCTCAGGCAGAAAAGCTGAAAATCCTAACGGCGAGGGTGGAGAACCAGGAGAACAGAGGGCGCCGCAATAATCTCTGAATACTCTGCGTACCAGAAGGATCGGAGGGCACCTCCATGGAATGATTCCTCAACAAGGAGCTCCCCGTTATGCTAGGAAACCGGTGGCGGGGACCAGTGGAGGTTAAGAGGGCCCACCGAATCACAGGGAGGAGAGACAGATCCAACGCTCCCCCTCGGCCCATAGTAGCCTATCTCCTCAGGTACTCGACTAAAGAATGCATACTCAGAGTGGCTCGGGACTTGAGGGATATTAAATGGCATGGAGCATCCATTTCGATATACAGAGACTTTGCCCAGGAGACTGCCAGCAAATGGAAGGCTTTTGGCCCTATCAAAAAATTCCTGGCCACACATAATTTCCTATACTGCTTTAAAGGGCTCACCAGACTGCTGGTACATAGGGAGGGTAGAGAGTTGGTGGCCGAGGGCCCTGCTGAAGTGTAGCGCTGGATCGTAAGGCACTGGCCTAACCTGCCTTTGACTACGAGTCCCAGAAAGCTCTGGGAGCCCGATGATGTCTCATCCACTAGGAACCATCGCTATTGCTAGGTCACCCTCCGGGGACCACTGCAGCTACACCAGGTCTACTCCCCAAAACTCTCCCCCCTGGGTCTCAGCGTCCTGATCGCTTTGCTCTGTTATGGCGACCCACCTAACTCACCCTCCACTTCGAGCACTCGGTTCCCTCGGACCCATGGGGCCCATGTGCGATCCAGACAGCGATTAAGAAGTGGTCAGTCGGGCCTGGCAGACCAGGTGGAAATTGCTCCTCCAGCCAAAATACTTAGGGATACTTCTCCTCACCTGGATACATCTCTACGGTGCATACTTACATCAAGAGGCTTCCATGGACTGGGCAGACATCCCGGACTCCTCACTAGTGGAAGCAGTGGACATAATCTAGCAAAACTAAACCTGGCAAAATATCGTATGCTGCAGTGGTCCTAGTTGCTCCGGACCCTATCATGTCCCACCTGATGCCCCAATGTGTGGACGGTGCCCCTGTGGCAAGCACCAAGAGCCTGCCTGGCTGAATTCTGCAATATGCTGATCCTGAGCTGGACTACGTATGTTATATTGTAACTAACTGCTAAATGGTGGTAACGTGTCTAACATTATTTCTTCCTCTGTCAGAGGACTGCCTAGCTGGGTTAGGGAGTGCCTAATGAGCCCCCCTTTATACCATAAGTATTGGTACCAATTTCAGCAGCACTCTCTTCTCTCCCCCCTTTGCAAACTTATAATGGGCTGGCAGTCCTAAGCAGGAGAGTAGCACCTGATGCAGGATGTCTCTGGTTGTCGTAATCACCCCGGCTCTTTCAGACCACGGCTTCATTGCCCTTGCAATATCACGATAGGGTGAGTACTTAACTCCCCTCCCCTTTTCCTTCCTTTACCCTTTTTGTCCCCCATTCCCTAACTAGCCTCTCGGTCGACCTGACTCCCTTGGCTTGTGTGCTAGACTAGGAGAGGCGTTCTCAACGTTGTTGTCTCTCTTCCTCGTTCTCCCTAGAGTGTGGATGCTTGCGTAGCTGAGGAAACCCTGCCGTGGGGTGTCCTCTTTCACTATAGCATCCATTGCTTTTAGCGTTAATCACTTTTTGTTACTGACTCTGTTAATCTGATTATTGTCTTAACTTTAACCTAATTGCAGGGCTAGACTAGTATCTGCTATGATTAAACTGTACACTAGTGGTTTATAGCATTGTTTAAGCTGACTTATTGTTCGGTTTGAAAAGTTCTAGTTCTTAGCATTAGGACACTGTCTGTTGTTCACCTGTATGCACTCTCACAAGTTTTATCCAGAGTGATAGTTTTTGATATCTGCCCTCACCCACAGGCCACATTCTGCATCTCTCTCTCCCCTCCCTCCCCAGTTATTCTTCCCCATACATCAAGTGGTCATTTTGGATAGCACTAAGATCCCAAATTTGCGGCTGGTGTCCTGGAATGTAAAGGGACTTAACCACCCAGTTAAGTGTACCAAGGTCATACAATACCTTCGATACGGACACACAGACATAGCTCTCCTGCAGGAGACTCGTCTCCTCAGCAAAGCCATTCAGTGGCTTCAGAAATAGTGGGTAGGTGCACTATATGGCAGCTCCACCAAGACCAAAACAAGAGGTAGCTATCCTCATAAGATGCTCCAGCTTATGGGCCGTAGAGGGGACCAGAACTGATAAACAAGGATGCTGGATCTTGATTAGATTGGCCTCCCCTACCGGCAAATTGATATTGGGCAATATTTATGCCCCCAATGTTGATCAGGCTGATTTCTTTTATGAAGTAAGTCAGGCTGTTTCCACGATTGACCAATCCAGTGGCTCTACCCCACTTTTGCTGGGGGTGATTTTTAACCTGGTGTCCGATATATTCTTGGATAAATCCACTTCCACGCCCCAGACACACCCCAAATCCCATGCTGCCCTTCAGGCGCTACAGCAGGAATGGGGACTGGTGGGTATCTGGAGACGTTCCCATCCCTCTGGTCGTGACTACTCCTACATCTCTGCAGCACATGGGGTCCACAGTAGGATTGACTACTGGCTGGCCAATAAGGCTACGTCCAGTGATGTCGGGTGATACTATAGGTAGTATTATCTCCGACTGCGCACCTGTGTCAACCATATATACCCCTGCGGGGTCTCACTCCAAGGGCACGAGGTGGAGATGTAGTCCACTCCTGGTTAAAGACCCAGAATTCCAAAAGGCAATCCGCAAAGTGGCTCAGGACTACTTCGCCTTAAACATGGATTGTGGGGTGTCAGCAGCAGTGTGGGACACCTTTAAAGCCAGCATCAGGGGACACATTATCGCCTTTGCTGCCCATAGGAATAAAGCCAGGAACAGATCTGTGGCCAGACTTCAAACAGAATTAGCCTGTCTCGAGACTGTTTAAGGCCTCCAGTGCATCTCGCAGTGACACACCTCGCTTATACACAGTATTGCTGGGCTCAGAGTATAGGATCAACTCCTCCTCTCCCACAGGGCAGAATGGCTGCTCTTGTGGTCCAGACACTTGTACTGGGGAAGGGGGTCAAGGATGGGAAATTGTTGGCCTATACCAGTTGCGCAAACAGCATGCCTCAACCAAAATCCATGCCCTGCGTTTGGCTGCTGGAACAACCATCACGGACACAGCAGGCATTAATAAAACCATGCAGGCCTTATACCAGTCCCTGTACGAATCCCGGTCTACCCAGACAGCAGTCCAGTTACCCCTTAATCTCACAGTTTTGTCATACTTTCACCACACCCACCCTGTCTGTGGAGCAGTCCAATCTGCTGGAAGCAGCCATCACAGCCTCTGAACTGCAGCAAGCACTGTCCAGTCTGCTCAAGGGCAAAGCCCCGGGCCCAAATGGGATGACGGCAGAACTCTATCAAGTACTGGAAAAAGAGATGATCTCCCCCTGCTACAGGTCCTGCAGGCAGCCCACTCATCTGGGGCACTGCCGCCCTCGATGAATGAGGCCTTGATCACCCTGCTGCCCAAAAAGTCCAATGACCCTCTTTAACTGTGCCAATTTTCACCTTATCGCATTGATTTCTGTGGACACTAAAATTCTGGCCAAGGTCTTAGCCACCAGGCTGCAATCTATCCTTCCCACTGTAATACACCCCTCCCAGGTAGGGTTCATGTCCAGTAAAATGGGCTCTGACAATACTAGATTACTTCTAAATTTAAAGTAGATAGCATCTAGATCCAAAATCCCTATGGTGGCCCTGGCTGTCGATTTTGCTAAAGCATTAGACTCCCTGGAATGGAATTATTTATATGCACTTCTTCGTCTCTGTGGGTTTGGGCCCCAGTTTTGCCAATGGGTACAGACACTGTACAACTCCCCCAAGGCCATGTACTAACCAATTCAGATATTTCCCTTCCTTTCTCGCTACACAGAAGCACACGGCAGGGATGCCCACTATCCCCTCTCCTTTTCCTGTTTGCCCTAGACCCACTGGTCAGGGCCCTCCACAATGTGGACGGTCTCTCGGGTATCTCTGTATCTGGAAGAGACTATGTCGTGGCAGCTTACGCTGATGATCTGATGCTCACGCTGTCTCACCCTCACCGGTCCCTCCCCAAAGCTTTAGAAATCTTGCAGCAGTTCGCCTCTGTCTGACTTGCAGGTAAATCAGCGGAAAACCATTCTGGCCTCTCTTATTTCACTTTGTACACAAGATTGTGTTTCTGGCATGGAGCTAAGCTGGGCTGCTCAGGGCTTCGCATATCTTGGGATCTTCATACCTACTAAATGGACAGACCTTGAGCCCTCTAATTTTGCCCCCCTGCTAAAACAATTGAGCACAGAAATAGAATGCTGGCATAGGTTGCGCCTATCGTTGCCAGGATGGGTAGCAGCCGTACGCATGCTCCTCCTTCCCAAAGTCAATTATCTGTTCAATAACCTCCCAATATCTCTCTCTCTCATATAAACTCTTCTCAACACTCAAAGACGGTGGCGTCCTTCGTCTGGGAGGGTAAACCTCATAGATGGGGGAAACGCAAACTATGGGCGCACTGGACAAAGGGCGGACTTGGGGTTCCTTGGTTTAAAGGATACCACCTCACAAGTACTACTGCACAAACCCTCAAGTGGTTTGCCCCTTCTCCTCCCCCCCAGTGGGTGGCACTAGAATCCAATATAACTTCACCTACCCCGCTATGCATGCTATTGGATAAGGGACCATTAAGGGATGCCAGTTTCTCACCCACAATGAATGAATCACGTTACGCCTGGCGTAGATGTATGTCCATCTCCCATACACGCAAGACTTCTTGGAGCCCCCCCCTTGAGATATGCGACCCTATTGCACAATTCCTTGCTCACCATAAGCGGCCGACCTATTAAATGGCCACTTTGGGAAGACAAAGGAATATGTCGGGTGCAGGACCTTCTGATTCCAGATTCAGACACCATGCTATCCTTCTCCCAGATTCAGCATAAATATCAACTCCCCAGCACTGACTTTTGGAGGTACCACCAATTCCGTAGCACTATCACCACTCTCCTTTCTCAGAATAAACTAGATAAGCAGTGGCTCTGGCTGGCTGTCCTACACACATCCGTCTCAGCGAAAGACTGTATTAGTAAAATGTATGCTTTTATCCCAGGATGACTGCAGGACATCCTGCCGGGCTAAATGGGTGGCCGAACTTGGGACAAACATCCCATCAGTAATTTGGTCTGACTGTCTTAAAGATGCCCACAAGGTGTATTTTATTTTTATTTTTTTATTTTAGTCTTTTGTAACCGGGTAAGGCCCACTAGGCACAAGTGCCTGTTTTCAGGGTGACCTCTGAGCACTGGTCGGTTACGTGATTTGCTCAGTCACACAGTATGCAAGTGGAGGTTGTAAGAATCAAACTCTGGTCTAGTCTGCTGGATGTATCAAGCTCATTCACACCTCATTCCTCTAACATCTAGGCTATACTGCCAGTATAAGGATTCCAAGAGTAGCTTTTTGCAACTTAAGATTTTGCAACTGTTAAGATGGTTCAGGACCCCAGCTTTCCTCCATGATGTGTGAATTCTCCCTCATTCTAACTGTTGGAGATGTAACCAACCTGATGCTAACATGTTACACATCCTGTGGATTTGCCCTCACATTTTGGCCTTTTGGGCTGCCATCATACAGGACTGCTCTAAAGTTCGTGGGATTACCTTGGCTCCTCTAGATCCTAAATGGCTCCTGGGAGATACAACCAGCCTGTTGAAGCTGCCTAGACCGCACAAATACTGGGTCATGCTAACATTCCTTGAAGCCAAAAGGCTTATTCTGATGCACTGGCGGCAAGATAAAATTCCCAGCATGACTCAATGGCGTGCGGCCATTGCTCGGTTGGCTATAATGGAGAGACTGACCTACTCTCATCGTGGCCAGTAGGAGAACTTCCACAAAAAATGGGATGCTTACCTTCAATCCCACCTGTGTGGAACCAACCCCCCCCCCACACACACACAGTAATCCTCCCGGATAGTGGGTTTAGAATTTAAGGCTCGGGATTTGTTCACTTCATATATAGTGCATGCCTTATGAGAGTTTTATTCTGTTGCATGTACATTGTTGGTCCCTAACCTTGTATAATGATGCTAACTCAATATGTGTCTTTGTTTCTGTTAAGATCATACATGTTACTGTATACATGTGCTTGTCCTAATGTATTACCTAAACAAAAAAAAAAGAAAAACCTTAAAATCTTCTGTGATGATAAAAAAAAAAAAAAAAAGATAAACCTAAAAAGAAAATGGGACCTCCTGGGTTTAAACATTGTTTGAAGTGCTCTGAAATGTTTGCTAAGGCAGCCAAACATGATTTGTGTTTGCTCTGCCTTGGTCAACAGCATTTTTCTGCTGACTGTGAGATATGCAAGTCTTTCCGTGAAATAAATAGTGGAAAAACGTAAGGAAAGGTTAAAAAGAAAGTTGGAAGAGGGGGTCTATGGACTTTAACCAGTCCACCCCCTCTAAATCCTCGTCTATTCCTTCCAGAGCCTCAAAACCCACCCCTGAGACGGGTGAGGGGTCTGGCAAGAGAGACAATGAACCAGCTAACTCTCTGGTGCCTGCCAAAAAACTTTAGACAAAGCACTCTGAATCTCCAGCTGAAACACCTCAAGGGGTCCCCTCAGGTGCCTGTACCTGCTCCTTCGCCTGCTGAGCTGCCCCAGGCTCTGGCCTTACTACTAGTGCTGCAGGGCTTACTACCCCTAAGCAGCCTGTGGTCACTCCGGTTGAAAAGAAACCTATTTGTGTACTTCCTTTATCTACTGACACAGAAACATAGACTTTGACGGCAGATAAGGACCACTTGGCCCACCCAGTCTGCCCATTTCCCTACCTATTGGATAAGCTGCAGATTCTAGTTAACCAACAGCCTACTTCCTGCAACCCCCCACTATAATTGCCTTATGTCAGTCCCATGCGTGTTTGAATTCAGCCATGTTTTAGACCCCACAACCTCTCCAGGAAGGCGGTTCCATGCATCCACCACTCTCTCCGTGAAAAATAATTTCCTCACATTACCCCTGAGCCGCCCCCAACTTTTAAATTGTGCCCCTTGTTCTTGCTCATCTCTTTCTGAAAGATGCTACCCTCCTGGACTTTGTTGATTCCCTTGAGGTACTTAAAAGTTTCTAACATGTCCCCCTGTCCCTCCTTTCATCAAGGGTATATATTAAGCTTCTCTGTCTCTCTTCATATGGTTTCTGATGAAGACCCTGCACCATTTTAGTTGCCCTCTCTGGACTGCTTCCATCCTGTCTGTCCTTGCGTAGATGAGTTCTCCAAAACTGCACGCAGTACTCCAGATGGGGTCTCACCAACTGTCTGTATAGAGGGTTAACCACTTCCCTTTTTCTACTTGATGCCCCATCCTATGCATCCCAGTATCCCCCTGGCTCTCCTTACTGACTTCTCACGTTGCTTACCTACCTTTAGGTCATCTGATATGACTACACCCAGATCCCTTTCCATTATTGTTGTCATTAGTACCTCCCCTGCTATTGTGTACTCTTCTCCTGGATTTTTATTTCCCAGATGCATTACTTTGCACTTCTTTGCATTGAATCTAAGTTGCCATCTGTCTGACCATTCCTCCAACCTTGCCAAGTCCCTTCTCATCCTTTCTACTCCCCCTTGTGTATCAACTCTGTTACAGATCTTTGTGTCATCTGCACAGTGGAATTTGAGGAGGATGATCAGGCAGAGGACGGTATTGAACCTGAGGCCTCACCAGAACAGGACCTTGGGTGTCCTTCCAGACCCACAGAGGACTTTTCATCCCATTTTTCCATTGTCAGGAAAATTGTGGAAATCCTGGATCTGCAGATTGCAGAAGAGATCCAGGATGATGATGAAGCCCAATATATGGAACTTATGGGGCTGACACCCACTAGACGGCTTCTTTTGCCTATGTATAAGTTTTTTTTTTTTTTTTTAAGAAAGGTGTCCTGGAAATTCTTAAGACTGCAGACACTGTCACACCCACGGATATAAAGTGTGGTTAAAAAAATACCAGCTTGAGAGTCGAGCTGAGTTTTGATTTACTACCCTGACCACAGAGGGATTGTACAGCAGACTGCCTGTGAAAAGGCAAAACTCCTTGTCCTCTTCCCCCCCACCCCATGAAGGACTCAAGAAAATAAACAGCTAAAAAGGTACCTTTCGGCTTCCCTGGCAGTTCGCCAAACCAGCTACCAAGCTTATGCAGCCGTCTACCAGAATGCTCTTTGGCAGTCCATCTTGGATAATGCAGAGGTAACCCCTCTCTGACAGTTTTGGAGTTATTGAACACTGCAAGACTGGGCTTGGAGGCATCCAAGTGCCAGTTCCAAATGTCAGCTGATACGAATGACACAGCTGGTTGATGGATGGCAGGTACTATAGCCTTGAGAAGATTTGCTTGGCTGAGAGCTACTAATCTCACCCATGACACCCAGAGTAAGGCTATGGACTTCCCAGTGGAGGGCCACTCACTTTTTGGTGCCCAGACTGAGGCATACATGAAGAAAGTAGATGAGTATAAGGCTACTTTCCACAGTAATTCTATCAAAGAAAGAGCTTCTCCCTCCACTTCATCACATTGAAGGGGAGGCAGGGGTAGGTCCTCTTTTTAGGAGGCCCTTCTTTCAAGTGTAGGCTGTGCCTCAGCAGCAGTACCAGTCACAGCAGGGTGGTTTTTATAGAGCCTGAGGCAGAAGGGGTTCCAGAAGAGGATCCCAATCTGCACAACCTCAGCAACAAACAAAACAAAATCCCTGACTTTACCCTCCAGGCTGCCTCTCCAGCTCCTGTAGGGGGCAGACTGACTTATTATTTTCAGCAATGGCTGAAAATCACTACAGATAGGTGGGTTCTGGAAATAGTGAGTCAGGCTCTGTCCCTTTGTTTCAAATCCCTTCCTCCTCCACGATCAAAGCAGTTCGCACCAGCTTCTTTTACAGAAAGAAAACTGCTGGAACAGGAGGTGCAGGCTTTACTTCTAGCAAGGGCAGTAGAGCCCCCCCCCAGCCAAAAAGGCAGGGGGTTTATTCAAGATATTTCCTAACAAAAAAGAATGGGGAGTGGCGGCCTCTACTAGACCTCAGACTACTAAACAGGTACCTGGTAAAGCCCAGGTTCAAGATGGTCACATTGGCCATGATTCTGTCAACCTTGTAAAAGGGAGACTAGCTAGCCTCCTTAGACCTAAAGGATGCATATTTCCATATTCCCATAAGGGAGTCGCACAGAAAATATCTGAGATGCAGACTTCCCTCAGGCCACTATCAGTTCTCAACACTTCCCTTCAGGCTCCCGTCTTTACCAACTGCATGGCAGTAGTGGTGGCACACCTAAGAAAACTAGGTGTTTTTCAGTTTTTCCCTACCTGGATGATTGGCTAATCATGGGAAAGTCTCACCAACAGGTGACAGAGCACCTTCAGGTAACCCAGGATCTGTTGCACTCCCTGAGATTCCTTTTCAACATCAAAAAGTCAGTCCTGACTCCTGTGCAGGTACTGCAGTATGTAGGTGCAGAACTAAACAGCATACTGGGAAGGGCTTTCCTCCCTCAGGAGAGGTCAGAAAGCATTCTGGTTTTAGCAAGCTCGTTTCTCCTGGGCAATCCAAAGCCAGCAAGACAGTTTCTGCAACTGTTAGGACACATGGCTTCAGCAACAAGCACAGTCATAGGTGCCAGGTTTCAGATGAGAGGTGTCCAATTCCACCTTTGGGCACACTGGTGCCAAAGGCAGGACTCTATCAAAACCTATACCAGTAACAAGGGTGTTACTACAGGCACACCAATGGTGGATGGAGCTAGAAAATTTGAGAGAAGGGGTTCCATTCTTTCAGGAGACTCCTTCACTGGTTCTCTCAACAGATGCTTCCCTGTTAGGAGGGGTGCTCACTTGGGGGAGCACACCATTCATGGCTCTTGGGAGAGTGCACATTCCCTCCTGCATATAAACCTGCCAGAGCTAAGAGCTGGTTACCTGGCCCTTCAGGCCTTCTCACACCTACTACAGGGAAAAGTGGTACAGGTCAGAACAGACAATACCACAGCAATGTACTACATCAACAAATAGGAAGGGACAAGGTCTACCCAACTCTGTACAGCAGCAATGAAGATATGGAGCCTTGCTTACTCTCTGAACGCCTCCCCTACAGTCGATCCATCTACCTGGCAAGGACAACACCCTGGCAGATGCCTTGAGCAGGATAAACCAGGCCCATCACAAATGGACACTGAACAAGCAAGTAGTGAATGTCGTATTCAGGAGGTGGAGCACTCCAGAGACGGATCTTTTTGCATCCCACCAAAACCACCACCTGCCTCTGTATTGTTACAGGGCCACTGCCAAGGGAACAGTTCCCCTGGATGCCCTGATTCTGGACTGGACAGGGAGGCATCTTTATGCCTTCACTCCTTTTCCCCTGATTCTCTGGGTGCTCATCAAGCTTAGATCACAGCCAGCTTCAATGATTCTGGTAGCCCCAGACTGGGCCAGACAGCCTTGGTACTCCCTCTTGCTTTCTGTGTCGGTGACCAGACTGATTCACCTCCCACAAAGGTACAACCTGCTGACCTCCTTTCAAGGGAGGGTCATGTACCCCAGTCTCGGGTCCCTCAGACTCAATGCATGGCTCTTGAGGACTTAGAACATGCAGGTTGGCAGTTCTCTGAATGGGTCCTGGAGGTCCTCAGAGGGTATAGGAAACCTTCTGCTAAGAAAACTTATACCTCGAAATGGAAAAGGTTCTCTATATGGTGTAAGGACAAGGGTGTAGCCCCAGCTCAAGCTGGCATACCAACTTTGCTGGACTATCTGACTCGTCTACATTTACAAGGCCTGCAGCATTCAACCCTGAAAGTGCACCTGGCTTCTATGTCAGCATACATTTCAGCTGGAAAGGACACCTCCTTAGCATAAAATCTTATCTTCAGGAGGTTCTCTAAGGGACTGTCTCTCCTGTTTTCACCCTCACAGGGAACCAGTGCCCAGCTTGGGACCTGAATATTTGCATTGCTCAGCTTATGCTTCCTCCCTTTGAGCCCATGGCCTCTGCAGATCTCAAGTTTGTTATTTGGAAGGTAGTCTTCTTGGTGGCAGTCACTTCTGCCAGGAGGATAAGTGAGCTCCAGGCCCTCTGTGTGGAAAAAGAATGTTTCCTTCCTTGGGGGACAAGGTAGTGTTGAGAACTAATAGAAAGTTCCTCCCCAAAGTGGTTTCGGACTTCCACTTGAACCAGTCTTTTGCCTTGCCAGTTTTCTTCACTGAGCACTCTAGCTCAGGGGAGCTATAAACGTCATAGCCTTGATTTTAAAAAGGGCTTTAAGTTACTACATGACTCATACCAAGGACCATAGGCAGGACAGACAACAGCTGTTTCTTGCCTATGGAGAGGTAGAAAAGGGGACACCTGCCTCAGAAAGAACACTCTCTTGAGGGATAGTTCAGTGTATCCAGTTTTCCTACCTAAAAAGCAGGTAAGGTACCACCTGTCGGGCTTAGGGCCCATTCTACAAGGGGCACAGCTGCCACTATTGCAACTACCCGAGAGGTACCTTTGGTGGAAATCTGTAAAGCAGCTACCTGAAGGTCAGTCCACACCTTCAATAAGCATTATAGCATGGACACCCAGTCCAGGAGTGATGCCAGGTTTGGCACAGCAGTCCTGCAGAGATTTTTCCTAAGTAGGTTATTTGTCCACCTCCTTGAGGTACTGCTGCGTAGTCTGCAAGAAGTAATATTAGTGGATTCCTGGGGTTAGAAGAAAAAATTACTCACTTGTAGTAATCTTGTTTCTTCCAATGGGATCCACTAATATTACTTCCCACCCTGCCTCCCCTGGCAGAATCAGTGGAAAAAACCTTTCCTGTGCTGATTGTATGAATACTTGGAGTGGTATGCCATCTGCTGGCACTTCTTAGTAATGCTTTATAGCTTAGTAGGTAATTTTTTTTTCTTGGGTGAATCTAACATTTAGAAAAGGGGAATTTTTCTCTTTTTTTTTTTTTCTGCGGTGATTTAATGTTTACTGGTTTCCCCAGTTGGGGCCTTTTTTCTGTTTCTATTCTAATTAGATGTTACTATGGCCTCTTTGCAGGCTCCTAAGAAATCTTAAGGTTAGAATGTAGGGAGTTACACTGGGCAGTTTTTGAATTGAATGCATGAGCTAAATATTCCATCATTAGCATAGCACCTCATTTGGCTGCAGGGCAGTGCTGGCTTAAAGGAGCACTGCAAGAAGTAATAATACTAGTGTATCCCATTGGAAGAAATAAGATCTTATGTGGTGATAAATACTGCACATGACAGATCTAAGCAGTCTAAGCACCTTGGCTCACTTCCCCGGACAAGGAGTCCAGAAGACTGGACCTGATGGATAAACAGGCATTTGCTTCTGCCACACTTACCATCCAGATCCTTAATTACATTGTCCACATAGTGAAGTTCCAGAATCCTCTCTGGAGACGGGCCGAGGTGGCTGCCAAAGCCCTTTCAGAGGACCCCCAGAGACAGGTTCTTCTCCAAGCCATTCAGTCAGGATCAGATGTGGGCAAGCACCTTCTGCGGTCCACCTACAATGCTGCTGACACCTTCAGGGCTGCTGCCATTGGCATCTGTCTTGGACGACACTCATGGCTTAGGGTGTCGGATTTGCCTGGGATGTACCACAGTCCATCCTAAATGCCCCATTTAGAGGGTATAAACTCTTCAGTGCGGATGTACAGGACATCCTTTCAAACCTGTAGGCCTCTGGCTGGACACTTCGGTCAGTCCCTTCTGTGTACCACACCCAGCCGAAAAGAGGGGTCACAGGACACTATTTCGTCGTGCTTCCCACTAACCTAAGCAGAGTACCAAACCTTCTAGTAAGTGTAGAGCAGTCACTGCCCTTCCTGCCTCCACCACAGGAAAGGCTTTCCAAGGTGGTAGTGCGGCTGTGGCCACAGGGGTCTCTTCAGCATGACTCCTTGCCCCCCGCCCAGCAGGAGACGGTGGTAGGGGGTCTGTTCTTCCACTTCAACAGGTGGCGGAGATCACCTCAGATGCCTGGGTCCTGCAGCTCATAGAGGTAGGTCACTCCCTAGAATTCCTGGAGTGGTCCACAGAGAACCCTTTAGTACTGTCCTTTTAACCCCAACCCCCCGACCACATCCCAGTGCTTTGAGGGGAGATTCAGACGTTGCTGCACAAATGGGCCATAGAGCTGGTTCACAGAGACTCGAGGAAGCAACAGGTTTTATTCCCACTTCTTCCTGGACCCCAAGTGCACAAGAGATTTGCATCCCATTCTGGATTTGAGTCCTGAAATCCTACATTCAGTACAAAAAGTTCAGGATGGTGACACTGCAAGGCCTGCTGCCCCTCCTGCAACAGAGAGATTGGATGTGCGCTCTCAATATGCAGGATGCCTATCTTCATATCAAGGTGTGCACACCCCAAGCAGTATCTCAGATTCCACTTCCAGGGGGAGCACTGTCCGTTCCGAGCTTTGCCCTTTAGCTTATCCTCAGCATCCAGAGTCTTTACCAAATGCTTGGTGGTGGCAGCAACCCCCAGGAAGGAGGGACTCCTTTCTTCCCTTACTTGGATACATACTATTTGCCAGCAGATTAGGCCTTACGGTCTATCGAGTCTGCTCGAACCTAGATCCTTAGTTGGGTGCCGAGACCCTCCCATCCCTTGTTCTCTAGAAACCCCTATCATCCATCCCCCCCCCCCCCGGGACAGGCCATCATCTGATACATCCACTTTCTGTGTCTGTCCCACCCTCTTGAAGCCCTCTACAGTGGATCTCTGAACCAGCTCACCAGGCAGTGCATTCCAAGGGTCCACCACCCTCTCGGTGAAAACCTCCTCCTCTTTTCCCCTCACCTTCCACCTTCCAACTTCAAACCATGCCTCTGGTGATACCTCCCTGCTTTAGTCTAAGATCCCTCCATGTTTACCCTATTTATTCCTTGAGGTGCTTGAAGACCTCTATCATGTCCCCCCTGTCTCTCCTCTCCTCCAATGAAAACAGGCAGGAGCTCTCAAGTCTGTCCTCATAAGTCAAATCCCTAGCCCTCGTATCATCTTTGTTGCCCTCCTCTGTACCCTCTCCAGGAGCTGTATGTCCCTCTTCAAATGTGGTCTCCAGTACTGTACACAGTACTCAAGGTGTGGTCTAACCAGTCCATTGTACAGTGGCAGAATCACTTCCTTGCTCCTAGAGGTGATTCCTCACGATGCATCCCAACATCCTGTTTGCCTTGCTAGCTGCTCTCCTGCACTGCTCAGAGTTATTCATACATGTATCCACCACTGACCCTAGGTCTTTTTCCCCTATTGGGCCTCAGTGCCTCCCTCCCAGTGTGTACCTGTGTTTAGGGTTCCCCGACCAAGATGCAACACCTTGCACTTGGTGGTATTAATTTAATTTCCATGTGTAGCCCAGCTTTCCAGGGTGTCCAGGTCCCTTGCGGGCCACCTCCCCTCTTCTCCCTCAACTACTGCTCCCATCTTGGAGTCATCCGCGAAGAGACTCATTTCACACCCTATACCCTCCCTGATGTCCGATATGTATGCATTAAACAGGATCGGACCCAGGACCGAGCCCTGTGGTACCCCACCACCAACCTCTAGGGTTCTAGAGAGCTCCCACAGACCACTACTCTCTGAGTGCGTCCAGCTAGCCAGTTTTCAATCCATCTGACCATCAAAGGGTCTACTCTAACCCCATCAGTTTCTCCACCAGACCATTGTGGGGACAGAGTCACACGCTTGCTGAAGTCCAAGAATAATACATCCACAGGCTTACCCCTGTCCAGTTCTGATGTTACCCATTCATAGAACTCCACAAGGTTGGTTTGACATGATCTACCTGGCACAAACCCATGTTGCCGACTATCCAGACCTCCCCTCCTCCAGTACACCCCAATCGTTCCTTTAGTATACTCTCCATTAATTTTCCCACCACCGAGGTCAAACTGATGGGTCTATAGTTACCTGGTACTTCCCTTGACCCCCCTTTATGGATTGGTACCACATGTGCCTCTCGCCAATCACTAGGTACCCTCCCTGTCTCAAGTGACCTGCTGAAAAGCTCCGCCAGGGGTGCAGCCAGTATGTCCGCCAATTCCCATAGTACTCTCGGATGAATGCCATCCGGCCCTGGAGATTTGTTTTTCTTTAGGGCCTTGAGGGCTAACCACACCCTTTTGGTGGAGATAGCATCATCCGTCCCTTCCCCCTTACTGGTCTTTTTATCCTTATCCAGATGTGACACCCCTGGGGTACCTTTCCCTCCCTCTTGCTCCATTTCTGTTGCTCCCCTGATCCCACTCCTGCCGCTTCTATCCCTTCATGCCTTGCTTTGTAGATATCCATCCCCTCCCTAGTGAACACAGAGGCAAAGTACCGTTAAATACCTCTGCCTGGTCCCTCGCCTCTTCCACCCACCCTCCTTCTGATCTCAATCTGCTGAGATGGCCCTTAGTTTTTCTCCGCTCCCCAATGTACCGGAAGAACCCCTTTTCCCCTCCATGTATCCCCTGTGCCAGCCGCTGCTCTTTACTGGACTTTGCTCCCCTCACCATACAGGTGACTTTTCTAGATTCAAGCTGGTACATTTCCTTATCCCTATCCCCTCTTGTTGTTTTATATTTTTTGTAGGCTGCCTTCTTTTCTCTGACTGCTACCTGTACCTCACTGGACCACCAGCATGGTTTACGTGACCTTGCTCCCTTACGTTTCAACTTAGCGCAGATCCTGACTGCCTCATGAAGTCCCCGTTTTATGACCTCCCATCTCCTTTCCACACTTGTCATTGAGGTAATCCTTCAAGTGATCCTTGAGAATATTTCCCATGCCCATAAGTCTGCCCCTGAAGTCCACTGCCAGTGTCCTAGATCTCACCCCACTCCCCCATGCTTATTTGAAACCAGACAGTATTGTGGTCACTCCCAGTCAGGGGGTCCTGTACAACTATGTCCCTTACCAGATCCCCATCTGCCAGAACCACATCCAGGACATGCCCCTCCCTTGTTGGCTCCATCACATGCTGTGTTAAGAACACATCCTGGAAGCCATCCAGCAGCCTCTGCTCCTTGGCCACCCTAGAGGACATAGTTCCCCAGTTTGTACCTGGCATATTAAGGTCCCCCATCAACACCACTCCTTCCCCTTTTGGACCACACTGGGCAATGATGTTGTCCAGCAAACCATCCTCTAGAACCTCACTCATCCCGGGGGGCCTATATGCTACTCCCAGCTTGACCTTATCTCCTGCTGGGGATCGTAAGGTGACCCATAAGGCCTCCACGTTTCCTCTGCCTCTTCTACCATAGCAATTTCTATATCATCTCTAATGAACATAGCCACTCCACCCCTCTGACCTCCTTTCTATCCTTCCTAAGCATAGTGTACCCCTGTACATTTAGGTCCAAGTCATGTTTTTGTTGGCCCGTCTCCGTGACCGCCACATCCACCCCGAACAGCATGGCCTGGAACTCCGGCAACTTGTTTCCCAAGCTCCTGGCATTTACTAACACCAACCCCACCCCTTATCCTGATCCTCTTTGTTGAACCCCACCCAGATTCCTTGTACTTCCATCCTCCCCTGCTCCTCCTGAAACCTCCACCTCCAGTCTGTTTCCCCTTCCCTCTTGGGCTTGCGGCTACTCCCTCATCTGGAGGAGGGCTTCTGGTCCCCCTCCCTCATCCCCTTACAAGTTTAAACCCCACCTTTCTTGTATGTAGTCAGCCATCCCTGTTTAAGGACTTCCTTCCCTAATGGGGCAAGATGAAACCTGTCCTTGGCATATAGTCCCTTATCCTCCCAAACTCCATTCAGTTCCCTAACACCCCAACCCATTCTCTTCACCCACTTCCTGAGCCAGTCATTAACCTCTGTAGCTTCTTTTTTTTGTCCACTGAGGCCTTTGGTACTGGCAGTATCTCCGAAAGAAATGTTGCATCCATTATCCCGACAGACTCTGGCAGTTCTTGGAACCTTGCTTGGATTTCAAAATGCTATTTCCCTCTAGATCATTAGTTCCCAAATGCCAGAAATCCGGTTTCCCTCCACAATCCTAACCATTTCATACCCATGAACTTTGCTCTGTGCACTGTCAGCCCAGAGATACTCACTACCTTCACCTGGCTGTGGCATCCACCCCTGTCCCTCCCAATGGATACCCTAATCCATCGAGTCTCCCAGTAACAGAACCTTAACACCGCTATCATCCTTATGGTTACCTCCACTATGCCCTCTCAGCCCCTTCCCCCTTCATTCATGATCTCAATTTCATGGGAGTCTTCCTGCCTTATTAGAGACCCCTTGTCACCCTCCCTTTCTGCCTCCCCTGCTATTTTGCCCACTTAACTCAAACCCCTCTGAATAGGTGTCCCTTTAACCCCTCTTATCTGAACCATTTATCCTGGCCCTGATGCTTTCCCTTCCCCACACCACCATCTCTCCCCTTGTGATAGTACCCCTGCTTCAGAGGCTCTCTGTGGGTCCCCTTTAGCTAGGGCCCCTCCTGGTACTGACCTCCCAGCAGAAGGGGGCTCTCTCCACCTCCTTGTCTCCCAGTTTCTCTCAATCATGCTCTTCTCCTCATGTCTGGAATATGTTGCATCTCCCCATTTGCTTAACATATGTTTCCCTTCTCCTCTGGGACTATGTCTATCCTTTCCATAGCTGGTCTGTGATGCCCTATGGGTATCTGACTCCCTCCCGGCCTCTGTATAAGTTTCCTCATTTCCACCAGCCCTTCCTCCCCTCTAGGTTGCTTAGTAGCTCAAATTTATTGTGACACTCTGTCAGCCTCCATCAAGTAACCGAGTTTCCCTGACTGCATCTCTAAACTGACCTCTTCCTGTCTTGCACTGTTCACCTTAGGAGCTTCCTTCCCACAGTCTGCTGTTTTGGCTTCCGACAACAGCCCCTCCTGACTCTTCCCCTCCAGTCTCTTTGTATTCAGAATGTTCACCCCATACGCTTTCCCCTTAGTATCAACTTCCCTATCTAAGGGTCCTCTGTTCCTAATACCCCCCCTCCTGTTTGCTGTAACACAACGTCCTGTAATTTCAGGCGTTGCCCCAGCCTCCCTCAGCCCCACCCTTCTGCTGCCCATATCCACACCCTTATCCTTGACACCCCTCCAGCTCCACAGCTTACTCCTTAACCAATATATCTACCTCTGATACAAGATAGCTGTTCACAGAGTGGGCAGCCTCCCTCTCCAGGCCCAATTTAGAATTATTGCCATCCCACAGCCTGTGCAGCCTGCAGCCCCTTCCGAAGATGCCTGCCATGGTAGAATATGGCCACCTGATTATCCTCCTCTGTTTATAATAGCACACCCCCTTTTCTCAGTCCCTTTCCCCTGAGTACAGTTTCTCTCTAAACTGACTGTAGTTATTACAAACCCAATTTCAACCCCACCAATAACGTTCCCAAGTCTCACAAACACATACAGTCCAGTGTGTGTGGTCCACTAACAGTGTATGTAAGCAGACATCAGGTACCATCACGATGTCACAGGCCATCAGCTCCTGTTGGCAATTTCAGTCCCAAACAGAAATACTCAGCCCTTCAATCCCAACCCCCAGTGGCTTTTCAGTATTTAAGAAGGCATACAAAACAGGGTGGGTGGGAGAGCTCTACCAAACACCAGGCAAACAACACATTTAAATTCCTCAGTATCCCTGCCAAACAACTATCCCTAAGCCACCAAAGTTACAATGTAATAGTTCTAATTCAAGGTAATAATTTTAACACATAAAACTAATTTCACTTACAAACTTTTAAAATATTTCAGTTAAAACAGAATATAACTCCAGCCTCTTTCCTACCTACCTGCTGCTTAAGCTCCCAAGTGAACAATGAAAGCCAAGTTAATTCCTGTTTAGAGACAAGGTAATTGCAGCTAATGTCCCTCCCCCAAACACCAGGCAAACAACACATTTAAATTTCCTCAGTATCCCTGCCAAACAACTATCCCCAAGCCCGCAAGGTTACAATGTAACAGTTCTAATTCAAGGTAATAATTTTTAACACATAAAACTAATTTCACTTACAAACTTTTAAAATATTTCAGTTAAAACAGAATATAACTCCAGCCCTCTTTCCTACCTACCTGCTGCTTAAGCTCCCAAGTGAACAGTGAAAGCCAAGTGGATGATTGGATGCTCAAGGCACAGTCCAGGGAGCTCCTTCTCCAGTCCCTGTCCCGTACCAGACACTTATTCCAGGCCCTAGGGATCACTGTCAGCCTGCCCAAGTTAGTCCTGACCCCTTGTCAGTGACTTGGTACATAGGAGCAGTACTGTACACAGCCCTGGGTATGGACTTCTTGCCCCATGACAAGAGGCAGACTGCCTGATGACTTAGGCCCACTTTTGTATCACAACAGATATGCAGCAGCCAAAACCTTCCTCAGGTTCTTGGGCCTCCAGCCACAGCCATTGTCACGGTCCCCCTTGCCATATTGCATATAAAGATCCCCCAGTGGACACTGAGATGTTGCTGCTCTGGTGGATGGAACCCAGCAGCCTGTTGAGAGGGGTTCCCTTCCTCATTCCTTCCTCTCAGCAGATTCTCACCACAGATGCCTCAACTGGAGGTGTTGTGTACATTTCTGAGAGGCTTCTTTCACTTGAAGCCTCCCATCTGCAATACATTTCCGCCTTGGGACTTAAATTTTGTTAGAGAAACTTACTTTGGCTGCTTTTGAGCTAGCCACAACATGTGAACTATGCTTTGTGTAATGGAAAACATTGTTTAGTTGCTATGACTTCTGCTTGAAGGTTTCCGACCTTCAGGCTCTGATGTGTGAGTCTCCTTATTTGGTTTTCTGCAAAGACAGGGTATCTTTGCATACAACCCTAAGTTTTTACCCTAAGTATTGTCTGGAGTACATCATTGTCTGAGTTTACCCTGAATTGAACCATCTACCTGCCTGTGTATTACCCAGAGCATGCCAGTCCAGGGAAGCCCTGTTCCATACTTTAGATGTTCATAGAATGCTCAAATATTACGTTCATTGCATGAAGGAAGGACTGCAAGTCCGCACCTGTTTTTGTCCTTGGAAGAGGGTGTGCCAGTTTCTAAGCGGTGCCTGTCCAAATGGTTGGCCAACAGTATTATGAACTATGGTAAGGAACTTCCTGAGGTTGTGCGTAGCCACTCTACAGAGCATGGCCACCTCTGTTGCTGATTTCAGGAATGTGTCAGCCGCAAAATGTGTGCCGCAGCCGCTTGGAGTACTGTCCACACTTTCACTAAATACTACAGTCTGGACATTGCCTTGAGGAGAAGGGCAGGCTTCAGCCTGGGTATGCTTTCAAGGCCTCCAGTCAGCAAGACTTTTTTTTTTTTTAATGATTTTAATAAGATTATACATAGCTGTATACAGTACCCAGGTATATCCATGGCTAAAATAAGTTATAGTTACAGCAGTCAATTGAATTCAGGTTCTATAACAAGTACAGATTTAGGTTATACTCCAAATTCCATCTGAGAGATAAATATAGATATACAGTAAATATAAACATAGACATAAGGCTTAGGACACATATCTAAAGGGGGCAATGTGGATGACATAACTAATAAGTTGCTTAAATAGGGTCCAGTCTTCTAATATGCCTTCTAGTTTAATTTGCCTCCTCTTTCCTCCTGTAACCTTATACTCCAGTTTCTATAGTGTAGATTCAAGGTACAAATTCTGAATAATGTTTCAGTTGATATTGGGTCCATTTTTCCATAAATTATCAAAACTACTGGTCTTATTTATTCTAGCTGAAATTCTTTACAAATAGTATATTTCATATGTTGGCTTTCCCAAGCTTCCTTGAGTGGGACCCGTGGAAAGCCAAAGTCTCGTAATTATTTTCTTAGCTGCAAGGAGGAGAAGTGTCAACATTTTGTACAGCACTTTTGAATTCAGATTCCACTAGGTGGAGTTGCTGTCAGTATAAAAGTCTGGTTGAAGCAACTCTGTCTGTCATATATTGCATTTAATTCTTGTGTAACTTACAGACATGAAATTTGCCAGCAGATAAAGGCCTAGAGGTCTATCAGTCTGCTCAATGTGCAGCTAGCACCCCTTATTCTGCAGCTACCCCCTCCCTTCCACCCTTCCCCTTCATTAACCCTCCCTTGTCCTGTCCCATCCTCGCTGAAGCAGTCCACTGTTCTACTGCATACCACTTCAGCAGGTAACACATTCCACCCAGCCACCACCTCTCTGTAAAAGTCTCCTCATCTCCTCCTGAACCTTCCTCGCCCAGTCTCATATCATGGCCCCTGGTAGCCCTCCCCTCCCTTACTTTGAACAGCCCATCTGTACCCGTCTTGTTTATTCCTTTCATGTATTTAAAGGTTTCAATCATGTCACCCCTGTCTCTCCTCTCCTCCAGTGAGTACATGTTCAACTCCTTCAACCTCCTCTCTTATGATAAGTCCCCCAGCCCCTTGATCATCTTTGTCGCTCTGCGCTGCAATCCCTCCAGTAAGTTAATGTCCCTCTTCAGATACGGACGCCAGTACTGCACGCAGTACTCCAGGTGTGGTCTAACTAATGACCTATACAGTGGCAGAATCACCTCCTCCCTCCTCGAGGATATACCCCTTGCAATACAACGCAGCATTTTGTTGGCCTTTGCAGCTGCCTTCCTACATTGTGCCGAGTTGTTCATTGACCTTGTAATGAGCACACCCAGATCCTTCTCCTCTGTCTGGGATAGCTGCACTCCCCCTAGCTGGTAACTCCTCCTTGGGTTCTTCATCCCAAAATGCAGCACCTTGCACTTTTTGGCATTAAAGCCCAGTTGCCAGGTGACTGACTAGGTTTCAAGCTTGCCAGATCATCCTGCAACCCCTGCCATCCCCCTAGGTCATCCACCACCGCCTACCTTGATATCATCAGCAAACAGACTGATCTTGCTCTTGATGTCCCATGATATGTCTACAATGAATATCCCAAATAACACTGGTCCCAACACCGAGCCCTGTGGAACACTGCTCGTCACTGCCCTTGGGTGAGAGCTCCCACCCACCACCACCCTCTGTTGCCTTCCCTGCAGCCAGTTTCCTACCCATCTCACCAGCTTTGCACCCGCCCCTGTGCCTACTAACTTCCTTCCCAGCCTTCCATGTGGCACTGAGTCAATGCCTTACTGAAGTCCAGATACAGGACATACACTGCATGGCCCCTGTCCAGTTGCCTAGTTACCCAGTCATAGAACTCGACCAGGTTGGTTTGGCAGGATCTGCCACACATGAAGCCATGCTGTCTGCTGTCCTGTAGTCCTTTGGTCTCTAGGAGGGCCACCAGCCTCTCCTTCAGGATAGTCTCCATTAGCTTACCCACGATGGATGTGAGGCTCACTGGTCTGTAGTTTCCGGTTCATCCTTAGGGCCACTCTTGTGGAGGGGCACCACATGAGCCATCCTCCAGTCCTGAGGTACACACCCCGAATGTAGTGAGGCATTAAATAGGTCTGCCAAAGGTCCTGCAAGGACCTCTACCAGCTCCTTCAGTACCTTGGGGTGGATGCTATCTGGGTCTGGCGCCTTGTCCACCCTCGGTGCCTTCAAACCCTCTCGAACTCTGCTCTCCATGATTTCCCCATCTGTCACTACTCCCCCCTGCTTCTGCCATTTCTCCCACCTTGGGTGTCACCCCCCTCTTCTCTTTAGTAAATACTGAGCAGAAGTACTCATTTAGTGCTTCCGCCTTATCGCACCCTGCTTCCACCCAACCCCTCCTTCCTAATCCTTACTATGTGGTCCTTACAGCTCCTTTTCTCCCTGATGTACTTAAGAAGTCCTTCTCCCTCTAATGCCTTGTGCCAGCCTGAGTCTCCGAGGTGCTTTGGCTCCTTACTGCCCTTGTCACCTCCTTCGATTCCTGTCAAGTACCTCCCTGTCCTCCCCTCCCTGTTTTCTTGTACTTCCTAAAGGCAGCTCTTTTCCTCCTTACCTTTCCATGACCTCCTTGCTCAACCAGATCGGTTTCTTAGCCCTAGCCTTCTTGCTCTGGGCTTTGCAGCAGGTTTTGGTTGCCTCCACTATCCCCAGCTTTATGAGCTCCCATCTCTGGTTAGTGTCCATACTAGATTGAATTCTGGCCAGGTACCCTTTACCACTTCCCCATCCTCCCAAAGTTGGCCCTCCTGAAGTCCAGCACTATTGTGCCAGATTCCCTCCTTCCTTGCCCATATGCAATGTGAGCCATACTGAGTGGTGGTCACTCCTGACAGCGGTTCCTCCACTGTAAGTTCTCTCTCACAAAGTCCATTTGCCAGCACAAGGTCAAGGGTATTCCCTAACCTGGTTGGTTCACTGACCATTTGCAGCAGGAAGCTGTCCTGGAAGGCATCCAGCAGTACCTGCTCCCTTCTGTTCCTGGTTGTTGGGGTGCTCCAGTCCACTCCTGGCATGTTGAAGTCCCCCACAATCACCACACTACCCTTCTCGCAGGTCCTCCTGATCTGTTCCGCTAGTTCCTGTCAACGCCTCCGTCTGAGATGGTGGCCTGTACACCACTCCCATTCTAAGAATCCTATTCTTGGAATCCTGGATTTGCATCCAAAGTGACTCTGTACTACCCTCCTCCTTCCTTCCTCCTTCACTCAGTCCTCCCACATATAGTGCCCCCTTTCCCAATCACCCTGTCCCTCACGAAATAACCTGTACCCTGGTACAGACAGGTCCCAGTCATTGTATTGGGTGGCCCATGTTTCCGTGATGGCTGCAGTTTTCCTCCCAAGGCTCCTAGCATTAAGGGTAACCACCTTCCACCCTTCCCCCCTCCGCTCCCATCTTGTCCTCCTTTCCTAGCATCACCAGCAGTACTTGCCATTTGTCCTTTGTCACTGTTATGGGTGGTTTCCCAACCTGTGGTCTCTGCATATCTCTTTCCCAACTGCCACCCCCCCCCACTCCTAGTTTAAATTCCCAACTTCCTCTATGTACTCCTCCATCCTCTGTTTCAACACTGTTTCAACACTTTCTTTCCCTCCTCTCTCAAGTGTAGTCTGTCCTAGCATAGAGACTACTGTCCTCCCAGGTCCCCCACAACAGCCCATACCCTTTAGCACAACACCAGGTTCTTAGCCATCCGTTAAATTCCTCTATTCTCAGCTTTCTTGTTGTGCTTGCCTTTGGTACTAGAAGTATCTTTGAAAAGTTACTGATCTTCCTGCCCCTCACATAATTGTGCTAGTTCCTCAAACATACTCTGGACTGTATCTACTGTCTTGTCAGCCAGGTCATTTGTCCCAAGATGTATAATTAAATGAGGCTTGTTCCTACCCCTTCTAGCATATTTCAGAACAGACTGTCCCACCCTTTCCACTGTCATTCCTGGCATGGCCTCCACCCAAATGCGACTATGCCTCTCCCCCTTGCTACCCCACCTAACTCCTCTTAGTATTGAGTCCCCCAGCACTAAGATTCCACCCCTCTTACTCCCTGCTTGCTTCCATTCATCTCCTCTCTCATTTCCAGCTCCTCTTCTTCCTCCTGCACATTATCTCCCCTTTTACCCCTGTTGCAATTCTCAGCATGCTCCTCCCCCCGCTCCAGTTTGGTCCAGGCATTTATCAATTCCTCTAATTTCATAATTTCCCTCCTCCACCTTCTTCCTCTCTAGCAGTGCACAACTATTTTCTGAAGGCCCTTCACAAATGCCTGCTCCTCTCTTCATAGTAACCTGTTCTCTCCTTTCCACTCCATGACTTTTGCCACTTCTTCGCCTCCCCTCACAAGTCCCAATCTCCTCCTTCCATTTGTCTTTTGTCTCCTGACCTGGTTTCCCCGGCAATTGTTCTTCCTGGCCTGGGCCCCTTTGTCTCTGCTTCCCTTCTTCTGACCCTCTCCTCACCACTGTTGGCTTAAATCCAGCTGTCACCACTTGTGACAAGGTACCTTTGTAAATGAGCCTATGGCTCAAAGGTTTTCCAAACTGCTGTTTAAATAAAATAAAAATAAAAATAAATAAAAATCACCCTCACTCATCTCCCCTTCTTCCTCCCTCCAGTATTGGGCTAAACCCACCCCCAGTCTGCCTTGCCTGTCTTAGTTCCTCCTGCAGACCCTCCATCTCCTTTCTAGGTTTCTCTATGTGGTTGCACACTAAACATCCTCCCACACTCCAGGCAATTTTTAGAAAGATTGGTGCACCGCAGTTGTTGCAGCCTACCACCCTACCCATTGCTGTCGTTGCCCACCAAGCGACCCCCACCTTCCAGATGCAGGATACCAAACACTCCCCCAAGTCTCCCCTCTCCCCCTCTATCAGTGCAAAACATTTACTTTATTTCCCTTACCTCCTTTGTTGCACACGTTTAGATATATTGAGCAACTGCTTTTTATATTCCTATCCTTCCTATCCACACTCAAAAACAGACTTTAAGTAGCCATTGCACAACCTTCTTCAAAGTCCTACTCCTCCTTTCCCCAATGCAATATCAATGCGAAGAAGTAATAATGAAAGCTCCTAGATTTGCATTTACTTCCCTTCCACTGAGAGAGCAGTCACCTCTTTACTTGCTGCTGTTCCTTTCCTGGTATGCCCCTCCTACTCCACACCCCTTACTATACCCACTGTTTAGCTCCTGTCAATCAAATTTAACAGGGCATATAATCAAGAGTTGGGGGAGAGGGGGGCGAAAATTTGCAGCAACCAAAGACGGCAAAGAAATACACCACCACTACGTTTTAAATCCTCAACAGCCCAAAAACAATTCTAAGTAAAGACAACAAAGTACAGTGTCACCAAAAGCCCACAATCCAAGTCTAAAAGAAAAACAGCAATTACCAGTTACTGTAAAGCATTGAATTAAATATGCTTCCTTCCCCTTCTGGCTTCTGTAACATTCAAAACTACATACATTTCTATCTCAGCTCTTTACCCTTACCATCAAAAGGTAACTTCTTGCCAATAGCCTGTTATCAGTGGGCATGACCATATTATATGTCCTCATCCCGCTTTTATTTGGCCACATTCCCTCCAACATGTATTGTGTTCCTCTTCAGAAAAATGTGCCATTACATCAGGTGTTCTAAAAAAAACCTTATTCTGGCCTGCCACGTGTACTCCTTCCAGTACAGGTTAGAGGAAAGTTTGGAATACATCATGGTTGAAAACTGCCACTGGTCCCTCTCCAGGTCCGACCCCAACTCCTTTGACCATCTAATTCTAAGATACTCCAGAGAATCAGTGCTGTACTCTCTAACCGGTGAATACAGGGCCCCAATTATATGTTCCTGTATCTGCCCCCTTTAATGATGTATCACCATCTGAATTAGAGCAGAAGGGGATTCCGCAATCTGAGTCTCCTCGAAAGGGCACCAGACTTTGTTTAATTCTCAAATATGCTCCATAGTGGTCTATAGGGAGTTTGTACTCCAGTTGCAATTTAGCAAAAGAATACAGTCCCATAGGTCCTACCAGTTGAAAAGTGTGCTGGAGACCTGATTTCTCCCATTGCTGGTTTGAAATCTTTGAAAGATATCTACGTTCTGGAGGGGATATAATATATCTCAACATGTGCTGCCAGCTCTTAAGAAACTCTGAAGTGTACTGCATAAACCTTGTTAAGGGTATGTCTCTCAGTGATTCCCCCAGAATAAAGGAGGAGAAATTTTCTAACCCATGGAGCGTGACCTCAATCTTTTTCCAATATGTTTTATATTGGGTCGCAACATGTAATAAAGATGGGCAAATCTGAGCTGCTTGAGCGTATCTCCTCATATGAGGGAGATTAAGCCCTCCTTGTGCCCTAGATAATTGCAGGGTAGGGTACCTTATTCAAGGTGTCTTACCTCCCCATATAAATCTAGAAAATAACTTAACCCATGTTTGAAAATATGTATCTGATGGTATTATAGGGAGAGTCTGTAAGAAGAAAAGTAAATGTGGCAGCACATTTTGTTGAATTGTTTCTACCTGAGCTATGATTCCTATAGGGAGTGAGGTCCAACGAGATGGGTCCAGGATAATTTGCTGGGTAATTGGCTCAAAATTCATCATTTCCAGATGTGTCAATGCATAGGGTACTTTAATGCTTAAATATCTTATCTCCACTCTATTCCAGCAAACGGAAAATTTGCTTTAAGGGTCTTAGGGGTTGAAAGGAATATGCCAAGACTTCAGTCTTGGTGTCATTTATCTTGTAACCTGCCAGTTTACCGAACACAGCCAGCTGCTCCCAAACCACTGTGATTGAAGTCTCCGGTGAGGTGAGGTCAGCAGGATATCATCTGCAAACAGTGTCAGCTTGTGTGACCATCCTCCCACCAGAATTCCTACTGTTCATCCTGTGCCCTAATATTAGCAGCTAACTGCTCCAAATAGAGGCGAAGAGTTGGGGGGATAGAGGAACATCGTTGTCTTGTGCCCTGGTTAAAGGGAAGGGGAGGTGAGTACATCATCTAATTTGAGATAGGCCATAGGCATCTGGTACATTGCTTTTATTTGAGATATAAATCTATCTGGAAATGCAAATCGTTCTAGGGTAGCCCACATATAGGGCCAAGAGACCCTATCAAACGCCTTCTCGGCATCAAGGATGAGAAAGACGAGGGGGATCTGCCCATTTGTGATGCATGTTCCGTAAGTAGAAGCACCCTCCGGACTGCATCATGTGCTTGTCTCTTCATTATGAAACCCACTTGATCACCGTCTTAAGTTAGAAAACAAGGTAGCCATTCTGTGGCCCAATATTGACATGAATATTTTATAATCACAATTAAGTTTCGAAATGGGTCTATCAGAAGCTACCAAGGAGGGATCTTTTCTAGGTTTGGGAATGGTCACTATTTCTGTATATTTCGGGGGTGGGGGTGGTGGGTGTTGTTCATTCTGAATATTTAATACGTGCAAAGTAGGGATATCAGCAAATTTGTGAAATGCTCTGTAAAATTCCATAGGGTATCCATAAGGGCTCGGTATTTTTGGTATTTAGTCAGTTTGATGGTCTCCCATATTTCATTGGCTGTAATAGGAAAGTAATTCTTCTGCCTGGGTTTGTGAAAAGCCTAGGTAGGGGTGAATGTTGCAAATAAGTATTTAACTGCTGGGAGGTAGGGTGGGTCTCCTCAGAATATAGGTTCTGGTAATATACAGCTGTTACCTGTCTTATTTCCCCTGGTTGACATAACATACGACCAGAACAGGGGTCCCTTAACTTTCTCACCATTGTTTGGGCCTTCGCCCCTCTCAGACATCTGGCTAGGTTTCTAGTGCCTCTAGGGCCTCCTTCCTGATGTCTGAGCTTCAAATACAGCAATTGCTATTCTATCTGTTGATTCGCTAATTTCTGTAATTGTTGTTTAACTTTAATGATCTGATCACTGAGTATTTTCTCCTTGAAATTGTCTGGTCTGTAAATGTAATAACTGTCTGTTTAGTTCCTTCTGTAATTTTTCCTAACTTTTTCTTGTGGGTGGAGAATCTAATGGCCCCAGGTAATACAGTTTTCAAGGCTATCCATTTCACCCTAGCAAGAACATCTCCGTGTCATTTTCTGCTAAGATTCTGGATATAAGTATCTCAAGTAGTTTGAGAAATTCTGGGTCTTGTAGGTGCATTAGGTTTTAAGCATAAAATAAATTCTTCAGGTGGGCTAAGTCTATTTTTAAGTATAATGGGAGTGGTCTGAAAGGATAGAGGAACCCACTATCATCTCGAACTAAATCTAGCTGCTCTACTGAGGTAAACAGATGATCTAATCTGGAGGATGTATGCATTTTGGGAGAAAAGGTATAGGCCTTTACAGAGGGGAAAAAATGACGCCAGATATCCACCATACCTAATTTAGGAAGGGATACTTTAAGGTATTTTTGTAGTGGTGTGAATCTGTTTGGAGAGAGAACTATTATCCAGTTTAGGATTAAGTGTAACATTGAGATCCCCCCTATCATACACATACCTCGCACATGGGGGAGAAGGTCATCCAGGAATTTATCCATTACTTGAATTTTAGAGCCTTGGGGGGAGGTAGACTGAGGCTAAGGTAACCCGAGAACCATATAATGAGCCCACTGCTAGCATATCTCCCTCCCCATCCAAAATCTCCTGTTCACGTTGAGAGGAATCCCCGAGGTATCAGTACTGCAGTGCCCCTTCGCCTGCCTGACTTATGCGAGGAGGCCACCACAACCTGAAACCCCATGAATTAAATTTGAGATGTTCGGTTTGAGGTAGGTGTGTTTCCTGTAATAAATTACATCTGGCTTCTCCTGTTTTAAATAAGTTAACTAATCTTCTCCTTTTAATTGGGTCATGCACCCCATTTACATTAAAGGATAATATTAAAGTGGGTCCCCCCCATGGCAAGAAGTTTTCCCCAAGCAGGCTATATAATCCCTCTACCTCTGCCCATTTCTCTTCAGTAATTGTCTCTATGTAATAGAAGCCATGTATCCCTTTCTCCACGTAGCATGGTCCTGCCTTTAAATTAATCGCAATTTGTTTTCACGTCTCTCAGACCTCTCATTATGTCTATATCAGCCATAACTTTCTGCATATCTTCTTTTGCTTGTAGTACTGGTTGCAGTTTATCAGCTAAGTAACTAGTCACCAACTGGGCTAACTTATAACTATTAATAGTAAATAACACTACAATAACCCATTGGCTGCATTCTCTTCAACCAACTAATAAAACAGGCTTCCAAGGTAGGGAAAATTCCATTCAATTTCCCTATCACTTCTGGAAACATTTGGATGTAATCATGTTTCAAGTCGGAAGAGGAGGTAAATCCTGGGCTCACCTGGCTCTGGGCCCCTGTGGACTATTTAAGTCCAAACAAAAAATATATATTGGAGAAATAGTAAACAGAAAGCGGGAGGTATAGTAGGGTGGTCCAGAGAGAGCTCTGGAAAAGTGCCTTGTAACTCGCCTTAGTTACTCTCCTTCCCCAATCTGAAATCTCCTTCCAAAATAACCAGCTTAGATAGGATCCCTGGCCCAATAAACAAACATACAAAATAAGTGCTTAGTTGTCCCTTAGTCTCAGCTAATATAAACAAAAAAAGATAAATGGTGTCAAATATGGAGCATTTTCCTCGCTCAACATTAATATGGCTTCAAGTAGCCAATAAATCACTAGATTCCCCAATATTGTTTTATATGCATAAACGTATCATATAGTCTCCTTTCTAATCGCCATATTAGTAAGTCATTAGTGTGAGTCTCCATGTTATTTCTGTGTAACTTTATAGTAAGGCTGCAGGGGAGATGTAGAGAGGAACTAGACAGGAAAGGCCACACGGTGTCGCCACAACAGGCAGCTGCAAGGAACCCAATTAGAGGGTCTGTTGTATCTATATTTGCGGCCTAGAATTGGGACCACCAATGTGGCCCAGGTAGAACAAGCTTAACCTGATCACCTCCCCCCTCCCCATCTTGAACTCCCCCTTCCTCCCTCAAACAGGGGTACCTCTAGTATATTACTGTCCTTATAGCATTTCTTGCTTCCAGGTATTCTGTCTGGTATCATCTGTTCTGTGAAATTCCACCAGGCGTTGTTTCAGATCCTTGGTTGTAACACTACTACCCTCTCGAGTCGCCCGTCTTCCTCCCTGGGATTGCCATCGCTGAAGTTGAGGTTTCTGGGCTGTGAGCATTTCCGTGCGTTCTGGAAAAACCAAGCCATGTTTGGTGAGAGCCTCCGCAGCCTCTTCTGCCGTATCAAACTCCTGTTTTCCATTTTGTAAGTGGACTATTAATCTTGCAGGATATGGAGTAGTACATTTTATCCCTCGAGCTTTTAATGTAAGCAGCAACGGGAGGTATGTTCTGTGGAGTCGCATTGTCTTCGGCGCATAGTCATGGTCTACGTAGTAACGTTTCTGACCATGAAAAATGTGTTTTTTATACAATGCTGATAATAATATCCGTTCTTTAACAGTGTAACTACCAAAGCGAACTATGATAGAGCGAGGGCTGGCTGTAGGGGAAGTAGGCTTGGCCACCAGAGCTCGATATATGCGATCGAAATCCAGCTGCATATCAGGTGGTAAGTCCAGGGAGGTTAACAGATTCACAATAAATGCTTTTGTATCTGCTCCCTCGGAGCCTTCTGCAATACAGTAGAGTCGAATATTCTTTCTTCTTGCCCTGTTCTCAAGCGTCCTCTTGTCGAGCATCTAACATTTCTTGGTGAGCTTGTAGTTGCTGAACCAGGCCCTCCAGTCATCTATTCTGTTCTCATTTGCTGTGACCTGTCTCTCAGTATTGTCTGCTCTTTGCTGTAGTTGTGTAATATCTCTTTGCATTTCAGTGTATAGTTTAATATCGGTGCAAAAATGCATAGCTTTTTATATTGTGTCCAATTTGACCTCTTCCTTGCTTTGAGGGTTTTCAGTGAAGCTGGAGTAGATTTGAGGTAGTTTGAGGCCGGCGAAACCACGCCATCATGTCAGTGATTTCAGAATCTAGCGTTCTACATATATGGGACCATTTTTCAGCTTTTGAGCTGTTAGGGCTCATTCCTTTGTTTCCCTCTTATTCATTTTGGAAGGCGTCCTAATTTACAAAATCACCTAATGGAGGAGAAGTAACTCTGGGGTGGGGGTGTTAAGTGGGCGAGAAGTCTATGCGGCCATATATCTCCAAGGCGGAACCGGAAGTCTCAAGACTCTCTCTTCATCAGTACTACTTGGGACTCGTTCCATAGGTGTGGCCTGATGCAAGAGATACCCTTGATAATGATAGTACAGTTATATAAGAATTTAGTGTAACAGTAGATCTTAGAGAGGATCTCTTGCATCAGGCCATGCCATCCCTCCATCCCCCTTTGCCTCAGGGCTTCTCACTTCCTGTCTCTCTCCAGGATGGTTTACCATCTGTTTCGCCTTTCTTAGTGGTGGGAAGCTCTAGCTTGCTCTTCTTCAGTTCCCAGGAGGAGATCCTCTGTATATGGTCTCCGGCAGGGGAAATGAAGAAGGTTCAGGAGCCACCACGTTTATATGAGGAAGAAGTCATTGTCTAATGTGTGCGTGGCAGCTCCAACTAGACTGCTTGCTAGAAAGTTTCCGTGTGGTCCTAGTGCCTGGTGGATATAGTTCCATAGGTGTGGCCTAATGAGACCCTCTTGAAGATGTGGTGTTACAGGAAGTTCTTATGCAACTTTTTTTTTTTTTTTTAGAAAATTGCATCCATTTTTGTTGCTTGAGTGGGGAAAATAGCTGTTTTCATTGCTCAGCAACTCAAACTACTCAACCAATGTGTGTGAAATTCTCCATATTGCGAGATATGTTGCCTGAGAACAAACCCTAAAAATGTCAAGTTTCTACTAAAGATTGCTTAGTTCTTCGGGGGTATCTGTCATCAGGTCACACCGTAGGAACTTCATCTGTGAAGCAGGATCCACATGGAAGATTTTCCAGCAGTACAACTGGACCACCCATGCCGATGTCACCTGCTGATGTCATCAACCCTATAAAGGCATGAGCAGCCCTGCTCCCTCCTCAGTTTTTTCCCCGCTGTTTACTCCTCTCACATGGGTCCCCATGGAAGCTGTCGCCATTCACGCCAGTTTTGCCTACACCTTTTCTTTAACTTTTTGAATCTTTTTAACCAGAGATTCTTTTGCCTCGTTTATGTTACTGCTATATCTCGCTCCTGTCTCTGCCGCTGTGGAAAGAACATTACTTCTTCAGACAACCACAGCCTCTGTGTCTGCTGTCTTGGGCCTGCTCACAACGTTTCTGAGCACTGCCAAAAATTCAGTCTTACAACCCTCGGGTGACGCATAAAGGCTTTGAAGAAATATCTCATGGAACAGCAGGTAGCCAGTTCTGGGCACTAGTCCTCCAGGGTCCCACCTTCCCAGTTGCCGGTGGGTTCCTCGAGCTCCCAGGCCTCAAAGACCGGAGACAAGTCCTGGGGGGGTCTCAAGAAAGACCGCAACTGAGAGTGCTCCCATTCCCTGACTGCTTCTTCCTCCGGGGTACTCCGTTGGCTGCGACTGCACTGATGTGTCCTGCTGTCCAGGCCTCTGCTTCTACCAGGCCCCTACCGACAGCGCCGCCTCCTGCTTCCCAGGGAGGTCGGATGTCGATCCTTGGGTCATTGACTGCAGCTCCTCCGTTGAGGCCTGATGCTTCCCCAGGTCCTCAGATGATGGGCCGTCAAGCTCCCAAAACCCGACGGATGCTTCGTCGCCCCCTGTTCCAACAACTCCTCTGCCGTGACTTAGCCCTTACTGGCTGTCAACTTCAATACTATTTTGACCCAAATAACTATGGCCCTGGTGCTTGTGGTTCACACACGACGGGGTCCCCATCGACTGCTCTGTCTATGCCTGTACAACGTTATCGGCTTGCGCCCTTCGCTCGTCAGACTCTTGAGTTGGAACAGGTCGACATCGAGAAGAGTACAATCCTGACCATATCCTCCCTGAAGAGGAGAGAAGGAACCTCTTTCTTCAGATAGGTCTACTGCTTCCTCAGTGAGCAATGACTGTATTTAAGCATACCCCCAGGTCCCCTCCTGAAGACCCTGCTTCAATATTATGAAGCAGCTGTCTACAGCTATGGGCTTCCATATTGAGGAAGAGGATACCACCAGGAGAGACCTGGTGGATTTACTGGAGATCCCAGAATCTCCTCTTAAGGTCATTCCTCCTGTTCTGCCTGCTCTGAGGAATGCCACCATTGCGGCATGGCACCATCCTGACATGGTTCCTGCCCTGGCTAGGAGGGCAGATTGGCTTCATTATGCCCCCCAGGGCCTGCCCTATTATGCTGCCGAACCGGAGTCCGACTGTGTGGTCATCAAAGCAGCGTACGACAGGTCCAAGGTGCCTAAACACAGTGGCTCCTTCCCCCCAACAGGGAATCCAGAAGGATCGACCTTTGGGGTAAGATGGTGTGTCTCTGGGTAGTTCCAAGAGCTCCAGAGTGGGACACCTTTCTGTAATCTGAAGAGGGAAGTCTGGCAAGCAGTCGGAGGCAGATCAAGCTACTGGGGTTGATCAGTCACCTCTGAGTTGTTTTGTGGCAGGACCCGAGGAGGATTAGGGGGTAGGCAAGGCAAAACTGGTCTTCCATTTATGCTGGAGATGGGAGCCCACAACGAACTTATAGGACATCTTATGAAAGGACAGGCGTCTGCTCCTGGGCTAGGGTATGTTAGAGCGAATGGACAGATTTTAATAGCCCTTCCACAGGCCTGCAAGTCACTAATGATGTCCTGGACATCTGGCCTGAAAAGCTTTGAGCCACTTAAGGGGGCATTAAGCTCCTTTTGATGGACATCTGCCACAAAGCCAGATACCCTCAGCTAGGTGTCTACGAAGGCAAAAACCTGTGGCAGCAGCCCTGACACCGGTATTGAACATGTCATACAAGGCTCTGAGGAGATGTTTGCTAATATTCTCGGCAGCTTGTAAGTACTTAGGACCTCCTGTTTCTGGGAACAATCTGGGAGAGCCTGAGCAGCCACCTTGCCCTTCGTCCAGATGGTGTTCTGGTACTTGACCATATAAGATAAATAATTAGCAATCTGGAGTCCAAATGGAGGCATAATCCTCCAGTATCCTCCACCTATCTTACAGACCATGCTATGGTTCTTCAGGAGGTGCACTTCCTTTGCAGAAAAAGCAATCAAGCCAGTGCCCAGGTGGCAGAAGAACAGAGGATTGTGTTCCAGGTTCTTCCTGGTCCCAAAAAGAACCGGAGATCTGAAGCCTTTTCTAGATCTCAAATACCTCATGCTCTGTATCCAATACAAAAGTTCTGCATGGTCACTTTCCCAGGTCTGCTGCCCTGCTCCAAGCAGACCGACTAACTATCATTCCCTCAATATGGGGCGCCTACTGCATATTTTGGTGTCTTCCCCCCCCTTACAGGCGTTTTTCTGTCTTTTCAGGGCAAACATTACCAGTTCAAGTCTTGGCCTTTGGCTTATCCTCTGCACTATGGTCTTTACAGTCTTTGCAGCAGTTGCTGCTGCTCTTATCGAAAAGGCCAGTACATCTTCCTCTGCCTGTATGACTGGCTCCTCAAAGCTCCTTCCTGGGATCAGCTTCTCCGAACTCTGGAGAGGAACCTACAGTTGTTCCACTCCCTGGGCATTACTGTCAACCTGCCAAGTCCATTTTATCCCATCCTAGAGCTGCGGTTTATAAGGGCAGTCCTGGACTTGGCACAGGGCAGGGCCTTCCTGCCTCCAGACAGAGCAGAGTGGATTATATCTCAGGCTCAGATGGTGGCTCAGAGCTGTTGTTTCCGTGAGGTTTACTTGAGGCTCCTGGACCTCATGGCTGCGGCCATTGCCACAGTCCCTTGGCCAGACTGCACATGCAGGTGCTCCAGTGGACTGGGTGCAGTGGGACAGCGCAGACGACCTGGAGCAGCTAGTGCTGGTCTCTCCAGTCAACAAGGTGCTCCAGTGGTGATCAACCCAGAACCTCTTAAGAGGTTCCATTGATCTCATCGCCCCAGCAGATTCTCCCTATGGATGCCTCCAGCTTGGGCTGGGGAGCGCACCTGGGTCCCTTCCAGACTCTGGGTATATGATCCCAGATACAGATGTCCCTCCATATAAATGTCCTCAAGATGCAGGCAGTTTTATATGCTTCGCAGGCCTTTCAGAACCGCCTTTCTCTGGGCCAGTTGTTGATCCACTCTGGCAATCTGTGTGGTCTACTCAACAATTGGGGAGGGGGACGCATTCATACTCCCTTTGCAGGGGGCCCATGAGAATCTGGTACTGGGCACTGGACCACGCCTGTAATTCTAGGCAGTTCATGTCCCAGGCATACTGAACACTCTGGCTGACAGCCTCAGCCGGACTCTGTCCAGAGTGCAAGAATGGGAACTTCTGTCATCTGTTGCAGAAGATCTGGTCAACAGAAGGGATCATCCAGAGTTGGACTTTTTTGTATTTGCATTTGGCGCAAAACTGCCCAGTTTCTGCTCGCTAGATCCAGGGTCTGGAGTTTTCTGGTGAGATATGTTGTCCGTCTCCTGGAGCTGGAGGTTCTTTTATTCCTTCCCTCTGATTCAAAGGGTGCTAATCAAGCTTCAGATGGAGAAGCCAACATGATCCTGGTCGCACTGCAGTTTCTTACTGGCCACGGCAGATATGGTTTCCATTACTGCAACAGTTAGCAGGAACCTCCAGTGGCTCTGCTCGCTGCGAGAATCTGGCGAGCTCAGGGGACCCTGGTCCATCCGAACCTCTGGTCCCTTCTTCTGCATGCCTAGGTCCTGAGGACATAGCCATCGCCCGGTTTTCAGCATCTCAAATGGTAGCAGACGTCCTTGTGGCAGCTCAGAAGCCCTCCACTAGAGCCACATATGCCATGAAGTTTGAGGTTTGCCATCTGTGCTGCCAAGCGCTATCTGGACCCTTTTACTGGCCCAGTGAGCCAGATTCTGGACTACTTGATATCACTGCCTGATTCAGGCCTCTTGTATTCCTCCCTAAAGGTGCACCTTTCAGCTGTCTCTGCCTTTCACAAACCTGTGGATGGTCGTACCGTGGCTCAGCTAGATGTGTCCCGTACTTTTCTTGGGGTATCCTGCACCTATCCTCCTAACCTCCTATCCATGCCCCTGTCCTGGCTTAGGCTTTAAATTTTGTTTTGGAGAAATTGACCCCATCTCCATTTGAGCCAGTCATGACTTGCAAGCTATGCTTTCTTCCATGCAAAGCATTGTTTTTGTTTGCCATTAGTTCTGCTTGAAGGATTTCTGAGCTTCAGGCTCTCTGCTGTGAGGAGCCCTATCTGATTTTTCACAATGACAGGGTGTCTGTGCACAAATCTTGCGTTTCTTCCTGAGGTAGCGTCTGAGTTTACCCAAAATCAGTCTGTCCACCTCCCTGTGTATTTTCCAGAGCATGCTAATCCAGGAAGCACTGATCCATACATTAGATGTTCGCAGAATTCTGAAATATTTGCTTTGAACTAAGGACTGCAGAAAGACTAGGCAGCTTTTGTTTTTCGTGCCAGGAAGAGAGGCAGGGCATTCAAGCTTCCAAACAATGTTTATCCAAGCGGTTGGCCCATTGTATTGTGTTCTACTACAACAAACTTGGCGAGGTTGCCAGCTGCTGAAACCCACTACAAGGGCATTGCTACCCATAGCCTGTTTCAAAGGGGCGTCTTCGCTGACATTTGTGTTGCTGACACCTGGAGTACCGTCCATACTATTACCACGCACTACAGTCTAGACATTGCATCTAGAGCCTGAGCAGACTTTAGCGGGCTGTTCTTCAGGGCCTTCTGTCTAGGCTTTGGTTTGCCTCCTCCAGACTGTTCTGCTATACTTGTAACTGCTTGGGATGCATTAATGCAGTGTGACCTAATGACTGATATACCCCAAAGAAGATAGAACAGTTATGTAAGAACTTAACAGTAGATCTTACTTGAGAGGGCTCTTCAGTAGGTAATTACATATAGGACTGGCGCCAACAGGCGGCAGGACCCCACAGAAGAATTTCTAGCTAGCAGTCCCTGGCGAGGGACCGCCCCCACGTCAGGTGAGTGGCGTCAGGAGACGTCGGTATAAAGGGGCGGTCCCGGAAAGTTCTTTCCTACCGTTAGCTCGTGCAGCGCCTCGCGGAAAAGTTTGTGCTTCGTCATCCCTATCTTCATTGGTTTTTCACCGAAAAATCATTATTTTTTCGACTAACGTCAGTACTAGCGTTGGTGTATGTCGTCCCCTACACCCTCCGAGCACAAGAATAAGTGCGATTCGTGCGGTGCCCAACTACTGCACAAGGACGGCCACTCCCTGTGCCTGTTCTGCCTAGGCCCCGATCACCCAGTTGAGAAGTGCCAGCACTGCCGCAGTTTCAACGCGGCTACCCGGAAGAGGCGGCAGCAATCCCTGGAAGCCCATATTCTAAAGAAGAAAATGAGTTCTATGGAGAAGGAGCTCAAAAAACTGAGGCAGGCGTCCACTTCCCCCGAAGGCCATCAGAAGAAGGAGGAGAGGCACCGGGACAAGGGCTCCTCCACTGCGTCTCCTAGGGAGTCGCTGGGACCAGAGTAACATCCCTCCGGGATCGCACCTCGGAGGTTTCCGAGGGGGCGTTGGCCCGCCCGTCTGGCTCACGCTCGGGCCTTGCGTGCGCCTCCAGGCAGTTGGAGGCCTCCGCCCCTGGTTCGGCCGCAGGCTTGCGGCCTACCACTGTGGACGACTCCGATAAGCCGGGCGTCTGCTCCTCCGACGTCCGCCCGGAGAGGGCCGGTAAGACGTCCAACCCTCCGGGGCGACACGCGGCCTCCACACCACTGGACCAGGCCGATCGTTCCTCTCGTCCTGCCTCCGGTGATAGCTCTCATAAGTTGGATATCGGCTCCTCCGGCGCCCACGAGCTGCCGCCTCTAAGCCTCCGTCCGGAGCGTCCGGCGGCGGAAGGAACGAGCAGGCTGACCCCCCACACATCCGTCATGCTCGGTTCCCCGCAGCCTTCGCTGCCGTCTCGGGAACAAGTCTCCCAACCCGACCCGGGACTTTTCCCCTCCGTCCCGGGCAAAGCTGAGGTCTTTTGTCTCAAGTCAGTCCTTCCTCTACCTGGAGCGTCGGACCTGGCGTCGGCTCCCCGGACGCCGGCCAGGGCCTCCGCCGTTGGCCCTGACGTCGGCCTTACCGACTCCGGGAGACATTCCGCTCCCATCGGGCCCTCCGGGCTCTCCACTGTGGACCCGCCCGTGAGGCCTCCGGCCAGGCCGTCTGCTCCCGCAGCCCCCAGCTCCTGGGTATCCTCCATCCTATTCGACGCCGGTGTACCCGGGACAGCAGTATCCGGCGCCACAGTACCCAACACCGCAGTGATCGGCGCCACGATATCAGACGCCAGGCTACCCGTAGCCGGGTTTTGGATACACTCCATATGGTTATAACCCGTATCCTTATCCCCCTCCTCCTCCTCCACCGCCCTCGCGGCCGCCGGTGGACCTGCAGGAGACTCTGGCCTCCTGGTGGGCTGAGGCCATGGCTCAGCTCACCAAAGAGGTCGAGAGCTGCCTTCCGGCGACGGTGCCATCCCAGGTTCCCATATGTCCGAGGTGGCACACTCCCTCACCACCTCCGGACTCCAGGGTTCTTCCGTCTGGATCCAGAGAGGGCAGGACACGCTTCCCCGGGGACTTCCCAAGGGGTCCGTTCCTCCCACGGGTCGGGAAAGGAAGTCTTTCTCTTCTTCATCCTCCTCTTCACCCTCGGACTCCTCGTACCCTTCCAACGGTTGCTCCGAGGAGATGTGAGCTCGCTCTCAGTCCGAAGCCTAGGCCAGGACTCCTCTGAGTCTCCTCGGAGGATCCTTCTTTTGGGTTGTAGGAAAATCCTGGAGGTTCGTCCAGTGGCACTCCCTGGAACCAGATCCATAGCGTCTGAAACTCGCTGAACATCTTGATCTGCCCGTGACAGCTCCTACCTTGGTACCACCCTGGATAGAGCCTCATGCTGACCTTGTTACCACAATATGGAAGCAGCAGTCTGCTTAGCCCCACTTCCTGGGAGTCGAGACTGGCTATATCAGGCTCCGAGGTGTTGATTTCCTGGATTCTCACCCTCGTGCCGACTCGGTCGTGATTAGCGCCGCTCACAGCCGCTCAGCGAACCCTAAACATCTTAGCTAGTCACCTCCTGATAAAGAATCACGCCTTCTGGACCAGTATGGGAGAAAGATTTACGCTTCCTGCACACTGAGGATCAGGGCCCTGAACTATGTCTGCCATATGGGGGACTACCAGAAGTCCATCCTGATTCAGGCGGAAGCCAAACTGGACTCCTTGCCTGACTCCCAAGTCAAGCAGGAGTTGGCTGATCTCATCCACTCTGCTCGTTCGGCCAGTCGACCCATGCTACGTGCGACATACAATGCAGTGGACACTGCTGGATGGAGCTTAGCTTTCGCTGTAGGCCTACAGCGTCATGCTTGGCTCCGTGTGTCAGGTTTGGTCCTGGAGGTGCAATCTGCTATCCAGGAAGCACCCTTCCGGGGGTCGGTGCTTTGGGGTGATGTCAAGGACATCATCACCAATTTGCAAGAAGAAGGATGGCTCTGAAGTCAGTTGATTCCATGTACTGTCCCCATCAGCAACAGCACCGTCCCTTTAGCAGATGGAATCAGCCAAAGGCGAAACCCAAGGGAAGGCGGGCCACAAAACGCTGGGCCCCCGCAGCTGCCAAGCCCCCACTCAAAAAAGGCAGCAGGTGCTTCAGCTGCGGTGCTACCCCACACCACCTGACTCCTTTCCTCTCCCACCGCCTCCGGACTCCCCTGAGGAACCAGTAGGAGGGAGGTTTTCCCTCCACCTTCCGGGATGGGTGAGGATAACCACAGATTCTTGGGTGCTCCAGCTCATAGCAGGAGGACACTCCATAGAGTTTCTTCAGAAACCACCTTGCCACCCTCTCTGAAGTCAGCCATTCACGAGAGACATCTTCTCTTGGTCCAGAAGGAATCCCTGCTCTTCTGCTGAAGTAGCGATAGAGCCTGTCCCCTTCATCCCCAAGGGATGGGTTACTATTCCATTTCTTCCTGGTCCCAAGAAGACAGGAAGCTCAGACCAATTTTGGATCTCAGTTCCTGAATCTTTACGTAGTACAAAGGTTCAGGATGCTCTCTTTGCAGAGCCTTCTGCCCCCTCCGGCGGGTAAATGGCTTTGTGCTCTGGATATGCAGGATGCTTATCTGCACATTCCCATTCACCCATCTCATCGCAAATACCTTCGTTTTGCTTTCCAGGGGGACCACTACCAGTTCAAGGTGCTCCCGTTTGGTCTATCCTCGGCCCCCCAAGTATTTACCAAATGCCTGGCAGTGGTGGCGGCCCACCTGCATACCAAGGGAGTGCAGGTTTCCCATACCTGGACAACTGGCTCCTGGCGGCCTCGTCCAGGGAGGAACTCCTGCGTATCCTCTCCCTTACCCAGCAGGTTTTTGCCTGCCTGAGTATTACCATCAACCATTCCAAGTCTCATCTGGACCCATCCCAGAGGTTACAGTTTATTGGGGCAATCCTCGATACGACCATGGGCAAGATCTTCCTGCCTCTGGACAGGGTGTCCACCCTTCAGACCCAAATAAGTCTGTTGTCCGACCGCAGGATGGTCTCTGCGAGGTCGGTCCTTCGCCTTCTCGGGCTCATGGCGGCTGCTATCCCGACGGTACCTCGCGTTCGACTCCACATGAGGATCTCTCAGTGGACTCTACGCTCTCAATGGGATCAGCTAGTGGATGACCTAGATCACTCAGTTCTGATCTCCTCGCCGATGATGCGAGACTTGCAATGGTGGATGGTTCGAGAGAACCTGTTTCGAGGAGTTCCTTTCTTTCATCTTCCCCCCTCCCAGACTCTAACCACAGATGCCGCCTCGGAGGGTTGGGAAGCCCATCTAGACCTCATCGGACCCAGGGCTCCTGGTCCAAGCTAGAACAAGCTCTCCCACATCAATGTGCTCGAGCTTGGGCAGTGTTATGCGCTCTCCAAGCCCTTCACCATACATCCTTCCAGCCACCTAGCCGTCCAAGCGGACATGTCGTGGTGTGGTACATCAACAAGCAGGGAGGGACTCGGTCCTACCCTCTATGCAGGGAGGCAGTGAGGGTTTGGGATTGAGCAACACAACCCGACCTTCACCTCCACGGCAATTCACGTTCCGGAGTTGACAACACACCTAGCGAACAACTAAGTCGGCTCTTCTTCTCTGACTCACAGTGGGAACTGGACCAAGGGTCCTAGACAATATCTTCCAACTTTGAGGGAACACCACAGATTCGACCTGTTACGCATCCCCCAATGCAAAACTTCCCATCTTCTACCGCTCGTTCCAGGCAGGCGCTGGAGTAAGCTCTGTCTCTGGACTGGAAGGACAGATTAGTCTATGCCTTTCCCCAATTCCACTTATCCCACAAGTCTTGCAGAAACTAGCTTCAGAAGGAGCGAGAATGATTCTGATCGCTCCTTTCTGGCCCAGGCAAATCTGGTTCTCTCTTGTACAACAATATTCAGAGGATTCTCCTCTTCCTCCTCCTCTGTCTTGAGGTTTGTTGACCCAGGATCAGGGGACCCTGGTCCATCCAGGCCTCAAATCCCTTCAACTGCATGCATGGCTCCTGCAGACCTATCCAATCCCGTTTGGAGTGTCTCCCAAAGTGGTGGAGATTTTAGTGGAGCCAGAAAACCCTCCACCAGATCCATTATGCCATGAAGTGGAAAAGATTCACTATTTGGGCCGCTTCCAAGAACGTGGAACCTTTCTCCTGTTCAGCAGGGCTTCTGCTGGAGTATCTGTGTCATCTGTTTGACGTGGGTCTCGGCCATTCCTCTCTGAAGGTACACATGGGGGCTATTTTGGCCTATCATGTTCCCTTCGCAGACGAGGCTTTTGCTCAGCTGGAGGTCTCCAAGACCTTTCTCAGAGGGGTCCTCCATCTGAGGCCCCCCATCTGTACTCCTGCTCCCCCTTGGGACTTGAATTTTGTTCTCAAGAAACTTACTTTCCCTCCCTTCGAACTTGCAGCTTCTGCAGATTTGAAGTTCCTTTAAATGAAGACTCTCTTCTTGGGCCATTACTGGCTCAGAGAATCTCCGAGCTACAGGCCCTGATGTGTAAAATCCCGTGCTTGATTTTCTCAAGAGCGAGTTGCTCTTTGCCTGAATCCTAAGTTTCTCCCTAAAGTAGTAGCAGAGTGTACTCTAAATCACTCCATAGTTACCTGCCTTTTTTACGCAGTACTCTAATCAAGGGGAGTATTTACTCCGTACTATGGATGTTCACCAGATTCTGAGATTCTACACCAACAGGACAAAGGATCTCAGAAAGACTGATCAATTGTTCGTCTTTTTTGCTCACAAAAGGGAAGGCAATGCGGTTTCCAAGCAATGCCTGTCTAAGTGGTTGGCTCATTGCATCACTTCCTGTTATGACAAATGCAACAAGACCCTCCCGGGTCAAGTCAGAGGCCACTCCACAAGAGGAGTAGCTGCCTCAGTGGCTTGTTTCAAGAATGTGTCTGCGGCAGACATCTGCGCTGCCGCCACCTGGACTTCCGTCCATACCTTTACTAAACACTGCAGTTTGGATGTTGCCTCTCACCGTAGAGCGGGCTTCGGGCTGGCTGTTATGCAAGGCCTCTTATCTTGAGGCTTGCACAGCTAGAACTGCTTTTTGGAGTAGTTTCCTCCTCCCAGTGCCTCTTTGTCCCAGACTACTTGGGATTCAGTCCTATATGTAATTACCTACTGCAAGAGCCCTCTCGAAGTAAGATAGTACAGTTACATCAGAACTTACCGTAACAGTAGATCTTGAGAGAGGCTCTTGCAGGAAATACTTCCCCCTCCATCCCCTAGCTTTCTTTCAGCTCCTTTTCCATTGAGGGAAATATCCGCTTCTCTTTCGTCAGGCCTCTTTTGGCCTGTGGCGGGAAAGAACTGGAAGGCGGGCATCCGGGACTGCCCCCTTTATACCGACATCTCCTGACGCCGGTCACCTGACGTGGGGGCGGGCCCTCGCCAGGGACTGCTAGCTAGAAATTTTTCCGTGGGGGCCTGCCGGCGTCAGTCATATATGTAATTACCTACTACAAGAGCCTCTCGTGAAGATCTGCTGTTACGGTAAGTTCTTACGTAACTGTACTATCTTGGAGGGGATCCCAGTATCAGGTCACGTCTCCCACCATCCCCCTGTTTGGGGTCCTTGTCTCAGACTGGCTATCTGGTATAGCCAGCCTTTTCTTTCCGGCCTGGGCATCTCTATCTCTTGTCTCACTCTCTCCTCGGTCCTCCATGCACGGAGCTTGCTTGTAATTTCGGAGGAAAGAGCAAACGAGGGAGTGGGCGCTCACGCTTTGATAGGATTGATGACGTTGGCCCCAGTTGTACTGCTGGAAAATCTTCCATGTGGAGAAGTACAGTGTGACCTGATGACTGAGATCCTCTTGAAGATCTACTGTTATGGTAAGTTCTTACGTAATTGTTCTTTTATAAGTAAGGTGAAAATGCACTTTACCCATAACAAGCAGACTACTGGCAGGTGATAATAAAATTACTAGTACTGTTCTGACTGTTGTGAATGGCCATAATTTGCTAAAATGTTATTTTTGAAAATGAGAACTCTAGGTGGCGCTTTCATCAGCAGTGAAATTTCTTTTGTTTTGTTTGTTACTTAGCCGTGATGAGGTTGAGGAGGTTTTGTAAGCAATACCTGAATTGATATGCAGTCATGGGATAGGTTTCGGGACACTCCGGTTTATTTTGTCATTTCTGATTACTTTTTTTTTTAAACACATATGTAACTGTGGTGTAATTTTCCATTATGTACAGTGTGTAACACTAACCTGTCAGACTAACTCTGTGCTCTGAAGCGTCCATTTATACTACCTCAACATCCCTTTGGTTATCCGAAACCCCAAACTACTTTGCTACATTGCAAACCTTTTATCTGGTTGATCCCGCATAGTTTTTTTTTTTTTCATCAGTTTAAACAAAAAAGCGAAGCTGCACTCCATGACTCTTCTTGATATTCTTCTAGACAATCTCTTGCAGCAGGTCATAACACATGGGATAGCTGTCGCAAGCATAATTTCCTCCGGTTGACTTCTCAGCAGTCGACCCTGGGACCTTCTCCTACACTACCACGTGGCGTCTATATGGCTGGTATAAAAGGGGGAGGTCCCAGCTACTACTCTGTTCTTTTCAACCGCGACCTGCATGCAACAAGGCCTCCTTCAGAGCTCTGCTTACCAGTCGTTGACGGAGTTCTACTAACTAAATGTTCATTTTCAACAGGTTCATCTACTGATGTTTTCAGATCCCTTATTCCGAAAGTGTTCCTGTGATAATCGGATTGCCACAGAAGACCTCTAGAACATCTGTTCAGTGCTTTGGCCCTGCACATGGCACCTGGGTTTGTACTTCTGAAAATGGATCAACACAGGACCTCTTCGGGGTCTCTCCGCTCTGCTGGTGACTCCTCCTCGTCAACAGCCCTGGGTCCAGGTGGGAACCATGTTAGCATGACTATGCACGTTTCTCCCGACCACTCATGGACAAAAAGTACCCCGAGCTGTACAAAAAGGTACATACCTGAGACGGTAGCCGCTGTTATCGTCTTTGACACCATCAACGATGGCTGGCTCCTCTCTTCTCTCCGGTGAATTCAGGTGTATCTGAGGTGGTAACCACTGTAATGTCATCTTCTACACCATCGACGACTGCTGGCTCCTTTCTTACCACCGTCAACGGCGAGTTCAGGGGTTCTCCTGTGGCTTCCAGAAACACTGCCTTCCCCTTCTTGGACTGCCATCATCCATCAATGATGGCTTCTGGCCCATTGACGATTCTCTCAACAACTGGCCTAGTCTCTGGGAGCTCGCTGTTGCCTGCCTCAACACCGTTGGGGCCATACACTGGTATTCGCACAAATGTAGTCAACTTTCCACACACCGCATGGAATTGCACGGTAGCGCTCTACCTGTTCAATGGATTGCGCAGTGGCAGTATCCTACTCTACCACCATACTTTTGCCTGTCGACATCCGGCCAAGTTTCTCAGAGCTCACTGTTGAACTCCCTCTTTGCCCACGCAAGACGAGTTTTTGCGTGGTAGAGGCACACTAAATGGTTTGCTCGGTGACTGTATACCATGCTGCCTCTCTGCTTCTGTGCAATTGCCACTGTAACTCTCCCTCATCTGGGTCTGTCAGGTTGGCACCACCGCCTTCCTGTATTCTTTCAGTGATTCCCATTTGCTCTGTCCATTCAGACATGGCAGCGGGCCATGGTGGATGTCTGGGCTCTAGTGCAGCACTATCCTGGCCCATCCGATCCGCCCCAAAAGGGAGGCGGAGGTCCCTCTCTCCTTCCTGGCCTCCTTTGACCTCGAGGTCAGCTCTTCCCTTATTTACCAGATTACATCGAGGATAGGGACTTAATGGAGCCTTTAAGACCTAACAAGCTGCATCTTCCAAAGGATGGGTTGGCCCCGATATGATTGGTCTGCTAGACCTCAACAACTCCGGGACTCCAAAGACATTGGATGTCATGGGGAAGGAAGTGTTCTGCACTTAAAGTACATGATTCCCTACTCAATGCAAATTTGTCTGCTGCGGCGACAATATGCCACCACCTGCTATGGGCCACATATGACCGTTGATACATCAACTTGGGCCTCCTCTGGGTGTTTGCTCAGATGCCATGCAAGATGGCTGAGAGTTTCAGGTGTCTCATGTCCCTGCTACCTGTACAGGGTTAGCCTTTGGCCTGACTGCTTTTCTTGGTCATAGGTTGAGAGCCCTTAGTAACACAACACGTCAGGGCAGGTTTCCTCCCTCCGGTGGGAAGAGGTTTACTTCAGATACTCCACTCTTTGAACCCGGTTCCTGCATTGGTCTTGCATGACTAATTCAATGCTCCATTCAAAACTCATGCCATCAAACCACTTCCCCTTCCACAGAAGGGTGCGGGAATTTCTTCCCATTTCTTCTTGGTTCCCAGATGGACAGGGGACTTGCGCTCTATTTTGGATCTCGAGAGTCTTAACTTCAGTATCAAATATGAAAAGTTTGGGGTGGTGTCTTTTCCATCAGTTTTCCCCTTGCTGAACAAAGGGACATTGGCTCTGCTCTCTCGATATATGTAGGATGAATCCTCCATATTCTGATGCACCCTGCTCACAGACGGGTTCTCCGTTTTCTGTTTCAGGGTCTTCATTACCTGTTCAGGACCAAAGTCCAAGATGGACCCTGCACAACGCCTCCAATATTTCAGAGCCATCTTAGACGCCTCCGTGAGGGTGGCATATCTACCCATAACTCAAGTGGACGCCCTGATTGCTTTGTCGTGCAGTCTTGAGTCCAGCAGATTGGTCTGGGCATGAGACTACCTGCGCCCCCTGGGACATTTGGCGGCCACGATTCCGATGGTCCCCTAATGCCAGGTTCAATATGAGGGTCCTTCATTGGCACCTGAGAGTCCAGTGGGACCAGAAGGTGGATGATTTCCATGTCTTCCAAGCTCTTCGAGCCCTACAGTGGTGGAAGTCCATGGACAACTTAATGTGAGGCATGCAGTTTCATTCTGCTGTGCCATATCTCATTCTAACTGCAGACGCCTCTTTGACAGGGTGAGGTTCTCACCTCCTCAACATCCCATCCCAAGGATCATGGATGCCAGTGGAGGCCCGTCTCCACATCAGTGCCTTAGAGATGAGGGCAGTCCTCTATGCATTAAAAGCGTTGGAGACTCACCTTCCACCCGGTTGCCTTCAGGTGCCATCAGACAATTCTGCGATAGTTCACTACCTAAACAAGCATGGTGTCACCCATTCATGCCCTCTCTGCAGATAATCAGTGTGGGTCTGGTACTGGGTGACCCAGAGAAATATCCATCTTCTGGCAGTATGCATCCCAGGCAACACTCTGGCAGATGCCCTAATCTGATCCACTGCCCTAACCCACGAGTGGGAAGTCTTACTGGACGTCCTAAATTACGTCTTCCACCAATGAGGCCGTCTGGAGTTTGGCCTATTTACGCCTCTGCAAAATGTAAGACTGCCTCTTTACCACTTTCTCGAGCAAGGTCCTGGAACTGTGTGGCGGGACACGTTCTCTTTCCTGGACGGGAAGATTTCTTTACGCCGTCCTGCCCTTTCCTCTCGTTCAGAGAGTACTACTCAAACTGGTCTGGCTCTGGGCATCTGTGATTCTCCATAGCACTGTACTGGCCAAGACAGATTTGGTTTCATCTGCTTCTACAGCTCTCTGAACTGGATCCCTCAACCTCTGCCGATTTGTCTGGCTCTGTTGTCCCAGGCACAGAGCTCTCTGCTACCTGTACCTTCACTCCCTCCATCTGCATGCCTGGCTCCTAGGACATAGTCCTCTTACACTTTGGAGTGTCCCAAAGGTGGCAGAAGTCCTCCGGTCTACTGGGAAACAGTCTACATGGTCTTCCTATTCTGTGAAGTGGAAATACTTCTCCATTCGGTCATCCACATAGGACTTGGATCCTATGAGCGTTCCCTTCAAAGCGTCTAGAGTATTGCCTCCTTGTTGGAGGGTGGACTGAAACATTCTTCTGTAAAAGTCCACCTGTCGGCTACTGCCGCATTTCATTTTCCTTTGGGCAAAACACCATTGTCCCAGTTACCTTTGATTCACATCTTCATCCCCCTGTCCGGGATTCAGTCCCTGTGTGGGATTTGAATTTTTTGCTTGAAAAATTGACTGAGTCCTTTTGAGCCTGCTGACTCCAGCGGCCTCTGTTAACTTTCTTGGAAAACTATATTCTTAGTTGCCATTTCGTCTGAAGGACATATTTCAGAATTACAGGTATTACTGTGCAGACCTCAACCTACCTGCTGTTTCATAACGGTAGGGTGTCTTTATGCACAACTCCATTGTTTCTGTCACAGGTTGTTTCTGAATTTACTTTATATCAAGCTATTTACTTACCACTGTCACATGTGGAGCCGTCTTATCCAGGAGAATCCCTGCTTCATTCTCTCGCTGTGCATAGCGCACAGAAAATGTATCTTCTCCGCATTTCTTAGTTGTAAACAACTGAGCAACTTTGTCTCCTTTGCCCCTGGAAACAAGAGCATTCAAATTTTGAAGCAATGCCTGTCCACATGGTGGCCAGCTGCATTACGTTTATCTATGCAAAATACGAAAAATGTCTCATGGGGGTTGTAAAACTCCATTCTGCCAGAGGCATGACTGCCTCTACGGCGTGTTTCCAGGGCGCATCTGCCTTGGATATTTGCGAAGCCCCCAAGTGGTCTATTGTACATGCCTTCAAGCATTACGGTCTAGACATCGCTTCTAAGAAGCGGACCAATTTTGGACGGGCCATCCTACAAGGCCTCCTGTCCCAAGTCCTGATGGTTCGCATCCTCCTCCCACTTGGCATAATAACTACTTGGGAATCTTCCCATGTGTTATGACATGCTGCAAGAGATTGCCTCGAAAAAGATAATACAGTTGCGTAAGACCTGACCGTAACAGTAGATCTTCGAGATTCTCTTGCAGCAGGTCATGCAGTCCCACCCTCCTTCCCCCTTGCTGTTACTTCAGAAGGGTTCCTTGCTCCTGTCTTTTACGACTCCACAAGCTGCTGCCTTATTTTCCCTCATGGGTTCCCATTGGAGGCCTAGAAAATGTTTTGGCATTCAACCCACTAGGATGGAAAAGAATTGAGGGGTAACTGGGACCTCCCCACAAGCTGAAGATGGATAGGCCATGGGGCCAGATGGCGTCCACCCAAGGATATTAAGGGAGCTGTGAAGGGAACTAGCAGTGCCTCTGGCAGCCCTGTTCACAGTCACTCAACACTGGTGTGGTTCCAGAGGACTGGAGGAAGGCACATATAGTCCCACTGCACAAACGTGGCATTAGGGAGGAGGTGGGGAACTACAGGCCAGTCAGCCTCAACTTAGTGGTGGGAAAGATCATGGAGACACTGCTGAAAAAAAGGATACTGGCACATCTGAAATCCAGCGGTACTCGGGATCTGAGGCAACACGGATTCACAGCAGGCAGGTCATGTTAAACAAATTTAATAGATTTTTTTGATTGGGTGACTAGGGAAGTAAATCAGGGAGGGGCAGTAGACGTCGCCTACCTAGATTTCAGCAGTCTTCGACACCATCCCACATAGAAGGCTGATTAACTCATCGTCTCCTAGCAGATGCCTGTAGTCATCAGTAAAATACACTGGTGTGTCCTGGGGACGCCTGCAGAAGTCTGCTACTGACTCCCAGTGTGCCCTTGCAACGTCTGGAGAAGTCACTTACATGTTTTAATATATAGTGTAACAGAATATAATATATATTTGACTGCATAGCACCGTTGGAAAGGTAATTTTATGCTGAACAACTTTGCCACTAATATTTTGTGTATATCATGTGTAAGTTAGGAGTTATTCGCATTTGTTTATGGTGTGTGTATGACTTATGTTGCCTGTTTTAGTGAAAACATATTTTTTTTTTTTTGCTGTTTCAACCAGCATAGAAAAAAAAACAAAATTACATATTATTTGCATACCACCATTGGAAGGCATTTTTGTGCTCATCAATTTTCATACTGATACTTTATGTGTATCATGTATACTTTTGGAGTTATACGCATTTGTTTATGATATGGTGTGTGTGGTTGAGATTCATCCTCAAATCTCACACTTTGACTAAAATGGGAAAAATTACGTTTTATGGTAAAAAGATCTTTAACAAACATAGTATTAAAACACCATCTAATGTCTGTGTGCTTAATTTGGTTATTTTACATATTTTCCAACAAAAATGATTTATGTTGCCCTTTTTAGTGAAAAAATATTTAGTTTGCTCTTTAAACAGCATAGAAAAAAACAAAATTACTTATTACATGCATGCCACCATTGGAAAGGCAATTTTGTGCTGAATAACTCTGCCACTCATACTTTGTGTCTAGCATGTACAATTATTGAACTATTAGCATTTGTTTGCGACATGCTGACACTGGCTTGATTTTGCTTAGAAAGGCCCAGGATTCACTGTTAAAAGTATGCAGGAGATTCAGGAGACAAGTGGTGTAATTTCAGAGTGAGCCTGTGGCGGCAATGAGTTAACAAGATGGGTAGTCTGGGCATGGGAGACAGGGTGGTGTGAACTGGGTTAGGAACTGGTTAACAGACAGGAGACGGAGGATGGTGGTAAATGGGGTACAATCTGGGGAGAGGGGGTGACCAACGGGGTACCACAGGGATCAGTATTAAGACCAGTCCTGTTCAATGTCTTCATTAGTGACATTGCAGAGGGGCTGGAAGGAAAGATCTGCCTGTTTGCAGAGAACACCAAGATCTACAACAGGTTGGATACTCCAGAAGGGGTGCAGAAAATGAAGAGGGACCTGGAGAAGCTTGAAAGATGTTCTGAGTTGTGGCAACTGAGGTTCAGTGTAAAAAAGTGCAAAATAATGCACCTGGGTAGAGGGAACCCTGGGGAGAGCTACAGGTTTGAGGTGGAGGAGTTTACTGTCACCAAAGAGAAAAGAGACCTAGGGGTTATCATCTCTGATTACCTTAAAGTATGAAAGCAGTGCACAAAGGTGGCAGGGAGGGCCCATGACATGCTGGGGTGCATAGGCAGGGGTATCACTAGCACGAGGTGGGAGGTGGTGATGCCATTGTAAGAGTACTGCATGCAGTTCTGGAGGCCACACCTGTGCAAGGACATAGATAAGGTGGAGACTATCCAGAGAAGGGCAACAAAGATGGTGCAGGGCTTGCACCACAAAACATATGAGGAGAGACTAAGTGACCTTGGTATGTACTCACTGGAGGAGAGAGCAGGGGGACATGATTTGAAACGTTCAAGAACCTCAGGGGCATAATCAAGGTGTAGGTGGGGGACCTTTTCCAATGCTGAAAAAGTACTAGAACAAGGGGGGCATAATATGAAATTGGAAGGGGGTAGATTAAGAGGTAATGTGAGGAAGTTTTTCTACATAGAAAGGGTATTCGATGCTTGGAATAGTCTGCCACAGGAGGTAGTGGGGGCAAGCACAGTGGAGGTGTTTTAAGCATGCCTGTAACAAGGAACAAGGGAAGCTTGAGAGGGGAGGGAGTGATGAGCCATTGATCACACAGGGTTAGTGGCCACATATAATGTGTAGGGCCTACGGGCAGACTGGATGGGCCTAGCTGTCCTTCTCTACCGACAATTTCTATGTTTCTTATACCTGCCATACAGACACCCGTGGTAGTGTTTGGGGGGCCAGGGTCACTGCTGAGAAGTCATCCAGAGGAAATGATGCCTGTGGCTGATATCCCATGTGCTGTGACCTGCTGCAAGAGATACTCTTGAAGATCTGCTGTTACAGTAAGGTCTTACGATCCATACTTTATTCTCTAGCTGGAAAACCAGAGTGCTGAGGCTCTGCCAAAAACCAGTGTGCTGAGGCTCTACTTTTAGTTTCTTGGTGAATAAACAAAAGTCAGAAGGATTAACCAGATAAGATTTTAATACAACAAAAATGATTTGGCATTCTTGGATAATGTGGGTGGGTGGGTGAAAAATTGGTATTTTTGTTTTAAGTTGTGAGGAGCACCAGTTTTTTTTCATTACAGCTCTGCAGCAACAATTACAAAAAAAAAAAATAAAACTAGGAATTGGTGCAAAACTCGTTTTTGATGCATGATTTAGATAAACCCCTTAAGCTATGCTCTTGGGTTGTATGTAGCATTACACACCTCGGTGTGTAAAGCAGTCTCATGCACAAACTGTTCTCTATTTGATGTCATTATATAACTTTTTTTAATTGCAAGACAAACAAAAATTAAGTCTTTAGGAGTGAACTCTGAAATGAATAAATCCTGTTAAAGTGAATTTGTATTTTTTTTTGGTACACTGATAGATTCCATTAAATATTATAAGCTTGCAACAACCAGTTAACTCCTCCCATTTCCTTTTATCTGACCTACAATAGGTTTCCTCAGTGCTGTGTTGCGAATGTTGCTTACTGTGTCCAAATTTAAGTCTTTGATCCACAACATTTTCTTAATCTTTGCGAATGTTTCAAATGAATACCTTGGCATGGTAACATGCTATTGTTATTTAGTCTGTTTATCCCTTTATCAATTATTGGGATTACCTGCTACAAGTTTTCTTAACTGTACTGGATGCAGTTTGTAAATGAGACCAGTGCTTAACTTGCTTTCTAATGGAATATCACTAAACGAGAGGTCTCCTTGTAAGAAAAATTAAGTAGCATTTCCATTTTATTTCAGTTGTAATACTTTTACTGGCCACTGTATGTATCAAGATGAGGTAATAGTTGTACTAATAGTTTTATTTTTTGTTGTTGTTGCCTAGGCTACAGGCTGAGTCCTCAATCAGTAAATGTCATTGTTAAACGTTACAGCAAGAATGGCAGGATTTATTTTGACGACTATGTTGCCTGCTGTGTGAGGCTAAGGGCAATTACAGGTATGGAAGCGATTAAGATTATTTAAGTCTAAATATCCATATTTTGCCCTGCAAAATAAGAATAGTGCTTAACTGTAAAGGTATTTAGAGATGACTTTAAGAGCTGTACACCCCAGTTTCCTAATTCAATCCCTCCACAATGTGATTTATGAATAATCATTTTGAAGTACGATAAGAACCATAAATGTACTAATGTAGAAGCTATGATAATGTCTTCCCTGCAGTTGTACATTGAAGCGTTTGCTTCACTTGACAGTTAGTCTTTTAACTTGGTCTCTGTATTAGAGCTGACAGCAGGCGACCACTATAGAAGCAGAGACGGAAGTTAAATTGCTAATTGCTGAGTGAAACAAATACTGTTGGGAATAAAAGGGATCCCCACCAGCTGTACCCCTCCACAACCCTCCCACCTTCCCTTCCACTACTGTAACCTCAAATGATGCCCTAAGTGCCACCCTCACCATCAACCCTCTAAAGGTGCCTCCCTGATGGCCTTGACCCAAACTCCTCCCTCTCCGCTCGGTCATTGCCTCCCCTCTCAATAATCCTAAATATCTCATTCTCTACTGCCATGGTCCCTCTTCATGGAAACATGCTGTGGTCCTCCCTCTACCCAAGGGGGCAACCCCTCATTTCCTGGCAACTATCACCCCATTCTCTCCTTCCTACCTTGCTAGGCTTCAAGAACACATTGTCCTCTCCCAGCTCCCCTCTTTATTCTGACATCTCCTTTTTCACCCCTTTCCAGTCTGATTTCAGGAAAAAACACTCAACCACCATCTCTCCTACGGCTCACAGACTCTATCCTGGACAGACTCCATCATGGACAATGGCCAAATTACCTCTGCCATTTTTGTCGACCTGGCCAAGGCATTCGACACAGTCTCTCACTCCCTTCTCCTTGACTCACTTCCAGCAGCTGGCCTATCTCCCGCTGCCACAAACTAGTTCAAGGCTTACCTTATTGGTAGAGCCCTCTCAGTTAAGATCTTAGATGCCACGTCCCCTCTCGATTAGCACTGGAGTCTCCAAGAGCTCGGTATTGGGGCCCCTCCTTTTCTCCATCTTCTTAAATTACCTTTCCTCTGTTTGCTCCCCATCCTCTACTGTACATATGTATGCCGATGATAGTCCTGTATGCGTTTGGCTCCTGTCCTGATGACGTTACAACCAGTTTACAGCAAGACTTTGACAAGGTTCAGCTCTGGTTTGCTAACCATAAACTTTCCTCAACGCCAAGAAGACCGTCTCCCGTGACCTTTATCACAAGACATACTCTCTAGACTTCCTCCCTACCCACTTTTCACACCCTTGAGGGAACTTTACTTGAGGACACATCCTCTTTCAGGTACTTAGGTGTTTGGTTGGACCAATACCTAAACTTCTCTGGACATATTGACGCCATCCAGAAAAAACTGCCCCCAAGCTTGGTGCCCTGTTCAGGAACCATAGTTGCATCCCTTCTACGGCTAGGCATGAACTTGTTCAGAAGATGATACTGCCCATTTTCAACTACTGTGATGTATTCTGTGGTGCTGCCACGAAGTTCTCCATGGCCAGACTGGACGCCCTCTTCAGCTCCTTCTGCCGCTTTGCCCTGGATGCCCCCCCTTCACACCCATCACTGAGATCTTTATTGTGCCCTATCCTTCCCCTCACTTACAAATAAGCGACTCTCCCACTGTGCTAAATTAACCTCCAAGCACTGGTTGGGTGAGCTCCCTCCCTACCTCACCATCTTCTTTTAACACCCCCCACCCTCCTATTCCCTTAGATCAGCCAACTCCTGTACCCTGGTTGTCCCCCGCAGTTCCACCCAAATCGGCCAATCTGGTTGCTCGCACTGCCTCCCAAAAATTTGAAATTCCTTCCCCCCTTAAATCCAGCACTCATCCTCTGCCAACTCCATCAGCTCTGCCTTCAATAATTAACTTGCACCTAGCTGCTCCTGCCATGTCCTTCCCTAATTCCCTCCTCTAAGCCCTGGACAAACCCTACCGCCCTACCTCATCTTCATTTTACCATGTGCACACCGGCCCCACAAATCTCTAGCCCTCCTGCCCTTCCCACTAATTGCTCCCCCTTACTGGCCTCTCTTGGTCCCTCCCAGAATGTAAAGGACACCGAATACTCTCCATGGGTCCCTCTCCTACCCTCAAGGGGCTTGTATCTCTTATCTCCCATCTCCCATTTCCCACCATCTTAACGGGGTCTCTTTGGGACACTGCCTTATACCATTCTCTCTGGTCCTCCCAGTCCTCTTGCGGGGTTCCTTGCATCCTGAAGGGGTCTCCAGGGACATGACTCTCCCTCCCCTTCCCCCTTTTCTTTCACGTAAGCATTTGTTTACTTATTAACCCGGCACTTATTGTCCACTCTTTCTACATGTTATACGCAACACTATTGTAACACCTGCCTAACAACTGTATGTTAATCTCGTAACTTGAATGTTTAATGGCTCATTCCGATTGTAACTCTCGGTCGCACTCCAGAAACGAGCTTAATTTGTTGCTCAGTGCCTTCTGTGGTGAAACATTTCAATAAATAAACAAATGATCTACTACACTCTGGAATTACCTTCCTGCTCACTTTTGCCTCAGTCTTTTATCTCAGTGCTATTGGGAATAAAAGGATCCCCACATGTAATCTACTACACTCTGGAATAACCTTCCTGCTCACTTTCGCCTCAGTGTCCTATCTCTCTTTTAAGCAGTTCCTACGGGATTACGTTTCTCTTTCTTGTACCTGTATACAGCCTCCTGCTGTTCCCCTCCCAGCCTTCCTGAAAGCTCTGCCCCCACTCCTTTTTTTTCCCCTCAGTACCCATCAAAGTTCCTTTTCTAGGGATGTGGATATGTTCTTATCCACACTTGTTATCATGTCCATTTCCCCTTTAAATCTTGCCGGAAGGTCTTCAAGCTGGCTCCTCCCACCCACCCGGGTGGTATAACCCTCGGCTGTGCCGCATGACGCCAGATCTTCTCTACCACTGGAAGATTCAGGTTGCCTCCTCTTTGCTATCACTTTTTGTAGGCCCTGGCTTCTAACCCTTTGGTTATTCCTAAACTTCGGTTCGTTCGAGCTAGGGACTGTGCTCTTTGCTACTCAGTCATGGAAGATGAATCCTCCCCTGGATTTCACCGGTGCCCGAGCGGCCAAAAAATGTTGTGCACAGATCCGCATGCGTATACTGCCTGGGTGTTGGCCATGACACCCAGACATGCAAGATGTGCTTCTCGTTTCACCCGAACATCCTAGACGATAGTCTCGCACGCCTTAAGTTGGGCAGACCCAAGAAACTGAATCCTCCGGTGAAATCCAAAGCAGCCTGGTGAGCGGTCTCCGCGACTGCGGGGTCTGCCGAGCAGCTGGAACCAATGCAGGCCTTCGAAGAAGCAGCATGGGCTACAGAATGATCTTCTCGGTCGATTTTTGTTCCCCTCAACCTGGGTTCCTTCTGAGAGCTGTGTCAATTCCTCCCCACTGAAGGCGAGGGACCTGTGGGCTCGCATGCCTCTCTGTCCCGTAAGAAGGAAAAGCATCCAAAACACTTCATCTCGGCAAAGTTGCTCTTGGGATCATGAGCAATCTCTGTCCCAGGAGCAGCAGTATTGACTTCAGTCAATTGCTTCCTTGGCCGCTTGCTTCTCAGCCCTGCCGTCTGGCCAGTCGACTGAGCTCTCGATCGACGAGGTTGAGATCATTCTCTATTCAGTCGACCTTTTATCACCCGACGAGGCCAACAACTCTGACTTGGACTCCGGTCCTGCCTCTTTCTGATGACGAGACCCAGCCAGGTGGGACTCCCATAGAGAAACCGGTCCTGGATCCGGGCAAGTCACCGGTTTCCCTCGTGTCTCCCAAGCGACCGAATTGGCCAGTCCGATCGAGATTGAGATCTAGAATCCCCTCGACCGACAGGCCGAGGAAGGCGCATAAGCGCTTCAAAAAGAGGCAACACCACCGGTCATCCTCGTCCTCCTCGGATGAGGAGAGGCTTCGGCGGAAACTCCGTCGACACGACGAGGATTTAATGTCGCAGCAGCTGATTCTGTCCAGATAGAAGCCGGCCACGGTTTCTACTCTGGCCATTACTTGGCTTTTGCCTCCTAGGCCGAAGCAGACTCCCTTGGAACCGGTCACATCGGTTCCCCCACCTGCAGAGCTGGCTAGACCCACTCCGGTTCGGCCAGAATCTGTCTCTTCCACCAATTGTGGTGGAGCCGCTGCCTAAACAGCCTTCGGGAGGGGCTCCTACGAAGGAGTCTCTGACAGTTCCGGGACTCCCACGTAGGCTGTCGGTCACCCGTACGCCTGATCACACCGTGCATGTTGAAGGGGACCCTGGTGCCGACCGATCTATCTGGATTCTTAGGATATGGAAGACATCGACTTACACTCTCACCTTCGGGATGACGAGTCTAGCGGTAGTGTCTGGATGGAGGAGGGCCCTTCATCTTATCTCTGAATCCACGGGGATGTCTCTGGATCCTGTCAAGAAAATAGCAGTACCCTCTTACAGATGTTCTCAAAGAGGGATACACCCACGGAAGCCTTTCCTGTGTCCGGAGCAATTGTTGGCCCAGCCTTGGAGCTCTGGCAGTATCCTACCTCCTACCCAGCGCCATCTGTCTGTATGGCCCGCAAGTGTGCGGTGCCCATTGGATCTCTCTCGGGGTTCACTGAACACCCCTCAGCTGAGGGGTAGGTGACTGCCTCAGTGTTCACAGGCAGCTCTGCTGACACTGATAGACCTCCGGACAAGGAGTCCAAAAAATTGGACCGCACGGCCAGGACGGTCTATGCAGCCTCCGTTCTAGGCCTCTGTCAGGAGAGCTCGGCCATCATCATGGTGCACTTCTCCCATGCCCTGTTGGACTCCTTGGATGAAGTTCTCCCGCATCTCCCCGCAGACTTTCAGACTTCGGTCAAGCAGGTCCGGGACGAGGGCCGTGCTGTTGCCAAGTAGCAGCTTCAGACGGCTTTGGACCTTTGGGACTCTTGCGCCCGTTCGGTGGCAGCCGTGGTTGCCTCACGCCGCAGGGCTTGGCTGAGGCTTTTCACCTTTACAGCGGATACCCAGCACAATCTCACTGATCCTTTCCTGGGTACCGATATCTTCTGCCCAGGTGTGGATGGTCACCTTCAGCGAATCAAGCAAACCAGTGCCACCTTGGACTCTGCCACTTCTGCTCAAAGCGCCCTGGCACCAAGCGGCAGGAAAACAAAAGCTTTTGGCACCTGCTCCTGCAGAACAGCAGCCCTCCTTTCATGGCGGACAGTGACAGCAGGAACAGGCTTGCGCCTTGGCCCAAGTCCTGGCCTCCAGTGGCCTGCAGACAGGGAGGTCGGTGTTCAGGTCCTGGACCCTCTTCCTCTAAGCCTGCTCAGTGATGGGATAGGGGTTGCCTCCCTATCCCGTCATCCAGCTCTGGGTCCTTCGTGGGAGGTCAGCTCCACCACTTTCTTTCCACCTGGTCCTCTGTTACCATGGACAGGTGGGTCTTAGAAGTGGTTGGACAGGGTCTGCCTCTGGAATTTGAGCAGTACCCTCCCAACCGAGCCCTGTCCCCATGGAAGGAGAGAGTATCAACCCACACTGTCGACTCTGAGAGACGACATAGCCCAGCTCCTCCTCAAGAAGGCAGTGGTTTGAGAGGCAGATCCTTCAGTCAGCCCAGGGTTCCTTTCCAGGTACTTCCTGGTCCCAAAGCAGATGAGGGGCTGGAGCCCCATTCTAGATCTGCACGACTGAATCAGTATCTGGGCCACACCTTCAGGATGGTAACTCTGTCCCAGATCATACCATCCCTGGAGCAAAACGTGGTTCTGCTCACTGGATCTCCAGTACGCATTCTTTCATGTCCCAATCTGTCCATCCCACCAGTGGTTCTTCCGCTTCAGAGCAGAGGGAACCCTATATGAGTTCCAAGCCATGTTATTTAGCCTGTCATCGGACCCACGGGTCTTCACCAAATGCATTGCAGTGGTGGCAGCCCATCTCAGACGTCAAGGGGTCAGAGTGTACCCCTACCTCAACGATTGGCTCTTGGCAAGTTCCACCCAGCAAGAGGTGGAAAGGTCCAGGGACCTGGCCTCCAGACCTGCTCTCAACTTGGCCTCCTGATCAACGAGGTCAGATCGGAGTTCGTGCCTTCTCAGATGATATGCTTTATCGGGGCAGTGCTCAACTGTTGCCGAGCCAGAGCCCAGCTCCCGGGAGACGAGGCAGAGGTTCTCTCCTCCTTTGCCCAGTCATTTCTGGTTGGGCACTTGCGCCTGGCCCGGGACTTCTGCATCTTCTGGGTTATATGGCCGCCTACACCATCGTGGTCCGTTGGGCGCTGTGGTGTATGCGCTCCCTTCAGTGGGAGCTTGCCGCCCAGTGGACTCAGCGCCTAGGTCATTTCGACCAGCTGATCACTGAGACGTTCTCCAGTGGTGGACCGTCCTAGACCGGTTGCAGGAAGGGATCCTGTTTGTCAGCCCCAAGCTGACGGTAGTACTCACGACCGATGCCTCTCTCATGGGCTGGGGAGCTCACATGGGGAACAGGGCCCACAGATTCTGGACCCCCAAGGAATCCTGATACCATATCAGCCTGCTGGAGCTCAGAGCCGTCAGACTGGTGCTGTCAGCATTCGCTCAGCAGCTTCGGGGTCAAGTGGTTCAAGTCCAGATGGACAATACAACGGCCACGTACTACCTCAGCAAACAGAGCGGCAAGTACTTGGCTGCTGTGCAGGAAAGCACTCTGCATCTGGACCCTCGTGAGCCGACTGGAGGCAGATCTCGTAGCCATCCATGTGGCAGGAGCCTCAAATCAACTGGCAGATGCCCTCAGCTGCATAGGCAAGACATCCCATGAGTGAGTTCTCCATCCAGAGGTAGCTCACAGCCTGTTCTCCCACTGGGGCACGCCGATGGTGGACCTGTTTGCCTCCAGGAAAACACAGAAGCTGAGGCTGTTTCACAGCTGCCCGGCCCCCAGCAGGGATCGCTGCATGGGGATGTCTCAGGCCGTGGACCCCAGACCTCTTTACATCTTCTCTCCAATTCCTTGATCCACAGGGTGCTTCTCAAGGTGAGGAGGGACAAGGCACAGGTGATACTGGTAGCCCCAAACTGGCCCTGCGAGTTCTGGTATCCAGATCTCCTCAGCCTCAGCAACAGGCTCCCGAGGAGTCTTCCAGCATGCCCAGACCTGATATCAGTCAGTTGAGGAAGGTATTCTATCTGGACCTTCAATCCCTGCACCTGACAGCCTGGTACTTGGGCGGCTAGAGTTCCAGGCTTTGAGTGTCTCTGAGGATGTACTCACAGTAGTGGAAGCATCCAGAATGGAGTCGACCAGAAAGTGCTACACCTTCAAATGGAAAAGGTTTTCCATTTGGTGCCAGAACGAGCTGGACCCTCTGTCCTTGTGAGCATTTAGCCTACCTTTGGGCTCTGTCTAAGGCGTCTTCAGTCTTCGACCCTTAAGGTGCACTTGGCAGCCGTCTCTGCTTACTGGGCACGGGCGGTCTGCAGGCGGTGGCACAGGAGAAGGTGGTCTGGCGGCTTTTGAAGGCCTCAATTACATATCCCTCTGGTGCGTGAACCTCCACCTCTGTGGGATTTACTGCTGGTTTGGGCAAAGTTCATGGGCAAGCCATTTGAACCAGTGCGCAAGTGTGAGGTGTCACAGTTGTGAAAGACTGCCTTCCTGGTGGCTATCATGTCCGCCAGAAGGACTGGGGAGCTCCAGGCGCTTTTGGTGGAGTCTCCCTATCTGGTCTTCCACAGGGACAAGGTTGTCCTGCATCCCCACCTGAAATTCCTCACGAAGGCGGTGTCGGTTTCACTTTAATCAGGTGTTGACTCTGCCGGTGTTCTACCCAAACTACACCTCTGATGCAGAGTACAGGCTCCATACTCTGGACCTGAGACGTGTGCTTTCCTACTGTAAGGAGAGGACAGCGGAAGTTTGGGGAGCGGTTCGCCAGCTGTTTGTCACCAACGCTGAAGCTGCACCTGGCAGGTCTGCAGCAAAGCGGATGATTGGCAGATGGATTACATCATGCATTGATCTCTGCTCTAGGTTGACAAGCAAGGAGTCTCCCAGAGGTATAAGAGCTCATTCCACCCGCCATACCGCTGCGTTGGTGGCTGCTTCCAGGGACAGCCCTATCCAGGAAATCTGCCAGGCTGCTACCTGGAAGACAGCAAACATCTTCATCACCCATTACCACATCGACCTTTAGTCATGCCAGGATGCTGGTTTTGGGGCCTCAGTTCTCCAGTCTCTGTTCCCAAAGTAGGGGGTGTGCACCTTGCCTCTTTCCTCCCTGAGAACTACTAGAAGTCTGCCAACAAGTGTGGATAAGAACATATCCACATCCTTTGAAAAACAGGTTACTCACCTGTAACAGTAGTTCTAGGAGTGGTGTATGTTGTTCATCCACACTGACCCACCTGACCTCCCGGCTCGACGCTGTACAACCTGGCTTCCAGCAGGCTAAGCTCTGGTGTCGTGGGGCAGAGCCAAAGTTATACCACCAGGGTGGGAGGAGCCAGCTTGAAGACCTTCCTGCAAGATTTAAAGAGTAAAGGGACATGCCAGCAAGTGTGGATGAACAACATATACCTGTTTTTATTGTTTTTCTGGCCTCTGTCTCTTCTGCATCCCCTTTCTATGGCTTCCTCTTCCCACTTTAAACAGCCTCCAATACATCCTCCCTCTGGTCCTCTTACATTAGTTCATGTCTTTCCCCAAATGCCTTCTGCCTTTGTCATCTGGCCTTTGCTTTTTTTGCAGTTTGTATTTTGTTTATTTGCCTATTTGTACTATTTTCTTTTGCACCTTTGGCACTTTGGACTGTGACTATTTGCTAAACCTATATTTTTGAGCATGGTAATCTCCTCTTTTAGTGGTGTTGATACAGTTCACTGTCCACACTCTGACTGTTCCACTGGAACAGGTTTTCCATTGGATGTCTTTAAGCTAAGCTCCTCCCACCACCTGGACGGTATATCCCCCGACTCCACCCCGTGACAGCAGATCTTTCTTTCTGCCGGAAGAACAGGTTACCTTCTTAGCAGCTCTTGCTCTGGATCTCGGGCCATTGACCATCGTTGTTTTTGAAGTGTTTGTCAACGTAAATTTTCCAGTTTCAACTCCCCTTGTTCAGGATCTATGGAGTTTTGCATTTGGTGCTGACAAAAGATGCCGGTATCTCTACAGTGGCCACCTGGAGTACTGTTCACACTTTCTGACAAACACTACAGTCTGGACATTGTCCCGTGGAAGAGCATGGTTTGTCCTGGCTTTCTTACAGGGTCTTCTGTCCTTAGCATATTGCTTCCTTCCCCCGCCCCAGACTGTTTCCTTTTGGCACTGTTTGAGATTTGTTCCAAAAATGTGGTCTGATCAGAGATACGCTTGAAGAAGATAGGACAGTTACGTACTAACCATAACAGTTGATCTTTGAGAGAGACTCATCAGGCCATGCCACCCACCCTCCACCCCCCTTACGGGTTAGGGCGTTGGTCTTGCTGTTCCATAGCTATTTTTTGCAGCACCCTCTGTCGCCTGGTTAGCCAGATGCTAGTATGATCTCCTGGTTCCCCACAGGAAGGCCTTCCTAGTATAATCTCTTGCAGGGAACTGAGGAGGAAGGGGACCATCCATGCCTTTTATGGATGCATTGTCAGCTTGGGCAACCCCAACTGGCAAAATTTCCATATGGTCTTAGCACTGATATGATGTTAGTTCCAAAGGTGTGGCCTGATGAAAAAGATTCTCTGGAGAATCTGCTGTTACCGAAGTACGTAACTGTTCTTCAAACAACATGAAGTCTCGCTGTATTCTGACTATATGCAGTTAGCCCCAGCACTTGAACTGCTCCAGAGAGGAAAGGGTTCACTCTATGCCAAGGCATAGAATGTTGAGCTCGAGCTCAGTTTTCAAACCTCTGTTCCAGGTACTCCTGAGTATAACCATCAGACTCTTTACTCCGCTTAACTGAGAAGTCGCTCTGGAGAGCCTCTCCTTCACGTCGGTTCAGTCACAGTAAAAATCGGTCGTTTTTCCAAACAGTTTCTTTATTTCGGTATTCACATCTCTGTCCGGTACAGTAAGTGTATTAGTAGGTGGTAGTGTGTTTTGTGAATTTTTTTCTGTTCAGTTTCTTCCGGTCGGTCGGTTGGGAACCGAAGTAATCTATCCAAGTTTTAAAAAAAAAAAAATACATTTTATGTGTGGTTTCCAGTATCTATCAGTTCCTGGGTTTTCTCATCCGACCCGTGACACGGTTGGAACCGATAGGTTTTGGTATTTGCTTGGCTTAAACTTTGGTAAGGGTAACTTTGTTTTATTGAGGCATGTCTGAGAAGCCCAAAAAGAAAACCAGGCCCACTGGGTTTCAGCACTGCACTGAGAGTGGGGAGGCCTTTGCCAAGGTTGACCCCTCACCTTATCTACGTTTGATCACCCCAAGGAAGACTGCCAAATCTGCAGAAACTTTCTAAAGCCACTGCTGAAAAGGTTTAAGTAGGCTGAAGGAAAGGGAGGCGAAAAATCCTGCAGTAGCGGATGGCCAGCCAGTTCGGTTCCAACTGTACCTGAGGGGGTGCCCACTGACCTGGGCAATTACCCCCACCCCCCGGGGCAAGAGGAGAGCCGATTCCGCAGAATCTGTTCCTGCAAAGAGAAAATGCAAGTCTGCCGGTTCGGATCCCGGTTCCCATGTGCTGACCACCGATGAGATAGCCAAAGCGATCGCTGTTGTGCAGTCGCTACGCCCGGTTCCTACTGAACTGACCCCGACTCTGGGACTGTCGGTTCGGTCAGACTTGCTTGCTTCCGACTATGACTCTGAAGCATTTTATGAGGGCGAATGGGAAGGAGATGAAGATGAACTTGAAGATTATGAAGGCCTAGATGAACCTGTTGAGCCTTACCTTTCCCCAGACAGGCTTTCCAGTGTGTCTCTTCCCAGGCTTTCGGAGTCCCCCTCCCACTTCTTGTTTTACAGGAAGGTGGCTGAGACTCTTCAGCGCCCAGTAGAAGAAGCTGAACAGGATCAGAAGGAGCCTGACTATGTTTAGATGATGGATGTCCCAGAGTCCAAAAGGGTGTCTATCCCTCTGCACAAGTCCCTGGGGAGCGTACCCAAAAAATATTACAACTTCCAACATCCATACCTCCTGTGGATAAGAAGATGGACAGGAGGTATGCTCTATCGAGCCCTGTAGCGGAATTCCTTACCAATCATTCCAGCCATGTTGGGGTAGTGCAAGCTGAAGCCTGTGGCGAGGCTAATATTCCCTGGCATCCACCCCCCAGATAAGGATTCCAGGAAAGTGGATGCCATGGCTGAAACAGTACTTGGCATCCTCTTTGGGACTCTGGCAATACAACTGTATGGCATATACAGCCAGATACCAGAAGTATAGGTGGGATACGATTCTGGAGCTGGCTAAAATGCCCTCCCCAGCTGGTCTAGGAGCTGGAGCCAGGTAGCTGTGGATGGTATTGAAGCTTCTGAGGTCCAGTTTCATGCTGCTATGGACTCTTAATGATGATCATTCTAGAGTTATGGCTACATCCGTTTCCATGAGGAGATTTGTCTGTCTCAGGTGTACCAGTTTGTCTCAGGATACCCAGACCAAGGCCATGGATTTTCCTGTCACCAGTAACTCTGTTTGGGGAGCAAACAGAAACTTACATGAAAAAGATGGACGAATACAGGACCACGTATAAGAGTGCTGCAGCCAAAGAAAAGCAGACCACCTCTCAAAGGCAGCATTCTAGGGCTGGCAGGAGCAGGCCTTTTCAAAGGCCTTTTTACCAGACCCAGGCCTCCTCCTTTTTTCAACAGAGGGGTTCTTTAGGGAAGAAGGCAGAAGGGGATGGCGAGGGCTGCATCCTCCTCTAAGTCTAAGCCCCCTGCCAAAAACACCCTGATGGGTCAGTCTGGTTCGCCTCCCCAATCCCTGTAGGGGCAGACTGGTTCACTTTTCCAGGCCTGGAAGTCTATCACTTCAGACAAGTGGGTCCTGGAAGTAGTGAGCCAAGGTCTTGCTCTCAGCTTCAGCAGGTTCCTAAGGCTGAGAGCAAGGGCTTTGTCCTTCCTCTCCAGAGGAAACACAGGCTTTGTAGACAGAGGTCTCATCCCTGCTGCTTCTGCAAGCAGTGGAAAAGGTACCTCTCATTCACAGGGAAAGGATTGTACTCCAGGTACTTCCTTACCATAAAAAGACAGGGGAGTGGTGACCCATCCTAGATCTAAGATACCTAAACAAACACATATTAAAGCCAAAGTTCAAAATGGTGACTCTGGGATTAATTCTTCCCTCTCTGAGACCAGGAGACTGGCTAGCCTCCCCTGATATCAAGGATGCCTATTTCCACATACCTATCGGGTAGTCCCACATAAAATACCTCAGGTTTGAACTGCCCTCAGGCCATTATCAGTTCAGAGCAATGCCTTCTGGCCCAACATCTGCTCCAAGGGTATTCACCAAGTGTCTAGCAGTAGTGGTGGCCTTCCTCAGGAAACAAGGCATCTTACTGTTCCCTTATCTGGACGACTGGCTCATAGTAGGCCAGTCCCCAGACCAAGTCAGGTCGGCTCTAGGGGTCACTCAGAACCTTCTGGACTCCCTAGGATTCATCCTAAATCTGGAAAAGTCTGTTCTGCAACCAACCCAGCTTCTCACATTTATAGGAGTGGAGCTGGACACTGTTCAGGCCAAGGCCTTTCTTCCTCTCTCAAGGGTCCAATCCCTCATCACTCTAGCTTCCTCTTTTTGTCCACCTGTGTCTCGACCAGCCAGACACTTTTTGCAGTTGCTAGGCCACATGGCAGCCTGCACTGCAGTAGTGTAAGGGAAAGGTTTCAGATGAGATATTCAGTTTCATCTGAGAGCCTTTTGGTCCCAGAGAAAAGAACCTCTCTCAAGTTGGTTCCAGTATCTCTAACTTTGGTTCAGGCCCCCCAGTGGTTGCAGGAAGATGACAATTTGAGGCAAGGGTTCCCCTTCCTCAGTCAGGTTCCCACAGTGATTCTCACCACAGACGCTTCCCTGCTGGGATGGAGAGCCCATCTGGATCAGCATACTGCTCAGGGAACTTGGTCTCTTCAGGAGTCCCTTCTACACATAAACCTTCTCGAACTCAGGGTTGTCTTTCTAGCGCTCCAGACATTCTCGAACATAATTCGGAGGAAAGTGGTGCAGATCAGGACAGACACCACCACAACCATGTGGTACATCAACAAGGAGGAGGGGCACTCTGTCCTCGGCCTTGTGCACCGACGCCATGAAATATGGTCTTTAGCTTACTCCCTGCTGGTTTCTCTTGATTGCTGTGCATCTCCAGGGAAGGACAATGTACTTGCAGATGCTCTCAGCAGGATTTCCCAAGGTCACTACAAATGGGCCCCGATCCTCTCATTCTTCAGATTATTTTCAAGAGATGGGGCACTCCAGAGATGGATCTCTTTGCAGCCCCGGACAACCATCAGCTTCCTCTGTTCTGCTGCAGACTCCCTCTCCTGGAGTCTGTTCCTTTGGATGCCCTCCTGTTTGATTGGACCAACAGGTTCCTCTATGCTTTTCCTCCCTTTCCTCTGATATTCAGAGTTCTGGTCAAGATCAGATCCCAACCTTGCACAGTGGTTCTAATAGCCCCGGACTGGGCCAGACAACCTTGGTATCCTCTGCTGTTGTCACTATCGGTGACGATACCTCTATGCCTTCCCAGACCGTTCAACCTCCTCACCTCATCTCAGGGGAGGATATTGTACTCCAGTCTTCACACACTCGGGCTCAAGGCCTGGCTCTTGAAGAGCTAGAATATGCAGGCCTGCATCTCTCTCTCAATCAGCTCTGGATATCCTTAAGGCTAGTAGAAAGCCTTCCACTAGAAAAACATATAGTTCTGAATGGAAGAGGTTTGGTTTCTGGTGCTCCCAGAGGCACATTCAGCCTGTCTTAGCTGACATTGCCATTGCTTTGGATTATTTGATGCATCTTAATAGCTTAGGCCTTCAGCCTACCACTCTTAAGGTGCATTTGGCAGCTATTTCTGCTTTTATTTCGGCTGGTAAAGTCTCTTCTCTAGCCTCCCATCCAGTTTTCAAGAAATTTTTCAAAGGTTTGACTCCTATCAACCCTCCCTTCAGAGATCCTCTTCTATGGGACCTGAATATCTGTATTGCACAGCTGATGCAGCCTCCCTATGAAGCACTTTGGCTGAGCTCAAGTACCTGACTTGGAAAACTGTGTTCCTGGTTGCTGTCACTTCTGCCAGGAGAATCGGTGAGCTACAGGCCTTATCAGTGGAACCAGATTTCATTTCATTTCCAGGAATAAGGTGGTCCTTAGCACAAATAGGAAATTCCTTTTCAAAGTGGTATCAGATTTTAATCTGAACCAATCTATGACACCGCCTGTATGTTTTACTGATCACTCCTCTTCCTCGAGAGAGGAGATTAGTCTCGATGTAAAGAGGGTTCTGAGTTAATGCACAGAATCCACCAAACCCCATAGAAACGATTGCTCCCAGCTGTTTGTTTCTTAGGGGAGAGTGCGTGAAGGTAAACCTGCCACTAAGAGAACTATTGCCAGATGGATTTCTTGCATACAGTTCTGCTATTCAAAACTGGGGAAGGAGCCTCCATCAGGCCTGAGGGCTACTTCACCAGAGGTGCATCTGCTTCGGTTGCAGCTGCCAGGGATATACCATTAGTAGAAATGTGAAAGCAGCCACCAGGAAGACTGTTCACACATTTACCAAGCAATACTTCCTGACATCCAGTCAAGAAGTGGTGCTAGGTTTGCACAACCGTGCTGCAGAGTCTGTTCCAAAATGGGTTCTGGAGATCCCTCCTCCTTGGGAGTACTGCTTGGTAGTTCAGCATAGTCAGAATACAGCAAGACTTCATGTCGTTTGAAAAAAAATTACTCACCATAGTAATGTTTCTTCTAATTGAGTCTTGCTGTATTCTGACCTCCCCTGCCTCCCCTCCTGGAACTTAGTTGTTTTGGGATGTGGGTGGGCAGGTGCAGTGCTACACCTGAGGGTGTACCTGTTTGCCTCTTCATTGAATGAGGTCTGTTCTTATATTTTGTTATACACTTTGTTTACCTACTTGGATTCTTTTTGGTGGTCTCGACTTGAGTCTTTAGACCCTAAATTTATGTTCATTGCCTTTTGGCAGAAAATTTTTTAAAGAAACAATTTCTGGGTTGTAGTCAGTTTAGTGCTCGTAAAAAATCTGCCGGTTACACTCAGGAGTACCTGGGACAGAGGTTTGAAAACAGAGCTCGAGCTCAACTTTCTATGCCTTGGCATAGAGTTAGCCCTTTCCTCTCCGGAGCAGTTCAAGTGCTGGGGCTAACTGCATATAGTCAGAATACAGCAAGACTCCATTAGAAGAAACATTGCAATGGTGAGTAATTATTTCTTTCCTGTGATGGTGCCTGGAGGAAGCTATTACCTCTGGTCTGGCTGGATCATCATCTTTTTCTACTGCATGGATACCATCCATAAAAACACCACCCTAAATGTAGTGCACTGTACAGGATGAAAGTCTGTATTCCACTCCTCCCACCTGTCGAGTTGCTGTCAAAATGATTCTCTGGTTTCTGACCTTGGAGATGGGGTGTGTTCTGTATAGTGCAGCCCTGAAATCTGCCTACAGTAAACTGGACCTTGTTTTCTACTCATTTTGTCGCTTTGCTCTTGACTCCCCACCACCACACTCACTGCTGTACTATTTATTACTCACTTCCCTCCCTTCTGAGGACAAATTCCTCACCCACTGTGCTTCATTTATCTCCAAATTCTAGATCAGAATCCTTCCTCCCATCTCTTCTCCTTACTCTCCTGCCCTTCTACTCCCTTATGCCCTTGTCAGTAACGCCTGACACACACACTGTTTTTTTCTTTACTCCTCCCTCTCTCTCTCCCCCCTCCATCTCTCATGTAAAATCTTATGTAGATCAGTCAGCTTTACATTCACGTTCTCCTGACTCTGGTTCAACCTCTCCCTTCCTATTCACTCTGCTCGTATCCCCTTCACTCTTATAGCCCTCCTTCTCTACCATACAACCTGTGTTTGCAATTACGAAATTCCTAGTAGCCACTTCTGCATTTATCAAGTTATGTTACTTCTATAATGTATGTTAGACTGCATAATTTGCTTTTGCATTGCACACATTTTTTTGCTCATGCTATTTATCAGTACTACTGTACAGTTCTAGGGACCTGGATATGTTCAATCCACACTGTCTGGCAGGTTCTTTGCCTCTTTAAATCTTGCCAGAAGGTCTTCAGGCTGGCTCCTCCCAACCACCCGGGTGGTAAAACCCTCGGCTCCGCCTCATGACGCCAGATCTTCCTTACCATTTGGAAGCTCAGGTTCCCTCCTTAGCGCTCTGCGTTTTAGGCCTGGATCCACACTCTTTGGAATTTCCAAAACTTATTTTAAAATTGACAAGACTTCAGTTTTCGTCTTCCCTCGCGGCTGCTATGGACAAATCGACTCCCGGCTTCCGTCGGTGCCCATGTGGGCAGATGATGTCCCAGACCGATCCGCACTCCATGTGCGTCTACTGCCTAGGGCTTGGCCACAACTTCGCGGGCTTTGCGTGTGCAAGTCCTTTGGCTTCGGTCTTGGAGGACGTGCTGCCAGACTTCTTCTCGGGCGACCCGAAAAATGGCATCCGCCGGTCAGGTCCTAAGGAGGCCCATTGGGCGTGTTCGCGGCGGCGGGCTCCGTGGAACAGTTGGAGTAATTGATTGCCCTCTAGGAGGAGGTGGCCCAGGCCGCTTCTTCTTCCTCCTCGGCCGCGGCATTTATCCCACTCTCTCTGGGCTCCTCCTACATGGCTTCGTTTAAGGAGCTTTGCCAGTCCCTCTTCACCAAGGGAGAGGACCATTGGGACATTCCAGTCGTTCCAAGAAGGAGGACTCTAAGGGTAAGTCCCACCGTCGACTCTCGACTTCGGTCGAGGTTGCGGCTGGCTTATGATTGCCCCGTCCGGGTCAGCTGGCCGAGACATCCGGCCAGTGTGGTCGATTTTCTCAACCTGTCGAAGGTTTGTCGACTGGAGAAACCGACAACCCTACTTCACGGTTCCCCAGTGAAACCGATGACTTACCTGTGTCTCATGTGCGGAGTCCTCTGTTAGGTCCCTGCACGAGGGGAGGCGAGTTTTCCCATCCCTCTCAGACCCACCCTCAGAACCCACGAAGGTCTCGGTCCTCTTCCAGGTCCGCTTGGCGTCAGCGTCTCTGTCGTGGCACCATGGAAGCGACATCGCGGCTCATCCTCGTCGTCCTCTTTGGAGGATAGGCTCCGGCGCCGAATGGCGTCAGCGCCTAAGGTTAATGTGGCAGCTCTTATCCAGAAATAAGCAGACTCCGTCGCCTTCTCCGAACATTAAGTGGCTGTCACCAGAGCGGCCGAAACAACCCCTCGTAGTCGAGGAGCCGACCCTGGCACCCGTTCGGCTGAAGCCGGTTGCTCCACCCATTGTGGTGGAACCTCCTCCTCCACAACAGAAGACTGGAGCCCCAACCAAGGATTCTCTGTCTGGTCAGGGCTTGCCACACAGGTTGTCGGTCACCCTCACTCCCGATCGACCTTGACAGGTGGAGGGTGGCTCAGGTGCCCGGCAGCTGTTTGCAGACTCCTCTGAGTCTGATGACAACTCCTCCCTGTTCTCCAGGCCACTTGACCTGGAGGTCTGCAGGGTCAGTCGGTGGACAAAAGCCCATCCTCGTTTTAAGTTTGCTTTGGCTCATCTGGGGTCCACTGCAATGCAGCTCGAACCCGTTCAAAGCGGGCCAAAGTATCCTCAGAGATACTGGACCAAGGGTTTCCCCTATGAGGCCTTTCCGGTGGCGAAGCCATTGTTAGCCCAGCCCTGGAATTCGCGGCGGTAGCCCAGCATCTTGTCTACGCTTAACCGGCCAGGATGGCTCAAAAGTACGCCAGTCCCCCACGGCTCACTCTCTGGTTTCTTGGAGCACCCCTCTGCGGAGGGGTTAGTGACCGATAGCGTTTTCGGGTGCTCTGGGGCGCTCGGGATGTGGACAAACCGCCAGATAAGGAATCCAAAAGCTGAACTACGAGGGCGGAAGGTTCGCTGCTTCCTCCCTAGGTCTTCGCCAGGCTAGCTCGACACTTCTGGTGGCATATCTCACATGCCTTATGGGTTCCCTGGACAAGGTGATTCCTCATCTCCCAGCTGACCTTCTGGCGACAGTCAAGCAGGTGTCTGGGATCAGGGAAGGACGGTGGCAAAACAGCAGCTCCAAACTTCGTTGGACATTGGTGATTCTTGTGCCCTATCAGTAGCGGCCGCAGTGGCCATGCACCGCAGAGCATGGCTGCGGATCTCCACCTTCACGGCGGACACCCAGCATAAGCTGGCAGACTTTCCCTTCCTGGGCACTGACTTGTTCGGGCTGGGGGTGGAAGGCCATCTCCAAAGGATAGAGAAGTCCAATGCCACCTTGGACTCTGTCACGTCTACCCAGAAGGACAAAGGCACGCCAGCAGCAGCGTAAACCCTTTCGGCCCTTCCACCCCTCGCGACGCGTCCGGCCCAGCAG